>JAUIMM010000773.1:3245000-3900000 GCA_031769625.1 Taudactylus pleione
CTGTAGTTCTTAACTCCATTCCTTAGGTACTTATGTTTTATAGATGTCTATCTGTGGAAATGGGGAAGAAATACTGACACAGCAAAATGTATTGGCTCACCTGTGCATGATTAAAGAAACCCAGAAAACATGACCTGCTGAGGATATTGGAGTTGAGAACCTCTGACATAGTATACTGTTAAATATGAACTTTGATTTATTGGCAGCTTTTCCTAGATGTGTCTAATTATCCCTTCTTTTCAAGGTGCCCTTACTGAGTGCTACGACGAACTGGGAAACCGTTACCAGCTACCTGTTTACTGCCTTGCCCCTCCAATTAACATGATTGAGGAGAAGAGTGACACAGAAACTTTGGACATCCCTGAGCCACCTCCAAATTCTGGACATGAATGCCAGCTACGACTTCGCCTCTCTACAGGCAAAGACCTTAGGCTGTTGGTGCGCAGCACAGACACTGTATATCATATGAAGCGGCGACTCCATACTGCAGAAGGAGTTGAACCTGCCAGCCAGCGCTGGTTCTTTTCAGGCCGACCACTAACAGACAAAATGAGACTGGAAGAACTGAAGATTCCCAAGGACTATGTAGTACAAGTTATAGTGAGCCTACCTGTTCCAAATCCCACACCAGTAGAGAATTGACCATCTCAAAAAAACACGCACACCGTCCTCCTCTTACTCAACTCACTCCTTGCTATGTTTGTACGCAGCCTGTACCTTTTTTTTCTCTTTTACTTCCACTAGATATGGAGTCCTGAGCTGGCAGAGCAATGCAGGCCTCTTTGGCAGCACAGGATTTTGTAGCTGGCTCCATGACATGTGACTGCAGAAGGAAGAGCCGGGCTTTCCTCTGATGTCAAAGGGGAGAAAATGAATTGTATTTCTTAATATTGCAACAAAAGACTTTTTATAACATCAGAATACTATCTTTTTTTTATCTGTTCTATAAAGGTTTGGACTGTACGTGGAGTATTTAGCATTGCACTTTTAAAAAAAAAAAAAAAATGAAAATTTGAAACAACCAAATATGTTTGTCACATTTTATGGGAACACTACATTAGATCATTTTATGCCATTTGGTGTCAAATCAAAACATTCAAAGGAGCTATCATCAAATATAACTTTTTTATTTTATAAAAACAATTACTGACTTGCAATATAAGTAGAAAGAGACATATTTTTAATTTATTTGGTGTTTCCAAACTCACACTCTTCTACATTGTGTTTAGTCCTGTGCCTTTAGGTGTCATTGCTGCTTTCGCTGTATATGAAAATGTTTGCCAACAAGTAAACCACAATGGGAACAATGACACTTGTAGGTTAAAAATTAGTTCTAAGTGCCACCATTTAAAATTTCAAAGAAGTTCATCATTTCTGAAAGAATACATAATCTCTCTTTAATCAGCAATGCAGTGCTAAATCTTGAATCATTTTAAAATTATTTGGCATTAGTTCTGTAACACTTGCACTGAATACATGAATCCTACCTCCAAAATGTTTCTGTAACGGTGATAAAACAAAGACTGTCTATGTCAGTGATTCCCAACCTCGGTCCTCAAGGCACACTAACAGTCCTGGTTTTAGTGATATCCATGATTGTGCACAGATGGTTTAATCAAAATAACTGAGGCACTAATTAAGTCACCTGTGCTCAAGTATGGTTATCCCTAAAACCTGGACTGTTAGTGTGCCTTGAGGACCGTGGTTGGGAACCCCTGGTCTATGTGGTTCACTGATAATAACTTTAAGAATAGCTATTGAAGAGTAACGTATCAGAACAGCTAGAAAAGCCTGCAACAGATTACATAACGCGTTAAATTAAGTTCACTATTAAAAAGTAGATGGGGAAAATGAAGTCACACATTTATTTTAACATACCCAGTGGTACACCTTACACAGGCACTGATGCACTTCCTGTTGGGTCACCGGAAATGACATCAGCATGATACTACCTGTTTGACATGAGGTATAAAATGGGGGCCTGGGAGGCAGGTTTTCTCCTGCATGATCTTGCCAGCGTTGTGAGAATACCTGTGTTTGCTAAATGTGCTCTCTATAGTTACATATAATGTATTCTTGAGAAAAACAGAATTAGTGTCCTGAATAAAAAATCCCATCCACCTCCCATATAGTAGTCCCCCAAATAGAAAATGTAAAGTACCTCTCTGAGTTAGTCATGCTTACTGAACTGTTCCTAGTCACTACAAACCATTGATCTATACCAACCAAGTAATCTGTGTGCCAATGCAGTAATAGCATAGATGATTTGGACTAACTTCAGTTTTGCTTTTTAGTTTTACTGCTAACTAATATTGAATGTAAAGTTGCACTATTACTTAATTAGTATATGCAGACAGTTTGTTAAGGGTGCCCCTGGTTGTCCTCACATTAATAGTTGCTTTGAGGGGAAAAAAAACTTGTACAATTACCATGGGAACCACAGTCGCATGACATGATTTAGTGAGCAGAGAGCTTTGGAACACCTCTTTTCAGCATACAACACAGTAATCTCCCCTCCTCCCTCTGCCGCCATGTGACCACTGAGTAGAATGTAGACTGACTGGCTTTGACTCTCTTCAGGTTACCCTCTCCTTATGAATTAGTTGAAGAGTAGAAGCCAAATGCATTCATCTTAGACCTAGGGGAGAATTCAATAGCATATTCTCCGCATATCAAACAAGGGTTTAACGCGCTAACCAATGTAAACTGCAGAATCAATGGGCTTCTCTGCGCATTAACCCCCAGAGGGAGACTTTTCTCACTTTTACCTCACAGCTCCTGAAGCTTCGAGGAAAACCCTGCTGATTGAATCTCCCAGCACAAGTAATTGGCTGCGGGGTAAACACTGTGGCTAATTGGCTTCTCCCCTTAGTGGGAGATGTATCAAACCTTCTAAAGAGGACTAGTTTCCATAGCAACCAATCAGATCCTATCTCTCATTTTGTAGAGTGTACTAACTAGGTGAGTGACAACTTCATCACTGATATCTCCCCATAATCTTGCAGTGACAGTCTGAAACTTCACCACACAGCAATTTTGCAAAGAGAAGACGGATTTACAAGATTACTGACACATTGTACAGACATGGGGCTTTTCTGGTACTGATATTCATGCATAACCACACAAATCTATAGGGCAGCAATGAACTCAGATGTCTGTTATATCTAGCTGCATAGTAAATTGAGTGAATTAATTGGAAGATACTAATTGAATACAAATGGGTCTTTTGAGTAATGTTTAGGATATTGAAAATAGGTGATTTTACAGGTTGGGTACACGATCCCGGTGCTGATTATGCCGGCGGTCAGAATCCCGATGGTGGAAATTCATACACATTCAGGTAAGTATTCTAACCCTAACCTTCCCCTTCGGCAGACTAACCCTAACCGCTACTTTCCCCCGCAGCCTAACTCTAAGCCTCCCCCTAACCCCAATACTCACCATTTGATTGCAGCCGTAGGAATTCTGGCTGCTGACGGGATTCCGACGCCGGTATTCTGACCGCTGGCATTGTGTGTGCCAGGATGCCGACTACATCCCAATTGTACTATTTGGGGTAGAGAATATTTTACACAAATTGTAAAGTAATATGCTGTACTTTATTACTTTATCTGCCATTGTGTCTACATGTGTACCAAGCAAGTCTTATGGTGAGACTTGCTTAGTACGTGCTCCTTAGCATTGACTCAATGAAAGGTAAACATAGCATCATTTTAAAAAAAAGCTGCACAATATTATGTAATTTTAAATGGTTGCAGAGGTTTAGTCTATGCAAGGTCAATTTTGTGTTCAGATCTATTGTCCGTGAGAAGAATTATGTAGTGGGCAATGAAATAAACCAGCCTGTATGGAGTAATGCATGAGATGACTGCGATTAGTGTATTCAGTATGCCTCGGTTTAGAGTTAACGTGTTTAAAAAAGACCATAGGTGGAGATTTGCGCTCAAATTGTCCTTGTATACCACCGTGGTATCAATTCTGCATTCGTAAAATACTTTTATGAATGCAGACTTGCTTTGCAATATACTGATCAGTATAGAGTGCTTGGACTGCATACCCTAATTTTAATACATTTCAAAATTACATTTTATTTGCTTTTACACAATATATGCCAAACATTCCGATTTCAGCAGGACAGTCCTGTTTTGAAAGTCGTCACAGGATGGTCCTCCCGGTAGTTGGGAGAAGCAGTAAATTGGTATTGCACACACATTCCACTAATGTGGTGCAGGAATCAGAAGGGGATAAGGAGCAGCCTCGCTCTTCTCAGTACTGGCATACGCCCCCTCTGTGATGCAGACATGGTCCCTCCATGTGCCGATCCAGGCTCAGACAATGTTGGGAGGCATAATATTTGGGTGACTGGTATAGACAACTTTTTTGACTGAGACCAGCGCAGTTGCTTGCTCTTATAGTGGTTAGTATTGTATATGTTTAGTTAGAAAACAAAATCCATGGAAATTGGAGTGCTATTTTTCCCATTGTTATGTGAGATGCTAAAATATGAGATAAAAAACAAAGAATCTCGCTTCAGCACTACTTCCAACAAGATTTTTAGCCATGGAATTCTGATGTTTGACAGATATTTGCATCTATGATCTCTGCATGTGAGCAAGTTAACAATATATTTTTTTTCTTTCCGGTGCAGCGATTCACAGTACAGTGCATTGTCCACCAATATATGGGGCTAATTCTGAGTTAGGAGCAAAGTAAAAAAACAGCAAGTAACTGCACCTAGGTAAAACCATGCTGCACTGCAGGTAGGGCAGGTGTAAAATGTGCAGAGAGATACAGATTTAGGAGGGAGGTGTCCAAACTAGGATCTAAGTTATAGTGTAATATAAAGTTGTCTGGCATTTGTGGGCTACATGCCAAAGCTGCCAGTATTTAACCCTGCATGCAAAGATAATACATGTATGTGCACCCCAAAGTTATGGGGCCCATACATCTAGCTTGTATAGGGTCAATTCTCTATTCTGCCAACACCAGGGGATCTGAGAAATCCAACATGGACAATCTTGATTGCCCAATTCCAACCCAAAAGTGGTCGCAATTGGTGAGTCAAGGATTTTTAACATGTTGACTTTGCCTGATTCCCAGATGGATTGCCGATAATCGATGTCCGCTGCTCAGCTTTGTTGATCTCCGTTCGGTGTCTGTAGAACAGGGAATCAGGATGTAGATGTATGGGCTTGCTCTATTTGCTTAGCTATCTACTCAGAATCAGGCCCTATATTGGTAAGGTAATTGTTTTTGCACTGTGCATGCTTCATCCACTGGTGACCTAAGTAGGCGTATCAGGATGTTCTCGTATATGCAGAGTTCAGAGAGAACTTGCCCTTAGAACTTAGTGCAAATGATACGTCTGAAAACAGATATTTGTTTCTATCTAAATATAGTCTGATGCAGATGAGCCCGGAAGATGAGTATAACACCAAGCGTGGATAGAGGGTGCGTGCCCCACAAAGATACACATTACTGCACACCGGTAAATATATGTAGTATTCTGTGCACACAATGCAGGAGCATCTACAGCAGGCATGTCAAATTTGCAGCTCGGTTGGTATTTTGAGTTTGACCTGCCTGATCTACAGACTATTTTGAGTTCAGCGCTGCATCAGTATCTGTGTGTAAAAAGTTTTTAATTTCCGTTTAACACTTTTTCCATTTTAAAATGTGTGTGGTCTTTGCAACATAGCACTTGATACTTTGGCACACAATGCTTCATTATCAGATAATCATTTTTATTTTCAATATAAAAACCAAAAAACCGACTGATTTCTTAAATGGAAGACTAGCTTTTTAAAATTGTCCCATTGAGAGGGATAGCTGCATCATTTGGCATCTGTTTTGTTCTGAATCTTACATTTATGTTGGTATAAAAAGTAACTTCTCATTGTGCAGGGCAGAGAAATCTTATGTGAATGTTTCTCCAACTAATGACAGCATTTAAGACCTGTGTTATACAATCTGTATTGATAGGCTATTATCCTCTATCGCACACATCCATAATATTGAGCTAATAGATACAGAACATAAGTTATGGGAACTGAGATCATATATGTGTGTTGGTATTACTGAATTTTGGGGGGGCCTGATTTAGAGTTCTATGGTAATGCTCTCGCAGCTGCAGCAACGCGGATATTTGCTAATGTAACAGCAGCAGGAACTCGTATTGAGAGCCCACCTGAGCCATCACAGCTGTCCGCAACTATGTTCACATACGCAGCATCGGACGCAGATCAGGCAAACAATGACTCCTTGAGTGAGTCAATAGTCAATCAGAATGGATGTCGTAACTGAGATGTTGGAGCCATGTTTACTGCATGCGGCATCGCAGATGCAAGATGTGACGCCCTCCAAATGGTCGAGACTCACCTGCGTTTTTATCCGACAATCCAGAATTTCCTCCCCCAAACGTTCCCTGCCTGTCAATCACTCTGCGAATAAAGACTCGCAGTGTGAATACGGTAATGTTCTTTTTCTGCATGCGCAGTAGCAAAATATGGCTCCATTTGCAAAAACATCAGCATAGTGTACAACTCTAAATCAGGCCCAATAACAGTACCTCACATCTCTACACTTGCAAAAGGGAAGAAAGGGGGAAAGATTCCACACTGGATTAATTTAGAATATTGAAAAACGAGTGTTAGAGTGTATATATAGGGGACAGATAAATCCCTTGACAGTATAACTAGGCTGGTGGTGCTACCTAGCAGGGGCGGATTGGGCCACCGGGACAGCGGGAAGGTTCCCGCTGGGCCGGTCCCATCATCCCCCCTGCAGGGCCAATTCTCATTACCTTCCGGGCCAGCTCACACACTGTCACTGCCAGCCGGCCCAAGCTCGCGGCCGTGCTTCCGGAATTTGCGTTCAAGTCTAGAGCGCAAACCGGAAGCTGCACCCTTCCTGCCCGCCTCTCAGGAGTCAGACCATTGGCCGGCCAGTGCAGCGGCTCCCCTGCACCTGCGGCGGCATTAGCAGAAGCGCCTGGAGCCGGGTAACTGAAAGTCAGAGAGAGAGAGATGAGGTGGCAGCCACAGTGCAGAATCGCAACCATAAACGGTACTGTGCCCTCATTCCCTCATGCTGCACTGAGCATCACTCTCCCCTCACTGCATATATGCACTCTGTCTCCATGCTGGGGTCTATTGTCAGGGAGAATGTATATATATATATATATGTGTGTGTGTGTATATATATATATATATATATATATATATATATATATATATATAGTGTATGTGTGTATATTTTGTTTTATACTATATATATATATAATATATATATATTGTTTATACTGTGTGTATGTATATATATATATAGTAAAGGTATGCATGCAGCCCGGCACTGTCCAGTGTAATACAATGGGGGAGATGTATGAAGCCCAGAAGCGGTATCAGTGCACGTTATGTGCGCTGATACCGCTTCTCCCCGATGTATGATCGGGGGTCTGGGCGGTAAATGACAGGGGCGCTATGCGCCCCTGTCATTATCTGCGCTGCTATCTACAAGATAGCGCAGACGGCAGGGCCATGTACGAACGGTCATAACGCATGACCGTTCAGCCGGATGTAGCTGTCGTTATCGACAGCTACAGCCTGGCGCTAGCCTATCCCCCTGCTGCCGGCTCCAGGGCTGCACGCGGGGATCTCGCGATACTTGCGAGATCCCGCGCATGCTCAGTGGAGCCGGCCGGGACAGAGACACAGCGCATCAGCACTAGGCTGATGCGCTGCTGTCTCTAGCGGGTAGCGCCGGAGGGGGGGGTTAACGCTCCCCCTCTCCGGCCGATGAGATGTTTATACATCTCATCGGTAGTGCTTCCTGCTTCGCCTCGGTAAAGAGGCGAAGCGGGAAGCGTTATAGCAGCACATTAAGTGCCGCTATAATACATCTACCCCAATGTATCTTACTCGGTGACGGTTAAATTCACCCAATATGCATTCCATAAAGAGAGGCAGCACTCAGGCGATATTCCCCAAAACGTTGGAATGACTTAAAGAACAGTTTTTTCTTCATTGAAAATCTCCTGAGTGCCACATCTCTTTATAGACTGTATGTATTGTAGTATACTGTATGTGTGTGTGTGTGTGTGTATGTATATGTGTGTATATATATATATATATATCCCTTTCTGTTAAAAAAGATGAGAAAAAAAGCGCATCCTCGTGCAATACCATCAATAATTATTGATCCCGTCATCAGAAATGTCACCCAAACACAAGAGGTGTACCGGTATAATTTAACCACTAATTCAACCACTTTAGGTGAAATTCTGTCTCTAGCACTTTTCCATTCACAAATGACAGCCGGAGATGTTTTTACGGGGTTATTTCATCAAATTTCCCGCAGTATACAGGAAAAAATAGAGAGAACATATACCATAGCGTAATAAAGTCAAAACAACATTTATTTCAAACTAAACAAGTAAATGCTTGTACCATATATAAAAACAAATAGAGCTTATCTGTAGGAGAACTTGACCAAGTTCTCTATAGTCCCAGTATCAGAGGGATTACGGCATTAACCTCAACGCGTTTCGTCCTTCTGCAATATGCTGGACTTCTTCAGGAGGATATTGCATAGTATGGGTGTGTTATAGTATTGACACAGACGTGTTGCTGAAAGTGATTGAGTATAGAGACGCTGACTTGCTCACACTGGAGGTCATACTCAGATTAGATGATCTGCACCTAGAGTAGGGCTGGTGAACGTTTCAATGGTGCGATTGATGGTAGCGTCTAAAGATGCACAAAGCATGATTGCAGTGTCTTTAGACACTGACAATGGGAGTCTCAGTCGTTGCACAATGGCTTTACACCAGGGAAGGGCATTGTAGTATTAGCATAAAGTCCCTCACACAACTGCAGGGAAGACCGTGACTGCCTCAGACTCAGAATCAGGCTCTATGAGGATCAATCCCGCCCCCTTAAACCACACCCCCTCAAAAGACCCCACCTCCATTTGGGCTGCTTCCAGATATTTCCCGGGCTGGTTTTCCATCCCAATCCGCCCCTGCTACCTAGAGTCAAAATAATATCACCTGATGGAACATGTGTATAAACACTTCTCTAACACTGTCTCTGTGTTTTATGGTATGATATGAACATACCAAAATACTTAATGAAATAACCTTTTACTGAGTAAACGTTGAATAGGTGTATAAACAAATATCACCCTAATCTTTATTTTAAATGGTATAAATAAAATTATAACGTTTTTAATTTTAATCACCGTCCCATTTACAAAGCGTGCCCCGCAGCAGCATAGTCTTCTATTGCTGTTAGTACACAATTTGCATACTATTATACCTCATATATGTCCTGATTTGATGGCTCGGGGCCTGATTCAGCAAGGATCGCAACTGCAATAGCGGTTACACAGAGTCTTACTGTGATATGCTAATCCACTGAGATTGCTATGCTGTCGCAGCACAACATAAGGACGCTCATCTTACCTTACACATACCCATAATACTTGGCAAGACTGCGAAACCATCAGTACCATCGCATCCTCACACACACTTGCACAAGGTCTGGCACACTCAGGAATTGCTAACCTTATCGCACACAGTGAGTACACAAGCTGCTTATGGCATCGCAGTGGATAATTCATGCACGGCCATGTAACCATGTTCAAATGCACTGGCAGCCTGTGTTTCGCTGACCCCCCCTCCGTCACCACCCCCAAACAGCACTTCTTGTCAATCACTCTGCAATGGGACTGCGTAGTCACTGCAATCGCAGTCCCGATCGCACTGTGATGCATGCGCAGAATGCAATGATCGGCCGATTGTGTGCGTAATCGCAGTCGCGATTCTTGCTTAATCAGGCCCTGTCCAGATTGGGACAGCTTTGTACCAATTAGATGTTAATGTTGTGAGGTATGTTCTGTTCTCTGCAGTGTGCAGCTGCCATGGTGTGAACAGCTTTGAAAATGGTCCTATTAGAGGAAGACAATAGGGTAGACTGTGATCCAGTGCTTCAGACGTGCTGGTCATGTCCCCTGATGCATGACCATGCCCCAGTAACAAGTGCCCAAATCCCCTATATGTGGAAGCAGTGGTGTGAGCACTTGTCTCAATTCCAACACAACAAAAGCTAGGCGGTAAGGTAAGTGAATATAAAGTACATCTGCTACCAGATGTGTCACTGCTATATTGTCAATTCTGTCACTTTCTGGCGTTAGCAGTGTGTAGCCTATGGTTCTAACCTCAACTATAAACTATAAATATCAGCATCTCTGGATGTTGCAATGGTTTCAGGATTCATCATATGCTACTGGTGAGTAAATTTGTGATGATGGTTATAATTGGCAGTGACCACTGCATCAGCAACACTAAACCTAAGCTGCAAGTTGCATTGTATAAAAGTGTTACAAATAACCTTTACACATACAGTACTGTGCAAACATTTTAGGCAGTTGTGGAAAAATAGAAGTGTTAGTTTATTTTTATCAATTAAAATACAATTAAGTGAATGAACATAAGAGAAATATAAATCAAATTCAATATTTGGTGTGACCACTCTTTGCCTTCAAAACAGCATCAGTTCTTCTAGGTACACTTGCACACAGTTTTTGAAGGAACTCTGCAGGGAGGTTGTTTCAAACATCTTGGAAAACTAACCACAGATCTTCTGTGGATGTAGGCTTGCTCAAATACATCTCTCTTGTAATCCCAGACAGACTCGATAATGTTGAGATCAGGGCACTGTGGGAGCCATATCATCACTTTCCTGACTCCTTGTTATTCTTTACGCTGAAGATAGTTCTTAATGACATTGGCTGTGTATTTGGGGTCGTTGTCCTGCCACAGAATAAATTTGGAGCCAGACGCCTCCCTGATGGTATTGCATGATGGATAAGTACCTGCCAGTATTTCTCAGCATTGAGGACACCATTAATCCTGACCAAATCCTTAACTCTATTGGCTGAAATGCAGCCCCAAAGTTGCAAGGAACCCTCACCTTGTTTCATTGTTACCTGCAGACACTCATCATTTTACCGCTCTCCAGTCCTTTGACGAACATACTGCTTTTTGTTACAGTAACATATTTAAAATTTTAATTCATCAATCCAGGGCACCTGCTGCCATTTTTCTGCACCCTAGTTCCTATGTTTTCATGCATAGTTGAGTTACTTGGCCTTGTTTCCACGTCAAAGGTATGGCTTTTTGGCCGCAATTGTTCCACGAAGACCACTTCTGGACAGACGTCTCCGAACAGTAGATGGGTGTACCTGGGTCCCACTGGTTTCTGCCAGTTCTGAGCTGATAGTACTGCTGGACATCTTCCGATTTCAAAGGGAAGTAAGCATGATGTGTCTTTCATCTGATGAATTAAGTTTCCTTAGCCGACCACTGCGTCTACGGTCCTCAATGTTGCCCGTTTCTTTGTGCTTCTTAAAAAGAGCTTGAAGAGCACATCTTGAAACCCCAGTCTGCTTTGAAATCTTTGCCTGGGAGAGACCATGCTGATGCAGTATAACTACTTTGTGTCTTGTTACTGTGCTCAGTCTTGCCATGGTATATGACCTGTGACATGAAACGGTCTCCCACAACCTCACATTTGTAGCAGAGTTTGTCTGTTCCTCACCCAGTTTTCAGCCTCCTACACAGCTGTTTGTTTCAGTTAATGACTGTGTTTCAACCTACATATGAAAATGATGATCATTATCACCTGTTTGGTATGATTGGTTAATAAAACACCTGACTATAATCCTACAAAATCCCTGACTTTGTACGAGTGTACCTAGAAGAATGCTGTTTTGAAGACAAAAGGTGGTTACACCAAATATTGATTTGATTTATATTTCTCTTCTGTTCATTCACGTAATAGTTTATCAATTAACAAGATGCAAACACTTCTATTTTTGAAAGCATTCTTACTTTGCAGTATTTTTCCCACAGCTGCCTAAAACTTTTGCACAGTATTGTATATTTGTCAGATTTGCTCATTGCCACAGTTATTGTTGCTAAATATGTCCCATTATAGTGGTCAGATCTAACAATTCAGATCAATTGGTGACACTAGATGTGCCAATGTGCATAATCAGCGAGCTGGATTTCCTATTGTGTGAATCCAAAGTGGATCAAATTCAATTTTGACAGGTTGGTTGCCTAATAAGCCATAACCATTACATTGGCATATTAATTCGGTAATGATTGGCAGACCGCATTTCATATATTGCCATCTTTAAATGATTCGGTAGCTTTTCACTCCTACAGATATTTCAGGTGAGTTTTAGAGAGCAGGACATATGATTCCTGACTCTATAATACCCCTTTTACACCGGAGCTAAAACCCGGGTTTTTTAAGGGTTAACCCGGGCAGCTCCCTGGTGTAAAAGGGCAGGGGGTTGGATCGCCGGGTCGAGTGACCCGGCAATCCAACCCAGGTAACTAGCAGGGTTTAACACGGGCGTAGCCCGTGAAACCCTGCTATGGGAACAGCGCACTCCGGGTCACGAAGACCTGGAGTGCGCTGCTAGCCGGCCGATTGGTCCGGCTTCAGTGGCGCTTGGAGATGACGTCATCTCCAAGCGTCCACTTTCACTCCGCAAAAGCCGGGTCTATGCAGACCCGACTGCGGTGTGAGCGGCGCTGACTCGGGAATATCCCGAGTCAGCGCCGGCAAAATTCCGGGTCTGATCCGGATAGGAACTTTGTTCCAACTCCGGGTCAGACCCGGAATTTAGGTGGAAAAGGGGTATAACTTGCTATGTTGCCAAATGTCTGATGATAAAACACACACAAAGAGCATCTGTATCTGATCAAATCAGCATATAAATGCAGGTAGTAGATGTGTGATCAGCCTCCGGTGAGACCCTCCTCGAGCCACACTTAACACACTTGTGTGGACAGCAAACAACCCTTCAAAACCTAAATTACTTAACCAAGTATAAGGGTAAGGCAATACTTGCAATATCACACAGAATGGTGGTTACTCTAATCATTCATTGAGCCATCATAGGCAATCGAAAAAGTGCTATAGGCCTGCAGGCAGCAGTCCATTGGATTCCTCAACCTGCTATTTGAACCTCAAAGGGAGTCTATTTTTTTCTATCACTTGGTTGAATTCTTTTTAAACTATTTTCTACTGAAAATGAAAAAGAAAGGCACATAGTGTGTATCGGACAAAATATTTTAGGAAACTTGCCTAGTATAGTTAATATATGTCAATCTTAAACCACTGTCTATCAGTGATTGCAACGGCAACGAAGGGTTTTGTAATGTATGGTCGTCTAGTGCAGTGGTCCTCAAACAGTGCATGCTTTCCAGGTCTCCTCACAGAATCAAAATTGAAATAATTAGCTCCACCTGTGGAACTTTTAAAATGTGTCAGTGAGTAATGAATACACCTGTGCACCATCACCAGGAAAACATGACCTCTGTGGGGTCCGGAGGACCGAGTTTGAGAACCTGTGGTTTAGTGGATAAATCTTAATCCCAGATATATACGGGTGAGAAAGAACAAGCAGATGGTGTAATCCTGATTCTGGGAGAAAGCATAATATTGCACCCACCAGTTATCAATTAATTTAGATTTGGACTTTCATTTGTGCTCGCAATGTCCTTTAGTAGAGAATATTTGCAATGAGGATCTGTGTTGACCATGATTAGAAAAGGGTATTTTTCTCAATATGTATACATTTTGATCTACTGTATATACATATGAGAATAGCTCCCAGATTTCTGTATTGTGATATTGATGCAAAAGGGTATATGGATGGACTTTGCAGCTATCTGCATATTCTGCAAGTGATCAGTGTGCAACCACCAGACCATAAATTTACATACAGATGGAGACTACTTGTTTGGACAGACCATTTTTTACGTGAAATGGGCAGTAATGGGATGGCAAACATACAATCGAACAGAACTTGATCCATCTCAGTGGAGTGGATGGTGTGTGTTAAGGTGCCCATCCACTAGCAGACATGAAAACGACTGCACGATTACGACAGATGTCTAATCGAACAGCAGGCACGTGCATCGCTGGTCGTTTTAGACATTTTTGCAAACGATTTATGAACGATTGTTATAGTTCAATCGCTCAACTTAATCGTCTAGTGCAGAGGTTCCCAAACGCGGTCCTCAAGGCACCCTAACAGTCCAGGTTTTAAGGATATCCATGCTTTACCACAGGTGACTTAATTAGTACCTCAGTCAATTTGATTTAGCCACCTGTGGGCAACCATGGATATTTCCAAAACCTGAACTGTGGGGGAGCCTTGAGGACCGCATTTGGGAACCTCTGGTCTAGTGGATGAGCACCTTAAGTTGTGCTCATTCTAAAGGCACACATCCATTTAAAGCAGTGATTCCCAACCTCGGTCCTCAAGGCACACTAACAGTCCTGGTTTTAGTGATATCCATGCTTAAGCACAGATGATTAAATCAAAATACTACTAATAGTACTAATTGTCACCTGTCCTCAACTATGGCTATCCTTAAAACCTGGACTGTTAGTGTGCCTTGAGGACCGTGGTTGGGAACCCCTGACTTAAAGACATGAAAATGAGTGCACGATTATGACTTTGTAATTGTGCAGTCATTTGTCAGTCTGTGATGTGCCAAGTAGCGGCTCCAGGCACTGGTAAGCCGGTCTGTCGCCCGGAGCACCACTGTATCCAGAGGGCGCAGGAAACGCCCACCCACCCTCCCGGCGGTAGAGGAAATATGTAAGGTCAGGGGGAGGGATGGAGGGAAGGGACGGCAACTCAATATGGCGCTGGGCGCAGCACAGCCTAGCGCCGGCCCTGGATGTGCCTACACTGAATGAGCAGTCATTCAGTTTAGGCACAATCATCTGCAAACATGCTGAACCTGACGTTACCGTCAGGTTGTACAACATATTTGCCTGATGATGTCGAAACGACCAGTGGGAGCGCGCATCGCTGGTCATTTTAGACATCTATTTAAATGATGTGCAAATTATTTTCAAACAATTTTTGAACGATAACTATATTGTTATCGTTCAATCGTTCAATTTAATCGTCTAGTGGATGTGTGTCTTTAGCATCAGACCGGAAATGGGACGTCTGGGTCAGATAGATCTTTTGCACCCCGCATAGAGTGGATGCAAGTTCCCATAAAGTGTTTCATAAAGATCCATCCAGCCAACTGGAGAGACTATTTAAAAAACATATATATATATATATATATATATATATATATATATATATATATATTGTCTGCTATTATTTGGGCTACAATCCTTTTGATAGAACTGTCATATTTAGTTTTAGGCATTTGAAGTCAAGTATTTGTGTGTGTCTGTCACTTTTATAGTTCTCATTACCATACGCTGGACACCTAATTGTTTGCAGAAACATGATTAAATGGAGATTATACAACTACCACATATACAAAATCTAACCAAATGGACTAAAACATTGCCTATGCTCTTAGCTGGGTATAGAGGAGCGATGTGCACTGACCACCGTGTTTTGGATCTGGATTCATCTTTGTGTGTTTGTTTTGCAAAACCACCTCCAAGTGTTTTTGTTTTGGAAAAAAAAAAATAATAATAATAAAATGTTTTTAAAAAACAGCTAAAATAATGTTATTTTAGCAATCCAAAACCCCAAATTCTGATTTAAAAACCAAATTCCAAACCGCAGAGAGATCAGAATCGTGACTCAGATCTGTCTGTATTCAGGAAATTCAGGTGGATTCAAATTTCTGGAGAACAGAACCGCACATCACCTACAAGTAAATTTACTGAATAAGATAAGTCAAATATTGACAATGATATGTAAAAAAAAATATACATCCATCTGAGAATGCTAACCTACATATAAGATTATCATACAAGAGCATTGAGGTTTTATGCAAATGTTAATGTCTACTTTCCCTATAGCAATAAAAAAAAACCCTATAACATGTCTAAGCCGATGTCGGGCGGATTGGGCCGCCGGCAACCGGGGTACTTCCTGCTGGACCGGACATCTCTCTCTTTAGCAGCCCCTTCAGGGCCTTCACTGCTCTCAGAGCTGTACCTGTGCGGCTGTACGAGTGAGCAGCAGCGGCGGAGAGAGTAGGAGATGTCAGGTGCCTGGGGCGGGCTGGGTTGTGCAGAGGCAGCACAGTCTCTCATGTCTTCAAGTAACACTACTTTGCAGTTACCGCTCCCCACCACAAGGTATCTCACCCCAGTGCGGCCTCCAGTCCTCATTAGACAGCACGGCCTAAGCAGCATCACTGGACTACTCCTGCTTTGCATGGCGCTTCTGCTCTTCGATCTGAACGTGGTGGCGGAGACACGGAGGAGTATCTCACTGGTGGCTCCTGAAAGTGCAGTAGGGAGCAGGACCCACTACTCTTTCACAAAGGCCATGCTGAGACTGTGGGAGCAGTGAGATCAGCATTGGAAAAAGGCTGGTAAGTGACCCTCTGGGGAGCTTGAAGTCTAGCAGGGTTGGTATAGGGAGGGAGTGTTAATTATCAACTCCCAACACATACTGAAATGGAGGTTATTTTTATCAATTGCAGTAGAGTGGACATAACAGCTCCCAGCACATTGATATGTGTTATTGTTATTATATAGAGGAGAGGGGACAGTACAGTGATATATGAGGAGGATTGGCACAGCTCCCAGCACCCACTATGGGGTATTATCATTATTCTATCAAGGTGAAGGCACTATACAGTGATATGAGTGGGAATAACACCGCTCCCAGCACACTGTTATGTGGCATTATTATTACATATGGGAGAGGGGACCGTACATTGATAAATGATGAGGAAAAAACATCTTTCATCTTTCTTTTGTCTCACCCTTCCCCATCTCTCTCTGCCGTTTCTTGCTCTCTCTGTCTCTCCTCCACATGCCCTTTATAAGGCCGGTACAAACTAGACTATGTCCAGTGTGTACTGACCTCGTAAGCGTCAGGACCCGGAGTGTTGCTGCCATCGGCATGTGTGTACACACTTGCCGGTGTCTGCAGCAATGGCAATGATAGCTGCATTCGGCAGCATGGCCCTCATTAACTATGTCACCCATCGGAACTGCATGCAGGTCCAACAGGTGATGTCTGTGATGACGCACAGGAGCGCGCATAGTCAGCGACATAGTGGGTACACACTAGGCGATGTGCCTGATGTGTCATCTGACCGGATCGGACAACATAACATCTAGTGCAGGGGTGGCCAACCAGTCGGAGGCAAAGAGCCAAAAAATATATGTAGTCAAGCGAAAGAGCCAATGGCATGCGCATGGGCAAAAATGGGGCATGGCCTAGCTGTCACATGGCCACGGCCCATTTTTGTGTGCACGCCTTTGGTATGACATTTGCAGGGGCATGACCTAGTGTCACACCCCTGTTTTAGTCATGCTGGGAGAGAGCCCAGGACATTGAAAATACATATTTTACATAATCTTCCCAATGTACATTTTTCACTGTTGAAGTGAAAGAAAGTGCCAGAGCAATATAGAAAGCATTGAAATAGCCACGTTAACATAAAATACACAGAAACGAGCCAGATCCACATAAAATATGTAATGAAATCCAGAACCACATAAAATACATTGAGAATGCCAGTGCCCCTTATGCTATGCCCCCTTGGAGCTGTGCCTATTATGTAATGCCCCCCAGTAGTTGTGCCCCTTCTGCAATGCCCCTGTAGCTGTGCCCATTAAGCAATGCCCCATTAGTTGTGGCCCTTATGCAATGCCCCCTGTAGTTGTGCCCCTTCTGCAATGCCCCCTGCAGTTGTGCCCATTAAGCAATGCCCCCATTAGTTGTGTCCCTTATGCAATGCCCCCTTGTAGCTGTGCCCATTAAGCAATGCCCCCTCTAGCTGTGCCCCTCCTGCAATATCCCTGTAGTTGTGCCCCCTAAGGAAGTGCCCCCAGCACTAGATCCCCCTCACTGCCCACACCCCTATGAAGAAACTTACCTTCATGCTGGCATCGCTCCACGCCGTCAGGCCTCTTGAGTCCCGCAGTCACTGCTTCAGCAGCCTGCAGGCTCCTCACATCGCGGGTGATGTCATGACATCACCCACGCACTGCATTACTGGGAATGCTGGTCTCTGAAGCGATCAGAGGCTTCTTTAGTCTCTGATTGCTTCACAGACCAGTATTCTCAGTAATAATGGGGGTCTGCCGAACCACATTAGAAGCTCAAAAGAGCCTCATGCGGCTCGAGAGCCACGGGTTGGCCACCCCTGGTCTAGTAGGTACCCGGCAATATATAATTAGATCCTGCACCCTTCACAGAAATTTTCCGGGTTTTCCATCCCAATCCGCCCCTGGCTGCTATTACAGAACCACAGAGCTACGACAGCCTTATTTTAAATAGGTTCAGAAAAAAATTACTAGTAATCAAATGGTATGCTGATGACAGATATTCATTGGCTTTACCTTAGAACCCGCTCACACAGATGTTCTGCCTAAATGAAAGCATGTCATTTAGTCATTGTTCAAGTAGATGTTTTCTACATGAATAACACCTTTTATCTGGTACAGACAGGATTACTATAGATGTAGGAACGTTCACATTTATTGTAAAATAATTTCTTTCAAAGCAAAAAAAAATAATCAAATTTTAGATAAGCATATTAATATAAAATAAAAAGCTGTATATTCGTAATGCTGGATAAATAAACAACTATTGAATTAAATCTATACAGAACACTAGGGTGTGTATTCAATTGGCTGCAAGATTTCTGCTGCACATTTTAACGTGGCTATTGCGACCAATTAAAACATTTTCAGCAAAAACCCACTTGAAAAATAAAAACAATGAGAATAGTCTAAAAAAAAAATCAAATACATATTGGATAACATTATAGATGTCTATTACTATCCCTCCAAAATATTTAGCACTTTTAAAATGGTTCATATGGCAGATATGTGAAGTTTTTAATAGCACTGAAAAAATGATAGACAGCAATAATTTTTTGTTAAAATAAATCCTGTAGTTAATTCTGGAGTGCATAAAAATGTTTCAGAACTTAATTAATCTATCGCAACCAATTTTGATTACCGAAGCTATGCACACTACCATTCTCATGCTATCCAATTGAAACAAGTTGGGCACAATATTTTTTTCTGGAAAAACACGCAGGATATTTTTTTCAAAATGGGGAAATCAACCTGTACCCTAAAAAAACTTCAAATAAATATTCGATAACCGTATAGGGGAGAAATCTGATAAGAATCGCGTTGGTGTGCGATCCCTACTTGTAAAGACAAAAGAAATTTAACTCCCACACCAACCAATCACTATGTATTTTTTGTTTATTTTAGTTGGTGATATGTAGTGGTATTTGGAGATATTATTTTGTATATGATTTTTTTTATAGTTGTGTACTGTTATGACTCCAATACTCTCAATATGCCAGGAGTGCTACTGATACCCTATCTTTAAGTCAGTTAGAAATTTTAAAAGGAAGGGTGTTACTTTACTCAGTGCACATGCCCCTTTGTTACTTACCTACAGCGATTCTGAATCATCATGAGTATTCAATGAATTGATTAAAATATAACCACCTTTATTTGTTTTTTTTTCTTAAAATCTTAGCCTTATTAGCAAAATATAGAAGTGATAGCAGTAAAGAAAAAAGGGATTTGAATAATATTTTAAAATCAAAGTGTCCACTTGTGATTAAATCCTATGATATCTCCAACAAAAAATGATTTCTGTGTGGTGTACAGCAGTTTTCTATATAGCCTGTAGCAAAAAGAATCACTTATGGAGCATACACACGATTTGAACGATTTTACCAAAGTTTTGAACGATTTGAACGATTGAACGATTTTTGACTGCATTAAAATTAATGGAATCGTCCAAGTCTGACTGCAAACACATCAGATGTCAGATATTGTTATCTGACCATTGGGAACGCGCATCGTTCATTGTCCATCGTTCAGGCATGTCAGATTTGTCAGATTTTCCTTCAGATATGAACGACTGAACGATTTTTAAATCGTTATCGTTCATATCTGAAGGAAAAATCTGACCATGTGTATGCACCATTAGTGCCCTTTAGTATTAACAGTGTATTTCTCATTTGCTACATTTGCGGTGTGGAATAATATGTATCTGATGTTGACTGTTAGTAAGGATCTAATGTGATTCTCTCATCTCCTAAGGGATGTTCTTGAATTAGCTGGGTGATAAATACAGTACAACAGAGGCTTATAATGTTCTCAGTATAAATAGTTATTTCTGATTGGTGAAAGCAGTCACTCAATGGATTTGTATTCAACATATAACATCCTTATCTGCCTGTATATATTTTCATGCTGTGTTCATTATAAAGATCCTTATGTTGGATATTTAATAAATATACACAGCATAACTTAGATAAATTATTTGTATATTAGCTTCTTCATTTCAATATCAATCCACTGTTTTTGTATATTTCAGTGTTACCTGATGATGTTTTTTTAGTATACTGTACAATACTTCCCAGAATCTATGTTTTTGTTATTATCTCCTTGACATGTATGCCAATGTAACGATGTTGGTAGTTGCAGCACATCTAAAAATAACCCGTTCTAAATATCTTTTCAGCAGTATTAGTATGCGTATTCCTGTAGTGTAGTTCTGATACAGAACGGTGCTGGTATTTATTTAGTTTATATACTCTCTATAGTCTGTAGTATGTGAAGTATAGAATTATCATGTATATCCCTAATTGCAGCTCTTTGCTAGAACATTTTCAAATGGACATCACACATTTACTAAGAAGCATCTTTGGCTGACTATTGGCATTCGATGGTGAAACACACCGTATTGTGGTGTGTGTGCAAGTTTACTCGTATTGGCCCAAAATCACACATGAATTTGCAAATCCCGGTTGTACCAAAAGTCGCACGTCAATTTTCAAAATGCACTTGGACATGCAACACAAATTTCAGTCTAATCGAAGACAAATTGCAAAACTCTTCCAATTGGTCCAAATTCACACATGCTCCTGTGGCATCACCATGATCTAAAAAATATGCCCCCAAACCGCCAAAACACGTGCTTTGGTGGAGTGTGTATTGAGAGTTTGCACTGTGGTTGGAGAGGAGAGTTTATATATTTGCAATTGCTGATTGATTTTGTAAGTTGTCTTGTCTTATTCTGTTTTGATTTGTTTTGTTCAAAAGTCTGTCTTGATCTGTGTCATTTTAATTTTTGTCTTGGCATTATGTGTGTGTGGGTGTGTGTATGTGTGTAGTGTTGGAGGTGGTTTGTTATTTTTTTTATTTCTCTGTGTTTACAGTTTTTTTGTGGCCATGAAGGAGGACCCATTGTAGGAAGAGGCAGGTGGATTTGGAGGTCTCAGAGTCTGAAGTGGAGGCGGATGAGGTGTCTGTGCAGAAGCCTTTGGAGGAGTCAAAAGCTGAAGATGATGGTTCTTCAGTCAGGGCCAAGACAATGAGTGGCCGCAATGTGCAGTTCTTTTTTTGAGATGAATGTGGCCCTCATGAGGGGGGTTATAGAAAGCTATGAGGTTTCGTTTGGGCAGTATGCCTCCAGAACGAGTGGAAGCAAAAAGTCCCTCATTTGGCACAAGATTCTGGACCAGGTGAACTGTTCTGGTGCGCTGAAGCACAGTGTCACGGTCTGCAAAAAAGCATTTCAGTGACATCAAACATTTCGCCAAACAGAAAATGGCCTTTGAGGCGTGACTCTAAAAGCAGACCAAGGCGTATCCCCATTTCCACAGGAATGGCTGGAATATGAGCCACTGTGTAGCATTATTCCACCAGAAGTGGTGCAATCCATGTGCATGACTGATGCCCCGCCCAAAAAGTAATGTCTTCACGATGACCTTTGTATTGTTAGATAAATGTTTTGTACAATTACATAATGTGATTTTAAATAGATTTTATACATCTTTACTCCAAATCTGCGTAGTACTGTACAAACTATGGCCCTCATTCAGAGCCGTACGCTCTGAGCAGAGCGCACGCTCTGCATGAGGGCCGGGCTCCTTTTTCATGGAGCGTCCTCCTGGACGCTCGTATAGCTGTGGGTCACCACCCACAGGCTATACGAGCGTGCATTTTGATGGCCGCGATGGTCGTGACCATCGCGACCATCGAAATTGCGAGCCGGAGCCTGCGGTTGAGGTTTTCAACCGCAAGCTCCGGAGTGATTTTGGCTCTATCAGAGCCAAAATCACTCCCACTGACATCACTAGTGATGTCAGTGGGCCGGCTTCTGACGGGAGGCGTTCCCGTGGGAACGCCCCCGTCAGGGAGGCACGCCCCCGGCACGCCCACCAAAGGGGGCGTGCTGTCAATCAACATTGACAGCACGCCCCCTTTGATCGGACACAACGAGCGAAGGAAAGTCCTTCGCTCGTCGTGTCTGGCGCATGCGCACGACGGAGCTCCCTCCGTCGTGCGCATGCTCAGTGCAGACCATCGACCCACTTGCGAGCGTACAGCCGCTCGCGAGTGGGTCTGAATCAGGCCCTATGTTCTATGTTTTTGCAAACATGGAAATGTGACTTAGGAATCATAAAATAGATGTGTCCACAAACCCATAATATTTGTTTGTGCCATTAGTATTGCTTGTTTGGCAAACTCGCCCAAGTACAGGTTTTGTTTCTGATAAAAATTTGTGAAAAATACAGGCGTATTTCTTTCAGCCAGGTGTGTTTCCATGTTGTAAATGGTATACATTATGGGTGTATTAAGTAGTTTGTCACAGGCTGCACTGGAGCACCGCGGGGGGTTCGGGACTTACTTTACTGGGCACTCTGGTGGGGTCCATCTGGTGGGGTGCAGGCTGCTGGTGGCTAGCAGGGTGTGCGGGCAGGTCCTGAGTGGCAACTCTGGGTCTCTGGCATGGCAGAGATGCGGTGTCTGGGAGTCTGTGCTGATGCTGCTGAGTGCTGGGCGCCGCCATCTTGGATCTGGTCACATGACAGGAATGAGCCAATCCAGTCAGCATGATTCACAGTGGGCTCTGGCAGCCAATTCAGCCCAAGCACTGGGTACTTAAGGGCTTCCTGGGAATTCTAAAGTTGCTAGTGCAACATCTTAAACAGATAGTCTGTGTGCTAGTTCTCTGTTCTCCATGGTCTTGTTTGGTTCCAGTTTGTAGTAACCTATTGCAGATTTCTTTTGCTTCCTGCTCCACCTCGAATTGTCACTGCCAGTTGGTCTTTTCATCTCCGTTCTGGTGACCTACACCAGCATTCTCAGCCAGCTCCGGTACCTGGTTCCTGCACCTCAGCTGCTCCACAAGTGGTGCTCTGCATTCCCCCAGAGTGCTTAGCTTTTTTTTTCCTTTATCCATACAACCGTCCTCAGCTTCTTCTGCTATGGCAAAGACATTCATGAATAGGAATTCCCTTCATCCAGCCTCATTACGATTTCAGGAAACTGCTCATAAGGACTTTCCTGCACCCAGTTCTGGTCCACATTTCACTTTGGACGTGACAGTTTACACTGGCCACACAGATTCGGCTTGTGATCAGGATTCCAGAGCACACCTGTTGCAAAGTATTGCCAGTCATTTGGAGTGCCTTGAAGTTTCTCACCGTCAGCTAGGCCAATTCATGCAAGAGATGTCTCACTGCCAAGAAACTTTACAGGCTTCTCTTGTCATGGTTAGCATGTCTGCTACAACCAATCCTCTGCCTATTCCTTTTACTAGTCCTACCAAAACTACTACACCGGCACATCTCTATCTACCAGCTCCAAACAAGTTTAACGGGAATCCTAAAATGTGCTGCGGCTTCCTAAATCAGTGTGATGTCCATTTCACACAATAGATTTGTCCGCTACAAATTCATCCTGGTGCTCTTCATGTGGAGCTAGAACTTTTAGTTATTCCAAAGGCCTGCCACAGACATGTGCTATATTCTGTGGGGGAGCAATGTGTTTTTTCCCTTGGGGGAGGGGGGGGCGACGATGACTGATGGTGTACCTTGGAAATTTTAACAGGTTTTGCTATCCCTAATCCTATGGTTATGTTAATGTTATTTATTCATAAGGTAGTCTTTTCATTTGAGACCATGCCCCTTATCATGAGACCACATTTACTATCTTAACGTTTTTTTGTGGGAGGGGGCGTATTTTGGAGGTTTGCACTGGGAGCTCCAGCCTGTTGAAACAGCCCTGCCATTGTTCTTACAAGCAAGGGTAGACTCTCCGGGCCAGTCCAATGTCTGGTCTGGACTGGTACTATTGTGCTAAGTGGCTATGCTGTCATCATAATTAGTGCCCGCTGTATCTCGCCAATGCAGAGCTACAGGTCCCGTGAGATGATGTCATCATCTCACGAGTCCCTCTCTCTCTCTGCTCATGTGTGAGTACTGGACTGCGTGACTGGTAAGGGGGGACAGAGCATGGAGCTGTGCACCTTGGTCCTTATTTTTTATTTATTTTTTGTCACCATGAGTTTTAGCACCGGGTGACACTAACCCTAGTGACGCCTCTGCCTATAGAGTTGATGCTCGGGAAGATTCCCTCACTAGGATGTACTTACCCACTTTCAGTTCCAGAAACGAAGGCTAAGGGGTACATTTACTAAAGTGAGAGTTTTTAGAAATGGAGATGTTGCTCATAGAAACCAATCAGATTCTACTTAACTAGCACCTTATAGAACATAATAGCTTGAATCTGATTGGTTTATATGGGCAATATCTCCACTTCTAAAAACTCTCACTTTAGTGAATTTACCTCTGTCAGAGTATATCCAGGAAAATTTAGCCAAGAGGTTTATCCGTCCGTCTACTTCTCCAGCCGGTGCCAGGTTTTTCTTCGTGATGAAAAAAGATGGAGGACTTCGTCCCTGCATAGATTATTGTGGGTTGAATGATATCACGATCAAAATCCAGTACCCGTTACCCCTGATCACCGAGGTATTTGACTGGGTTAAGGGAGGTACAGTATTTACCAAATTGGACTTGAGAGGGGCCTATAATTGCATCCGAATTTGTCCGAGAGATGAGTGGAAGATAGCGTTCAATACCCAAGATGGGCATTTTGAAAATCTAGTAATGCCCTTTAGCCTCAGTAATGCCCCCACTGTTTTTCTGAATTTTGTAAATGAAATATTCCGGGATTTACTCTATACGTGTTTAGTCATTGACATCTTGATTTTTTCCTCCAATCTAGAGGACCATTGGCAACATGTGAGAGAAGTTCTGAACAGATTACGGCAGAATAGTTTATACTGTATATTATAAAAAATGTGTATTTCAAGTTTCATCCATACCCATCCTGGGATATATAGTGTCTGGCTCTGGACTAGAGATGGATCCAGAGAAAACACAAGCCATCTTAAATTGGTCGCAGCCGATGTCTTTGAAAGCAGTAGAGAGATTTTCCAAACTACTACAGCAAGTTCATCAAAGGATTCTTATCACTTGTAGCACCAATTACTGCCATGACGCGCAAAGAGCGAACCCAACTCAGTGGACCTCTGAAGCCGAGACCGTTTTACCGCTACTTAAACAAGCATTTATTACTGCTCTGGTATTACATCAGCCAGATGTGAATAGTCGATGCCTCTTCTGAAGCGGTAGGAGCGGTCATTTCTCAAAAATGTGAGGATAATAAATTTCATCCCTTTGGCTATTTCTCAAAAACATTTTTGCCTGCAGAGAGGAATTACATCATGGAGAGCAAGAATTACTAGCAGTCAGACTTGCATTGGAGGAGTGGCGTTATCTCCTTGAAGGAGCAAAATTCCCAGTCACTATTTTTACAGATCATCGGATTTTATTGTTTCTAAAAAAATATTCAATGTCTGAATACCAGATTGGCACGATGGGCCATGTTTTTTACACGATTCAATTTCACGCTGACTTTTCGTCCAGGATCTCAGAATGAGGAGGCTGACACCCTGTCTCGTTCAATCATCTCAGAAAGTTCCACTGAAACTCAACGAGAACTTCCAGTCCTAGAACCCAGAGTTTTTGCAGCCACAAAAATTAAACCACCTCTTGGAAAAACGTTGGTGTCTCCAGAACTACATAAACAATTACTTGTATGGGCCCATGCATCCCACTTTTCCGGACATGCATTCACAAAACTACAGAATTCATGCAACACTCCCATTGGTGGCCTTCTATGAAATTTGATATAGCAGAGTACTGTATATATCATCTTGCACTAAATGTGCAAAGCTTAAAACCTCCAAGCAAACTCCTGCTGGAAACCTCGTACATTTGTCCGTTCCTACCCATCCATATGGACACACTGAGCAATAGACTTTGTGACAGACCTTCCAGCTTCCAAAGGGTACACCACGATTTGGGTGGTCATAGACTGTTTTTTCCAAAATGGTTAATTTCATCCCCCTTAAGAAATTGACCTCTGCTCCTGAATTATCCCAGCATTTCATTTCTGAAGTTTTTAGTTTGCATGGTCTACCTACTGAAGTCATCTCTGGAAAGCTTTACAAGTCATAAACTAAAGTAACTGAACGTGTTAATCAAGACCTGGAAAACTTTTCTTCAAATTAATCTGTCCTCTTAACAAGACAACTGGCTGGTGTTTTATCCTTGGGCAGAATTTGCACATAATAGTTCTTACCACTCCTGCACCAGACACACTCCATTCTTTACCATTTATGGTACACCTATACGGGAACCTAACAGTCTGCAATCTACCAGCAGTTACATCTTCCTTACAAAAGTTTTCTAGGATTTGGAAATCACCTCTGAGCAGGAATTATAGCTAAACCAATACTTTATGATCAACAATATAGTGTACCCCACTCACTATAAAGCAGGTGGTATGTATGCTCACAAAGGTTTCGTTATCTGCCACAGTATTAATCCAATAATGATGCAAAACAAGCAGTGGAAGGGCGAACCCGAACTCACATGTAAGCCAACTTCAGTATACACACACAGGTTTATTTTGATGGTTAAAGTCTCTGGACACGATTCCTCTATCCTCACTCCCTATGTAGATAGTTAATACCATAAACAAAATGGAATAGAAGACATATCAAAATTATGTTTTATTATAAATATAAAGTGCAAACAGATATAGGTGGCACTACTTCAATGTATATGCAGTAGATGGTAAACAAAAATGTACCTGAAAATTTACCATTTTTTTCCGGACCTCCTCAGACCACACTCAATAAGCCCCCAAAGTAGTAGGTCAGACCATACAGTTCAGATAGGTGTCCCATCTCCTAGGTGCCCTAGGTTTGAACATCTTATTGTGTGGATAAAGAAACCCTTCTTCCATCTATATCCAGATGTTGTATTAAGTCTACATTTGTATTTTCTGTACCAGCAAAATCTCATGTTCAGCATTTTCCTTTGTTTTCACTGCCATTAATGTCGGCATAATGCAGCTAACCAACACTGTTGGAAATATAATATTAATGCTAATTTTTAAAATGTTGTCCAAATAATGGATTCCAAACACTGTGTGTTTGAGGCACAAACCAATTCATTATAATTTCAAGTGAGCTTTTTGAGAATGTACCAAAATCAAACAATGGCAATTAGGGATATAAATGTTAACATTACCTCCTTAGGTAGAAGAATAATTAACCGGGTACCAGAGCCACAAACTAGCGGCAGCACTAATTTAAATTCCTCACCTGCACCAATGCCACCCAGGCATTGGGCCCGCACCAGAGGTGGTGTTGCAGGTCCAAGCTACTCTACACCCACCTCTACACAGCCTCCTAAAAGAAAACGTTAAATGTTAGAGTGATGATTGTAAAAAAAAATTGTTTGTACTTTTTACTCACATATTAATACTTGTATCATTGTTCATGGCATATTGAAGGCATTTGTGGATGATTAAATTAGCACTATTTAAATTATTCCTCCCCAAACATTCTAAAATGTTGTGGAAACAATAAAAAAAATGAAAACCATTTTTAAACTTTTAGGTAGGTTTACAGGTAAAACTTTATCATGCATGTACTTAATTGATTACATAATGAACATTAAATTAAGGCTTAATTAAGATTAATTCATTAATATGCAGAAAGTTAGTTACAACACTAACATATTGGACAAATAGGGTGTGTACGAAACACAGTTATACTGCTTGTACACCAAAATTCCGGGTCTGACCCAGAGGTTGAAACAGGATTACTATCCGGATCAGATTCAGAATTTATGCGGCATCGATCCAGGATTCTCCCGAGCCGGCGCAGTTCACACAAGAGCCAGGTCTGCATAGATCCAGCTTTTCCAGCGTGGAAGTGGACGCTTGGAGATGACATAATCTCCAAGTGCCACTGAGGCCGGCCAATCGGCAGCCATGTGGCACGATCCAGGTAACTGTGACCCGGATCGCGCTGTTTACACTGCAGGGTTTCATGGGTTATTCCAGTGTTAAACTCTGCTAGTTACCTGGGTTGGATTGCCGGGTCACTCAACCCGGAAGTGCAACCTTGTGACCTTTTACACCAAGGAGCTACCCGGGTTAACCTTGCAATAACCCAGGTTTTAGCTCTGGTGTAAAAGGTGTATAACATAGTATACAACACTTGACCACACATGTCGAAGGTCTGCTGAAATGGAAAAATACATAATATGTTGCACAATGAGAAGCAGCCTAAAAGTCAGGTAGTATACCATGTTTAAAAACACAAACATTCTAGGTTGGTGGGTTTAGATGAGAAAAAGTAAAATTGATGTTACTTGAGAAATGTATGGTGTAGAGATGAGCGGTTCGGATTCTGTGGAATCCGAACCGCTCCGAACATTGGGGATCCGAGTCCACCCGAACCCTGTTCGGGTGTTCACCGCCTGACTCGGATCCCCGTTCGGGGCCGAACGGCGGCCGCCTGATGTCGGATTCTCACTAGAGAATCCGACATCAGGTCTCCTCGCGTGTAGGGCAGAGCGCAGTGATAGCGCTCTGCCCTACACAGACACAGACACACAGCCGCCAGCGGCAGCTGTGTGTTTGTTACAGCAGCCAATGAGAGTCACACAGACTCTCATTGGCTGCTGCACGGAGGGAGCCGGCTGGAGCTCACACATGAGCTCCGTCTTCCGGCTCCCTCCTCAGCGTGTGACAGAGCGGACGGCGCGGGAGCGGGGATACAGGTAAGTTTTATTTTTTTTATTTTTTTACTTGTCAAAGGTCCGGGGGCGCTACTGGGGGGGGGGGGTCTGCACTACTGGGGGGGTCTGCTACTGGGGGGGGGCTATACTACTGGGGGGGCCATACTACAGAGGGGCCTGCTACTGGGGGGGCTATACTACTGGGGGGGGGGTCTGCACTACTGGGGGGGGGGTCTGCTACTGGGGGAGGCAATACTACTGGGGGGGCCATACTACAGAGGGGCCTGCTACTGGGGGGGGCTATACTACTGGGGGGGGGGTCTGCTACTGGGGGGGCCATACTACTGGGGGGGCCTACTACAGGGGGGGCCATACTACAGGGGGGGCCCATACTACAGGGGGGGCTACTACTGGAGCAGCCTACTACTGGGGGGGCCTGCTACTGGGGCAGCCTACTACTGGGGGAGCCATACTACTGGGGGGGCATACTACTGGGTGGCATACTACTGGGGGGGCCTGCTAATGGGGGACATACTACTGGGGGGGCCTGCTAATGGGGGGCATACTACTGGGGAGCATTCAACTGGGGGCACTGCATAGTGGACCGTACTACTAAGGGGACTGCATAGGGGGCACCACTGCTGGGGGACATTGTGTAAGGGACACCGCTACTGTGGGCATTGTGTAAAAGGGTCACTACTGTGGGCATTGTGTAAAAGGGGCACTACTGTGTGTCGTAACATAAATAAGAGACACTACTTTATGGTGTAATGTGAATCAGGCCCTATGTGCGGTGTAATGCTAATAAGATTGTGCACTGTGACTCCTAGGGCCGTAGCCCACTTTGTAAACAAGTACTGTGACTCTGCTGGCCGTACCCCACTGGGTGGGTGCACTACTTTTCATTTCTGCCACTGCTGTGTGGCAATGTGTCATAGATGTGCTTTATACTGTGGTGTCTGTGTCGTTGTGCCGCTGCTTTGTCGCTTAGTAACCAGTCAGCTCACTGCAACCTTTGGCCAATAATGTTGAAAACAATATTATAAGCTGTGATATGGTCTAAATTGACTGGAAATTAATGTTATTGAGGTTAATAATACTCTAGGAAGAAAAAAAAGACCAATTTATGTGATTTTAGCTTTTTTTGTCAATTTTTGTAAAAAAATCCAAATCCAAATCCAAATCCAAAGCCAGTCACCGCAGTTTGGCAAATCCAAATCCAAATCCAAAGCCGGACGACGAATTAGAACCAAATCCAAATCCAAATCCGGCAAAAATGGTCCGGCGCACATCCCTAGTATGGTGTTTAGTAGTATAAATGAATCTGTTTTGAAACACTTCTTCGCACCTCCGCACAGTAGCCATTCCAGGAATGTCAAATGCTCTGCACCTTGACGTTCACTTTAATTTTTGATGAACATCACCTGTGGTGAAACACCTTGGTTAAATAGTTGACACTAGGTGAAGTGACACATTATTCTACAGTTACAGTAATGCTGCCCATCCACTAGATGATTAAGTTGAGCAATTGAATGATAACGATCGTTCAATCATTTGCAAATCGTTTGCACAAATGTCTAAAACAACCAGCAATGCGCGTGCCCGCTGGTCGTTTAGACATCTATCATCGTGCAAACATGCTGGTCAACCAGACGATAACGTCAGGTTCAGCATGTTGCCATATGATTGATGGGCCTGCACTGAACAACTGCTCATTCAGTGTAGGCTTATCACAGACATAGAAACGACATGTCACAGACATAGAAACGACAATGTCATAATCGTGCTGTCATTTCTATGGTCTGCTAGTGCAGTGGTTCTCAAACTTGGTCCTCAGGAACCCACACAGGTCACATTTTCCAGGTCACCCAGCAGGTGCACAGGTGTAGTCATTACTCACTGACACATTTTAAAAGATCCACAGCTGGAGATAATTATTTCACTTGTAATTCTGTGAGGAGACCTGGAAAACATTCACTGTTTGTGGTCCTGAGGACCGAGTTTGAGAACCCATGTGCTAGTGGATGGGCAGCATTAGTGAAGAAACAGATTATTTGGTCCATACTGGAATGGGTTAGGTTTGGAGGTGTTTTGTTTTGCAGATGTTGAATAACTTTTAAAACATTACAAACCACATTTTTAGTCAAGGTTCAAAAGCTATTTTTTTTTTTGTTAAAATTTGGAGTGCATAAAATGGCAACAAGTTAATTTTTGAGTCATTTGAAGCTACTTTAAAAAATTCTTTAATAAACACCTATAACTCCCACCTGCAATGTTAAAAAACACCTGTCCCTTCAATACAGCACTCCTTTATACGTGTCCCACATCTTTTAACCCATTATTATGCACTTTGTAGAATACCTACATAATGATATGTAAATAACTATGTTGTGCAAATTATAAAATCAAACGATTGCCTAATTAGTCATTAAGGTGGGGGGTATCCCAGCGGTTCTGACATTTTTACCTTTATTTGATGATCTTCTCTGACATTGCACCTCCTGTTGGGCTTCAAGAAAAAAACAGCAATAATTCCTATTGAAATTGCGGCTAAAATTCTGGAGGACAATTGAATATAAGAAACCTTGCATTTGGCTGCAATTTCTTGTACTGAGATTAAAACAGAAATAACACAATATGCCCCTTGAAGCTACTTTAATTTGTTTAAACAAAACACCTGTAACTCCAACTTGCAATGTTTAAAACACCTGTCCCATCCATACAGCACCCCCGTATACCTGTCCCACATCTTTTAACCAATTATTCTCCACTTTGCAGAATTTCAACCCAATAATGAGATGTATTTATTGGCCCAATTAAGCTAACTGAAAACTTTTAATTGACTAATTGATCATTGGGGGGGCAGCGGTTCTGAACCAGTCCATTGACCATATATAGAAATCTAATGGTCAGCTCTCAAACTTGGGTGTACATACATGCACTCGCACAGATACACACTTATATATATTCCATATACAAAAAACCTTAAGGTTTCACATGTCCCATTAAGGCTTCTTAAGGTGGCCACACACATGGCGATCTGCACACGATCAGCCGATGTGTACGATTTGTGTACGATTTCCCTTGAAACTCTCCCCGGCAGCTCTGCACACAATCTCCACATGATCTGCACACAATTTGGTGTCCAATCTTCAAATGATCTCTCCTGCATCCAGACGTTCAGTGCATCGTCTCCTAGATTGTCAGATCTGCCCGGGCGAGATCCGAAGATGCGATGTGTGACCAACGGGGACATGCATCGCATCGTGATCATGAGTGGGGACTCACGATCAGGATTTGGCCATATTTTATACGATCTGTCACTCCAATGTCTCGGAATCGGCCAGATCGGCTAAAATATCGCTATGTGTGTGGCCAGCATTAGACATGATCTGAAATTTCACAAAACCTACTGAATTTGTGACACTCAAACTTAAAAAAGCAATGAAGTTCCGATCAATAAGGCTGACGCCTTACAGAGTGTGATTGCTGTCACTCACAAAATGGTGGAGCTGCTAATTCACAGAATTGTGCGTCACCTAGGTGTCATCATACGGAGGCGCCAATACACTATGCGGCACAGTGAGAGCCGGGGCTTGCTAGTGAAGCCTTCCACTCCACTGCACCGCTATATGATGTGTAGAGTGGAAGGCTTCACTAGCAAGCCCCGGCTCATTGCGGGTGGACTGGCGGTCGGAAGGGCGGTACCGCCAGTGTTTCTGTGGGCAGGGCCTTGTACGGCCGCTGGTGAGGCAGCCGGCTGCGGCTGCAACAGCCTGTCTCCAGTCACCAGGCATTCATGCTGTGCTCGGCTACAGGCAGCTGGCGGCCCCCCAGGACTAAAATAGTACTGACCCGGGGGGCAGATGGCACCCTTCCCCCTGGCCCAGCCCGCCACTGGCAGAAGATATAGCTGCATAGATGGGATAAGAGTGGAGTGGATGGGGATAGATAGGCATGGAGAGGGGGGAAGATTAAGCAGCACTGATGGGAAGGAGACAAAGTGATGCAGATGCAGGGGGTACGGAGCAGTGGCAACAACAGGGCTGTGCACAGGAGCATCAGCGGGTGGCAGAAAGACTCACTGGCACTGGGCATGCACCTGAGAAAATAAAATCAATAAGACACAGATGCATGGATGTATCAGTGAGATCCATCCATGCATCTGTTAAAAACTGAATGTGTAATATATATAAAAAAAAATAACGTGCACAACCAGCACCGGGCTTTGGAGCCCCAGTGCTGGTTGTGCTAAATATAAGGGACAAATGGCATAGGGGTCCCCTGTATTAAGCACAACCAGCAACAGGCTAATCAGAGCCAGTCCTGGTTACCAAAATACATGGGACAAACGACGTAGGGGTCCCCTTGAAAAAATTATCCTAAAATACTCCTGAGGGGGGCATGGTGTTTAAGGGGCTACACCTCTAAAGCAATTGGAGGTACCAAGTTGAAATTTAGCATGGGCAGGTAGAACTGTTGCTTGGTGCTGCATGCCAAATTTCATGGCAAAAACACAAAATATGAGGATTTGGGAGTAATCTAAATTTCCAAGTGTCAGTTTTTTCTGACATTCAATTAGGACCTTTTTCTGCTGTTCTCTATGGGGGATATTTGGGAAGGCGTAAGGCAAATTTAGACTTGGGATTTGTTTTATTAGGTAGTTATTGTTACAGGGTAGGTGCTTTTGGGGTTCAGGTAATTGAGAAAGTTACAGTTTTTAAACTGTTACCTCACGAATCCGACATTATAGAGATAGGACAATTCAACTTTCAGCAGGTGTACTCACTGTGGCTTCACTTGGGTGCACAAAGATGGCTGGCCAGTGTGGGCAGTAGCGGCAGTGGGCTCAAGGGAAGGAAGTGGCCATTAGCTGTGGCCAGGACCCAGGAGAGGAGGGTAGCAGGCATTAGCTGCGTTCAAGACTCAGGGATGTTAGCGGTGGCGGAGTGGGCTGCAGGGCCCAGGGGAGGTAGCAGCAGATGCATGCAGGCTCGGATCCGTGATATCTGCATCTATGTATAAATAAAACACAGCAGCAGGGATGGAATCAGTGACACCCGTCTGTGCTTCTGTGTTTGAAAAACAAAAGAAAACCTGTGTAAAAAAATGGCGTGCCCCCCCCCAAACAACGTAGGGGTCCCCGTATGAAGCACAACCAGCACCAGGCTTTTCAGAACCAGTCCTGGTTGTTAAAATATGAGAGACATATTTACCAGAACCAGCACCGGACTTTTTCTAGTGGGAGGCTAATGCCACAGCCAGGGGAGCCCTTTCACTGGGCCCCCCGGCCAAAGCATCAACCCTGACCACTAGTCAGCCCAGCCTGGGGTTCCCTGGGCCACTGGGGACCACTCAACAAAGTGGTCCCCCTCTCCAGGGCATCCCAGGCTGATAGCCTGGGGCTCTCCCCAGCATCCCTGGCCGGTGGGTGCCGGGTTGATAGGGTAGTGGTGCATATGAAAGTATAAATATTGTCTTTTGCAGTAGGACTACAGTTCCCAGCAGGCCTCCCCTGCATACTGGTACTTGGAGAACCACAAGTACCAGCAAGAGGGTGGTTAAAGGCCTGCTGGTACCTATAGTACCCCTGTAAAAGAAATATTAAAATAAAACAAAGACACTGTTTTGTTTTAATTTATTTTTCTGCACCTTCACCTGGGGGGTGGCAGCCTTTGAGCTCTTTTTCATGGCTGCCGCTTCCCCCCAGGACTTCCGTGGTGTCTTCACCTGGTGGGCAGTGGCGTTTAAGCTCTTTTGCATGGCCGCCGCCAATCCAGGACTTCCTTGGTGTCTTCTGTCTATGGCAGCTCTTCACCACTGCTTCCCCGTCGATGGACTGCCTGATGGCACCTCGTGCTGGCTTTATATAAGCCAGCCGAGGGGGCAGGGCACTAACATTACGAGCAGTGATTGGTTCGCGCTGGCCTTCTTTAAATTTCGGAGGCCCTATTTTTGAAATGGGCATGCTCAGTTCTTACTATTGAAGTCAATGTTGAGAACCATTCATTGGCTGAGAGGCAGAAGGTATGCCTCTCTCAGCCAAAGAGCGCTCAGCGGCGGGGTTTCCATGGTGAAATCCCGCCACTAAGCTTTCATTTGTGGGTCCACGCTCTTCATTTTTTTGCTTCGTTAAGCCTGGGAATGCCTACTTTGGACCGAAGAGGACCTGATCCACGCATAGGTGAGTGTGTTTTTTTTTTCAGGTGCCCTATGGATAATCTACTGGAGAAGGGGAACAATGTCTACAGGGATACATAGTTGAATATGAGTGCATGTATGTTTAATAAACTTTTACTTTGTACGGTGTGTGTGTGTCCTGTGTTTATTTTAATATTTCTGTGCTGTGGAACTGCAAGTACCAGCGGGCTCGTAATACTCCGCATGCTGGTACTTGTGGTTCCCTAAGTACCAGCATGTGGAGGAGGCTTGCTGGGACCTGCAGTTCCACAGCAAAAGACAATATTAAACTTCTATTTTTTATACCACATTACACTATCAAGCCAGCACTCACTGCCCCAAAGGTGCCAGGGATGGCCCCGGGCTATCAGTCTAAGCCTGAGGTACCCTGAAGAGGAGGACCCCTGTATTGGGGGGGTCCCCAGCTCCCGAGGGATCCCTGGCCTGGGCTGACTAGTGGTCAGGGTTGATGCTTTGGCTGGGGGTCCCGGTGAAAAGGCTCCCCTGGCTGTGGCATTAGCCCCCTCTAGAAAAAGTCCAGTGCTGGTTCTAGAAAATACAGGGGAACCCTGCTCATTTTTTTCCCTGTATTTCCAGAACCAGGACTGGCTCAGAGCCCAGTGCTGGTTGTGCTGAATACAGGGGACCCCTACATTGTCTGTCCCCCGTATTTTGCACAACCAGCACTGGGTCACTAAAAGCCTGGTACTGGTTGCTCTTTTGGGGGAAGGGGAATATGCCATTTTTTTTACACATTACATTTTTTTACACACAGATGCAGGCTTCACAAGCCTGCATCTTCCGCCGGCTACCTCCCCCAGGTCCTACTGCCTGCCGCCCATCCCGCCTAGACTACTAACAGCAGCACTGCCACCTGCTGTCTCCCCCAGGTCTCAGATGCAGCTAACACACACTACTTCCCCTGGGTCCCAGCCACAGCAAACGCTGGCTTCCTTTCCCCTGGACCAAGCCACCGCTACCGCCCACAGAGGACAGCCATCTTGGTGCACCCAAGTGAAGTCACATTGAGTACACCTGCTGGAGGCACCTATGGAGTGTTACAGACTAAGGCCCTGATTCAGACCCACTCGCGAGCGGCTGTCCGCTCGCAAGTGGGTCGATGTTCTGCACTGAGCATGCGCACGACGGAGGGATCTCCGTCGTGCGCATGCGCCAGACGCGACGAGCGAAGGACTTTCCTTCGCTCGTTGTGTCTGATCAAAGGGGGCGTGCTGTCGATGTTGATTGACAGCACGCCCCCTTTGGTGGGCGTGCCGGGGGCGTGCCTCCCTGACGGGGGCTTTCCTAAGGGAACGCCTCCCGTCAGAAGCCGGCCCACTGACATCACTAGTGATGTCAGTGGGAGTGATTTTGGCTCTGATAGAGCCAAAATCACTCCGGGCCTTGCGGTTGAAAACCTCAACCGCAGGCTCCGGCTCGCAGTTTCGATGGTCGCGATGGTCAAGACCATCGCGGCCATCAAACTGCACGCTCGTATAGGCTGTGGGTGGTGACCCACAGCTATATGAGCGTCCAGGAGGACGCTCCATAGTTATGGAGGCCGGCCCTCATTCAGAGCGTGCGCTCTGCTCAGAGCGTACGGCTCTGAATGAGGGCCTAAGATTTTTGTGGACCCGGGGTGGAAACAAGAGTGGAAGCAAGGACAGATTTAAATTGGAAAGTCAGTTGTTTAATATGGATATTAGTAGATATGAAAATATACAGATAGTAGCTAGAGTCCCAATGTAAATAAACTTAGAACTGGGGTATGTGGAAGATAGGTAACTGCAGTGGGAGAGAATGAAGTCAATGTCCAGAAAAGTGGCAGAGATGTTTGAAGTGAAATCCAGAAATGATGTAAATATGGCTGAATGAGATAACCTGATATCCTGTAAAATGGATGAATGAAAAATCCTGATATACTGTAGAATGGCTGAACGGAATATCCAGATATCCTGTAGAATGGCTGGATGAGGGGGTTAATAACAGGTTCAGAACACAGAAGTGGGTAACCTGTGGGAGACCAAGCAGTCACCACCAGACAGGAAGCTGTGGGACTGGTTAGAGTGGTGCTGGGATGTCTGCGGTAGCCGATTTAGCTGACAGAAGGCAGAGGTAGCACCGGAGCAGGAACAAGGCTTAGGAGCACAGTGAACTCTCACAGCAAGCTGTGCGACACATTGCACTGGCAACTACAGGGAGCTCCAAACCCCCCTAAGTACCCAGCAGAAGAGCGTGAGTGGCTGGGAGAGATCACCTGATGCATCAGGATAGGCTCACTACATCACATGCCCTGAGGCAAGATGGCCGTGCCCAGACACCCTCGGCGCGGTAATGCCGATAACCTTACCCCTGCCAGCATGACCTACTGACATCAGACCCTCGCAAGCACCCAGTGCCAGTCTCCAAGTACCAGCTCCCCCACCTGAAGGACCACCTGAAGAAAAAAAATTTAGAATATGGAGCATCCACACTGGTAAGCACCGCAGGCACCTGGGAAGATACCCTGGTCATGACACAGAGGCTGTGCAAGGAATTACATTTTCCTATATCCATTATGGTGGATTTGTGAGGTAATAGTTGGCCTGCACTCAGAAAGCATTGGACAAACCAATGGCTTCCCACTTCTTGGAACAGGGTCACCAAATATCAACTTTAAAATATATGATTATCGATTTGGAACAACCGAACCCAAGGGGTGGTGATAGAGGTCTTGCCCTCTTGAAGAGAGAGGCAAGATGGATACACAGGTTGAAGATCGTAGCCCCAAAGGATCTAAATGAATATAATTATTTGAATATGTTCCTCCAATAGACTGTCCTGTACATTGGAAACCTACAAACTTTGTTTTTTTCTCTATTTTTTCATTTTTTTTCGTTTTCTGTGTCTCCATGAGTTTTTGAACTTTTGGACCTGTTTGTATTATACTTTAAGTTTATATGTATTGGTTATGTTCATCTGCGCTTTCACTTCCTTTATTCTAGTCACTGGGTGTTGTTTTATTGTAATATTCTGTTTTTAATAATATGAAGATCCGCATATGATATGCTTACCTTGAATGCCGTACTGGTACGGTAGGTGTAGCTTGATCAATTGATTTTTGACCACTACTATCCACATTGTCTGGGTTTGACCAACTTAGGTCTGTATATACCTTTTAGCTGTAATTATGTTATCTGGTGATCCTGCAGTGATTACTGTTTTGTTAAATATGAAGATTGCCATATATTTTGATGTTCTGCTCTGTCAGCAGCAGGCCATGTTTTCTGCATGTCCTGCTTTGGATTGTGTTACCAATATGCGCTGAAGCTATTCTAGTAATGAGCATTGGAACCACTGTTGTACTGCTCTGTCTTATATGAAGATTGCCATGTGTTTGATACTTTGCTATGATTACAGCAGGCCATGTTTTCTGGAATGTGTTGCCAATATGCGCTAAAGCCGGACTTTCTGCATGTCATGCTCAGGATTGTGTTGCCAATATGCGCTGAAGCCATTGCGCTTAGGAGAGCCACTGTTGGTGCCACTGTTGATATGGTATGTTGTGCTGATTATTGCTTTGTTACTAATGAAAATTGCCATACTTTTGGATGCTTTGCTATGGTGACTGCAAAACATGATTTTTACATGCTATGTTAACACTATCTGCTAACGGAACATTTGAACCACTGCTGGTAAATGCCTATATGTTGTGGTATATAGAGCTAATGCATATACAGGTGTCAGTGCTATCCTTCTTTGCTGGCTGTGGCTGCTGTCTCTGTCGGAGTGTAGCTGAGTGACTACACAAGCCCCCTAGCAACAGACTGCTGTGGGGGAACTTGTAGCCAGGTAACATGTTTCCCGTAATGCAGTCTAACTGTTGCACACAAGACTTCCGAATGAGGTAAATGTCCGGAAATGGGCTGCCGATTAAGCAATTTGGGGATATTATCTTGGTGCCATCTCGTGAGAGGTATGATCCATTAAGGTAAATATATATGTGGCTTCAGGTCAGACTGGCTGAGTCCAGCAAGCCCCATTTGTATGTTTATGCATGATATGATGTCACTTCCGGGTACCTGTTGGGGGAGTGTCTCTAACAGATTGCCTATGGTATAAAAGGAGTTCACGAGCACTGTGGTCTCTCTTGGTGATGCTCCTGTCCTGATGAAGGTCATGTGTTCTGACCGAAACATTGACTGAAGAAGTATATATTAATTCTATCTATTTGGATTATACATATGCTCTCCTCCAACTAGGACTCATGTGAGGTGACACCCCAGGCATTTAAGCTTACCTGACAGTGTGTGCCACCCACCCCTTGGAGATATATATATATATATATATATGTGTGTGTGTGTGTATGAAAAAAATGCAGGAGCTGGGTACACATGGGATAATCTGTTCAGCGAACAATATTATCGCTCGACGATCTCCCTTGAAATAACTGGTGTGCTGGATGAATGATATTGTTCATCCACACACCAAAGATATCACCAACGATGAACGACTAACGATCGCAAACCCCTGTGGAAAATGCATGATATTGGCCTGCATGCATGCACAATGGATGATATCGCTATTGTCCAATGGGAGTGCGCATCGTTGGCCGTTCATTGCATACACACGGAACAATATGAACGATATATCATTGAACAATATCGTTATCATTCATATCATAACGATATATTGCTCCGTGTGTATGCACCTTAAGCACCAAGAATACTGATAATTTTGAGAAACTCTACAATTAATATGTATAAATGAGGTTCTTAGCACGTTTGGCCAAAAATATGTGCCAATCTACCATGTCGAGGTGAATCCCAACCCTAATACTAAACACATTATATTAATATATCCAGGACTTACCATAATAGTACCCATTCTTATATGTAGACAGTAGTGTAGGAACCTGTGTTGATTAAATAAACACAATAGCTGAAGTCGAATTATATTTCTGGAGTGCCAGAATCTTGATGACTGTGTATGTGTGTATATATATATATCTGTATGTATGTATGATATATAAATATATATATATATATATATATGTATTTATATTGGGCAGTCAAATCAAAAAGTCCACCAGATACATCAACAGTGCAAGTCCAATTAAGAAGTCCACTGGATCCAGCCTGGTCTCCTGTGTCAACGGTTCCAGTCCAGCTAAGAAATCCACCAGATCCAGATTGGTCTCCAGCGGAAGAAGTCCACTGTATCCAGCCAGGTCTCTGGCATTAATGGTTCAAGTCCAGTCAAAAAGTCCACCAGATCCAGCCTGGTCTCCAGCATTAGTGGTTTCAGTCCAGTTAAGAAGTCCACTGGATCCAGTCGGGTGTCTGGAATTAATGGTTCAATCTTAGTCAAGAAGTCCACCAGATCCAGCCTGGTATCCAGCATCAACAGTTCCAGTTTAGTTAAGAAGTCCACCGGATAAGGCCTGGTCTCCAGCATCAATGGTTCCAGTCCAGTCTCCAGCATCAGTGGTTCCAGTCTAGTTAAGAAGTCCATGGGATCCAGCCTAGTCTTTAGCATCAACTGTTCTAATGCTGTTAAGAAGTCCGCTGGATCCAGGCTATTCTCCAATGTCAATGGTTCCAGTCTAGTTAAGAAGTCCACCGGATCCGGCCTGGTCTCCAGCATCAACGGTTCCAGTCTAGTTAATAAGTTCACTGGATCCAGCCAGGTCTCTTGCTTCAACAGTACAAGTCCAGTTAAGAACTCCACTGGATCCAGCCTGGTCTCCAGCATCAGCGGTACAAGTACAGTTAAGAAGTCCACTGGATTCAGCCTGGTCACCAGCATCAGCGGTTCCAGTCCAGTTAAAAAGTCTACCGGATCCTGCCTGGGCTTAAACATCAACAGTTCCAGTCTAGTTAAGAAGTCCACTGATCCAGCCGGGTCTCTTGCATTAACGATTCAATCCCAGTCTAGAAGTCCACTGGACCCAGCCTGTTCTCCAGCATCAATGATTTCAGTCCAGAAAAGAAGTCTGCTGGATCCAGCCAGGTCTCTGGCATCAACAGTTTGAATCCAGACAAGAAGTCCACCGGATCCAGCCTGGTCTCAGTCGCCAATGGTTCCAGTCCAGTTAAGAAGTCCACAGTATCCAGCCTGGTCTCCATGATCAATGGTTCCAGTCCAGACAAGAAGTCCACCAGTTCCAGCCTGGTCTCTGGCATTAATGGTTCAAGTCCAATTAAGAAGTTCACCAGATCCAGTCTGGTCTCCAGCATTAACAGTTTAAGTCCAGTTAAAAAGTCTACCAGTTCCATCCGGGTCTCCAGCATCAAAGTGAGTGCAAACTATCCTAGAACTGACAAATATCTCCTTGCAAATGTCCCTGTTGGCAAGGTGATTTTGCTTAAAGGAGACAAGCGGCATTATTAAAAAAAACATTGCAACAACACATTATGCAACACTTTACAAAGTGAGAATGACTGTCATTCATATTAGTTCCTGCCCCGTTGGAGCTTACAGTCTAAAATTCATAACACGTAATCATTCATACACCGTCCATAGCAATCATACATATTTTATAAATATCCATGTATACCTGGAATACATTATCACACCTCTAAAGTCTAGAACTTGTGTCTAGCCTGAGAGTTATCAGTAATTAATAATAATATGAATTACCTGTCTTGGGTCTACTGCTCCTGCAGTTTTATCTTCATTATATGCTTTGTAGTAAAGTTGATCTTACAAAAGTCCAGAGATGTAGTTTGCATGGCTGGTGTCCTCACATATTCAATCATGAAGAAGGTCCTCCTAAAATTCAAAAAAAAAAATTTAGAGGTGTGATAATATGTTCCTGATACACATGCATATTTATTATTATTATTACTATTCTTTTTCTTTATATTGTATAACTAATAAATGCAATCAAGTACAGAGAAAATAAATCATCCATAACAGTCCCTGCACCATAGGAACTTACAGTCTAAAGTCACTAACACCAAACAACTCTAACAAAGACACAAATTCAGTGTTGCATAAATACTGTCAAAGGACAGTGCATTCCCAAACCCAGATATCACTAGTTCAAGTCCAATTAACAAGTCCACCAGTTCCAGGCAGTCAACAGCTTTAACAGTTCCAGTCCAGTTAAGAAGTCCACTGGATAAGGCCTTGTCTCCAGCGTCAACAGTACCAGTCCAGTCTCCAGTGAAAATGGTTCCAGTCCAGTTAAAAAGTCCACCAGATCCAGCCTGGTTTTTAGCATCAACAGTTCCAGTCCTGTTAAGAGGTCAGCGGGATCCAGCCTATTCTCCAATGTCAATGGTTCCAGTCCAGTTAAGAAGTTCACCGGATCCAGCCGGGTCTCTGGCATCAACGGTTCAAGTCCAGTTAAAAAGTCCACTGAATCCAGCCAGGTTTCTGGCATTAACGGTTTAAGTAAAGACAAGAAGTCCACTGGATCCAGCCAGGTCTCCAGCATAAATGGTTCCAGTCCATTTAAGAAGTCTACCGGATCCAGCCAGGTCTCCAGCATTAACGGTTCCAGTCCAGTTAAGAATTCCACCGGATCCATCTAGGGCTCTGGCAACAATGGTTCCAGTCCAGTCAAGAAGTCCACCGGACCCAGCCGAGTCTCCAGTGCCAACGGTTCCAGTCTAGTTATGAAGTCCACCAGATCCAGCCGGGTCTCCAGCTTCAACCGTTGAAGTCCAGTTAAGAAGTCCACCAGACCCAGCCTGCTCTCCAGCATCAATGATTTCAGTCCAGATAAGAAGTTCACTGGATCCAGCTGGGTCCCTGGCTTCAATGGTTCCAGTCCCGTTAAGAAGACCACCCGATCCAGCCTAGTCTCCAGCATCAACGGTTCCAGTCCAGTTAAAAAGTCCACAGAATCCAGCCTGGTATCCAGTGTCAACGGTTCCAGTCCTGTTAAAAAGTCCAACGGATCTGGCCTGGTCTACAGCATCAACAGTTCCAGTTTAGTTAAGAAGTCCATTGGTTCTACCTGGGCCTATGGCATCCATGGTTCAAGTCCAGTCAAGAAGTCCACCGGATCCAGCCTACCCTCCAGCGTCAATGGTTCCAGTCCAGTTAAAAAGTCTACCGGATCCAGCCTGGTCTCCAGCAACAACAGGGATCACAAACTAACCTAGAGCTGACAAATATCTCCTTGCAAATGTCTCTGTTGGCAGGGTGATGTCGCTTAAAGGAGACAAGCGGCATTATCGCTTGTAAGCCCATTGCAACAACAATTATGCAACACTTTACCGAATGAAAATGACTGTCATTCATATTAGTTCCTCACCCATTGGATCTTACAGACTAAATTCATAACACACACACACTCACACACACACATACTGTGTTGCATAAATATGGCAGGATGCATTTGCACTATAACAAAGGGGACGAACAAGAGCCCATTCCAACAACAATATATACAATGCTGTACTGAGAATATATATCATTCATATTATTCCCTGCCCCATTGGAGCTTACAATCTAAAATTCATAACACATGAGCATTCACACACCATCCATAGCCATCATACATATTTTATAAATATCCATGTATACCAGGAAGATATTATCATGCCTCTACAGGTCTAGAACTTGTGTCTAGCCTGAGAGTTATCAGTAATTAATAATAATATTAATTACCTGTCTTGGGTCTACTACTCCTGCAGTTCTATCTTCATTATATGCTTTGTAGTAAAGATGACCTTACAAAAGTCCAGAGATGTAGTTTGCATGGCTATTATCCTCACATTTCCAGTCGTGGAGAAGGTCCTTCAGAAAATTTTTTAGAAGTGTAACAATATGTTCCTGACATACATGCATATTTAGTATTATTATTATTATTATTATTATTATTATTTCTTCTTTATATTGTAAAACTAATAAACGCAATGATGTACAGAGAAAATAAATCATTCATTACAGTCCCTGCCCCATAGAAGCTTACAGTCTAAAGTCACTGACACAAATAAACTTTGACAAACACACAAATTAAGTGTTGCATAAATTTTGTTACAGGCCAGTGCAGTCCCAGATGTCACTAGTTCCAGTCCAGTTAACAAATCCACCAGTTCCAGGAAGACTCTAGCTTCAGCAGTTCCAATCTGGTTAAGATGTCCACCGGATCCAGCCTGGTCTCCAGCATCACTGATCAACATCCACCGGTTGCACCCTGGTCTCCAGTTCCATTCCAGTTAGCAAGTCAAGTTTTAGCCAATTTACCAATACCATGAATCCTTTGGGATATTGCTCCTAAACAGTTGCAGTACAACATTTTACCAGTCCCAGCCCAGTTTCAGAGATACACATTACCGTTCCCAACCCAGTTACAGAGATACCCATTACCGTTCCCAGCCTGGTTCCATTGATATGCATTACCAGTCCCAGCCTGGTTATAGAGATATGCCTTACCAATCCTAGCCCTTTTTCAGAGATACCCATTACCAATCCCAGCACGTTAACAGAGATATGAATTACCAGTCCCAGCCCTGTTCCATAGATATGCATTACCAGCCCGGTTAGAGAGGTATGCATTACCGGTGCCAGAGATACTCCTTACCAGTCCCAGCCCAGTTACAGAGATATGCATTACCAGTCCCAGACCAATTCCATAGATATGCATTATTAGTACCAGCCCGGTTACAGAGATATGCATTAATGATCCCAGCCCAGATCCAGAGATAACCATTACTGGTCCCAACCCGGTTAGAGATATGCTTTGCTGGTCCCAGACTGGTTCTTCATCTCTTAGATCTAGTCACTAAGAGTCTGTTGTATCCTGTTCCTTCATCTTCCTCCAGTGCTTACCTTTAGCAATGCCCTCACAATTCACACACAGCTTCCATGTGCATGATCTTCATTAGACTGTCCAGCTTCCTGCCTACAGCCTCTACCCCAACTCCTACTCTACACCTCATTTGGGAAACACAAACTAACACAGAACTCACACATATCTCCTTGCACATGTCTCAGTTGGCAGGGTGATTTTGCATTATAACAAAGGAGAAAAGCGGCATTATCACAAAAGCCCATTCTAACAACAGTTTATACAATGCTTTACAGAGTGAGAATATTGGTCATTCATATTAGTCCCTGCCCCATTGGAGCTTACAGACTAAATTTCCTAACACACAAGCACTCACACACACACACACACACACACACACACACTGTGTTGAATGAATATGGCAGAGTGATTTCACACTATAACAAAATGTAGAAACTGAGTAATCTCAAGAGCCCATTACAACAACAATTTATGTAATGCTGTATCAAGAATATAGGTCATTCATATTATCCCCTGCCCCATTAGAGCTTAGTCTAAAATTCATAACACATAAGTATTCGCACACTCTCCATAGCAAACACTTATTTTATAAAAATTCCATGTATACCAGGAAGATATGATCACACCTCTATAGGTCTAGAACTTATGTCTAGCCTATGAGTTATCAGTAATTAATAATAATATTAATTACCATTCTTTAATCTACAACTCCTGCAGTTTTATCTTATTTATATGCTATTTAGTAAAGATGATCTTACAAAAGTCCAGAGATTTAGTTTGCTTGGCTGGTTGGCCTCACATTTTCAATCATGGGGAAGGCCTACCTGAAAAAAGTTAGAGGTATTATATGTTCCTAATATACATGCATACTACTACTATTATTGATTATTGTTTCTTAATATTGAATAAGTAATGTACATAGAATACAAATCCATAACAGTCCCTGCCATAGAGGAGCTTACAGTCTAACTTCTTAGCCAAAAAATGCTAACAAATACAAAAATTTACAGTGTTGCATAAATATTGTCACAGGACAGCGCAGTCCTAGACCCCATTACTTACTACTCTGGGCTCTTATGTGGCTGCTGCATGGCTATCCAGGGATCCACCATGATCTGCTGTTGATCTTTCCAGCACTGATTCCTGTGGCCGCCTGCATAGTAAAGTAGAAGGCAGCTCCAGTGTCTCCCACGATGCAGCTTCTGCCAGCTCCTGTCTCTGGGTGCCATCATGTTCAGTCTAGTCAGATAACTACTGCACCACCAATGTTCTCAGGACATTTGGCTCCTACGGCCAATCAGCAACCTGCATCCCTATAAGACTTCCTGGAGGGCTGGCTGGTTGCCAGTGCGACACTGCTTCTTGTCAGTAGCATGTGGCTTAGGATTGTGCTTCACAGTGTCCTAACACTGTTTGTTCACCACAGTTCACTGCTTCTAGCTTGTCTCCAGCATCACAGTTTCCAGTCTGGTCAACAATTCCAGCCCAGTCTCCAGCGGTTCCAGTCTGGTTAAAAAGTTCACCAGTTTCAGCCTGGTCTCCAGCATCACTGGTTAACAAGTCAACTTATTCCAGTACGGTCTCCAGCATAATCAGTTCCAATCCAGTTAGCAAATCCAGTTTCAGCCAAATTACCAGTATCACGGATCCTTTGGGCCATTGCTTCCAATAAAGTTCTAGAATTACATTTTACCAGTCCCAGCCCGGTCCCAAATATATGCATTATTGATCCCAGCCTGGTTACAGAGATACACATTACTGGTCCTATCCCAGTTCCAGAGATACGCATTACCAATCCCAGCCTGGTTCTGTATCTCTTAGACCTAATCCCTAGTTCCATAGGCTGTATTGTCTCCTGTTCCTTCATCTTCCTTTAGTGCCTACCTTCAGCATGACCCTCACAATTCACACTCAACTTTAATGTGCAGGAACTTCATTATACCGACCGGCTTCCTGCTTACAGCTTCTACCCAAACTCCTACCCTAGACCTCAGTCCGGAAACACATAATAACCCAGTGCTAACAAATATCTCCTTGCACATGTCCCGGTTGGAAGGGTGATTTCGCATTATAACAAAGGAGACAAACGGGATAATCACACAAGCCTATTCCAACACCAATTTAAGTAGAGATGTACATAGAATATATGTCATTCATATTAGACACTGACCCATTGGAGCTTACAGTCTAACACAGAGGTGTCCACACACACACTTGAGTAGATTTAATTAGCCACAGTTTATCAAAGCCGCTATCATTGGCAGTTTTGACAACCCATGCCTTACAATGTTCCATAAATATCGTCTTGTATGTGGGTGATTTTTAACTAAAACAGTTACATTTCTTGGAAGAGTAATCTTGGACGATAACAAAGGAGACAAGCGGCTTTATCACAAAAGAACATTCTAATAACAATTTATGCAATGTTGTACAGAGTGAGAATATATGTCAGTCATATTAGTCACTGCCCCATTGGAGCTTATAGACTAAATTTCCTAACACACAAACACATGCATACATATGTGTTGCATAAATATGGCAGGTTGATAACAAAGGAGACAAACATGGTAATCACAAGAGCCATTTTAACGAATATATATATAACACTGTACTGAAAATGTCATTCATATTAGACCCTGCCCCTTTGGAGCTTACAGTCAAAAATTCATAGCACAAGCACTCACACACCATCCATAGCAAATATACATATTTCAAAAAATTTCCATGTATACCAATATTTTAACCTTGCAATTGATCCTGTTTATTAGTAATACTGTGTAGTACATAGCAGACTACTATTATATCTGGTGACTCCAGTGAGAATGTTGGATATTACTGTGTTTATTTGTGAATCTGAAGATGCAATTATAATTCTATTATTATACATACATGAACTAGGACCATAATATTTATAAGATATCCGGAGAAAATTGCTTATATATGTGATTAATGTATGATCTATGACAGTGGCGTAACTTCATCCCAGGTGCCCGGAGGCAAGATAAATGTTGGTGCCCCCCCCCCAAACTAAAATGTACCACCCCCCAGCACCTATGTCAGCCCCAGCTGCCGCCGCCCCCCTTATGCAGTTCCTTTTATATAATGCCCCCAGTAGTAGTCCGCCTATGTAGTGCTCCCCAGTAATGGTCCCCCTATATAGTACATCCAGTAGTGAGCCCCCGGTAGTTACCGCCAGTAGTGAGGCCCCTTGTAGTTGCCCCCAGTAGTGAGCCCCGGGTAGTTGCCCCCAGTAGTGAGGCCCCTGTAGTTGCCCCCAGTAGTGAGCCCCTGTAGTTGCCCCAGTAGTGAGGCCCCTGTAGTTGCCCCCAGTAGTGAGGCCCCTGTAGTTGCCCCCAGTAGTGAGGCCCCTGTAGTTGCCCCCAGTAGTGAGGCCCCTGTAGTTACCCCCAGTAGTGAGGCCCCTGTAGTTGCCCCCAGTAGTGAGGCCCCTGTAGTTGCCCCCAGTAGTGAGCCCCTGTAGTTGCCCCCAGTAGTGAGCCCCTGTAGTTGCCCCAGTGGTGAGGCCCCTGTAGTTGCCCCCAGTGGTGAGGCCCCTGTAGTTGCCCCCAGTAGTGAGGCCCCTGTAGTTGCCCCCAGTAGTGAGCCCCTGTAGTTGCCCCAGTAGTGAGGCCCCTGTAGTTGCCCCCAGTAGTGAGGCCCCTGTAGTTGCCCCCAGTAGTGAGGCCCCTGTAGTTGCCCCCAGTAGTGAGGCCCCTGTAGTTACCCCCAGTAGTGAGGCCCCTGTAGTTGCCCCCAGTAGTGAGGCCCCTGTAGTTGCCCCCAGTAGTGAGCCCCTGTAGTTGCCCCCAGTAGTGAGCCCCTGTAGTTGCCCCAGTGGTGAGGCCCCTGTAGTTGCCCCCAGTGGTGAGGCCCCTGTAGTTGCCCCCAGTAGTGAGGCCCCTGTAGTTGCCCCCAGTAGTAGGCCCCTGTAGTGAGCCCCTGTAGTTGCCCCCAGTAGTGAGCCCCTGTAGTTGCCCCCGGTAGTAGGCCCCTGTAGTTGCCCCCAGTAGTGATGGCCCCCACAGCGCGCGCACACACACACAAAAAACAAACAAACAAACACTTACCTTTATCCCCGCTCCAGTGCTGCTGCCGTCCATCCCCGGCGTCCGCTCCTCGGCACTATGGGAGTGACATCATTACATCACTCCCATAGTGCACTGCGGGACCTGGAAGACGGAGCTCACTCCTGAGCTCCGTCCCCGGTGTCCGCTCCTCGGCACTATGGGAGTGATGTCATGACGTCACTCCCATAGAACACTGCAGGAGCCCGGAAGACGGAGGGAGCTCCGTCCTCCGGCTACTGCCAGGAGGATAGAAGCCGGGCGCCCGCTGGTAACACACTCAGCGGGCGCCCGGCAAATGGAGGGTGCAGGGGTGCGACCGCACCCCTTGCACCCTCCGTAGTTACGCCAATGGAGGTGGAGCGCCGATCAGCGGTGCTCCTTCTCCATGCAGCTCCCGGGGACAATGGAGCCAGGTGCCCCCTTCAGGGCTGACGCCCGGTGGCAAATGACTCCATTGTCTCCGGGAGTTCCGCCACTGATCTATGAGATTTGTGTACAACTAAGTTCCCCAAATAGAGTCTATTACTTTGCATCTGTCCATAAATTATAAAGACACAGTTGGTCAGTGGTGCCACAATTTTAACATCTTTGTTTATCACTATTCTTATTGAAATTTATAGAAACACAATGACTACGAAGGCTGAGTGTTTAACCTTCTTTTGGTAATTGCGATTTCTCATAAAAGCTGTCCATAGTTGCAAAACCTGCAAGATAGGATCTAGGGCAAGATTAAATAAAAGGGGCGAGAGTGGGCATTCCATGTTACATGGAAATTTTATCTCCTTCAAGTCCATTGAGTGAAAGAGAGGTAGTAGGGGAATTATAAGAGCAACAAATTAATTGAACAAAATCCGACTTGAATGCTCTTGTCTCAAGAACTGCAAAGATGTGGGGCCACAGAATCATATCAAATGCCTTATGGGCTTCCAGACTTAAAAGCATATTGATAGAGGCAGTCTGTTGAGTAGAGGCAATAACTGCAGAAAGAGCAGTTGGAATTCCTTTTATAGAATGCCTACCATTAACAACACCCAGTTGATGGCTTGTGAGTAATTGCGGCAAGATGGATTGCAATCGTATTGCCATAATTTGAGCAAGTCATCATTTAAGGGGGTTATGGGGCGGTAATTATGTGTATAAAATGTATTGCACATCTGCTTCGAAGGCAGAAATCTAATTGACTTACTCCACAAGAGTTGGAGGTGTATCTTTAAATAAACCATCATGGCAGTTTCTAGGGTCTGAGGCTCCCAGTGCGAGCAGTCAAAATACGCCCCCCCCCCTCGAAGCAGTAATATTGTGGAGTGGGCGTGGCCTCATCATGAGGGGGTGTGGTATCACAGTAAGGGAGCATGATCTTGAAAGACCACAGAATGTCAGCCACTGTGACTACTGAGTACAGGGGTGGCTAACCTGTCAGAGGCAAAGCGCTGAAAAATATATGTAGCAACATAAAAGACAGACAGCATGCGCGCGCCAGAGGCGCACGCTCAAAAAATGGGGTGTGGCCTAGCTGTCACAAGCCCACGCTGCATTTCTGTGTGCATGCCTTTGATGTGACATTTGCAGAAGTATGACCTTGCATCATACTCGTATTTAGTCGCGTTGGGAGCGAGCCCAGCACATTGAAAATAAAAGCCAGATCCACATAAAATATACTGCAACAAACCACTTCCACATAATAGATTGGAAAAGCCAGAGGCACATAAACTACATTTTAAAACCACATCCACCTCAAATACATTATTAAATCCAGAACCACATAAAACACATTGAAAAAACAAGATTCACATAATACACACTTCATTCCAGCCCCCTCCCTTGCCATTCCATCCTGACAGGTCTTAGGCTTCCCCCCCGCTGGCTCTCAGGCAAAAGTGCCCATTATGCAGTGCCCCCTTTAGTTGTCCCCATATGCAGTGTCCCCTGTATTTGTGCCCCTTATGCAGTGCCCACAGCGGTAGTGCAACTTATGCAGAGCCCACAGTAGTGGTGCCCTTTATGCAGTGCACCCAGTAGTAGTGCCCCCAGGAGTGGTGCCCCCTATGCCATGCCCCCATTAGTAGCGCCCCCTGTAGTCATGTCCCCTGTAGTCATGCCCCCATCAGTAATGCCCCCAATAGTAATGGTCCCTGCTGTAGTGCCCCAGTAGTAGTGTCCCCAGTTGTATTGCCCCACTAGTAATGCCCCCTGTTGTAGCGTCCCCTGTATAAATTCCCCAGTATTAATGGCCCTGTATTAGTGCCTCCAATTGTAATGCTCCCTTTGTAGTAGTGCCCCCAGTAGTAGTGCCCCTGGGCCCTGAGTAATGCCCCCAGTAATGGTGCCTCCTAAGCAATGCCCCCAGTAGAAGTGCCCCCCGAGTAATGTCCCCAGTAGTAGTGCCCGGGTGCCCCCAGTGGTAATGCCTCCCCCAGTAGAAGTGCCCACCTTGTAGTGTCCCTAGTAGTAGTGCCCGGGTGCCCCCAGTAGTGGTGTCTCCCACAGTAGAAGTGCCCCCCTTGTAATGTCCCTAGTAGCTGTGCCCAGGTGCCCCCAGTAGTGGTGGCTCCTCCAGAGTAATGTCCCCAGTAGTAGTGCCCGGGTGTCCCCTTTGGTAGTGCCTCTGCCAGCAGACGTGCCCCTCCCCCCAAGTATTGTCCAGGCTGCCTGCACAAAAAAAAACAGTAATACTTACCTTCAGCCCCGCTCTGGCGTCTGCTCGGCTGCTCCTCTGCACCATGGGAAAGATGTCATGACGTCCTCCCATAGTGCACACTGGGGGAGCCGGAAGCCTCCGGCTCCGGCTGTTCTGCTCTGCCGGGCGCCCGCTGGTAACTGAAACTCAGCGGGCGCCCGGCAGTTAACAGGCTGTTTCTGCAGCAGGGGTCGGAGGCGGTAAGCCCCGTGCGATTGCACAGGTCGCCTGCCCCTAGAAACGGCCCTGTAAACCATTATTTGCTTACCACAGACTGGGAAAAGAATATTAACCTTATCAGAGAATAATCGTTGTGGGTCTTTGTCAGGATTAGAGAGTAAGGTGAGGCTGTCAGTGAATATGGGATAGTAGGGGTGTTTCTGTATATCGTTTGGAAGCCTGCAACTAGGGTGCGAGAAATTTGATGCTGTAGCAGTTTGTAATAGTTGCTGGACAAATCATCTGGGCTAGGGGCTTTATGAGTGGAATGAATCATTTAGTGGTTACGCACCATATCTGTAGAGAGAACATCACGCTGTGTCTGCAACAGTTTCGAAAGTTTGGCCCCAGCAAACAGATGAGAATGAAGTGCCATGCGAACAGGGGGCAGATGTGTCCTTGCCTCAATACACCATGCAGCACAATACATGAGTGAGCCATCGAGTCCAGGGCACCTCTGCTAGTGTTGGGTGTCTTTTTTTGCCGAAAATGCATCTAGGTCACAATGTGATGTGACTAAGATGCACCAAGAAAATGTGCTGATTCATTTTTATATGTGACACTTGTATATTTGTGTGCAACTGAGGCTGTAAACAGAGTGAGAATATATGTCAGTCATATTAGTCACTGTCCTTTGGAGCGAATAGACTAAGGCCCTCATTCAGAGCCGTACGCTCTGAGCAGAGCGCACGCTCTGAATGAGGGCCGGCCTCCATGAAAATGGAGCGTCCTCCTGGACGCTCGTATCGCTGTGGGTCACCACCCACAGGCTATACGAGCGTGCATTTTGATGGCCGCGATGGTCGTGACCATCGCGACCATCGAAACTGCGAGCCGGAGCCTGCGGTTGAGGTTTTCAACCGCAAGCTCCGGAGTGATTTTGGCTCTATCAGAGCCAAAATCACTCCCACTAACATCACTAGTGATGTCAGTGGGCCGGCTTCTGACGGGAGGCGTTCCCGTGGGAACGCCCCCGTCAGGGAGGCACGCCCCCGGCACGCCTACCAAAGGGGGCGTGCTGTCAATCAACATCGACAGCACGCCCCCTTTGATCAGACACAATGAGCGAAGGACTTTCCTTCGCTCGTCGCGTCTGGCGCATGCGCACGACGGAGCTCCCTCCGTCATGCGCATGCTCAGTCCAGAACATCGACCCACTTGCGAGCGGACAGCCGCTCGCGAGTGGGTCTGAATCAGGCCCTAAATTTCCTAACACACAAACACACACATACTGTGTTGCATAAATATGGCAGGGTGATAACAAAGGAGACAAACAGGGTAATCACAAGAGACATTTTAACAAATATATATATATATATATATATATATATATTAGGGGTGTGCACCGGCCACTTTTCGTGTTTTGGTTTTGGATCTGGATCTTTCTTCGTGTTTTGGATCTGGATTGGTTTTGCCAAAACCACCCTTCCGTGTTTTGGGTTCTGGGTTTTGGATCTGGATTTTTTCTTAAAAAATTTAAAAAAACGCTAAAATCACATAAAATGGGCCTTTTTTTGTTCCTACGCAATTAATAACCCCAATAACATTAATTTCCACTCATTTCCACTCTATTCTGAACACCTCACACCTCACAATATTGTTTTTAGGCTAAAAGGTTGCACCGAGGTAGCTGGATGACTATGCTAAGCGACACAAGTGGGCGGCACAAACACGTGGCCCATCTAGGAGTGGCACTGCAGTGGCAGACAGGAAGCCAATCAGCGTTATGGTGCCCATTTGCATGTAGCACGAACCCGGGAGATCCGTGCTACATGCATCTGTGTGATTGGCACAGAGCAATGATAGGTCCGTGAGACCCGTCTGTGCTGCTGTGGTAAAAAAAAACAAAAAAAAAACCTGTGTAAAAAAAGAAAAAAATGGCGTGCACCCCCCCAAAAAAGAGCAACCAGACCCGGGCATTAGTAACCCAGTGCTGGGTGTGCTTAAATACAGGGGACAAACGACGTAGGGGTCCCCTGTACTTAAGCACAACCAGCACCGGGCTAGTCAGAACCAGCGCTGGTTGCCAAAATACGGGGGACAAATGACGTAGGGGTCCCCGTATTCTGCGCAACCAGCTCTGGGCTCTGATCCGGTCCTGGTTCTGGAAATACAGGGGAAAAAAATTAGTAGGGTTCCCCTGTATGTTCCAGAACCAGCACTGGACTTTTTCTAGCGGGGGGCTGATGCCACAGCCAGGGGAGCCCTTTCACCGGGCCCCCCAGCCGCAGCATCAGCCCTGACCGCTAGTCAGCCCAGGCCGGGGATCCCTGGAGAGCTGGGGACTCCCCCAATAAAGGGGTCACCCTCTCCAGGGCACCCCAGGCCCAGGCTGATAGCCCGGGGCTATCCCCGCCACCCCTGGTGGCGGTGGGTGGCGGGTTGATTGTGTGGTGTGGTGTAAATAAAGAATATCAAACATTGTCTTTACAAGTAGAACTGCAAGTCCCAGCTAGCCTGCCCCGCATGCTGGTACTTGGAGAACCACAAGTACCAGCATGCAGGGCATTAAGGGCCCACTAGTACCTGTAGTTCACCTGTAAAAAAAATGTTTAAAAAAACACAGGACACACACACCGTGACAGTATAAGTTTATTAAACATACATACACACACACACACATGTACACATACTCACCTATGTAACCCTGTAGCATCGGTCCACTTGTCCGGTAAAGTATCCATAGGGGACCTGTGAAAAAAAACATACTCACCATCTCCTATGCGAGGTTCTGTCCTCTTCGTTTCAAAGTAGGCATCCCCGGACTTGGCAAAAAAACAAAACGAAAACGCGATCCACGAACTTAGTACCTTTCTATAGAACGGTACTTCCCGAATGAGAGCTTAGCGGCGGGGTATCACCATGGAAACCCCGCTGCTAAGCGTTCATTGGCTGAGAGAGGTCATCTCCCGTCTCTCAGCCATTGAACGGCTCCCTCCATTGTAGTCAATGGTGGGAACCGCAGGGTAAACTTTAATAACCTTGCGGCTCCCACCATTGACTACAATGGAGGGAGCCGTTCATTGGCTGAGAGACGGGAGATGACCTCTCTCAGCCAATGAACGCTTAGCAGCGGGGTTTCCATGGTGATACCCCGCCGCTAAGCTCTCATTCGGGAAGTACCGTTCTATAGAAAGGTACTAAGTTCGTGGATCGCGTTTTCGTTTTGTTTTTATGCCAAGTCCGGGGATGCCTACTTTGGAACGAAGAGGACAGAACCTCGCATAGGAGATGGTGAGTATGTTTTTTTTCACAGGACCCAAGTGGACCGATGCTACAGGTTACATAGGTGAGTATGTGTACATGTGTGTGTGTGTGTGTGTGTGTGTGTATGTATGTTTAATAAACTTATACTGTCACGGTGTGTGTGTCCTGTGTTTTTTTTAAACATTTTTTTACAGGTGAACTACAGGTACTAGTGGGCCCTTAATGCCCTGCATGCTGGTACTTGTGGTTCTCCAAGTACCAGCATGCGGGGCAGGCTAGCTGGGACTTGCAGTTCTACTTGTAAAGACAATGTTTGATATTCTTTATTTACACCACACCACACAATCAACCCGCCACCCACCGCCACCAGGGGTGGCGGGGATAGCCCCGGGCTATCAGCCTGGGCCTGGGGTGCCCTGGAGAGGGTGACCCCTTTATTGGGGGGGTCCCCAGCTCTCCAGGGATCCCCGGCCTGGGCTCACTAGCGGTCAGGGCTGATGCTGCGGCTGGGGGGCCCGGTGAAAGGGATCCCCTGGCTGTGGCATCAGCCCCCTGCTAGAAAAAGTCCAGTGCTGGTTCTGGAACATACAGGGGAACCCTACTAATTTTTTTCCCCTGTATTTCCAGAACCAGGACCGGATCAGAGCCCAGAGCTGGTTGCGCAGAATACGGGGGACCCCTACGTCGTTTGTCCCCCGTATTTTGGCAACCAGCGCTGGTTCTGACTAGCCCGGTGCTGGTTGTGCTTAAGTACAGGGGACCCCTACGTCGCTTGTCCCCTGTATTTAAGCACACCCAGCACTGGGTCACTAATGCACGGGGCTGGTTGCTCTTTTTGGGGGGGGGGCACGCCATTTTTTCTTTTTTTACACAGGTTTTTTTTTTTTTCTTACCACAGCAGCACAGACGGGTCTCACGGACCTGTCATTGCTCTGCTGTGTCAATGACACAGATGCAAGTAGCACGGATCTCCTGGTCCGTGTGTGCATCTGTGTCATTGAAATACACAGCAGCACAGACGGGTCTCACTGACCCATCTGTGCTCTGTGTCACTGTCAATCACACAGATGCATGTAGCACGGATCTCACGAGTCCGTGCTACATGCAAATGAGCACCATAATGCTGATTGGCTGAGAGCCGTGACAGACGGCTGTCAGCCAATCAGCACTTTGCCCATTAAAGGCAAAGGCATTTTTTTTAAAATGGCCGCTCGAGGCAAAACCTCGAGATCCGACAGCAGATCTCGAGGTTTTGCCTCGGGAGAGGGATCCGGGGCAGACAGGGAGATCCGAGCTTGGGCTCGGATCGCCCCGGATCCCCGAAGTTCGGGTGGGTTCGTTTCTCAGGGAACCGAACCCGCTCATCCCTAATATATATATATATATATATATATATATATATATATATATATAATATAACCCCTTTGGAGTTTATAGTCTAAAATTCATAACACAAGCACTCACACACCATCCATAGCAAACATACATATTTTAAAATTATCCATGTATACCAATATTTTAACCTTGCAATTGATCAATAACTGTTTATTACTAATACTGTGTAGTACATAGCAGACTACTATTATATCTGGCGACTCCAGCGAGAATGTTTGATATTACTGTGTTTATTTGTGAATCTAAAGATGCAATTCTAATTCTATTATTATACATACATGAACTAGGACCATAATATTTATAAGATATCCAGAGAAACTTGCTTATATTTGTGATTAATGCAGCGGTTCCCAGACTGTGCGCTGCGGCTCCCAGGGGTGTCGCGGCGCTTATGCAATGGTGCCACGGGTGAATGGGTTGACAGCTCAGCTAGTGAGCTGGTTGGGCCACACGCTTCCTCTCTCAGCAGCCCGCGGCCAATTACACACATACCCGGCCCCATGCCGTGCTGCTACTGGGCTGGCTCTCACTGACAGTCACAGAGCTGTGTGGCCCCGCCCCCTTCCTACACTTCCTGGACTCCATTCTTCTCATGCAGGCTGCACCTCACAGCGTCGCTCCTTGCCTCTGCTTAGGTTAGTGATATTCTGTCACACAGAGGGTGTCTGAAGTTTAGAGATAGTGTAGTTGTTATTATTTATTACAATTTAATATATTTAATTTAATATTTATTTTATCCCTACTTTTTAGCATTATGTGTATAATTGTTAAATAATTGTATATTTAGCATTGGTGTGGGGTGGGTGTATTGCAGACCATGGTAAATTTATTATTACATGTTATAGATGTTTTAAATTTAGATAAAGTGCAAAAGACTTACATACCTTTTTCTTTTGCACTTTATCTTCAGTTAAGATATCTATAATAATATTAATATCATTACCATGGTCCTCAATACTACCTTCCACCCCACACCAGTGCTAAATATAGTCAGTAACAGAGGGGGAGATGTAATAAGAGGTGGTAAGTGCCAAATGCGCTATTTGACACTTAAACCAACATCACAATGTATGAAAGCAAGTAATGTAGAGAAAAATCACTTTTTTCTACGTTATCTGCAAACATCTAATGATTTTGACATCACCTTTCATTGGGGTGCCGCGAAAAACCGGTTGTAACACTAAGGGTGCCCTGAAGTGAAAAAGTTTGGGAACCACTGGATTAATGTATCATGTTAATGTTGTTTGCAACTGAGGCTGTAAACAGAATTTAGTGTGGAAAAAAGCTGCATAGTGCTGCATCGTAGTACTTTGCATGCTGATTGATAGTCAGTCGCACACAGATATACAAGTGTTGCATATCAGATTAATCTGCACAGTCTCCTAGTGTGTCATAGCTGCATCTCATTGCGACTCAGGTGGAATTTTCGGCAAAAAGAGACACCCGCTCTAGCACAGTATCACGGGACCAGGCGCACCGAAACGGGCTTTTTGACATGACTGCTGCAAAGACGAGTGAGGACACATCTGTACTCTCGAAAATGGCAATAGTTGAATAAGGGGATTTTTAGTGCCAGCTATAAAATTCTGTGACTTCCACTGGCTACACATCATTGCAAAGAGTCATCCCATCTTAATCTTTAAGGGTAGAGGATAGCTACCCTCTGAGCAATCTTATGGTATGGAGCCAAAACAAATGCCCCTATCAAAATTGCACAAAATTACACATTTGGATCACACAATGCCCAGTGAGTCTCTTGAAGGAAAACAAGATCTGGATGCAGCTTCCCAGGTGAGATACTACACCTACCTGTGTCCTGTTTCTCTGGACAGGTGTGTTCAGTCCACCAGCATTCCAGAAGATTAGAGTTAGGTTGGCAGTTGGGGATGGACGAGAAGGTGTAGTGGGAGTGGACGACATGACTAACCTATTCTGCAGGTGTGAATATAGAAGGGCATAGCATTCCAAGTAATTGGAAATTAGATATTAAGAGGGTGAAAACAGGAGAGAGAAAAAAAAAGAGAATTCCCCCCCTGTGCAAGGAGTTAAAGTTAACAAAAGACATAAAGGTTGACAGATGGCATATTGACAGGTGGTAATATCCAGAGCATGGAAAAAAGATAAAAAAGGAATCACAACAGTGCAAAAAGAAACATTTATACAAAGAAAATAGACTCAAAAATCATTGTAACAACCACTGCAGTACTACAATAATATATAACAAAATGTCTCTAGCAAACCTCAAAATACTTTTCCAGAAAACCAAGAATAGGACGGACACCATCGGTGAAGATGCCATGTGTCGGATAATTATTCAACAAATAGGTTTTAGCGTAAAAAGGGGAACTAACACTAACAAGAATTATAAAGACATGGGTTAAACTTACATTTAATCAAGGACTAACATTAATTAGGCCAAGCAGCCATTTTTAAATTAAGTTAGGAGACCAAGGTGGTGATCTAGGAGCTAAAAAGTGCAATCAGGCCTCTATGGGGTCAGTATAAAAGAGTGTGCTGCTATTTTTCACGACTCTGATTTTGGCAGGGTACAGGAGGGCAAAATGAATGTTATGCTCATGTAAATGGCACCAAACATCTGCATTTTTTTTGTTTTTGGGAGACTATAGTTAAAAATCCTGAAAGGAAAGGATCCTATGGCCAATCACCAACAATTGGGGAATTTCCTGAAAGGGAAGCAATCGGGAAGCCGACTGCCTAAATACCGGCAGCCGGCTTCCCGACTGTCATATCCCGGCAAGGGTGAAATGCCGGGCGTCTAGATGCAGACGCCCGCATTTCCCCGACGCCGGGAGACTGGCGCCCGGCATCCCGATCGTAGTGATGCTGGGCGCCGCGAGCAGACAGCCGCGGGGATAGGGTTAGGTTTAGGGCTCCCGGGGCGGACTTAGGGTTAGGCACCCCCCCGGGAGGGTTAGGGTTAGGCTAGGGGGAGGGGGGTTAGGGTTAGGCACCCCCGGGGGGGACTTAGGGTTAGGCACCCCCTGGGGGACTTAGGTTTAGGCAGCGGGGAAGGGGGTGGTTAGGGTTAGGCACTTAGAGGGGGGATTAGGGTTAAGCACTTGGGGGGAAGTTAGGGTTAGGCACCCCTAAGGAGGGTTAGGTTTAGGGAGGTTAGGTTAGGTTAGGTTAGTAGATACTCACCTATCCATGATCGGGATTTCCAGCACTGTCGGGCATCCGCTGCTCGGAACTCTGCTGATGTCGGCCTGCCGCTGGCGGGAATTGAACCGCCGGCCATGCAGCCAGCGGTATTGCATACCCATTCCTCCTAAACACAGAAAGTATAGCTTCCTTGGCCCTATGTGCCCACTCAATTCGGGCTACCTGAATTGAGTCCGGAATGCCTAAGGTGGCAGGCAGATCTACACTCAAAAATCCCATGAGCTGACCACCTTTTATGCTTTTTGGGATTCCCACAAATAGTAAATTGTTACACTGATGGCAATTTTTCTAGATCGACCACCTTGTCATGTAGGAGCTGAATGATTCTAGGTTGTGTATCAACAGAATTTTCACAGGAATGCACCCTGTCTCCAGTATCACTAGCCCTATTCTCCAAAACCGATAGCCATGAGGAATGGGAGTCAATACATGCCAAAGCAGATTCCAAAAACTGGCATTAAGATTTTCAAATCTTTGCTCTATGAGGGGCATCATAGTATCTGAGATTTCCTTTGCAGTTAAGGTGGATGAGATGAGGAACCTGAGGCAGCAGTACCGGAGGGTGCAGGAACACTGCCATCAGATGTAGGGGTAGGGGGAGAGGTTGACTTGTGTGAAGTGGTTTTTGGTTTTACCATTGTGGAGGAGAAGAGTTGTTTAGGAGCAGAACAATTGTCAGCTTTGTCAAGGAATTTCTCCATGCCCTGTAGGGTGCAGAGAGAGTCAGATCACGTAGCACTATAAAGGAAAAACCCAAATGGAAGTGTAATAATGAGAGATATCTTTTAGCTAAACACCCAGTGACGGGAGCAATTTACATATATCTATATAGCTATTTATATAAGTTCCTAGTTCTGGGGTCTGTCTGTTCATTGGGGCTAATCTCTTGAACCTATTCTATACAGCATTGGTTGAGGAAGGTTTAGGTTTATGAACCATTCATCTGTGACGAAAGGGATCAGAGCAGTGACTATTTTACTGAAGCAGTAATAAAAAATTTCTAATCTTACACCAAGTTGAAGTACAGTAGCTGTCCATAGTGCTGAAACAGCAAAGTGAGAGCCAATCAGAGCTACAGTAGCAATGTGCCCTTTTGCTTAGCATTGTCACTTCTGAGGCAGACAGAGGGCCTGATTCAGATTTGGGAATAGAGTAAAGCTGGGTACACATCTTTTTGATTGCAGGCTGATTGGGTAAAACTGTCCAGATCAGCTGTGCAGTCTGTCCCCAGTGTAACCCCATCAGTGGACTGTGAGCCGTGTACACACCGTGCAGACATAGCACAGTGTGTATGGGCTTCTATGGGATATGGAGGTCGGACCGATAAATATTACAAACAGTACATAAGATGCGACCTCCCGATCCCAGCCGTTGCAGGTGCATTAAAAGCCATTTATCAGCTGACGCTCCTGCATCGGGACAGCATATACACCTATACAATCCAACAGCCATTCTCTCGATATTGAAAGAACGCCCTGACGATTGTAAAGGTGTGTACCCAGCTTAAGAAAGAGCAAGTAACTGCATCTTTGTAAAACCATGCTGCACTGCAGTTGGAGCAGATGTAAAATGTGCAGAGAAATTTAGATTTGGGAGGAGTGTGTCCATACTGCAATCTGAAGTCCAGTTTAAAAATAAAGCTGTCCAGCATGTTTGGCCTACATGCAAAAGAAGCCAGTATTTACCCCGCATGCAAAAAAGTATGTATTTGCACTCCTAGCTTTGCAACATGGTTTGTCCAGGTACAGAGTTACTTGTTCTATCGTATGTTATTCCCAAACCTGAATCAGACCCAGAGAGTAAAAGACAGCCTCCAATGAACCCATGAAGATGTCCTGATGAAGTCACAGTAGCCAGGGGAGGCATAGTTATTAGGAATTTAATAAAAACAAACAACCATCTGAAACACCATGCTGCTGCTAATGTTTACATCCGCTGCAATACAATCTCTCATCCACGATCCTCTTGCACTTCCCAGCACATCCCAGTGGCCAGGCCCCAGCCAGCTGCGGAGCAGCAGCAGTGGGGATTGTGGTGTGATGCAGAGGGCTGTGGTGTGATGCAGAGGGCTGTGGTGAGATGCAGAGGGCTGTGGTGTGATGCAGAGGGCTGTGGTGAGATGCAGAGGGCTGTGGTGAGATGCAGAGGGCTGTGGTGTGATGCAGAGGGCTGTGGTGAGATGCAGAGGGCTGTGGTGAGATGCAGAGGGCTGTGGTGAGATGCAGAGGGCTGTGGTGTGATGCAGAGGGCTGTGGTGAGATGCAGAGGGCTGTGGTGTGATGCAGAGGGCTGTGGTGTGATGCAGAGGGCTGTGGTGAGATGCAGAGGGCTGTGGTGTGATGCAGAGGGCTGTGGTGAGATGCAGAGGGCTGTGGTGTGATGCAGAGGGCTGTGGTGAGATGCAGAGGGCTGTGGTGTGATTCAGAGGGCTGTGGTGAGATGCAGAGGGCTGTGGTGTGATGCAGAGGGCTGTGGTGAGATGCAGAGGGCTGTGGTGAGATGCAGAGGGCTGTGGTGTGATGCAGAGGGCTGTGGTGTGATGCAGAGGGCTGTGGTGAGATGCAGAGGGCTGTGGTGTGATGCAGAGGGCTGTGGTGAGATGCAGAGGGCTGTGGTGTGATGCAGAGGGCTGTGGTGTGATGCAGAGGGCTGTGGTGAGATGCAGAGGGCTGTGGTGAGATGCAGAGGGCTGTGGTGAGATGCAGAGGGCTGTGGTGCGATGCAGAGGGCTGTGGTGAGATGCAGAGGGCTGTGGTAAGAAGCAAGAGTGGGAAGCAGGGGCATGTGGTGAGATGCAACCAGCTGTGGTGTAATATAGGATGCTGTGGTAAAATGCAGGGGGAAGTAGTGAGAAGCAAGAGACTGTTGTGAGATGAGATGCGGGGGCAGGAGTAGGAAGCAGGAGGCTGTTAGGAGATGCAGAGGGACTATAGTGACATGGTGTAGGTTGTGTTGAGATGCAGGGTGCTGTGGCGAAATCAAATTGCTCCCAGTGCGAAGCTGGGGTGGGTTGCTAGTATAGATATTAAATAAAGGAACAACTTTAAACACTTATAAACAGAAAAAATGGCTATCCCAAACAGTTCAAATGGATTGCCCAGAGGGTGCTAGCCCAAAACAAAAAATACAACTAAGAGTTATGAGGCGTGGGGGCTAACAAAGCAACAAGTAATTAGAAGGAGGCATTCCCCGAGAGAGTTAGGGCAGCACAATTAAGAAAAGAAAACAATGACCATTGAATGACCGCAAACGTAAAACGCAATGAACCATGATGTAGTGTAACTAACAGGCACTGTGGCCTAAACAAGAAACAGGTGTGGGCCCGAAAGCTGTGGCTATAATATTGCAATAGGGCTACTGTATGGGAGGAGAGAAAGAGGAAAAGAAAAAATAAATCACTAAATTAAGTTAAAAAAAAAAAAGTATATAGATATATTTATGTAATTATGCCCAGTTGCAAGAAGAATGTCTAATTATAATAGTAGCTGGAGGTGACTTCACTTCACAATAGTCCAGAGATGTCGTTTTCTTGGCTGTTGACCTCACATATACTGAATCATGGTAAAGGGCGACATAACAATTAGGGGTCAATCCTATTAGCCGCGATGATCTCATCGGTGCAAGTCATCGTGGCAATGGACGCATTTTCTGGCAGCCTGGATTCGCTGAATTTTGCTTACATCCCCATAGGGCTCCAGGCAAAATTCAACTAATTCGGACTCGGAGCCGAAGGGTCCGAGTTGCCAGTCCGTTGCCGTCGTTTTAACGTCGTTGCAATGGCAACTCGCACCCTTCGCACATAATAGGATTGACTCCTTAGAGGTGTGATAATATGTTACTGATAAACATGAATATTTATTATCTCTTTACATAGCATAACCAACACATGCAGTGCTGTACAGAGAACATCCATATCAAATCCCTGCCCCATGGGAGTTACAGTCTAAAGCGGGCCACACATCTAAAGATTATCTGTCCAACCAGCCAACTAGTTGATTGGTTGGAATGAAAATCTGGTAAGGAATGAAAGCAAATGACAATCAGCAATTTGCTCCCAAATGCCGGAAAATGGACAAAAACTGTTGTTTGAACAAATTGTTTAGTTCAAACATTTAAAAACTTGTCTGAGTGACCATTTTCATCTGTTTTCTGGCATTTAGGAGCAATTTGCTGATCATCATTTACTCCCATCCGTTACAAGATTTTCATTTCAACCAATCAACAAGTTGGCTGGTTGGATGTAAGTTGGTCTAGTGTGTGGCCAGCTTAAGGGCCTGATTCAGAGTTGGGAATAGAGTAAAAAAGAGCAAGTACTGTAACTGTGCATCTTGGTCAAAACCATGCTGCACTGCAGATTTAAAATATACAGATAGATTTACATTTGGGAGGGGTGTGTAATTGCAGTGTAAAAATAAAGCTGTCCAGCATGTGTGGGCTACATGCAAAAGCATCCAGTATTTACCCCACATGCAAAAACTTGCTCTATCTTATGGAGTGTACACATGGTCAGATTTGTCAGACTTGTCAGATTTGTCAGATGAACGACTGAACGATTGAACGATTTTAACGATTTTACCAAAGTTTTGAACGATTTGAACGATTGAACGATTTTTGACTGCATTAAAATGAATGGAATCGTCCAAGTCTGACTGCAAACCCATCAGATGTCAGATATCGTTATCTGACAAACGGGAACGCGCATCGTTGATCGTCCATCGTTCAGGCATGTCAGATATGAACGATTTTCCTTCAGATATGAATGACTGAACGATTTTTAAATCGTTATCGTTCATATCTGAAGGAAAAATCTGATCGTGTGTATGCACCATTACTCTATTCCAGCGGTTCTCAAACTCTGGGCCCGATTCAGACCCGGATGCTAAGCCGCGAACGCTCGCTATGGGTGATTGTCGCCTGTCTGCACATGCATATGCGTCGCAGTGCGCAAGCCAGTCACTGCGATCGGGAATCGTGCACTCATTGTACACAGACTGAGCGCTACTTTGTGGGTGGTAACAGGGGAAGGTGCTTGTGAGCGGGGTAGTGGTGCTGCGAACGCAGGCATGTCTGGGTGTCAAAACGACGTTTAATGGGCGTCCATAGTTAGCATGGAAGCGTCATTGTACACGTCACTTGGTTGTATTTCAGCCTGCAGTGATCGCAGTGCTTACAGCGGGGTAGGGTCTACCTCAAGCACTGCATGCAGCTCCGATGGCTCTCGATGTTACTGATTAATCATACACTTCCTGGAGATGACATGTGCTAAGAAATAAAAGTGGGCGTCTTTACACCAGCGTGCGTTCACTCTGCCGTTACTCTCTAAGACAAAGAGGGCGTCCTTAAGCCAGGCAGTGCGATCGCGGCTTTGCATACCCGGCCCCATTTAGATGCAATCGACCGTGGCTTAGTGTCTGGGTCTGAATCGGCCCATCTGTCCTCAGGACCCAACACAGTTCATGTATTCCAGGTCACTTAGCAGGTACACAGATGTATTCATAACTCACCGACACATTTTAAAAGATCCATAGGTGGAGCAAATTATATCACTTGTGAGGAGACCTGGAAAACATGTACTGTTTGGGGTCCTGAGTACCGAGTTTAAGAACCTGTACTCTAAACTCTGAATCAGGCCCTAAATTCAATAACACACAAGCAATCTTTCACACATAGGGCTCTATTTATTAACATAATTTTTACTAAAATAAAGTGAAAAAGGGTGTTTTCACACCCTTTTCACATTATTTTAGTATCACCTAAATTTACTACAGGGCAATTGGAGTAGAATTCGTAAAATTCTACTCCAAGCCCTAATTATCAGTAATTGTAATGGGAAATGTGATCTTGCCAAAGTTACTAAAAATAAAATGGGAAAAAATACCGGGGAAAGCCCTGTGATAAGGTAAGTGTAATTAAGGGAGGGGGGGTGCGGGGGTCTGCAATCGCAGGTGCGTGGTTTAGAGCTGTGAGTGGGGCTTAGCGATGGTCGGTCGGCACATGGGTCGGCACTTGCCACAGTATTTTTTGCGAAAATACTGTGATAAGTGTGCGGAGGGGATTAGCAGGGACAGAGCTTTATCGCAAGCTCTGTCCCTGCAAGGGATTTGTAGTAAATCCCTGTGATATTGCCTGAATTCGCAATGCGCAATGCGAATTCAGTCGGTAATATCACACTACAATCTGCATTACATTGTAGTAAATAGAGCCCATAGACACGTACACAGTGTTGCATAAATAGAGGCAGAGTGATTTTTTTCATTAAGACAGCTGGATTTGTGAATAAGTAATCTTGGACTATAAAAGAGTCATTATCATGAAAGCTCATTCTGACAACAATTTCATAAACGCTGTATAGAGTGAGAATATATATCTTTCAAATTAGTCCCGGACCCACTGAAACTTATAGACTAAATTTCCAAACACACAAGCACTCAAAAACACACACGAAATCGGTATGAAATCCCGGCAGTCGGGATGCCTGCTTTCAATATACCGACAGCATATTCCCGATGCTCAGGATCCCGACAAGGGTCCGGTAAGTATGGTAGCCCAACGCCCCTTCTCCCCCTAACCCTAAATTTCTGCATCCTAACACTAACCCTCCCAATTAGTGCCTAAACCAAACCTTCCCCCCTTGGTGCCTAAACCTAACCCTCTCCCCTTGGTGCCCAACCCTAATCCCTCCCACCCCTCCCCTGAAGTGGTTCCTAACCATAACATACCCCCGAGGGTACCTAACCCTAACCTCCCCTCTCGTAGCCTAACCCTAACTCCCCCCGTGTTGCCTAAACCTAACCCTCCTCCGCAGCTAAAACCTAAAAGACCTAAATAGCCCCACTATATTTACGATCAGCATCCCGGCTGTCGGGATTCTGGCATTGGCATGTCCACTACTGTCTGTATACCAGTGCCGGTCTTCTGGCCGGTTAGTGGCATTCCAGCACCAAAATTTTGTCAGCCGTGATGCTGGCTGTAGGTATCACTGCATCCCGACACAGACACACATACTGTACTGCATGACTATTTCATTTCACATCTTAAAACAATGGAGACAAATGGGGTAATCATAAAAGCCTATTCCAACACCAATATACATAGAGCTGTACAGAGAACGTCATTATTAGTCCCTACACCATTGGAGCTTACAGTCTAAATTTCCTAACACACAAGCATTCACGCTAACACACTGTGTTGCATATATATCTCATTACACCTCTCCTTGCTGTTCTTACTTACTATTCATTATCTATTAATTTCTACAAAAATAGATCAAAATTAAATTTTTCACCTACTTTTTGAATCTCTCTGGCTCCATTCGGATCTCTCTGCAATGGCGGCTACCTTCATACACATGTGCAGCCTTAGCTGATGCATGTGCACGTTGCATAGATGGCAATGCAAATCTTCACTCCTAATAAAGCAACAGTGTAAAGGAGCACATCCACATGCCGATATTACTGAGAGATTGCATGATTACTACATCATAATCGTGCTATCACTAAGTAATTGTGCACAAATCGTGCACTTTTATGTCGGAAATTACCAGCGATACGGGTTCCCGATGGTTGTTTCCGACATCAATCATCGGGTGAACATGCCAGTCAATCAGGGGCGCCGAGAGGGGGGGGAGAGGGTACAATTTACCCGGGCCCGGGCTTCCAGAGGGGCTCGGCGGGGGCCCAGGTCTGGCGCCGACCCCTTCCTCCTCACTATCTTGCAGCAGCCCAGCCAGTGGGAGATTGCTGTGGCTGCTGCAAACGATTTATGAACAATAATATCATTATCATTCAATCGCTCAGTTAAATCGTCTAGTGGATGGGCATATTTATTCTCAGTGCAGAGTGGCAGTGAATGGGCTTACCTCCCAGCTGCACTTTGATTGGAGCAATTCAGTGCAGACTGTGAAAGCAAGACAGCACCATGACATAGAGGCTGTCCGACTGAAATCGGACATGGTTGAGAGGTAGGTATATGAGTGAATATACACATTTTGCTTCATGCAGGAACAATTTAGGCTGGAATGTGTTCAACTCTGATTCAACCTCTACGTTTAACATGTTTTAGTGTATTTGCATGAGTTTAATCTATCCTAATATACTGTCTAAATAGTTATTTTGCCTCTATTTGTATCTGCTTTGTAATATCATGAAAATACTGTTGTTGTTGTTGACAGTGTTATTCTAAATTCCTAAATCATATGTATCAATATATGAACTTTGGGCCTGATTCAGCAAGGAATGCAGTTGCTTATACAGTATGTCGAAGCCGGATAATTGGCTGAGACTGAATCTGTTAAAATTAAAATCTGCAGGACGCCATTTGCGAATGGCCGAAAGACGCCACTTTGCGACTGGCTACCCAGCGCCATTTTAGCGAATCTCACACATTATAAGTACATATGGCGATGCTATTATTTAGCGTCGTGCGATTCCCATGCAATGGAAAGATGTTAAAAGTCCTCATTATATAAATACAGACAGTTACTAAAACATAATATAACCAAATCCAGCAAAACACGTACCACGGTGTTCTCCACAAATACGTAGTCGCACAACGCTAACTAGCGTCTTTTCTTAATACCTCAATACTTACACACTGCACACTTACATAAAAATGTTCCCTAGCATTAAGGTTAATATTTAAGGTTTTATTCATTATCAGTAATGTTGTGAAATACATGTTAGTTGATATCTAAGGTTTAGTATATGATAAGCAGGCCGTGTTTGGTGTTATTCTAAACCACTGTGTCTTTGCAGATTTCCGGTTTCATCAGTGAGGAGATCGCAACATGTGTCTGCAAATTATGGATCATAGAGAGTTAGACATTTGTACTCTGTAATGCAGCCAGGTTAGATTTGTTATGCAGCGGGAAAATGGACACAAAGAGCTGTTGGAGGCTGGATTGTTACCATACGAACTGACCTATGAACTATACTGTAACAGAAGAACCAGGAAGAAGAACCAATGGAATCATGCCAACCTGTTCTACTGTACTGCCTATCTCTGTAAGGGTATATATGTAGGCTCTCTGAAACTAGAAGTCAGTCATCTCTCTTTGCTGTTGACGGAGGTTTCATCTTTGAAGCCGGGATGTGGATCCAGAGCGCGTGCATATGTAACGACTGCACCTTGTGACTGTATAATTTGTTTACGCTAATTGTATTTAGATCACAGCATGTAACTATCTGTTTTTATGGTGAATAATAACTTTTTGTGCTTTGGAACCACAATCAAAGTCTGAAAGCAATTATTTCTTGTGCGACTCATAACGCTAAATAGCGACAATTTTATAGTGTATAGATAAGTAGGAATCGATAAGTATGAAGATGTACACTTCAAGATACATGCACCACCGGACTTATGTGCCTGGTTTACTACTATACATCAGTGTGTAAGGGATGGGTACGGGATACCGGCGGTCAAAATCCTGATGCCAGCATCCCGACTGGGTTAGAATACCAACATCTGTTGGTAGTTATCCTAACTCTCCCTCTCTCCCAACCCTAATCCTCTCTCCACAGTGGCTGAACCAAACCTCCCCCTAGTGCTTAAACCTAACCTCCTCTTCCCTGCACCCTAAACCTAACCCCGCCAGTGCCTAACCCTCCTCCTAGTGCTTAACCCTAACCCTTCCCCTGTCCTGGCAACTTACCTTCGGGATGCCGGTGCCGGGATTCTGACATGTATTGGGATTCCGCTACCGGTATTCTTAGCCCCAGCATAACTTGTGCCGGGATACTGAAGGTATTCCATGTGTAATTGCCTATTTGCCTTCTTGCAGGTTCAAAACACATGCATACTTAATTACAGTTATTTATATAGCACACACTTTACAGAGAATATTTCAGTCCCTGCCCCAGTGGAGCTTACAATCTATATTCAGGGGCGACGAGAGGGGGGGGAGCAGGTACTATTTACCTGGGCCTGGGCTTCCTGAGGGGCCCGGTGGGGGCCCGGGTCCGGCGCCGCCCCCCCCCCCCTCACAGCAGCACAGCATGCAGCCACAGCAGTCTTCTATGCCTGTGGGGGGGAGCGATCACACTGATTGCACCCCCCCTGGCTTTGTGCTGGGCTGAGGAGCTCACAGGGCCCCCCCTCCCTGGCACGCTGTGACACTTTGCAGCGCTGCAAATGTTTTTGTTTTTTTTTTGCTTGAGGGGGCATTGCCACGCCTCCCACAATTAGGCCATGCCCCCATCTTTACTTGGGCCTGGCAGGGCTCTCAACACCCCTGTCTATATTCTCTACACATGGGCACACATACAGTATACACACTAAAATTAAATTATTTGGCAGAAGTCAATTAAGCTACCAGTATGTTTTTGGAGTGTGTGAGGAAACCCATGCAAACACTGGGCCTAATTCAGACCCGCTCGCAGTTGTACTTTTTCCTCATTTATACAACTGTACACCTATCATCCTATCTCTACTATTTAACTTACTTTCTGTAATCCCATCAGTCCCGTATCTTGGGACTGACAGCAGATGCAGGGTAAACTTTGTTTCATACGCATTGGGATAAGAGACTCTCATCGCTTATTCTCTCTATTCTGAATAAAACGTGTATGCTTTTCAGTACTGACTATGGGCCTGACTCAGACCAGCTCGCAAAGGGTCGATGTTGCCCAAGTGCGCATGTGCACGACGGAGGCACATGCGCGAGACCCGAATAACGACGGCCAAGCCGTCATTATGGGTCTCACACAAAAGGGGGTGTGCTGTCATGGCTGCCCAGATGGAGGCGTTTCCATGGGAACGCCTACTGTCTGGGGCCGGCCCCACTGACATCACTAGTGATGTCAGTGGGAGTGCTTTTGGCTCTGATAGAGCCTAAAGCACTCCAGGGCTTGCGGCAGCGAGACCCTACCACAAGGGTCTTGTCGCAAGCCCAATGGTCGCGATGGTCTTGACCATCGCGACCATCATTTTGGCCACTCGCTATAGCTGTGGGTGGTCACCCACAGCTATGCGAGCGGCCAGGACGGCGCTCAAAAAAGTAAGAGGGCCAGCCCTGATTCAGAGCGAGCGCTCTGTTAGAGCGTCCGGCTCTGAATCAGGGTCACTGGGAGAACACAAACTCCCCAAATTTAACTTATGGCCCAGTACTGCGAGGCAGTCATACTAACTGTGATACTCAAGTAAGCAGTATCGTGTTGTGAAGTTTCTTCCTTATCAAAACATATTATTCTGATCCACCGCTTCCGCGCAGGTTCCACTGTTACTCAACAGAGAAGTAAAGCAGGATCGTTGCACACAGAATATTATTACAATATCGAATAACCTTCACCACAATAATGCTTTATACAATTTATTTAACTGGAAACTTGACTGGGTAGACTTGTTTTGCTTTGTAATATTACACTTATGTGGTTGTATTATCCCTATAATAAAACACTTCTATAGCAAAACAAACTTCTTACACTTGCAACCAATTGAAAGCATTACTCAATAACAGATCACAGTGTCAACAATATTTTACATAGAACATGGCAGTTAATATATTAATTTTTACCTTGGGGCCCCATAAAGTGAGATAAATCAGTACAGTATGATGGAGTTCGGGGGTTCACTCGCCAGAACGTATTTCCTCCTTCTAGACTCTTTATCAGAGTTATGGAGCCTGCAATTTATATATGTTATACAGCACATACTGTGTTTGCTAAACTGTGCTGAAGTAAGGACTAAAGTGTCTTAGTTTTGCATAGAAATAGTTGCAACACACTGATATGATCTCAGTTGTTACTTTGTAAACATCCCAGCATGAGCAACAAAGGGCCTGATTCAGAGCCGTTCGCTATTTGTGGTCGTTCGTTCAAAAACAAGGGGTGGCTATTCAAATGATCCGTTCGCAAATTGCAGTCTGTTCACACCTCTAAGTCTGAACGAGCGCGCAAAACATACGCTCGTTTATTTGATAAAAACGCCCCCTGGCCGCACGCACCATACGTCATGTCCGCTATTTATTAGATTAATCGAGTACATCGTACAGCGTATGAACTGCTCGCTATTCTTGTGGTTGGTGTTTTCAACCGCAATTTTGCGAGCAGTTCTGAGTTAAAAAAAACCAAGTGACGTGGTCAATGACGCTGCTGTATTAATTATGCACTCCCTTAAAACGCCCGTATTGACCTTTAAGCACGCCTGCGTTCGGATCTCCACTCCCCGTTTTCAAGCACCTTCTCCTGTTACCACCCACATACGCCTCATTCTGTCACTCAAAATAGCAGGCCCTCGCTATATTGCGTACCAACGATTTTCAGCCGCACTGACTGGTTCGCACATGCGTACTAAAAACCGTACGCATGCGCAGATGTGCGAACATCGCTCGGAACGAGCGTACTGCCGCTAGCGAGTGGCTCTGAATGAGGGCCAAAGTTTCATTAGTACTGTGCTCCAGAAAGTCTCTGAGAATATTATTACTGGAAAGCTTGCTGGCTCAAAAGACGTTAATTAGATTCTGGTGCTGTTCCTTGGTCAGGGCAGAACACTATATCCTCTCTGTACTGACTGACTTGGGTACTTTTATTATACTGCCCAGCAGGGCTGCAATCAGCAATTGTGGGGCCTGGGACTGACAAAATAGGCAGGGCCCCTGGGTCCCCATCCCCCCACTACTGCTAAAGGTGCATACACACGCAGTGATTTTTTGGACGACTGAACGATAACGATATCGTTATCATTCAGTCGTCAAAAAAATCGTTTAGTTTTTGCCCCAAAACAATGAACGATAACTACCAATGCGCGCTCCCATTTGTAGTTGGTAGTTAACGTTCATCGGCCGAACCTCCCGTCCAACCTGACAATATTGTAAGGTTGAACATGTTCGGGGATGAGGGAGGGAGCCCGGCACTGAACTTAATCGTTCTTGATTTCGTTCAGTGTTTGTGCTCAGTGTCGTTAATGACACTGAGCACACATCTGCCAGGGACACACGGGACAATTTCATTCATGGAGCGAATCGTCCCATGTGTATGCACTATAAGTCTCATTATTCATGACTTACCTTATCGCCTTGAAGAATACTCCTTTCTTCTGGCTTCTTCTCATTCAGGTCTGGCTGTCGCGGCTCCTCTGACCTCTCCCTTCCAGCGGCGTGGCATCATGAAGTCACACGCTCCGACCGCAAAGTAGAAAAAAATATTAAACAAGAGCAGGGGCAAACAAAGGATTTTCTGAGGGGGGGGTTCTAATATACTCTGTGTATATATATATATATATATATACACATATATATATATATATATACACACACACACACACACACAAACACCACTGATCCGGCACTCACAAAGAAATAAATGCAGTAAATGCAGTATTACTTGCTCCGGTGCCCTCCTTGAAGGAGAACTGCGTCCCCACTGGGTACCAGACCTACGAGGCGGCACTCGGAGACAGTGCAAATGTGTTAAAGAAGCAATGTGGTTTATGATGATGATGACTATGCAATAAACCACATTGCTTCTTTATCACATTTGCACTGTCTCCAAGTGCTGCCTCATATGTCTGGTATATATATATATATATATATATATATACACACACACATATATATATAAATATATATAATATATATAGAGTATATAGCAACATGCATACACATATACTAGGGGTGTGCACCGGCCACTTTTCGTGTTTTGTGTTTTGGTTTTGGATCTGGATCTTTCTTCGTGTTTTGGATCTGGATTGGTTTTGCCAAAACCACCCTTCCGTGTTTTGGGTTCTGGGTTTTGTGTTTTGGATCTGTATTTTTTTTTAAAAAAGCATAAAAACAGCTAAAATCACAGAATTTGTTGGTTTCTCTGCTCCTATGCTATTATTAACCTCAATAACCTTAATTTCCACTCATTTCCAGTCTATTCTGAACACCTCACACCTCACAATAGTGTTTTCATGTCCAAAAGGTTGCACCGAGGTAGCTGGATGACTATGCTAAGCGACACGAGTGGGCGGCACAAACACGTGACCCATCTAGGAGTGACACTGCAGTGGCAGACAGGATGGCAGTTAGAAAAACTAGGCCCCAAACTGTACATAATGCAAAGAAAAAAAAGAAGTGCAAGATGGAATTGTCCTTGGGCCCTCCCACCCACCCTTATGTTGTATAAACAGGACATGCACACTTTAACAAATCAATCATTTCAGCGCCAGGGTCTGCCACACAACTGTGGCTGAAATGATTGGTTCGTTTGGGCCCCCACAAAACAACCTGGCAATTAATGTGTCCCTGCACAAACTGGCTCTACGGAGGCAAGATGTCATCCTCATCCTCCTCATCCACCGATTCCTCACCCTCTTCAGTGTGTACATCCTCATCCTCACAAAGTATTAACTCGTCCCCACTTGAATCCACCACCACAGGTCCCTCTGTACCTTCTGGAGGCTGGTCTCCCTGGAAGAGCTGATAATTCATTTTGATGAACATCATCTTCTCCACATTCTGTGGAAGCAACCTCCTACGCCTTTCGCTGACAAGGTTCCCGGCTGCACTAAACACTCTTTCGGAGTACACACTGGAAGGGGGGCAACTCAGGTAAAATAGAGCCAGCTTGTACAGGGGCCTCCAAATTGCCTCTTTTTCCTGCCAGTACAGGTATGGACTGTCTGACATGCCTACTTGGATGCTGTCACCGATGTAATCCTCCACCATTCTGTCAATGGTGACAGTATCATATGCAGTGACAGTAGACATGTCAGAAATTGTTGCCAGGTCCTTCAGTCCGGACCAGATGTCCAAACTTGGTCCTGCTTGCCCTGCATCACCGCCAGCGGGTTGCTTAGGATATCTAAGTTTTTTCCTGGCAGCCCCAGTTGCGGGAGAAAATGAAGAAGGAGCCGTTGACGTGTCACGTTCCGCTTCAGCTGACAGTGTGTTCACCAGCAGGTCTTTGCACCTCTGCAGGCTTGTGTCGGCCGGAAAGAGAGACACCACATAGGCTTTAAACCTAGGATCAAGCACGGTGGCCAAAATGTAGTGGTCTGATTTCAACAGATTGACCACCCTGGAATCCTGGCAAAGCGAATGAAGGGCTTCATCCACAAGTCCCACATGCCGAGCGGAATCGCTCCGTCTTAGCTCCTCCTTCACTTTCTCCAGCTGCTTCTGCAAAAGCCTGATGAGGGGAATGACCTGACTCAAGCTGGCTGTGTCTGAACTGACTTCACGTGTGGCAAGTTCGAAGGGCTGGAGAACCTTGCACAACACGGAAATCATTCTCCACTGCGCTTGAGTCAGGTGCATACCCCCTCCTTTGCCTATGTCATAGGTGGATGTATAGGCTTTTTCGGGCCACCCAAAGCGTCTCCTGCACGCCCCTGTCGCTTTTCAGAAAATTCTGCACCACCAAGTTTATTGTGTGAGCAAAACATGGGACGTGCTGGAATTTGCCCAGATGTAATGCCCGCACAATATTGGTGGCGTTGTCAGATATCACAAATCCCCAGGAGAGTCTAAGTGGGGTAAGCCACTGGGCGATGATTTCCCTCAGTTTCTCTAAGAGGTTGTCGGCGGTGTGCCTCTTACTGAAACCGGTGATACACAGCGTAGCCTGCCTTGTAACGAGCTGGCGTTTCTGAGATGCTGCTACTGGTGACGCTGCTGCTGTTGCTGCGTAAGGTGATACATCTACCCAGTGGGCTTTCACAGTCATATAGTCCTTAGTCTGCCCTGTTCCACTTGTCCACATGTCCGTGGTTAAGTGGACATTGTCTACAACGGCATTTTTCAGGACACTGAGGACACTTTTTCTGACGTTTCTGTACAGTCTCGGTATCGCCTGCCTAGTGAAGTGGAATCTAGACGGGATTTGGAACCGGGGACACACTACCTCCATCAATTGTCTAAATCCCACTGTACTAATGGCGGATACCGGACGCACGTCTAACACCAACATAGCAGTCAAGGCCTCAGTTATACGTTTTGCTTCAGGATGACTGCTGTCGTACTTCATCCTCCTCGCTAAGGACTGTTGGAGGGTCAATTGTTTAGTAAAAGTAGTGGTGTTCCTACTTCCTCTCTGGGATGATGAACGACTCCCAGCAGCAGCAACAGCAGCAGCGGCAGCAGTAGGCGTAGCAATGCAGGATCCTCCAGAGGAATCCCGGATAGGAGAGTCAGTCATGCCAGTGACATGGCCTGCAGGACTACTTACGATCCTGACTAAGGAGGAAATTGACGAGGAGGGAGTTGACGGTGTGGTTTGCAGGCGCTTGGATACAACAGGACAACGGGATTTAGGTGTCCCTGGACTGCTTATGGTCTTAGCCAAAGTTTCTGAACTTGACAGTAACTTTTTATGAACGCGCTGCAGGTGCCGTATAAGGGAGGATGTTCCTAGGTGGTTGACGTCCCTACCCCTACTTATTTCACCTTTACATATGGTACATATGGCAAGACAGTTGTTGTCCGGATTTGGATAGAAATATTGCCAGACCAAAGAGGTGGAATGTTTGGTCTTCTGCCCAGGCATGACCTTGATGGGCTTTTTCATCCCACGGACAACAACTGTCTCCCCCGGAGCCTGATTTAAACAAACCACATCACCATCAGAATCCTCCTCGCCAACTTCCTCCTCAGCGCCAGCTACACCAGTATCCTCATCCTGTTGTACTTCAACAGTGACATCTTCAATTTGCATATCAGCAAGTGGACTGTGGGTGCTCCTTTCAGCACTTGCAGGGGGCGTGCAAATGGTGGAAAGAGCCACCTCTTCCCGTCCAGTGCTGGGAAGGTCAGGCATCGCAACCACCACCACACTTGGACTCTCCTTGGGGATTTGTGATATCTTCTTAGAAAGCACAGTTCTTCGCTGTGCTTTTGCCAGCTTAACTCTTTTGATTTTTTTAGTGGGAGGAGGGCTTCCATCGTCATGTGAAGCTGAACCACTAGTCATGAACATACTAGGGATCGACCTTAGCCGTTCCTTGCCACTCCGTGTCGTAAATGGCATATTGGCAAGTTTACGTTTCTCTTCAGCTGATTTAAATGTCTTTTTCAAGGTCATTTTCCTGAACTTTGCCATTTGGGATTGTATGTGCCCTCTACTATGATATTGGGCATCGGCCTTGGCAGACGACGTTGATGGCATGTTATCGTCTATGTCATGACTAGTGGCAGCAGCTTCAGCACTAGGAGGAAGTGGTTCTTGATCTTTCTCTATTTTATTTCTATCGGAGAAAGTTTGGTCCTCCATTTATGTTATATCGATTTGATATATACGTGCGGCTAAACACAGAAAATAATTTTTTTTTTGGTTTGGACTGGAGTGTACTTTCATGGGTTACAGCACCCTTTAACGGTCAAGCCAGCCGGCCCTTTACTTATGACACAGGCGCACGCTTGGCACTACTTTGTTGATGCACGTGCGGCTACTGCGCACACAATTCACAAACACAGAAAATAATTTTTTTTTTGGTTTGGACTGGAGTGTACTTTGGGGGTTACAGCACCCTTAACGGTCAAGCCAGCCGGCCCTTTACTTATGACACAGGCGCACGCTTGGCACTACTTTGTTGATGCACGTGCGGCTACTGCGCACACAATTCACAAACACAGAAAATAATTTTTTTTTGGTTTGGACTGGAGTGTACTTTCGAGGGTTACAGCACCCTTTAACGGTCAAGCCAGCCGGCCCTTTACTTATGACACAGGCGCACGCTTGGCACTACTTTGTTGATGCACGTGCGGCTACTGCGCACACAATTCACAAACACAGAAAATAATTTTTTTTTTGGTTTGGACTGGAGTGTTCTTTCGGGGGTTACAGCACCCTTAACGGTCAAGCCAGCTGGCCCTTTACTTATGATACAGGCGCACGCTTGGCACTACTTTGTTGATGCACGTGCGGCTACTGCGCACACAATTCACAAACACAGAAAATTATTTTTTTTTGGTTTGGACTGGAGTGTACTTTCGGGGGTTATAGCACCCTTAGCGGTCAAGCCAGCCGGCCCTTTACTTATGACACAGGCGCACGCTTGGCACTACTTTGTTGATGCACGTGCGGCTACTGCGCACACAATTCACAAACACAGAAAATAATTTTTTTTTGGTTTGGACTGGAGTGTACTTTCGGGGGTTACAGCACCCTTAACGGTCAAGCCAGCCGGCCCTTTACTTATGACACAGGCGCACGCTTGGCACTACTTTGTTGATGCACGTGCGGCTACTGCGCACACAATTCACAAACACAGAAAATAATTTTTTTTTTGGTTTGGACTGGAGTGTACTCTCGGGGGTTACAGCACCCTTAACGGTCAAGCCAGCCGGCCCTTTACTTATGACACAGGCACACGCTTGGCACTACTTTGTTGATGCACGTGCGGCTACTGCGCACACAATTCACAAACACAGAAAATAATTTTTTTTTTGGTTTGGACTGGAGTGTACTTTCGGGGGTTACAGCACCCTTAACGGTCAAGCCAGCCGGCCCTTTACTTATGACACAGGCGCACGCTTGGCACTACTTTGTTGATGCACGTGCGGCTACTGCGCACACAATTCACAAACACAGAAAATAATTTTTTTTTTGGTTTGGACTGGAGTGTACTTTCGGGGGTTACAGCACCCTTAACGGTCAAGCCAGCCGGCCCTTTACTTATGACACAGGCGCACGCTTGGCACTACTTTGTTGATGCACGTGCGGCTACTGCGCACACAATTCACAAACACAGAAAATAATTTTTTTTTGGTTTGGACTGGAGTGTAGTTTCGGGGGTTACAGCACCCTTTAACGGTCAAGCCAGCCGGCCCTTTACTTATGACACAGGCGCACGCTTGGCACTACTTTGTTGATGCACGTGCGGCTACTGCGCACACAATTCACAAACACAGAAAATAATTTTTTTTTTGGTTTGGACTGGAGTGTACTTTGGGGGTTACAGCACCCTTTAACGGTCAAGCCAGCCGGCCCTTTACTTATGACACAGGCGCACGCTTGGCACTACTTTGTTGATGCACGTGCGGCTACTGCGCACACAATTCACAAACACAGAAAATAATTTTTTTTTTGGTTTGGACTGGAGTGTACTTTCGGGGGTTACAGCACCCTTAACGGTCAAGCCAGCCGGCCCTTTACTTATGACACAGGCGCACGCTTGGCACTACTTTGTTGATGCACGTGCGGCTACTGCGCACACAATTCACAAACACAGAAAATAATTTTTTTTTTGGTTTGGACTGGAGTGTACTTTCGGGGGTTACAGCACCCTTAACGGTCAAGCCAGCCGGCCCTTTACTTATGACACAGGCGCACGCTTGGCACTACTTTGTTGATGCACGTGCGGCTACTGCGCACACAATTCACAAACACAGAAAATAATTTTTTTTTTGGTTTGGACTGGAGTGTACTTTCGGGGGTTACAGCACCCTTAACGGTCAAGCCAGCCGGCCCTTTACTTATGACACAGGCGCACGCTTGGCACTACTTTGTTGATGCACGTGCGGCTACTGCGCACACAATTCACAAACACAGAAAATAATTTTTTTTTTGTTTGGACTGGAGTGTACTTTCGGGGGTTACAGCACCCTTTAACGGTCAAGCCAGCCGGCCCTTTACTTATGACACAGGCGCACGCTTGGCACTACTTTGTTGATGCACGTGCGGCTTCTGCGCACACAATTCACAAACACAGAAAATATATTATTTTTTTAGCACTTGGGGGGAGCACCCTTGATGGACAGAGCACCCCCTGGACAACACTACAGCACTCCTTTAGGACTGGGACACTGCACAGGACTTTGGAGTGGACACAGCCCCTATGGAGAACTGACTGCACAACACAGTCCAGCCAGCCCCTATGGACTTTGAAGTAGTGGACACAGCCCCTATTAACAACAGCAGCACAGCACAACACAGCCAGCCCCTATGGACTTTGAAGTAGTGGACAACAGCAGCACTACACTACACAACACTACACATCCCTAACTCCCACCCTCCCTCTTCACTGTCCACAGCCGAGTGAGAAAATGGCGCCGACGCGGGTACCTTATATAGGATCCAAAACCCGCGAGACTCGGAAGGCGGGATGATGACGTTTTGCCTCGATTTCAGATCCGAGTCAGGCGGGAAAAGTCGAGCCTGACTCGGATCAGACTCGGATCGGGGGGGCTCGGGGGGGTTCGGATTTCAGAAATCCGAACCCGCTCATCCCTAACATATACACACTAGCACATACACACCAACACATACAGTACATACACATATATGTACACACCAGCACACACACATATACACACTAGCACATACAGACACATATATACACACTAGCACATACAGACACATATATACACACTAGCACATACAAACACATATATACACACTAGCATATTCACACTAACACAGACACATAAATACTGTATATAAACACTAGCACATACACACTAAAGCATACAGACACATACATACACATGCTAAAACACATACATACTTCTAACTTACACTTTGAAGCAACAGCAGCTTGCTAATGGGGCGGGCACCTTGCATCGTTAGGCTCCGCCCCCCAGCGCGATGACGCGATTTGCGTCCGTGCGGGGGCGGGGCTTGTCACATTGGCTCCGCCCCCATTGCAATCAGCGTGAAGGGAATTATATCGGTCCATCGGAGGAGGGGAGCGGGCTCTCTGGTTGGAGCAGGTGCGCACACGAGTAGTGCATGCCGGCAGGCTGTAGCAGCACCCCACCCCATTTTAACTCCAGGGGGTAGTGCGGGCTATACATTGGCGATAGAATAGGGTAGGAACTGGCACGGGCCCCCTCCCGTTTTGTCAGTGTCCGGGCCCGGGACTCCAGTCCCGGCAGTCCCCCCCTGATGGCGGCCCTGCTGCCCAGTCCTGGCTCCTCCTATAAGGCGCAGCTATTAGCTCTGTGCAATCAGCTCACTGACTCTCTATAGTCTTTTCTGGCACTCTCAGAGGAACTGTCTGTTACATTATGGCAGTAACTCCTCACTCGGTGGTATTAACATTCTTTAGAATGTAAGCTCTCACGAGCAAGGCCCTCTTCCCTCACGTACTTCTCCTCCCCCTACTTATAGTATCATTTACTCCTAACTCCCCACAACGGCACCTAATACCTGGTTGTGTTATCCAGCTATGTTTATAAACCATGTCCTTGTCCTGTATTGTTTTATATTACTATTAACTGTTTTTCTTGTGTGCTCATTTATGTACTGTGTTAGGCGCTGCGGAACCTTTGTGGCGCCATATAAATAAAGGATAATAATAATAATAATAATTAACAACACTGTTATGGGAAGCGGCAAATAGTTGAGGCTATGCTTTATTCAGCTAAAGGGTTATACTATCTCTGGCATTTTCCCTTTCTAATATGGACTTGGGCTGTGTGTGGATAGTAATGCAGGACTACCAACCTGGACCATACACTAACGCTGGCTCCAGCTGATAACTGAGGGCTGACAAGATGTCCTCTTTATCTGTAGCCATTGCTCTCCCCAATGATTGGATACCTTCTTCTGAAGCCCACTGAGTGCCTGTCAAGGGAGAAGCCCTCCGGTCACTGGGAAATACCACTGGGAATCTGGTGAAACACACACAACGTGCAGCTTTGCTCCCACTGGCAGTTACCTCACCACAGCGCAGCCACCAACTGCCGTTTCTCTCTAGTTCAAATCCTTGAGCCCGCTACAGTACTCACTGGTCCCCTAACGTCCACCACCAATGAGGGGGCAGTGCAAAAAGTCCCTGAACCTTAATGAAACCAGTTAAATCATGCCCTATATTAGACAATGGCAGGAATCACATTAATACTTTACATTTTCATAGGGGCACATCAGCGTGGGTAGGAACACAGGGTGTTGGTGGGGTGCTACATAACCACTACGCCAAACATGCCCCTAACAGGTGGTCTACACAATGCAAAGTTATATATGCATGGATTTGTTTCACAGTATGCATAGTGAAATCACGCAAGTTGCACTATGCAAACTGATATAGTACTCACTCTACCACAGCGCCAAAAATATTTTACCTCAGACGTTTAAAAATGACAGCAGGGGCTGAAATCTTATTCAATTTTGCTGCTTTCCTTATTATTGCATCCGCTTCTTCCATTCTTCCATTCTTCCATTCCATTCCCTGTGAGAGAAGCCATTGTGGAGACTCTGGAATAATCCTGCAAGAAACAGAACATTCAATCATTTAGCATTGTCGTTCAGCTATAATAAAGTATTATTATTCATTTCTAAAGTGCATTCTCTTCAAATTCCTGGACTATTGGCATCAAAGTGTGTTTAGCAAACACTAACACCTAACATGAACATCTGATTTTGCACATTCCCATGTGCATAATTTGAAAGCATTACATTAGAAAAATTTAACAAAGTTTAAACAATCTATTGTACAGTGTACAGTATTTTTTAATAGGGCAGGATTAAGGTACAGTACGTTGGTCTTATGGTCTCACAAGCCCTGGCTTCATGGCCCACTCACAGTCCAGTCATTAGGGATATCCCTTCTTAAGCACAAGTGGTTAAATTAATCTCGCTGAGGTACTGCATAAATTAAGCCAACCTGAACTCATGCAGTGATATCCTTTGTAATACCTGGACTGTGAGTAGGCCATGAAGACCTAGTTTGGGAAACACTGCCATAGACTATACCAGAGCATAGGGACATGCAAACAATGTGGGTCCTAAGACGTAGGGTTGCCAGCTTAATTGTCTTAATGAGAGTGTGAACCAATGCGAAATATTATTATTGTGCTGGAGATATTCAGATTTGTCCTAGTAAGGACAAGAGCAGACAACTAAACTTTTTAAGCATTTCAATTATACTCCTTATCATCTCCCTGCAGCAAGTGTCCTTTTTAGTTGGGAGGTGCTTCCTTTAACTCAATAGGCTCAAAATGCTTAGAAAAAGAAAAAAGAAAAAAAAAAGCCCTACCACCATGACCAAACCACAGGTCATATACTATATAGCAATTTTCTGACAAGTTACACCTCTTAAAAAAGAAGAAGAAAAGAAGACTCCTTTTTGGGGGCACTCAAATTACAATATGTAATATTGTCATATTAAAACTTAGCTTTTAATGCATCTACTAGTAAAATAGAGAAAATACAAAAGAATATAATATGAAACAAACAAGTAAAAGGTATATTAAATAAGGATCATATATTATGATCTATCACTACTCATAAACACACAAAGAGTATATGTCTATATCTCTAATATCTGATGTATCACACAAAGAGTATATCTCTAACAATCCTTATCTCAAACAGTAGTTCCAATAAATTTATTCACACATATGAAACAAACATGGGAACCGAATGACATCAATTATAGCAACTTTGTTGAACAGTATATATTATTCGTGTTCTGTGTTTTGAACAGCGGCCCAAAGGAATAAACACAAAAATACATATAGGCACATCTATTGTAGTGTCTGCAGAATAATAATGGTGCCCATATGTATATGATATAGGTAACACGTCGGCATATATAATTAATTAGAATATAAAGAAATATCTTCAAAACACAGATATGACATTATGTGCATAATCTGGCACATTTTTGACAATTAGTGTATTGTCATAAACTAACTAATGATCCTCAGGAAAGAAGGGGGGATATATATTCAGCATATGTCTGAGTTTTGTTAGTCGCATATAGGCCCTGATTCAGAGCCGGACGCTTTGACAGAGAGCTCGCTCTGAATCAGGGCCGTCCCTCTTACTCTTTGGAGCGGCCTCTTGGCCACTCGCATAACTGTGGGTGACCACCCACAGCTATAGCGAGCGGCCAAAATGATGGTCGCGATGGTCAAGACCATTGCGACCATCGGGCAACAAAGTTTACCCTGCATCTGCTGTCAGTCCCAAGATACGGGACTGATGGGATTACAGAAAGTAAGTTTAATAGTAGAGATAGGATGATAGGTGTACAGTTGTATAAATGAGGAAAAAGTACAACCTAAAACCTTGGTGAAAATATTTTAATCAAATATCAGTGTCTTTAAATTAAAGAAAGAGATTATTCATTCCACATAGCAGCATATAACATATCCAATTAATGATTTTAACCATCTCTTGGTGAACATACATCCTATAAATATGCCCCTAGAAATGATTTAATATGTATGAAATAAAGTCCACTGTGGTTCTTAGGCTGCGTAGGGCATCGCAGTGGATAATTTCTGCACACCCATCAGTGGCCCTGATTTACCGATAATCACTCCACTCTGTAAACATTCGGTATTGCGTACAACTATGAATCAGGCCCTCTGCTAATACTCTTATGCAGGCCTCCAGTAGTGCCCCCAGTAGTGAGCCCCCCTATTCAGTGCCCCCATTAGTAAGCCCCTTATATAGTGCCCCCCAGTAGTCCCCACTATGCAGTACCCCCTTTAGTGGTACCCCCTATGCAGTGCCCCCCATGCAGTGCCTCCAATATTGGTACCCCTTATGCAGTGCACTTTAAATAGTGGCCTCAGTTGTAGTCCTCCCCTATGCAGTACCCCCAGTATTGCCCTTTATATAGAGCCCCCAGTAGTGGTCCCCGATGCAGTGCCCCCAGTGGTAGCTCCCCTATGCAGTGCCCCTAGGAGTAGTCCCCTCCCCTTGTAGCGCTCCTAATAGTAGTCCCCCCCTTGTAGTGCTCCTAGCAGCAGACCCCCCTTGTAGTGCCCCCAGTGGAGGTCCCCCCCATGCAGTGCCCCCAGTAGTAGCCCCCCTTGTAGTGCCCCTAGTAGTAGTCCCCCCAGTGGAGGCCCCCCTTGCAGTGACCCTAGTAGTTGTCCCTCCTATAGTGCCCCTAGTAGTAGTCCCCTCCTTGTAGTGCCCCCAGTAGTAGTCCCCTCCTTGTAGTCCCCCCAGTGGAGGTCCCCCCTTTGCTGTGTCCCTAGTAGTTGTTCCCCCCTTGTAGTGCCCCAAGTAGTAGTCCCCCCCATGCAGTGCCCCTAGTAGTTGTCCCCCCTTGTAGTGCCCCCAGGGGAGGTCCCCCCCCTTGCAGTTTCCCTAGTAGTTGTCCCCCCTTGTAATGCCCCAAGTAGTAGTCCCCCCCATGCAGTGCCCCTAGTAGTTGTCCACCCTTGTAGTTAGTAGTCTCCCCAGTGGAGGTCCCCCCCTTGCAGTGCTCCTAGTAGTAGTCCCCACTTGTAGTGCCCCCAGTAGTAGTCCCCTCCTTGTAGTGCCCCTAGTATAGTAGTCCCCCCCTTGTAGTGCTCCCAGTAGTAGTCCCCTCCTTGTAGTCCAATCAGTGGAGGTCCCCCCCTTGCAGTGCCCTAGTAGTTGTCACCCCTTGTAGTGCCCCCAGTAGTAGTCCCCTCCTTGTAGTGCCCCAAGTAGTAATCCCCTCCTTGTAGTCCCCCAGTGGTGGTCCCCCCTTGTAGTGCCCCTAGTAGTAGTTCCCCCCTTGTATTGCCCCTAGTAGTAGTACCCTCAGTGGAGGTCCCCCCCATGCAGTGCCCCTAGTATTTGTCCCCTCTTGTAGTGCCCCCAGTGGAGGTCCCCCACATGTAGTGCCCCTAGTAGTTGTCCCCTCTTGTAGTGCCCCCCCCCCAGTAGACACACACACATAATAAAAAAACAAAACACTTACCTGAATCCCCGCTCCTGCTCCCGCCGCCGCCATCCGCTCCTCCGTCCATCCTCCAGGGCCGCTCTGCATTATGGGAGAGACGTCATGACATCATGACGTCTCTCCCATTACCCACTGCGGGAGCCGGAAGATGGCTCCGGCAGTGGGCTCAGCAGCCAATGAGAGTCTGACAGACTCTCATTGGCTGCTAAGTACAACAAACACACAGCTGCCAGCGCGGTGGCTGTGTGTTTGGCACTGTGTAGTGCTGACCGAACTCCGTCCGGTCAGTGCTACACACGTGGTGCAGCCTGTGTCACAAAGACACAGACTGCTTGCGGCCCGGGATAGTATATGGCGCTGCGGCCCAGGAGGCACATGGCACCCTGCCCCTCGCCCAGCTCACCTCTGGCATGCGCTGAAGTTAGCAATTTTTGAGTAAGGTCAGAGCTTGTCCAAGTGTGCATGAGGCTGCGATGGTACTCGATTGTACCAATGGTTTTGCAGTCTTGTGTGTAAGGTAGAGTGGGCGTCCTTATGTAATGCTGTTGTGGCTTAGTGATCGTAATGGATTAGCATACTATTGCAGTTGAACTGCATGCAAAATCACTATTGCAGTGGTTCTCAAACTCAGTCCTCAGGACCCCACACAGTTCACGTTTTCCAGGTCACCCTGCAGGTGCACAGGTGTATTCATTACTCACTGACACATTTTAAAAGATCTACAGGTGATCTAATTATTTCCCTTGTGATTCTGTGAGGAGACCTGGAAAATATGCACTGTTTGGGGACCAGAGGACCAAGTTTGAGAACCTGTGCGATCCCAATCGCAGTTGCGATCGGTAGTGAATCAGGCTCAGAGTTCCAATAGAATCAGAGGGTAACACTAAACATTACATTTCACCCTCAAATCATCTGTCTGAAAGCTTCAATTTAAGTTTCAGTGGCCCTTTAAAAATGTAGAACCTGGTTCTGTAGCTTGCCAATGTTTTAGAAGGGTATTTTATGAAGTTTATTACACACACACAAACAGTGTAGCACAGGCACTGTCCCCACAACCTTGTGTTTATTTGTCTCTTGTGTGATTATAAATGTCATTTTAGAATACAAAATATTAATACAATGGAGTCATTAACATCAGCATATGTATACTGCTCTATAATACAGTGACTCATCCCATTTTAAATTATAAAAGCTGACCTGTATACATTGAACTGCTCTCCATAGCAGTACATCTATCAGTGTATTGACATTTGAAGTAGCTGGGCATGCATAAGCTTGATTGTGCTCATGTAAAAAAGTGATAAGACAGAAAATATATTGTCCTTCATTCACAATGAGTGTAAACTCACCACAAAAGAATGCACAGCAATCCAGGCACAGTTAGGGCCAGAAGTAGTGTCCTCCAGCCAGATAATAATTTTGATCATTTATGATTTGCCCCATTCCATCAAATAGGACAGTGGTTCTCAAACTCGGTCCTCAGGACTCCACACAGGTCACGTTTTCCAGGTCACTCAGCAGGTGCACAGGTGTAATCATTACTCACTGACACATTTTAAAAGATTCACAAGTGGAACTAATTCTCTCACTTGTGATTCTGTGGAGACCTGGAAAACATGCACTGTTTGGGATCCTGAGGACCGAGTTTGAGAACCTATGAAATAGGATAATGGAGGGTTGACCATGATCCTAGTGATCTGCATGCTTCTGTAGTACCACTTGTGGCCAACAGATGACACTAATGAGCCACCAAATATTCTTAGAGGAAGATTAATATGCAATATAAACAGTTATACCATACATATATGTTCTGCATATGTGCATACTGTACAATATGACCCCTACCATCTAGTACAAAAAGATCTTTACTGGAAATTAACAATTATTTTTTACTGCAGTTAATTAGGCTGAATTGATGTTACTGCAATAACAAATAGTTTCAGGAGCACAAATGAATTACATTGCAAGGGAAATTAAATGATGATTTCTTGAAATTATTTAGTTGGGAAAATGCGTAGGTGGATTACCCATCACCATTAAACCCGTACCTTCCTCTTTACCTGGTAGCACAGATGGGGTAACGGTTAGCATACTGCCTCACACCACTGAGGTTGTGGGTTCGAATCCCTAACTGTGTGGAGTTTGTATATTCTCTCTTTGCTTGCGCTGTTTCCTCCGGGTTCTCCGGTTTCTTCCCACATTCCAAAAATTTACTGGTAGGGTAATTGGCTCCTAACAAAAATTAACCCTTGTCTGTATGTATGTGTGCATGTGATAGGGTCAGGAAGCCGGCGGTCAAAATGCCGACATCGGACTAATGATAGGCGTCTAAATACTGACGCTCTATTATTAGCCCCATGCCGAAATTCCGACGCCCGGCATACAGATCATAGGTAAGCCGGGCGTCGAAAATGGATAGCCGTGGGGGGGAGGGTTAGGTTTAGGATCTCCCAGGGGAACTTAGAGTTAGACACCCCGCGGGAGGGTTCACGTTAGGCTAGGGGAAAGGGAGGGTTAGGGTTAGCCACCCCTCTGGGAGGGCTAGGTTTAGGGTGCGGGGAGGTAGGTTGGGTTTAGGCAACTCTAGGGGGGGAGGGTTAGGGATAGTTTACTTACTTCCTCTGTCGGGATCTTCAGCTGTCGTCCAGCGGTAATACATACCGATTCCGGGAACATAGCATGTAAGCTCCACTGGGGGCAGGAACTGATGTGAATGGCCATATATTCTCTGTAAAGCGCTGCGGAATATGTATGCTCTATATAAATAACTGGTAATAAATAAATATATATGCCTGTATCTGGCTGCCACACTAATCACAGCTGTAATGTGATTAAAAATCTTTCCCCTCTAAACACTTCACTTTTGTAGTTTAATCTTGTTCAGATCCTTTGTAAAGAAATTGGGAACTGAAGGAAAAATTTCCAACTGCAGACATATCTGTCCATCGGCTGTGAAGCACAGCCAATGCGATATATCGCTGACGTTCACCGATAAAATATCGCGGGTACACAATGCGCGACGGGCAGCAGATACATTGGCCGACCAATTGATCGGCCAATGTATCTGTCAGTGTGTATCCAGCTTTACTTGTTTGTTTGCATTGGTCTATTCCTATTTTTTTATGTATTTGTTTTCCATCCCATCATACAGGTATAAATGTCATATAGATAAAAGTAAAATGTACATTATGATTACAGAGATGTCAGCGTTGAATGCATAAACCATGCATCAGGAGCCCTTACGGGACCAAAACCACTAGTGTCTAGTACTCCTAGGGAGCTAAGAGATCAAATAAACTGATACTCCAAGATAGTATAAAACTTAAAATAACAACAAAAGATTTAAACATTAACACAGAGGGGGGAAGACAAAAGACGAAGACAACTCAGGGATAGAGAAGAATGAATACATGCTACATGAAATCATCCTAACAAATAATAATATGAATAGAATACAATAAATAAGATAGGCAATGGTCACCAATCTCACACATAATATATCTCCTAGGCTGGAGATTCTAGGGGGTAAATTTACTAAGATGGGAGTTCTATTAAGAAGTGATGTTGCCAATAGCAACCAATCAGATTACAGATATTATCTTCTAGAAGGTGCTAGATAAATGAGAAGTAGAATCTGATTGGTTGCTATGGGCAACATCACTTCTTAAATAGAACTCCCATCTTAGTAAATTAACCCCTAGCAGTTTACAGTATGAATACCAATTTGTGGCTCCAAGAAGCCTCAAAATATATGTTACTCAGTGGTGATATCTAAAGATCCCATTTTTTTGCAAAAAGGAATCACATTTTTTTTTACATCTGGCAGCATATATTGCCTCTCTAAATATAAAGTGTGTAAAAGTCAGAAAAGTTCTAACAGTGGGGAGGATTGCTCCGTCCATTTTAAAAGTTTTACCTTTTTTTGTAACAGTAAAGATAACAGTTAAAAGACAAAGTTGTGTTTATGTGTAGTTTCCAGACCCCAGGGTGTAAAATATATACAAAGCAAAGCCAGCAAAACCATAGGTTCAGGTGTAATTATGCAAAGTTCTATTTAAAAAAGGACAGTACCTTGTGCCTAAAACATTGCATCTTGAAACACTGCCAGAATTTATGAAAAAACAAAGCAGGCCACATTTTACATTTGGGGTAATGTCCAGATTCCTTTAAGATAGGGGCGGCATGCACTATAAGCAAAAATGCGGGGTTTGACTGCATTTCTCATATGTACTAAACTCTGGATGGCGTTACCCAACAGAGGCCTATGGGGTTCTTTCCGCATTCCTGAGAGGGATCCAATTAGAAGGACGCAGAAGGCCGCCAGAGGGACTTCTGGGTCATAAATCAGAAAGTCCCTGTATCGCAAAGGACAGCTCTTATCAGGAGAGCTGTTCTTTGTAATTAGAATTGCAAATCTAGGCCGTTATGTATCCGATATGTGGCGGAATGTACGGCATCGTGGATGCGATGCTTAGTACATCCTGCCCCATATGTTTACGTTGTCCCTGGGATAGATGCCCTGTAAATGGTTCTAATATGGACTTCTTGAAGTTGTGCAGAGTGCAAAGATTTAAGAGTGAGGTCCATATTAGACAAAATCTGATGGTTAGGATATCTGGGGACAATCAGTTGACCACTTAGTTAAAGTTAGCTACCAAATTGTGTTAAGAGCGTATGGATCGTATGGATCAAATCCGAATATAGATATTTTGTTTTATAAGGCAATGAGGAGACATCAGTGTCAGCATCCTTTAGGGGGTCATATACCAACAGAAGGGACTGGACACTATGCCATTTTGAAGCCAACTCACATTTTTTACACTTTGTAATAAAAGCTTGGAATATTATGATACAGTGCAATTAGCATTTGGAAATATAAACTGGTACATAGCAACTATCTAAATAAAGAGGGGTAGTATTTTAAAATGGGAATTTAGGGTCTAACCGTTTCATATAGATTACAAAAAACACATATTACATATTTGTAATCATAAGTATTACTCTTTGATACCTAATTAAAAAATGTACTAGTGTGAAAAATGTACATATAAAAAATAATTGGAGGTGTACACATGAGCTAATGACTCTGCATTGCCTATACTTTGTTCTAGAGCATGCAGAGAGTGAAAACATGCAAGATACAGTATGCTCCACAAATTCTGCATCAGCCCAAAATTATTTATATTTATAGACACACATTCTATATTATATATTTATAATAGAACATTTTTATTTATTTTGTTTAAACAAAAAAGCTTTTTGTGCTAGGGACATACAGACGTGTCCCCTGACATCCTTGCCGATCACCCACAGCCAGGGGCAGGCTGGCAACTTTCAGCCTGGGGGGCAAACACAAGCAAGTGGCCCCAGCTTTTCTACCAGTACATTGTAAAACACTCTGGAGCTAGTTGGCCCCGTTAGGGTAACACCATCTCCATGTCACCAGCTGGTGACTGTAATTAGCAAGAGGTACAGGATACAAGCAGTTTCTATCGGTTTAGAATGCAGTGTTTTCACTGAGCTAAGTGGAATACGTCTGTGTCGCGCTGTGGCACTCCTTTACAGTGAAACGATGGCGCAACGCATGCGCAGCAGACCAAATGGTGGCCATCTTGGATTGAAGCCTCCCATATGGAACTATGTGGAGATTGCACAGTAGCACATTACTAGGAATACATCAGTGTACAGCATAATGTACAGCCAGAGGCGGAATTATCGGAGATAATGGAGTCGGTCACCTCCAGTTGCCAGTTTCAAAGGGGGGCACCCCTACCTCCTAAATTGTCTCCTGGTACACTTCAGTCTGTGCCTCAGACACAGCGGCAGGATGACTTTCCTTGCTCCTGAAGGTTTGTTACAAAGTGTGTAGCAGACCTCCAGGAATGAGGAGTCACACTGCCGCTGTGCAGCTCTGCTCATATAAGAGGCTACTGCACAGTCTGGAGCAAGGCATCGGGCGGCTCTCAACATCAGCCGCACCCGCCGGCTCATTAAATTCATCCACAGCCGATCCGTCAGTGCTGGAGAGCTGGTGGACACCAGCAGCAGTCGCTATGTCAGGGGTTTGGTTATTACACAAAGGAGTACAGAAAAGTCACAGGTAGAGAGGGAGGAACATAGGAAATGTGCACATAGACTAAACAAAGGAAATAAGAGGGTACCATGCATTTGAGAACAGAATATTTAGGTGCCTATTTATCAACGAGTTTTATCATGCGCAACGCATTTTAAAACGCATTGCATATGATAAAGGTGCTCCAGCCAATCAGCTCCTAACTGTCATCTGTTTTTACAGTTGGGAGCGAATTGGCTTGAGCACCATTTATCATATGCAGCGCATGATAAAACTCATTGATAAATGGGTCCCATAGTTGGTAACTACCATTAACATAGCTTAAGAAGTCTGCCTCATGTTGGGTGATCCCATAGACCAATAGGAAGCTGCAATTTCTCAACATGCAGCTTCCTATTGGTCAGCGGCCTCGAACACCCCTACCCCAAGCTGATAGCATATTTTCCAGAATCAGCTAATAGAAAGAAGAGCATCAATTGATTTTTAAGTAACTTGAGGGTTCTCTCACAATAACTCTAATGGGCTGGATTTAGATAACCTCCAAAAAAATTACAAATCTGTTAATTAGCAGACCTTTGCTTATGCAATCTATAGTGTGCCTGTTCCATAAATTAAATTTGTAATTTGTTGGCAATATTCCCCCATTATAGTACAGCACTATGTGACATGATGGCGCTTTAGAAATACAGTATACTGGTAGGTTTATTGACTACTGACAGAATTAACCATAGCAGGGCCGCAACTAGGGGGTCCTGGAGGTGCACGTGCACAGGGTGCACTGCTGCACCCACCGCCAGTGTCCTCCAGCCCGGCGCCGCAGGGAGGCTCCAAGCCGGACGCCCGCTGAGATGTTATTACCAGCGGGCGCCCGGCTCCTTCCCTGCAGCGCCGCGATAGCCGGAGGCTGGAGTTCTCTCCTGAACTCCAGCTTCCGGCTCTCCCCACGGGCACTATGGGAGTCTCTCCCATAGTACCAAGGAGCAGCCGGGCGGACCGGACGGCGACGGACGCAGGAGCGGGGTTTAAGGTAAGTATTGTGTTTTGTTTTTTTGGTGTAAGCGGCACTACAGGGGCATTACTATGGGGATATTGCCATATGGGCACTACTACAAGGGCATTACTATATGGGCACTACTACAGGGGCATTACTATATGGGCACTACTACATGGTCACTACTATATGGGCACTACTATAGGGGCATTACTATATGGGCAATACTACGGGGGCATTACCTCACAGGGCATTACTATAGGTGCACTGCTGAAGGGGGCATTACTATAGGGGCACTGCTGCAGGGGGCATTACTATGGGGGAATTACCGGGGGGGGGTGGGGCGCGCCAAATTACTGTCTTGCCCCGGGTGACAAAAATCCTAGTTTAGGCCCTGGCCATAGTTTTACAAAAATAGGCAGAATAACCTGCGCGCCCACTTCAGTCACAAGAGTCCAAACAGGTTCACCACACCATATACTGTCCAATAAAATAAAGGATGGCCACCAAGCGCTGGTGTCTGTTTCTATGCTCAAAAATGAGAAAAAACGGTTCGCACATGGATTATATTACCATATGGACATGTTGATGTTAGCACCAGCGTGATAACTCACCTAATCTAGGTTAGTGACGTTCACCAAAAGGTATCTTTAGTCGTCCAAGAAACTCTCAACCATATATTCATGATATCCTGGTACAAGTCCTGACGTTATGCAGAGGATATCTTAAATATTCACTTGGATGGAGCAGGTATGTTCATCAACTAGGAGAAAAAACCTCCAAATATATAAACACAGAGGGAATGCTCCTCATAGTGGTAAAAAGTATACCAAATATTTTATTGCAGAATTAAAACGACAGCAGCAGGCTGCGAAGTTACCCTGCTGTTGTTGTTTTAATTCTGCAATAAAATATTCGGAGGTTTTTTCTCCTGGTTGTTGAAGAATAGATAGATAGATAGATAGATAGATAGATAGATATTAGATAGATAGACAGATAGATAACTCCATGACTCCTAATATACTACTGTACTTATAATTTACAGCAAGTGGTGCATTATCCCATACAGCATATACAGCACTGATCGACATGTAGTTATTTTACCGCTGGCCGGGATGCCGGCCGTCAGAATCTCGACCGGGACTAAAGATAGGCATCAAAATCCTGATGCCTTTCTTTAGCCTGACGCCGAAATCCGGACAGCCGGCATCCTGAACGAAGGCAAGCGGGGCACTATAAGGTGTTAGCCTTGGGGGAGGAAGGGTTAGGTTTAGGGACTACAGGGGGAGATTATGGTTAGGCACCCCCGGGGAGGTTTAGGGTTAGGCTACAGAGAGGGGGGATTAAGGTTAGGCACCTCTGGGAGGAGATTAGGGATAGGCACCCCCCTGGGAGGGTTAGGTTTAGGGTGCGGGAAGGGGAGGTTAGGGTTAGGCACCCATCAGGGAGGCTTAGGGTTAAGCACTCCAGGGGAGGGTTAGGTGTGGGAAGGGGGGGTTAGGGTTAGGCACCCCTGGCGGGAGGTTAGGCACCCCCGGTAGGATGTTAGGGTTAGGCACCACTAATGGAGGGTTAGGGTTAAGGGGGAGGATGTTAGGGTTAGGCACCACTAATGGAGGGTTAGGGTTAAGGGGGAGGAAGGGTAGGGGTAGGCTACTTACACCCCTGTTGGCATCTTCATTGTTCGCGCTTCCGGCATGAAACGGTGGCTATTCAGGCGCAGGGATTTCCCACCCAACCCCACTGATCACCAAAGTTATGAAAACAGTCAAAATATATAGGGTGAGTGCTATTATAAAAGAAAGGACTAATCAGATGATGATGTTGGAGCCAAGAAAGAGAGACAATCTTAAGGGAAGACGGGACAGCAGAATATAAGTATGCCTATTCCCACCTATTATGCCTATTCCCATTACTATTATGAGTTTCTGGCTGTATTTATAAGATCATCAGAAAATACAGTAATAGGAGTATACCAGTCAAGAAAAACGAGTAATCTCTGGCAGCAGAATCCCATTCACTGTGTGGACCATGCATGCTACCTCTGCTCTGCATGAATCGTCATCACCTGTACTACTACTGAGGATAGTGGTGGTGATTAAGTACATAAACAGGTAATAAATGACTAGTTCCATGAGGACTACATAGTGCAAGTACCTGCTGCTCCTTCCTGTGCACAGTAGTGGTGAGTTTCTCATTATTTTTCAGTGCCCGACAGTCAGTGAGTCTATTCAGGTTGCCAGGTGTGAAAGAACTTCGGACGGTCAGGGGGCGGAGCTTTAAACGGTCCGGGGGTGGAGCTTCAGGCAACCCTGCGGTGGGCGGTGCTTAAGCCGATGGTGGGGATGGGGAACCCGCGATTCAATGCTTCAGGCAGTCAAATGGTGAAAAGATGGGCCGGACTAGTGCTGCACGGTTGTACCGGCCCGGGGGGCAGATGGCACCCTGCCCCCCGGCCCAGCCCGCCACTGCCTACAGCTATGCTATGCTCTGGTCAGAGCGTTCGGCTCTGAATCAGGCCCATAGATTGTAAGCTCCACTGGGGCAGGGGCTGATGTGAATGGCCAACTATTCTCTGTAAAGTGCTACGGAATATGTGTGCGCTATGGTAATAAATAATAAATATATTTATATTGGAAACAAATCAGAGAGGGGCACTGCATTGTGCATTAAAAGTTAATTAAACACCCTCAATTAAAAATAGTGAACACTGCTTGAGGTGTACTCGTACCCAGCATAAAAACTCTGTGGGCTGGTTACCACGACATAAACCTATGCACCCAAGGCAATCACCAAATTGTACTCAGTGATTGACAGGAAGTGCCATTTGTGGGTGGTGATGGGGAGTGGTCGTGCGAACGCAGGCGTGTCAGTGCGTTCGAAAGCCGTTGCAGGAGCATACATTAAAAATATCCACAGCAAACCCATACACAGCCTGAGTAATTTAGCAATTTAGCAAGTTCTGCAGGAGGGTCAGGTCAACCAATATTCTGCGTCTTGGCCCGATGGTTCTCGATTGTACGGATTTTTTCGCAATCTTGCACATTATTACGGATGTGAGTGACGGTAAGGGGGTATTTTTATGAAGTGCTTGGTATCTTCATAATATGGTGCAGTGGCAGTGCATATGTATTCAATAGCATATTTTCACAGCGGTCAGGTGCGTGCGAATGCAGTTTTGCGAGAGAGAGAGATATATATATATATATATATATATTTGTCCACACTTATGATTTATAAATGCTGGGTAGCTAACCCAAAATTTACCAATCTTTGTCATATCACAAAATAGAAAAAATGGGGTGCACTCACCAGTCTTCTTAAATAGTAATCTTTATTGAAATGGATAAAAATGCAGCAGGTTGCAAGATCAACGTTTCGGTCCTACATTTGGACCTTCATCTTGATAAAGGTCCAAATGTAGGACCGAAACGTTGATCTTGCAACCTGCTGCATTTTTATCCATTTGAATAAAGATTACTATTTAAGAAGACTGGTGAGTGCACCCCATTTTTTCTATTTATATATATATATATATATATATATATATATATTAGGGGTGAGCGGGTTCGGATTTCTGAAATCCGAACCCCCCCGAGCCCCCCCGATCCGAGTCCGATCCGAATCAGGCTTGACTTTTCCCGCCTGACTCGGATCTGAAATCGAGGCAAAACGTCATCATCCCGCCTTCCGAGTCTCGCGGGTTTTGGATCCTATATAAGGTACCCGCGTCGGCGCCATTTTCTCACTCGGCTGTGGACAGTGAAGAGGGAGGGTGGGAGTTAGGGCTGTGTAGTGTAGTGTAGTGTAGTGTAGTGCTGCTGTTGTCCACTACTTCAAAGTCCATAGGGGCTGGCTGTGTTGTGCTGTGCTGCTGTTGTTAATAGGGGCTGTGTCCACTACTTCAAAGTCCATAGGGGCTGGCTGGACTGTGTTGTGCAGTCAGTTCTCCATAGGGGCTGTGTCCACTCCAAAGTCCTGTGCAGTGTCCCAGTCCTAAAGGAGTGCTGTAGTGTTGTCCAGGGGGTGCTCTGTCCATCAGGGGTGCTCCCCCCAAGTGCTAAAAAAATAATATATTTTCTGTGTTTGTGAATTGTGTGCGCAGTAGCCGCACGTGCATCAACAAAGTAGTGCCAAGCGTGCGCCTGTGTCATAAGTAAAGGGCCGGCTGGCTTGACCGTTAAAGGGTGCTGTAACCCCCGAAAGTACACTCCAGTCCAAACCAAAAAAAAATTATTTTCTGTGTTTGTGAATTGTGTGCGCAGTAGCCGCACGTGCATCAACAAAGTAGTGCCAAGCGTGCGCCTGTGTCATAAGTAAAGGGCCGGCTGGCTTGACCGTTAAGGGTGCTGTAACCCCCGAAAGTACACTCCAGTCCAAACCAAAAAAAAAATTATTTTCTGTGTTTGTGAATTGTGTGCGCAGTAGCCGCACGTGCATCAACAAAGTAGTGCCAAGCGTGCGCCTGTGTCATAAGTAAAGGGCCGGCTGGCTTGACCGTTAAGGGTGCTGTAACCCCCGAAAGTACACTCCAGTCCAAACCAAAAAAAAAATTATTTTCTGTGTTTGTGAATTGTGTGCGCAGTAGCCGCACGTGCATCAACAAAGTAGTGCCAAGCGTGCGCCTGTGTCATAAGTAAAGGGCCGGCTGGCTTGACCGTTAAGGGTGCTGTAACCCCCGAAAGTACACTCCAGTCCAAACCAAAAAAAAAATTATTTTCTGTGTTTGTGAATTGTGTGCGCAGTAGCCGCACGTGCATCAACAAAGTAGTGCCAAGCGTGCACCTGTGTCATAAGTAAAGGGCCGGCTGGCTTGACCGTTAAGGGTGCTGTAACCCCCGAAAGTACACTCCAGTCCAAACCTAAAAAAAAATTATTTTCTGTGTTTGTGAATTGTGTGCGCAGTAGCCGCACGTGCATCAACAAAGTAGTGCCAAGCGTGCGCCTGTGTCATAAGTAAAGGGCCGGCTGGCTTGACCGTTAAGGGTGCTGTAACCCCCGAAAGTACACTCCAGTCCAAACCTAAAAAAACATTATTTTCTGTGTTTGTGAATTGTGTGCGCAGTAGCCGCACGTGCATCAACAAAGTAGTGCCAAGCGTGCGCCTGTGTCATAAGTAAAGGGCCGGCTGGCTTGACCGTTAAAGGGTGCTGTAACCCCCGAAAGTACACTCCAGTCCAAACCAAAAAAAAATTATTTTCTGTGTTTGTGAATTGTGTGCGCAGTAGCCGCACGTGCATCAACAAAGTAGTGCCAAGCGTGCGCCTGTGTCATAAGTAAAGGGCCGGCTGGCTTGACCGTTAAAGGGTGCTGTAACCCCCGAAAGTACACTCCAGTCCAAACCAAAAAAAAATTATTTTCTGTGTTTGTGAATTGTGTGCGCAGTAGCCGCACGTGCATCAACAAAGTAGTGCCAAGCATGCGCCTGTGTCATAAGTAAAGGGCCGGCTGGCTTGACCGTTAAGGGTGCTGTAACCCCCGAAAGTACACTCCAGTCCAAACCAAAAAAAAAATTATTTTCTGTGTTTGTGAATTGTGTGCACTGTGGCTGCACGTGCATCAACAAAGGAGCAGCGCCAAGCGTGCGCCTGTGTCCCATAAGTAAAGAGCCGGCTGGCTCATTTCTTAAAGGGTGGTGTAACCCACAAAGTGCACTACTCTCCAGCAAAAATAAAATAATATTTTCTGTGTTTGTGTGCGCTTTAGCCGCACGTATATATATCAATATAACATAAATGGAGGACCAAACTTTCTCCGATAAAAATAAAATAGGGAAAGATCAAGAACCTCTTCCTCCTAGTGCTGTTGCTGCTGCTGGGAGTTGTTCATCATCCCAGAGAGGAAGTAGGAACATCACTACTTTTACTAAACAATTGACCCTCCAACAGTCCCTAGCGATGAGGATGAAGTACGACAGCAGTCATCCTGAAGCAAAACGTATAACTGAGGCCTTGACTGCTATGTTGGTGTTAGACGTGCGTCCGGTATCCGACATTAGTGCAGTGGGATTTAGACAATTGATGGAGGTAGTGTGTCCTCGGTTCCAAATCCCGTCTAGATTCCACCTGCATCCTCAAAGCAGCAGCGACAAGCGTGCGTCTGTCTGTTAAAGGGTGGTGACACCCTCAAAGTGTTCTACACAAACAATTAAAATATTGTTCTTTTTTTTTCGGTCTTTGTGAAATGTGTGGGCTGTAGCCTCACCTGCATCCTTAAAGCAGCAGCGACAAGCGTGCGTCTGTCTGTTAAAGGGTGGTGTAACTCTCAAAGTGTTCCAAAAAATAAAAAACTATTTTTTTAATGTGTTTGTGACTTGTGTGCGATGTAGCCACACTTGCATCCTCAAAGCAGCAGCGACAAGCGTGCGTCTGTCTGTTAAAGGGTGGTGACACCCTCAAAGTGTGCTACACAAACAATTAAAATATTGTTCTTTTTTTTTTGGTCTTTGTGAAATGTGTGGGCTGTAGCCGCACCTGCATCCTTAAAGCAGCAGCGACAAGCGTGCGTCTGTCTGTTAAAGGGTGGTGACACCCTCAAAGTGTGCTACACAAACAATTAAAATATTGTTCTTTTTTCTGTCTTTGTGAATTGTGTGGGCTGTAGCCGCACCTGCATCCTTAAAGCAGCAGCGACAAGCGTGCGTCTGTCTGTTAAAGGGTGGTGACACCCTCAAAGTGTGCTACACAAACAATTAAAATATTGTTCTTTTTTCTGTCTTTGTGAATTGTGTGGGCTGTAGCCGCACCTGCATCCTTAAAGCAGCAGCGACAAGCGTGCGTCTGTCTGTTAAAGGGTGGTGACACCCTCAAAGTGTGCTACACAAACAATTAAAATATTGTTCTTTTTTTTTTGGTCTTTGTGAAATGTGTGGGCTGTAGCCGCACCTGCATCCTTAAAGCAGCAGCGACAAGCGTGCGTCTGTCTGTTAAAGGATGGTGACACCCTCAAAGTGTTCTACACAAACAATTAAAATATTGTTCTTTTTTTTTCGGTCTTTGTGAAATGTGTGGGCTGTAGCCGCACCTGCATCCTTAAAGCAGCAGCGACAAGCGTGCGTCTGTCTGTTAAAGGGTGGTGTAACTCTCAAAGTGTTCCAAAAAATAAAAAACTATTTTTTTAATGTGTTTGTGACTTGTGTGCGATGTAGCCACACTTGCATCCTCAAAGCAGCAGCGACAAGCGTGCGTCTGTCTGTTAAAGGGTGGTGACACCCTCAAAGTGTGCTACAGAAACAATTAAAATATTGTTCTTTTTTTTTCTGTCTATGTGAATTGTGTGGGCTGTAGCCGCACCTGCATCCTTAAAGCAGCAGCGACAAGCGTGCGTCTGTCTGTTAAAGGGTGATGACACCTCAAAGTGTTCTACACAAACAATTAAAATATTGTTCTTTTTTTTTTCGGTCTTTGTGAAATGTGTGGGCTGTAGCCGCACCTGCATCCTTAAAGCAGCAGCGACAAGCGTGCGTCTGTCTGTTAAAGGGTGGTGACACCTCAAAGTGTTCTACACAAACAATTAAAATATTCTTCTTCTTTTTTCTGTCTTTGTGAATTGTGTGGGCTATAGCCGCACTTGCATCCTCAAAGCAGCAGCGACAAGCGTGCGTCTGTCTGTTAAAGGGTGGTGTAACCCTCAAAGTGTGCTCCACAAACAATAAAAATATTCTTTTTTTTTTTCTGTCTTTGTGAATTGTGTGGGCTGTAGCCGCACTTGAATCCTCAAAGCAGCAGCGACAAGCGTGCGTCTGTCTGTTAAAGGATTACATCGGTGACAGCATCCAAGTAGGCATGTCAGACAGTCCGTACCTGTACTGGCAGGAAAAAGAAGCAATTTGGAGGTCCCTGTACAAACTGGCTCTATTTTACCTGAGTTGCCCCCCCTCCAGTGTGTACTCCGAAAGAGTGTTTAGTGCAGCCGGGAACCTTGTCAGCGAAAGGCGTAGGAGGTTGCTTCCACAAAATGTGGAGAAGATGATGTTCATAAAATGAATTATCAACTCTTCCAGGGAGACCAGCCTCCAGAACGTACAGAGGGACCTGTGGTTCCAGCAGGGACGAATTAATACTCTGTGAGGATGAGGATGTACACACTGAAGAGGGTGAGGAATCGGTGGATGAGGAGGATGAGGATGACATCTTGCCTCCGTAGAGCCAGTTTGTGCAGGGACACATTAATTGCCAGCTTGTTTTGTGGGGGCCCAAACGAACCAATCATTTCAGCCACAGTTGTGTGGCAGACCCTGGCGCTGAAATGATTGATTTGTTAAAGTGTGCATGTCCTGTTTATACAACATAAGGGTGGGTGGGAGGGCCCAAGGACAATTCCATCTTGCACTTCTTTTTTTTCTTTGCATTATGTACAGTTTGGGGCCTAGTTTTTCTAACTGCCATCCTGTCTGCCACTGCAGTGTCACTCCTAGATGGGTCACGTGTTTGTGCCGCCCACTCGTGTCGCTTAGCATAGTCATCCAGCTACCTCGGTGCAACCTTTTGGACATGAAAACACTATTGTGAGGTGTGAGGTGTTCAGAATAGACTGGAAATGAGTGGAAATTAAGGTTATTGAGGTTAATAATAGCATAGGAGCAGAGAAACCAACAAATTCTGTGATTTTAGCTGTTTTTATGCTTTTTTAAAAAAAAATACAGATCCAAAACACAAAACCCAGAACCCAAAACACGGAAGGGTGGTTTTGGCAAAACCAATCCAGATCCAAAACACAAAGAAAGATCCAGATCCAAAACCAAAACACAAAACACGAAAAGTGGCCGGTGCACACCCCTAATATATATATATATATAATATATATATATATATATATCCTAGTAACATCATTCTTCTTCTTTTGTTGTGGCTGCTCCTCAGTCCACATGAAGGGCATCTAAAAGCTACTATCCTCGCACGCGGCTCCTCATTCAGCGGCATGACGATAAGACGTCACGCCGTGCCGGTTAACAAGAAAAACTGTATTGCACTAGGAAGGAGGCGGAGTGGGAGGGTGGTCCAGGGCGGCTGGGTAAGAAGTGACCCACGAGTCACTTCTATTGTGCAGGTAGTGGTGGGTGGCGCACTGATAGGAGCGGGTCCCTGGCCAGGCCTGTCATTCACTTATAAGATAACAGCAGTAGTGGGTAGCCAGTGGTACTAGGAGCGGGTAGGCCCCCTGAATGTCCAGCGTTGTTAGGAGGCTATGCGGGAGGGTGTCCCTGGGCTTGTGTGATGGGCCCCCCCGAGTGTCCGGGCACGGGACTCCAGCAGTCCCCCCTGATGGTGGCCATGTATACATACATACATAACCACCATTTATCTGATATTTGAGAACCCCAGAAATACCAGAAGAAAAAGGCACCACTGGCTCCAGATGAAGATGGCACCTTTTGACTTAAAGCTCCGCCAAAATTCATTACATAAAAGTACTGGGTGCCATTCAGGATAGCCAAGTGGTGAGTGTCACAAAATGTCAGTATAAATTAGTAATGTGGGAGATAATTGAGATGTCTCCTGTGTTGCATATTTGATATTTGATAAATATTAGCAACATTAAAAAAAATGTGGAAACATACATGGAGCATAATTTCCGCATGTTTTTAGAAGAAAATGACATTGATAAATATGCCCTTTCGTGTCCTTTGCTGGCGGGCCCTTCTTATACACCAGAGAACTGAAAGATGTAAGTGTACAGACCTCTCTTCACTCCGTCAACATGAAATACACAATAAATCATTGATTCCATGCCAGGTTGCTTATTATATGGGAACATGGAAAGTATTGTAGTTTTCTATGCAAATAGAATGTGTTTAGCTGTGGCTTGTTTTATGATATTTAATAAATTGTGATAATATTTGTGTTCTGTGACTAAGGAGTAAATTTACTAAGCATCTGTTTTTTTCATAGAACCAATAAATAAACATTTTAATGGTAAGTATGATGAAATGTAAACTTAATGTCAGCAAATAAGTAGACATTATCGTTTCCTTTTAGGAACTGAGGCTGGGGATGGGTCCTCAGGGTTTGTGCATGTGGGTCCTCTCTGCTAGTCCTCTCCCCGTCCATCTAAACTAATAACAAAGAAGACCACAGGTGCACACAAATAAACACTGACAAGACAGAAAATTAAAATGACACCAAAAAAATAAGAAACTATAAACTCAGACAAGACTACAAATGAAAAATGGAAAAAAAGAGAAAGCAAGGTACAGTAGCGTAATATCACCACATAATAAAATGCACCCAGGTGGGCATAGAACTAAAAACTCAGTATTGGCCAGACTGAGAGGGAGAACAAGGACCTTGAGACCTTTCTGCGTATGTACAACTCAGGCAGCCAGGACTTGGTAGACTCTCTCTTGTGGGCAGAATTTGCCCACATCCTGCACTACCACTCAAGTACAGGCTCCACACCATTATATGCTCTCCATGAGTAGCACCCTCGACTTACCAAACCTCCTGCAATCTACACAATGGAAGTACCAGCAGTGTACAATGTACACCAGCAGTTCCACATCATTTGGGATAGTGTCAAGTCACTGTTGGATGTGTTCCACATCTCACTGCTAAAATCACTCATCATCAACAAATACTCCTCCTAGAACACGCTGCCACCACCACCAGTTGCAGTGTCCTCTCAGGAGGAGCACGAAATCAAGCAGGTTGTAGATGTCCACAGATATAGAGGTACCCTGCAATATCCGATAGACCGGAAGAGATACAGGGCCTGATTCAGCAGTATGCGCATTTGCGACTACGTACGAAGATTGGCCGTTTGTTCAGCACTGCGCATGTATATGCAATTGCACATCGATCATGCACACGCTGCGCTGCAATTGCACATCGATCATGCACACAGATAGGTGAGTGACAGACCGTGAGAGTTTGGGGTGGTGACAGGGGAGTGGTTGCAGAAACGGAGGCGTGTCTGTCCGTTTGAACGCTGTTGCATGGGCGTACATAAATTAGCCACTGCAATTGCATACAAAGCTTGAGTACTCACTACGTGCGATGAGACTTGGGGCTTCATTCAGAGGCAGCCGTACGGTCTACGACCGCACTGCCGCCTCGATGTTTGTCCAGTGCGCATGCGCACGAGGGAGCCGGCTCTTTTGCTGCGCATGCGTGAGACCCGCTATGACCAACAGCGCCGGTCGTAGCGGGTCTCTTTCCAACGGGGGCGAGCTGTCGATGTTGTTTGACAGCTCGCCCCGTTTGGAAGGCGGGCCGGGGGGTGGCAGTGGATGTCAGTGGAGAGCTTCCGGCTCTGACAGAGCCAGAAGCTCTCCGGGGCTTATGACAAGTGAGACCCTACCCTAGGGTCTCGTTGCAAGCCCCGATGGTCGCGATGGTCTATGACCATCGCGGCCATCACCCTAGTGGTCGTTAGAGTTGTGGGTGTAAACCCACAGCCTAACGACCGAAACAGAGGCGGCCGGTCAGGATGCAAGCGGCCGCCCAGTTTCTGAGCGACCGCTTGCATCCTCCAACCGCCTCTGAATGAGGGCCTTGGTTTCTGCGAAGAGTCAGATCTGCTGTAATTGTGCATGATGGGCCGATGTGCTTAGATGGTACCGATGTATACGCAGGACTGCGAGGTATTACGGATGTGAGAAAGCAGTAGTGGGCGTCTCTATGCTGGCTGAGCTGTGGCAGGCATTAGCATATTTTTGCAGTGCCATTGCATGTGACTATGCAACTGCAATCACAATTGAGATCCATACTGAATCAGGCCCACAGTCCTGAGGAATGAACCTGGGTGGGAGCATCAGATGTCCATGCTCCACAAGTTTTCAGGAAATTCTTGAGGAAGTTACCGCATAAGAGGATTTGTGGGTGTCTGGTGGTCACCCTTTTGAGGCGGGGGGGGGTAAAGTCAGTTCCAGCAGTCATGGATACCACTGACCTGCCTCCAACACCTGCCTCCAACACTGAGCAAGCCACTGATTGCCTTCTTCCCAAGTAGAATCTTTAACAGAACCCAGCTGGGCTCAGGCTAGAGATGACTCTCTCTGGTGTAACCACTCACCTCCAGCAGGAAATTACTCTTCAACCAGCCACTATAAGAACCTGCTCAGTGCATTACTTTAGTGCCAATTGCATTCTACTTAGGTGCTCCTGCTCCAGAAGTTTACTCTTTATTATAGTTTGTTTCCAGTATTGTTTGAACTGTGGTGCTCGGTTTCTTTGACAGCAGCACATCCATATTTGCATTTCCATCTGTGATGTTTCCAGGCCTTATACCAGCTTAGTACATAGTGCTTTCACAGTGGGAACCAACTACACTGGGCTGTGACTTGGTTCCTCACTAAGTAAAGTCAACATCCTCTTGCAGGGATCTTGGTGAAGTCTGCGGGTCTTAGACTCAACGTTAGGTTATTTTATTGCTCCAATTCCACCTGTTTGCATTTATCATCTGTTTGTCTGTTTTTAGCTCCACGGTTGTTGCAGTATACTCCAGATATATCATTGAACAATACACACTGTTCCAACAGTGCCAACACATCTGTGCCTTTCACTGCACGCCATGCGCTGTCCCCACAGTGCCAGCATATATGTACAGGGCTGCCATCAGGGGGGGCTGTTGGCACTGGAGTCCCGGACCCGGACATTGCCAGAACAGGGGGGGGCCGTCCGTTCATACTGCCGCTACATCGCATGTAACCCCGTACTTCCTGGCGTTCCAGATTGCATTTGTCAGCGTAAAACCAAAGCCAAATGGTATGAGGTCTAAAAGAGGCTGTGGTATAATCCCATTAACAATATGGGGACCTAAAAGTGTTGTACTGTGCAAGTCATTAATAGAAGCAGAGAGAAATTTTTTTTTAATGCTGCTAATCTTGTGCTGGTGACACAAATGAACTATAGCTCATGAACCCATTAGTCTGGCATAAAAATGATAAAAGGTTACTATGAAAAAGGAAAAATGTAGCATTAGATGCAATTCGATGTGTTTAATTAAAAATCAGACTACTTTGGGGACCATTCTGAGGGCCTGATTCCAGAGGCGTCACTAGGGTAGGTATCACCTGGTGCTGTGTAACGCATGGTGACACCCCACACTCCATCAAAAATATATATATGATATATAGCAGCTGGGGCAGTGAGGGGGTTAGGGTAGATAGCAGCTGGGGCACTACCGAGACAAGGAGGGGGTTAGGGGCAGGCAGTACTATGGGCAGGGAGGGGGTAAGGGTAATTTGCGGCTGGGGCAAGGAGGGGGTTAGGGGCAGACAGTACCTCCTTCTGCTGGGAGACCCCAGCCATTATACTAGAGCAATCACATCCAGTATGATTTTCAGCCTGCGCTTGTCCCTCAGCACCTGGGTGTAGATCTCCAGCTACCTCCTAGCCTGGTCAGTGTACACCTCCCCAGCTTTCTGTGAGAGCTAGCTGAATGAGTCAGGGCCGGGCACCACCAAAATTATGTGGACAACAACGGTGCAGCTGGGAGACTCACAGGGAGGCCGATTGGGAAGGTGTGCAGAAACCAAAGGAGGTGGTTTAAAATACTAGAGTTGTGCGCATGGCAGGCAGGGAGGGCGACACTGCAGGCGGCATGGTAATAACATTAAAAATGTCAGACAGCAATGCCCCAAACAGCACATAATGGAAAGGAAAAAGGTGCAAGATGGAATTGTCCTTGGGCCCTTCAACCCACCCTTATGTTGTATATATGAAACAGGACATTCACAGTTTAACAAACCAATCACTTCAGTGACAGGGACCACTTGTGGCTGAAATTATTATGTTTGGACCCCCCACAAAACAAGCTGCCAAAGCGCAGTGGACATTGGTGGCAGTGATCCCATACACAAACTGGCATTACAATACTTTAGATTAGATGTCATCATCGTCATCCCTATCAGTTTGTGCATCCTCGTCTTCACACAATATGAATTCGTCCCAGCTGGAATCCACCATTACAGAAACACTTCTGTATTTTTTGGACTTAAGTGCTGGTAAAGGTCTTCCTCGTGAAATTTGTAATTCATTTTGATAAACATCATCTTTTCCACATTTTGGGAGAGTAATCTCCTATGATGATCACTGACAAGGTTCCCAGCTGCGCTGAAACTCATTCAGAGTACACACTGGAGGGTGGGCAACTTAAGTACAGCAAAGCCAGTTTGTGTAAGGGACTCCAAATTGCCTCTTTTTCCTGCCAGTAGTGAAAGGGACTGTCTGACATGCCTATTTGGATGCTATCCCTAAAATAATCATCCACCATTCTCTGAATGGTGACCATATCAGACACGGTCATGGTAGACAAGTCACTAATTTTAGCCAGTTCTTTCAGACCCAACCAGATGTCATTAGGTTTTACTGACTGATCTGCATCACCATCGGCAGTGGGCCTATTAGGAAAATTAATTTTTTTCCTGGCAACTGTAGAAAATGGAGGAGATGCTGCCATGTCACGTTCCACTTGAGCTGACAATTTTTTCACCACCAGCTCTTTGCATTTTTTCAGATTTATGTCCATTGGAAAGAAAGACACAAGGTATGACTTAAACCTAGGATCAAGTATGGTCGCCAAAATATAGTGATCTGATTTCAAGAGATTGACAACCCTTGGATCCTGTTGAAGCAAATGAAGGGCTGGATCTACTTAGCGGAATTACTCCATTTCAGCTCATCCTTCAGTTTCTCCAGCTGCTTTTGCAAAAGTCTGATATGGGGAATGACCTGACTCAAGCTGGCAGTGTCTGAACTAACTTCACATGTGGCAAGTTCAAAGGGTTTGAGAACCTTGCACAACATGATAATTATTCTCCACTGCGCTTGACTAAGGTTCATTCCCACTCCTCTCCCTATGTCATAGGCTGTAGTGTAGTCTTGGATGACCTTTTTATGCTCCTCCATTCGCTGAAGCATATAGAGGGCATAATTCTACCTAGTTACTACCTCTTGCTTCAGCTGATGGCAGGGTAGATTCAATAGTTCTTGCTGGTGCTGCAATCTTCGACACGCAGTTGCTGAAAATGTGCAGAAATCTTTTGGGCCACCGAGAGCATCTCCTGCACACCCCTGTCATTTTTTATAAAATGTTGCACCACCAAATTAATTGTGTGAGCAAAACATGGGATGTGTTCAAATTCGCCCACATGCATGCAATGCTCACACAATATTGCTGGCATTGTCAGAAATCACAAATCCCGAGGAGAGTCCAAGTGGGGTAAGCCATTTTGCAATGAATTCCCTGAGTTTTTCTAAGAGGTTCTCAGTGGTATGCCTTTTAGTAAAACTGGTGATACACAGAGTAGCCTGCCTCTGAATGATTTGGCATTTGTTACATGCTGCTGCTGCTGTTTGCACTGTGGGCTGTCACAGTCATGTAATCTTTAGTTTGCCCTGCCCCACATATCTGTTGTTAAGAGGGTACAACAGCATTTTGGAGGACATTAATAAGGTTTTTTTTTAATGTCCTTGTACAGATTGGGAATTTCTATTCTAGAGAAGTGGAATCTAGAAGGGACATGGTAGCGGGGACACAGGACCTCAATTAACAGCATTAATGGCAGATACTGGAGGCACATCTAATACCAGCATAGCTGTTATGGCATCAGTAATCCGCTGTGCAACTGGGTGTTTGCTGTCATGCTTGTTCGACAATGCAAAGGATTGCGTGACAGTCAATTGTTTGGTTGAACTTGAACTACTAAAAGTAGTCTTCTTCCTGGTCCCCTTCTGGGATGAAGATTCACTCATAGCAACAGCAGTAGCAGGCATAACACTCAAGAATCCTTCTGAGGAACAACATATAGGAGATGAGTCAGTCCTTATGATATTGGATGCAGGACTACTTCCGATCACGAATGAGGATGTTGATGATAATGCAGGTGGTGGTGGTGGATATTGCAGGCACTTGGATCCAGATAGAAGAGAACAGCTAGGTGACACTGGACTGATTGTTGTTTGTTTTTTTGTCCCCAAAGTTTCAATACCATTTCTAATTTGATGAATGTACTGCAAGTGACGTAACAGGGATGAGGTTCCAAGATGGTTAAGGTCCTTACCTCTACTCACTGTTACATGGCAACGGTTACAAATGGCTTGGCAAAGGTTGTCTGGATTTGGGTGGAAATGATTCCACACCTGAGATGTGGATTTTTTTGGTCCATTGCCCAGGCATGCCAACAATGGGATTTTTCCCACCATGGGCAACAACTGTTGCCTGATTTACAGTTTTTACACAAACATCCTCATCAACAACATCTTCATCATCCTTGTTGTTATCGCCAACTACATAAATATCCTCCTCATCCTCCTCGTGCAATTCCACAGATGCATCCTCGATTTCTAAGTCTGCATGTTGACTTGTGCTGCTCATCCCCACATTTGCAGAGGGCACACAAATGGTGGCAGGAGGATCCTCTTCAAGTACAGTATTAGAAAGGTCAGGCTCACACATGGCAACCGCGGACGCACTTGGACTCTCCTCGGGGATCTGTGACTTTTCGGAGACAATTTTATTTTTTTTGTACCTTTTCTACAAGCAGAAGGGCTTAAATCATCACAACTATAATCACCAGTCATAAATAAAGGCCAAGGCCTTTTCCTTTCCTGGCCACTTTGTGTAGTGAATGGTATATTGCCAATTTTTTGTTTCTCTAAAGCTGACATAGCTTAAGATTTTTTTTTCTTTAACAGGGTAAAAGTTGATTTTTTTTTACATGGCCTGACTTAAGCCCTGGTACATCGGCCTTCATAGATGACGTTGATGGCCTTGCATCGTCATCAAGACTGCTACCGGCAGCTACAAGACTGGTATGTGGATCCTGCTCTCCTCTCATGTGATTGTCCTCCTTACTCACTGCGGTCTTACAGCAGTGCCATCAAGCAATTATAGCGTAGCTAAGTAGTGGCTAACGCACACAACCAATCACACAAACAAAAAATAGTTTTTATTTTTTTCACACTGGGGGGGGAGCACCCCTGAATGAGGCAGCAGCCCCTTGATAAATGAGACACAAGCAGCACAGCACCCCTGCACACCTACTTTGCTGATAAGTGTGGCTAACATGCACACACAATTTTTTTTTTTCACACAGGGGGTGAAGAGCACCCCTGAAAGAGGAAGCAGCCCCTTGATAAATGATACAGGCAACACCCCTAGTGCAGCTACATTGCGGATAAGTGCAGATTGTTAACAAGACCCCTGAATTAGGCAGCAGCCCTTTGATAAATGACACAGGCAGCACACCTGCATACCTAGGTTGCTGATAAGTGTGGCTAATGCACACACAAATAAAAAAATATATTTTTATTTTTTTTCACATTGGGGGTGAAGAGCACCCCTGATGGACAGAGCACCCCCTGGACAACACAACAGAACATCCAGCCAGCCCCTATGGACAGGACAACAGCCAGCCCCTATATGGATTATGGACAACAGCCAGCCAGCCCTTATGGACAACAGCCAGCCAGGCCAGCCAGCCCCTATGGAAAGGACAGCCAGCCCCTATATGGAAAACAGCCAGCCCCTATGGACACTAAGCAGCCAGCCCCTGAGTGACAACACAACTGTAGCCAGCCCCAATGCACAGCACAGCTCCCAGCTCCCTCCCTCTTCACTCTCCTCAGCGATCGCAGGACCGTTTATACAATCCAAAACCTGTGAGAATCCAACAGTGGGATGATGACGTTTTGCCTCGTTTTCAGATCCAAGTCAGAGGGGAAAACCCGAGCCGGCTCGGATCCCCTAAGTTCGGGTGGGTTCGGATCTATGGAATCCGAACCCGCTCATCTCTACTCATAACCTGTCAGAGAATGCTAAATCAGATTATATAAGCATACTAAAAGTAACTTGCTCATGGTGTACGGATATATTCCTAATACCGTCTCATCATCACCTTACAGCCAGCGGTCAAAACAGGGCCTGATTCAGAGATGGACGGATTTACACAGCCGAACACAAGCATCTGTGCATATACGTCCATCTCAGATGCAAATGCAGAAGGAGGTGTCAGACACCTCCTTGCTGCATTTACGATCCCAGCTTTGCAATGGTCATCACAGACTAGGCTCACCATCGTGACCAATAGTTGTGATGGTTGCTCTTTTGGTCAGGCTGTGGGAGCTGAAGCCTCCTGCGACATGGCCGGTGCCTGGTTACGCAAGAGGCCAGGAAACTGCATCCACCGACGCAGACCCTGACCTTGTCCCTCCCAGAAAATGGAGGCGACACTCCCCCTGTTTCCGTGAACAGCACCCAGGCACTCCCCCTGCTCCAGCCCCCAAATGCCGCGGATGTCAATCATGCTGCCACTTAGGGAGGGGGTCTGCGACCAAGATCGACACATGCACAGAATGGGTCCTGTGCAGGCGCAGATCCTTCAACATCGGAGTTGTGTGTCCATCCAGAAGCAGTGCCGATATGGATGCAATCACCCAATGTTTTTTCATACTGCAAATGCATCTAAGATGCACAGATCATGCACCCTGATTCTCTGTAAAGTACAGATCTGGATGCAGGGTTTGAGAATTTGAGTGTGCATGTTTGGGAGGTGACAGAGGGGTGTCAAAAAAAGACGTACTCTAATATTGCGTATTATGGGAGTGTGTTAGGTGTGACGCTGAAAGCGGCAACATATGGAGAAGCACAGCCGCTCGCAAAGGAGACCATACTCATATGGAGAAACTGCACCTGATATAGGGCTAGTGCAAATTTCAATGGTGTGACCAATGGTACACCAATAATGTGTCTACAGCCATACTGGACGGTAATGTGGCATCTATAGAAGCTGTGAGTGGGAATCTCTGTCCATGCACATTCAAATGCACCTTGTACACAGAGCAGTGAATTTGTACCAGCATTTGCTTAAAAACGCAGGCACGCCTGCGGAAAAAGATACAGCTGTGATAACATCTTCGTCCAACTCAGATTCAGGCCCATTCTGAGGTAACCAATATTGATACTCGCAAGTATGTGTGTGTGTATGTATATATATATATATATATATATATATAGATATATAAATATATATATATATATATATATATATATATATTGAAAATAAACCTTTTAAGCAAACATTTTTAAAATAAGTTCACTGAAACTTGAAACAAACAAATATACGTTCCCACCATTTATACTTCATTGCATATTATACGCAATGCAGAGAGCCTCCCCCACTCCCACCCCCACCCTCTCCTGCGGCTGCAAAAACTTACCATATAGCATTACACAGTGCTTAAAGCTGACTGATCCCCTCTGCTCTCCTCTTCATCAGCTGCAGGCAGCTGCCAGCCTGTGTTACAGCGGATCTCTCAGTCAGCGTCCATCTACAGAGGCATCCTCCTAATAGTGAGTGCTGCTCCCCCTCGGTGCTTGGTACTCTGGCTCTTCACATGTACACGGTCACACAAAGAGCGTGCGTGCCGTGACATCATCACGTCATGTGCCGCGCATGTGACCGGTCACCAGCTGAATGCCCGTTAATGAAGAACACGGGAGGTGAAGCTTGGGAGCTCCTGCTCTTAAGCAGCAGGCTGACAATCCTCCAGGTCCAGGATGTGCATGTAAATCCATTCCTGACCAGGTAGATAATAATTTAATTAGAGGCGACTCGGTGATCTGGCAAAACCAGCGGGAAGCGGACTGAAGGATGCGGGCATGACCAGCTTTTGGTGTCACCCCAATGGAGGGTGACACCCGTTGCAGCCGCACCCCCCTTGTGATGCCACTGCCTAATTCAGAGGTGAACCCAATGCCGATGTTTACACAGTTGGGTGATTATCTGTGATCTGCTCGTGTCTTTGAGTTGCACTGCACATGTCAACTGTTATTACCGATGTCGCTTGCAGTAAGAGTTTATTTGCAAACTGATCATGACCATTTTTATAGCTTGTGTTTGTCTTGCCCTGTGATCCTGTAAGCAGTGAAAATGGCTCTAGCGTCTCAGTTCTGGAGGCCGTTCTGTGCGACCATATGTTACACAGAAGTCAGATAATTGACTGATCTGCAACTGAGCTGTGTTTTTGTACGCAGTCGCTTGGATTTGCGAAGGCGCTAGTGGGCATCTCAGTACAAATCCCGTCAGCTGTGACATTTGCATATTTTCCCACAGCTTCTGCATACAAATTCGCAGCTGCTGCAGCATTAGCGCACAACTCTGAATCAGGCCCTGAGTCCTTAATGCCTGTAATGGGCATGCAGAGAGTTTTGATGCCCTTCCCTGGAGCGAATAGAAATAATTATTACCAGTTATTTATATAGCACACACTTACTCCATAGTGCTATACAGAGGATATTTGGTCATTCACTTCAGTTCCTTCTCACTGGAGCAAATAATCTATATACCTATTACATATACACACACCATACTTGCCACCTCTCCCTGATTGTCAGGGAGACTTCCTTAAATAGTAGCAATCTCCCTGACTCCCTGAAGAGTCTAGTAATCTCCCTGATTACACCATACCCCCATTATGAAGCTGTTATATACAAAAAAATAAACAATACAGATATATACATTTAAATGGGATCATTAGTATCATTTCCCTGCATTGGTTATAAGGCACAATGACCCCTATGGCTACATGCATTTTCTGAAAAGTATCAGTGTGTTTTAACTTTTCATTAACAAGTAGATCTTACTAACTGCTTTGGGGCTCAGTTACATGTGGATGTAAATTAATTTTATGACACGCCTCTCAGATGTATCAGTACACGTCCACTTTACAGCGCACTCATACTGTAGGTGTTTTCACAACCTCCCTGAAATGCTTTTTCAAAAGTAGGCCAGTATGACACAAACTCATATACACACTAGGGTTAATTAGTTTGTCAGAAGCCAATAAACCGACAAGTATGTTTTTGGATTGTGGGAGGAAACACACACAAAAACAAGGAGAATATGTATTCCAGACAGATAGGATCTAGGTGGGAATCAAATCCGAGACCCCAGTGTATGAGGTAGTAATGCTAGCCCCAGATCCCATATTTCTAAATCACAATAGTTCAACAAATGCATTATTGAATTATTTGCTTATATCTTTACTAATAGGTCCCTGCAGATGTATTTTAGATTTTTTAATTGTTCTTAATGTAGATGGATTTCTTTAATACTAGACTGCAAGAAATGAATTACATAAAATAAAATGTAGATAATGTCCTAAGAGCGCTAATCAACAATAATATACTTAAGCTGAAAGGTAGTCCTTAAATCGCTTGTCACTTTTTTTCGGAGGATCCTCTTCAAACATTCAGTGTATAAAACGAAAAAAGGACAAAGAAAGAAACACATGTGTAGAAAAGTTTTCCAAAGAATCCTGCAAAATAAAATTCTTTGCAGAGATGATTGCTATAGGGGATTCGTAGTATATTTTTCAATGAGATAGTGGGATAACGTACCACACTCACTTCTATTTAGTGTGGCATGAAACATCTAGCAGTTTCTTTTAAACACAAACTCTCAGGGATGGCATAGTTGACACATCAGGGATTCACAAAAAACGTACCCTACTCACATAAAACAGAGAGGGGTGACTCATATAACGGTATCTTTATCAGGATGATCATGATACTATGCCATCCCTGAGAGTTTGTGAGTGTGGTACGTTATCCCACTATCTCATTGAAAAATATACTACAAATCCCCTGTAGCAATCATCTCTGCAAAGAATTTTATTTTGCAGGATTCTTTGGAAAACTTTTCTACACATGTGTTTCTTTCTTTGTCATTTTTTCGTTTTATACACTGGATGTTTGAAGAGGATCCTCCGAAAAAAAGTGACAAGCGATTTAAGGACTACCTTTCAGCTTAAGTATATTATTGTTGATTAGCGCTCTTATGACATTATCTACATTCTATTTTATGCAAATCTTTTTTTCTTGTATTGGGCAAGACAAGATAAGGTTTTAGAGCCGCTGTCTTTCTTGAAATCTGCGCCGTGAGTGTCCCAATAGGATTTCAAATGTTTATGCAAGAAATGAATGGTTGGACAATGAATTTGCTGTAATTATAAACACTACCAGTAGAGGATCTCATTGCATTTTGTATGAGTGAAATAACATTATAATTAGCATCATAATAAAAAAAAATAATGTATGACAACTTGTATTTCCAGCACAAATCTTCAATATTTTCAGAAAACTGCTTTCATGCATTTAAGATAAAATACATGTGAGATGAGAAGAGTGAGTTTGGCTCTGAAAGTGAATGTACTGGTGAGATTATTATTGGTGGGAAAACCAAATACGTCCCCTAGACCATTGGAAAAGTCAAGGTCATTGGAGTGGTCAGGGACTCCATGACCAACAGAGTAGCCAGCTCCCCTATGACCACTGAACAATACCAACTTTCTCCAACTTCTCTGTGTTTTTGGGTGGTGGTCTTGTGGTTGCCCTTGTTGAGGTAATGTTATTTTTTGGTGGGATGGTAGCATAATTTCCTTGCAAAAACAAGCACCACAAACAAAGTCACATTTCTTATATTCAGGAGCCATGAAGAGAGAGGCATGAGCCCCACCATATTAAGCAGTGGGTTACTGCAATTCCTGGCGCTGTTAATATATATATTTATATCATTCCTGATGCATGTAAATTAGGTCTAGTTGAGACCCTGGAGATATAAAATCTCAATAGGTGTTGGTATCCTAACCCTGTTGGGATGCCAGCGTCAGGATTTTGACCACCGGGAACCCGAGCGCCAGCATCATGTACACAACCCATTCATTATACACAACTTTTAGCTTGGCACTTTAGACACATTTGGTGTATTTTCATATTTTTACACCTTATAAGGCTTATGGTGTTTGTTTTTGTCTCATAGTTTACCTTGTCGCAGTATGGTTCTACAAGTTGGACTGTCACTCAAATAAATTGTAGAAAGATTTTATGTACACTGAAGGTCAAAGATATTAAAATGATAGGCAAGACTTGTATTTAGTTTGAAAGCAAATTAACTGCGCTGACCAAAAACAGTTTTCTCTTTTCTGGAAAAAACAAATGAACAGCCCAAGCAATGCTTAGTGATGTGGGATCTGGGAGCAATATTTGGTTGCTCACTTTAAAAGAAGCAAAATGGCAAATTACAGTAATCCAATTAATTTTAAGTAACGTGTATGTCAGGATACTAACAGTTCATTTAGCACAGTCCTTTGACTGCACATTTTACCCTGGCTATAAGGAACACATACTACAGACGCAAAGTTCCATTCTTTCCTGACCAATTATTGACTCCATAGGGAGAGTAAAATCTTGATCAACATAAACTAGAAACCGCTCCAGAGCTGGATTGGAATTCCTGCACTATTATTAAGAGTTCTCTCCCTGTGCATAATTACCTCCAAGAACTCCTCTGGATTAGCCAGAACCAGGTAGCACAGCAGAGACTTTAAATAAAATGTAAGGGAAGATGGAAAACATATGTGTTTCTTACTCCACATCATTGGCCCTGGTGATCAGAACTACACTTGGGTAGGCCTTCAATGAAATACATCAACAATGTTACGATGGAAAGATATCCTAAATGTGGCAAAAATATCTTATTAATAAAATGGATGGGTCTCAAATTCCTCTGACTTGCTCTGTTCCATGTATAAATTGTTTCTACCGGATTAAATCAATTCCCCTGTTGGCTCTGAAACGTGTTGAACTACCAAAATATAGGATTTCAAAGCTGAACTGTATCTTTATATCAGTTAAAAATACAGATGATTAAACCCCCTTCCCACTTTTTCTAAGAAAAATGTTTTTCACATTTTCCCCCTTCCCACCACTGTGCTGCTACGTGCAGCTGTGCTGCGGGCACTGGATGGCGGGTACACTACTACATATAAATAGTAACATGCACAGGGACAGTCCAGCGTAAGTGGTGGGGAGGCTGCTCGCTGCTGAGGTGAGTCCAGTAAGTGTTACATTACGGCCAGGCAGTGGGAAGGAAAGAGAGACACTGCTGCTGCGGGGTGAGGGCTGCACACTGATCGGTTCTCTTAGACAGTGAGAGCCGATCAGAGCTAGCAATATGGCCGGTTGCCTAGCAGCAGCCTAGAAAGGGGAGGGAGGGAGGGACTGAAGGTCACATCTTTGAGGCAGTGAAAGACAGTCTCCAACGAACCCAGCATGAAGATTCTCTGATGCAGACACAGCACACAGGAGCCAGGGGAGGCATAGCCATTAGGTTTTTAAGAAAACAAGACACCATCAAATGATTACCATTCGATGGTGGGAAACCTCAGAAGGCCACCATCAAATGGTAAAAACTACCATCGGAACAAAAACATTGATGGTTAGTAACCATCAATGTTCAATGTCCATCCCTAGAATGTGCAGAACGGGTCCTGCATCATTGCACACAGAAACTTCTATGCCTCTGCCTCATTGATAGGCAGAGGCATTTAAGGGGTGGTGCGGGGATGGCTTTGTGTTTATTATAGCAGCCAATGAGAGTCAGACAGACTCTCATTGGCTGCTGCGTCCACAGAGGGAGCCGGCTGGAGCTCACTCATGAGCTCCGCCTTCCGACTCCCCCCACAGCGGGTGATGGGAGAGACATTATGACGTCTCTCCCATAGTGCAGAAGAGCGGACCGGGAGGTATGGACAGCGGCAGTCATGGCAGGAGCGGGGATTCAGGTAAGTTGTATTTTTTGTGTGTGTGTGTGTAAGGGGGCATGGAAACTGGCACAGCATAGGGGGTGCTGTATAGGGGTGTGGACGCTACTAGGGGCACTGTATAGGGGGGGACCACTACTGGGGGCACTGTATCGGGGGCTACTATTGGGGGCAATGCATAGGGGTGATTACTACTGGGGGAAATGCATAGGGGGGACTACTACAGGGGGCACTGCATAAGAGGGACTACTACTGGGACAATGCATAGGGGGGACTACTACTGGGGCAATGCATAGGGAGGACTACTACTGGGGCACCACTTCTGGAGGCACTGTATAAGGGGCACTGCCTATGGGGACCACCACTGGGGACACTGCATAGGGGGGCCCAAAGCATATTCTTGCACCTGGGTTCCGCCACTGCTTACACCTGTCCGCCTTTGATCGGTTCACTTGTTTCGTTATTTTGACAAGTTCGGGGAGGCTACAGAGAGTGGTGCCAGGATGTAGGTGAGTGTGGGATACTTTTTCCAGGTACTCCCAGTGGATTCTTCATGGACAAGGGGACAGACCAGCTGCCAGCAGGTAAGTATGTGTAAGTGAGGTAGGTATGTAATAAATTTGTACTATACACGATGTGTGAGTGTTGTGGTTATTTAATGATTTATTTTACAGTGGGGGTACGGGTGCCAGCCGCCTGCTGGCACTTGTAGTTCCGCAAATGCCAAAGGGTAGGCATGCTGGCACCTGTAGTTGAACTGTAAAATACAATAGTTTTGAACTATTTCCACCATTATTACCCCCGTACCCACAGCCCAGGGGTGCAGGGAATATCCCCGGGCTTCAGCCTAAGCCTGGGGTTTCGGGAGAGGGGGGACCCCTTCTTGGGGGGGTTCACCACCTCCCCTGAGTTTCCTGGTTTGGGCTGACCGCCTTGGAGTGTTGGCTTGCGGTTGCCGAGACCCAACCTTAGGATCTCGTCGCAAGCCCCGATGGTCGCGATGGTCTTGACCATCGCGACCATCAACCTGGTCGGTCGCTAAAGCTGTGGGTGGTAACCCACACCTTAGCTAGTGACCAGGAGGCCGCACTTCAAAACCCAAGAAGCCGCCCTCATTCAGAGCGACCGCTCGCATTTTGCGAGCGCCTCTGAATGAGGGCCATGGTGTGCTAGACCCTTTCCAAACTGATTAACCAAAGTATGATTTGCATACCCAGTGACACCTGGGCCACAGTACAAAATTCTGAAGCATGTCTGCATCTCCAGACTATAATTTATCAACCTAACTGGAGCAAACAGCTTAAAAAAAATGAACGGCAGGGAAGCCTCTAACATTTTTAGCACCCTTCTATTACTTTTGTATCTGTTTTGCATATGTTCTAATGGTGGTGGCACAACAGATACTTTTTAGGCTTGTTATATTGAATGTTTGGTACCCAAAAGCCTATTGCCTTAGACAAAACTTACTACAACAATTCTGATAGGCTGACTCATTGCATTTGATCATGAAATTTATCTGTATCGGTCCAGATATGCTTAGATTTTCACCACCGAATTTACACCACCTGAAGAATCAGGCCAGTTACAGTGCAGGGAATGGTACATACTGTATGATTATATACACACCATACGTTCATGGACTGAAGCTGCACCTGATGACAGCTGTTAAGTGAAAACTAAGGGCCTGATTCACTATGGATCGCAATACTGCGTATGCACGCAGTTTAACTGCGATAGCAGGCTAATCCACTGTGAATGTAATGCACTACATAAGGACGCCCACTTTACCATACGCACATCCGTAATACTTTGCAGAATAGCAAATCCATCAGTACAATTGAGTAACATCGGAACCATATGCACAGTTGCACAAGCCCAGACCTTACCTCAGAAATTGCTAAAAGCCACGCATGCTATGAGACCTCACACTGCATAGGCTATCGCAGTGGCTAATTTATACACGCCCCTGAAATGGCGTGCGAATGCATTGGCATGCCTGCGTTTGGATGACCACCCCGTCACCACCCACAAATGGCACTTCTTGTTAATCATTCTGCTATGGGTCTGCATAGCCTCTGCGACCGCAGTGGCCGATTCGCACACTTCGATGCATACGCATGCGCAGAACATAACAATCAGCCGATTGCATGCGTATTAGCAACTGCGATCCTTGCTGAATAAGGCCCTAAGTTTTCAGGCATTGTAAATTTTACAGTAACACCAAGGAAAAATTCCAATCTGGCCACAGCTATCTCTGCTAAACATCACTGCTGGAATTATTAGACAGAGGGCAAAAAGTACAGCAGAACACATCCTAGAGAACTTCTCCAAAACACGTACTAAGCCAGAATGATGGATTTAGAAATCATGCCGTCATGTTTGTTGAACTTGTATCATTTTGGGAATTGCTGACTCATATGCAAACGCAGGGGGGGTTTCCGTCTGCCTGGAAACCCCCCTCCCCAGCCCACACCATGACCACAATAGAAATAGTAAGGTAATTGTACTAGTGCTGCAGGTTCTTCACAGTATCACAAATTAAATAATTAATACCACCTGTGGATCTTTTAATATATATCAGTCAGTAATAAATAACCTGTACACCAACTAGGAGATCTGGAAAATATTCACTGTTAGGGATGTGCTGCTATAGAGTCCAATATGTACATATATGTCCAGGGCAGTGCTAGGTTCTCCTGCTGCTCCCCCAGACTCCCGGACTTGCTCTAATACTCTGGAATGGAGCCCACAGCTAAAATAAAAACATTCAGCTCAGGCAGGATGGACCTACTGCCACATCTAATGGCTTACTCTGATAGCTGGTCCTCTATATGTTGGAATTATGACACACAATATACTTTGTATGATGCATATTAAAGCTGGATAAGTGGTAATTATACCCTCTTCATGTACCGGCCACACTCACTCTAAAATCAAACATTTGGAACCTCTCCTCTAGAAATCCTGCGTTTGCCAATCCTGTGGCTAGTGTAGAGATGAGAAATGCATGTCCAAAGTGGTAAGTAAAACAATGCACTTCTCCCCAGCTTTCATTTGCTGTGTGGTGCCATCCGCTGCTTCCACAGAGATTGTAGAAGGCTAAAACGAAATGGGCAGGGTGTTATAGAGCTGGCATTCTGCTATTTGTGAACTTTGAGCTTTGATATCAGCACCAAGTATAAAACTCCCATGTCCATCATATACACAATGGTTTGTTACCCTTTTCATACACTACAGATTACAAGTCTTGTACTGTATGTTCAAAATATACAATATGAATTTCATGTATGCAGTAGAGCTGCTTCCCCCTCAGCCATGGTCAGCTCATTGGAGGTTCAGCAATATGAATGACTAAACCAGACAGAGAGAGACAGTAATTCATAGAAAAGGAGCTGGGCTGTATAACACTGACAGGGGAGGCTGCTGAGCTGAAGTGTCAGTGTGATTTGGATTACCCTATGCCGCAACCTTCCCCCCTGCTGCAGCTGCAGGTCACATGAGGGAGTACTTGAAGGTTGTGCAAGGTTGTTAGGAAGTGAAGCGGAGGAGGAAGGGGAAGCACAGGTCTCGGCTAATCCATGAGGTTTCTACAATAGATGGCTGGGCCAGCAACGAGGCAGCAATGCATACCTATTACAGTGGATACTAATAAATAAAATGAACATACCAGCCCCCTGCGCCATTGGCCTACAAAACTCACTGTAAAGCCTATGGCCAATCCTCCCCTCGTAACAACTCATATTTAAGCTGGGTACACACTATACAATGTAACAAATGATGTGGCGGTCATTCCAATTTCTCTGAATTCTAGAACACACGATATAGTGTGTACACACTATGCAAACATCAGAATGACAGCACAATATATCATGTTGGGGGATTGTATCCAGTTATTCTCTTCTCCTGTACACACTATGCAATCATTGTGTACATCACTGGCAGTTCAGGTCATGTCTTCACAGGAAAGATTAGACTAATGGAAAGATTGGTCCAATATATCTTGTGATCGCGCAATAGTTCAGTATGTACACACTACACCATGGGCACCACATTGTTCATTGCATCATTCCATCTGACATGCAGCATAGCAGCTGGGGCAATGCGATGAAAGACAATTGGGAAGGACGTATTGGACATACACAGGATACGATGAGTACAATATATCGCTCTGATCCACGTCGAGGTGATAGATCTTATAGTGTATACCCAGCTTTAGACATGGGAGTCGTATGTAACAAAATAACACAGCTGTGATTATATTAGTTACTCAAAAGCTTACATTTTTTCCTTTCCTCTATAAGTTGATTTGCTTGTTATTTGCTTAATTTCTTTTCTGCAGTAACTTAAAATAAGTGTTTAACACAAAACAAGGAAATGTGTACAGGAAAAATACGGTCACTGCATCAGTGAGAATAGGCGGACATTGTGATTTTTATCGGAAAAGCACAATAAAGGGTAACATATTGAATATAAGTAATAGTTGCATAAAGATGGACAACAGTCAAAATATAATCACAAAACTGACCTACTGTAGTAACAATGGTAAGGAAGGAGGGGCAGGGGGAAGAGATAGGGGAAGGAGAGAAAGGAGGAACTAAACAGGGAATGGGTGGTGCCAGCCAGTGTAAGCAAAAAGAAAAAGGGATTAAACACAATTAATGAGAAATTTGATAGTGGCTAAAGGGGGTCAGGAGTATAACAGAAAAGATGCATTCAATCCAGTAGGTGGACCAGATAACATTTATTGTAACTAGGGGTGAGCGGGTTCGGATTTCTGAAATCCGAACCCCCCCCGAGCCCCCCCGATCCGAGGCCGATCCGAGTCAGGCTCGACTTTTCCCGCCTGACGGATCTGAAATCGAGGCAAAACGTCATCATCCAGCCTTCCGGGTCTCGCGGGTTTTGGGTTCTATATAAGGTACCCGCGTCGGCGCCATTTTCTCACTCGGCTGTGGACAGTGAAGAGGGAGGGTGGGAGTTAGGGCTGGCTGGGCTGTGTAGTGCAGAGTAGTGTTGTGCTGTGCTGCGCTGTGCTGCTGTTGTCCATAGGGGCTGTGTCCACTCCTCCAAAGTCCATAGGGGCTGGCTGTGTTGTGCTGTGCTGCTGTTGTCCATAGGGGATGTGTCCACTACTTCAAAGTCCATAGGGGCTGGCTGGACTGTGTTGTGCAGTCAGTTGTCCATAGGGGCTGTGTCCACTCCAAAGTCCTGTGCAGTGTCCCAGTCCTAAAGGGGTGCTGTAGTGTTGTCCAGGGTGTGCTCTGTCCATCAGGGGTGCTCCCCCCAAGTGCTAAAAAAATATATATTTTTTCTGTGTTTGTGAATTGTGTGCGCAGTAGCCGCACGTGCATCAACAAAGTAGTGCCAAGCGTGCGCCTGTGTCATAAGTAAAGGGCCGGCTGGCTTAACCGTTAAAGGGTGCTGTAACCCCCAAAGTACACTCCAAACCAAATAAAAAAATATTTTCTGTGTTTGTGAATTGTGTGCGCAGTAGCCGCACGTGCATCAACAAAGTAGTGCCAAGCGTGCGCCTGTGTCATAAGTAAAGGGCCGGCTGGCTTGACCTTTAAAGGGTGCTGTAACCCCCAAAGTACACTCCAAACCAAATAAAAAAATATTTCTGTGTTTGTGAATTGTGTGCGCAGTAGCCGCACGTGCATCAACAAAGTAGTGCCAAGCGTGCGCCTGTGTCCCATAAGTAAAGAGCCGGCTGGCTCATTTCTTAAAGGGTGGTGTAACCTTCAAAGTGCGCTCCACAAACAATAAAAAAATTCTTCTTTTTTTTTCTGTCTTTGTGAAATGTGTGGGCTGTAGCCGCACCTGCATCCTTAAAGCAGCAGCGACAAGCGTGCGTCTGTCTGTTAAAGGATTACATCGGTGACAGCATCCAAGTAGGCATGTGAGACAGTCCGTACCTGTACTGGCAGGAAAAAGAAGCAATTTGGAGGTCCCTGTACAAACTGGCTCTATTTTACCTGAGTTGCCCCCCCCTCCAGTGTGTACTCCGAAAGAGTGTTTAGTGCAGCCGGGAACCTTGTCAGCGAAAGGCATAGGAGGTTGCTTCCACAAAATGTGGAGAAGATGATGTTCATAAAATGAATTATCAACTCTTCCAGGGAGACCAGCCTCCAGAACGTACAGAGGGACCTGTGGTGGTGGATTCCAGCGGGGACGAATTAATACTCTGTGAGGATGAGGATGTACACAACACTGAAGAGGGTGAGGAATCGGTGGATGAGGAGGATGAGGACGACATCTTGCCTCCGTAGAGCCAGTTTGTGCAGGGACAGATTAATTGCCAGCTTGTTTTGTGGGGGCCCAAACGAACCAATAATTTCAGCCACAGTCGTGTGGCAGACCCTGGTGCTGAAATGTTTGGTTTGTTAAAGTGTGCATGTCCTGTTTATACAACATAAGGGTGGGTGGGAGGGCCCAAGGACAATTCCATCTTGCACCTCTTTTTTTTCTTTGAATGATGTACTGTTTGGGGCCTAGTTTTTCAAACTGCCATCCTGTCTGCCACTTCAGTGTCACTCCTAGATGGACCACATGTTTGTGCCGCCCACTCGTATCTCTTAGCATAGTCATCCAGCTACCTCGGTGCAACCTTTTGGATATAAAAACACTATTGTGAGGTGTGAGGTGTTCAGAATAGACTGGAAATGAGTGGAAATTAAGGTTATTGAGGTTAATAATAGCATAGGAGCAGAAAATCACACAAATTCTGTGATTTTAGCTGTTTTATGCTTTTTTAAAAAAAAATACAGATCCAAAACACAAAACCCAGAACCCAAAACACGGAAGGGTGGTTTTGGCAAAACCAATCCAGATCCAAAACACGAAGAAAGATCCAGATCCAAAACCAAAACACGAAAAGTGGCCGGTGCACACCCCTAATTCTAACAGATAGGGAGGAAGGGGAGACCACTTTCCAATTTGAGGCAATTTGGCATTTAGTAGTGTTAAGCATAGGTTTACTCGATTTCTGTGTTGGTCGTGAAATATGTGGAAGAGGATGAGATAACATGAAGTCAAATGGTGAAGCAGGAATTTGAACACTTGTTATGCTTCTAAAGAGATTATGGATAGTCTTCCAGTAGTTTTGAATTTGAGGACAGACCACCAAATGTGCAGAAGGGTACCACATTGGCCACATAGGCACTAGCACAACTCAGGCAGTGAAGTAAATAGAGTAAAGCCGAGTGGGAACCAAATACCATTGGTAAGAAAATAATTTTCCTATATCCGTACTGAATTGAGCTTTTTGCTATTTCTGTTCTAATTTTATACCATTCCTCGGAGGACAGACTCACGCCCAGATCTCGCTCTTAGGCCGGTTTGTGTGCCTGTCTCTCGAGTTGATTATAGGAAAGCAATAATTGATAAATAGTCTAAATAAGACCTTTAGTAATACCTTTAGAGTATTGGGAATGTACATATAGCTATTCTATAGGGGAGCTAGAAGTCAGAAGGAAGAAATTCACACGTGAATGATAAAATGGTCAAATTTGGATATTGATAGAATACGATATGTGGAAGAGAGAGAACCATGACTGGAAGCTAGCGACATCATGGAGAGTACACAAAGGTATGATATCTAGCAAAAAGGGCATATGATGCCGAGCCCAGAGATGGAGAGTCAACCCCGGAAGGAAGGCTGGGTTACTCCACAAAGAAGTTAAAAGGGGGTGAAAGGAGTGGAGGCAATAGAACCGGGTGCCCAAATCGATAGAGCAAATGAATAAGCGGAGTCGCAAGGAGAGCACCAGAAAAGAGAGGAGAGAAAGTATAGAGCAAGGGTATCAGCCTCTATTGACACCCAAACTATCCATCTAGTGCGAGTAGGCCAGTGGATGCACAAAAGTATTTGACAAGGTCTGGGACACGGATGCCACCTGCAGTATGGTGTTTTTGCAATATGCGCATCTCAACTCTAGGCATTTATCTACCCATGTAAAAGTAGAGAGCTCTTTTGGAAGTGCTTTAAAGTTTTGGTGGAGATATGCATCGGGAGTGTTTGGCAAAGATATAACAGGCGAGGTAGGATATCAATTCAAGTAATTAATAATTTGTCCCAAGTTGAAAAATCCGACCTTATTGAAGCCAATTTTCTGGGAAATTTTGCAGCATAGAGCTGTGAATACGATTTAGTTACGTATAATATACACATATTTATGTGTTTGCCATTTCAATGGATGTTTCTTTTAAAGAGAAGAGATCTGTAGGAGATAAATGTAGATCTAAAATTTCTGACTTATCAGTATTAACCATGTAATTGGACAGTAAGCCGTATGTGTGTATTTCATTAAATGGACTCGGGAGAGATACAGTAGAATTGGTTAGGGTTAAGATTACATCGTTCGCATAGAGCAAGATTTTATGAACTATAGGGCCAACAGTAACACCAGACATATAACTATTTAAACTGATTTGTGTGGCCAGCGGCTCCATCACCAGAGCAAACAGAAGGGGGAAAAGTTTTCATTGTTATTGAAAATAGATCAGGATTAACCAGAGGCTTACTGTAATAAGGGGCCGAAAATCATGGTGCATGTGCAAAATTTGGCTGTAACAGTCTCCGGTTTATACGAGTTCACTCTATACAGTAGACAGTTGCAACTAAGTAAATATAGGCTTCATTTTATTCATATGTAATCTTAAAAACTAAGGATATATGTACTGACTGAGCTGACTTAAAAAAGTAAAGCACTTTGAGTCCTATTGTCAAAAGTGTGCTATGTAAATAGCATTATTATTAAATAAAAATTATTAAACATTCTAACTACACATTATATTGGGGGCACTGTGGTAGTTGCCACATTATTTTATGGTCAAGTAACAATATTAAAGATTTCAACATTTTCAATTCAAGGGAAAAGTAATGTAACAGGTTGAATTCTGCAGTGGCAGACAGGATAGCAGTTAATGAACTATACTATCCCATAGGAAGTTAAAACCAATAATGTTTTCATTAATAAAGAACTAGGTCAGAGGACCGAGGGAGTTAGAGTATGTTTATATGCAGTGTCTGCACCATCACACAGAGATTGTGGGGGCATATATGGAAGCAGGTTCACTGAAGCCCTCACATTGTGTCCTATGTAAACCAACCACCTAAAACCTGATCACCTGAATGACATCTGCAGAGCACCTATCGCTAACACAGTTATTTTGTGCCACATCTTCTTTGAAAAATGATTCAGCCCATATATACGCTATATAATTTTTACATCTAATAGAAATGCAGTGGCCTTGCTTGTGGAGGTGCTGCTAAATAGTACACACTGTAAAATAGACATTTACTTTGTGCTCAGGGAGGTTGATGAGGATAATGGGACCAAGACTTACTGTTTACATCAGAGGAAAACAGCCTTTAGCTCTCGGGCTGAACTACAACTCCCAGCATCTGTGGTTTGCAGGGTCTGCGGGAAGTGGTTTGTCAACAATGAGTGGCATGCCTAAGCTTACCTCAGCCTGCTTTACGCACAGTATGTACCATGTAAATATGTATGTGACCTGGCCCCACTGCAGCTCAGCACACAACAGGGTGCGCTGGGCTGAGGATAGAGGCTACAGACAGGTAAGAGGGAGGAGCGGTGGCTGCGGACCCAGGCCCCTTCAACAAGCCCAGGTAATTAGTACCTGCTACCCCTTCTCAGCACACATGCACATACACATTACCATGCTAATCTCTATAGTGATAAAAATCACACCCCAGTGTATAGGGATGACCCAATTCTACAATCACTCACTGTCTCTCAGTGCACGGTATCTGACAGACTCCTGAGTGATGGATCATTACAGCCATTCAGCAATCAAAAGGGTACAGACTTCCTGCCACTCTGATTGGTGTCTGACAGTGCCACCAACCAATCAGTGTCCTAGCAGCCATCTACTTGGTATGATAGAATCCAAGTTATACAGAGTCACCGTGTGGCCGCACACTGCAGGGACACGCATGCCAGCTGAGAAGTACATGCAGAGTGCTGCTGATTTTGGAATGATAGCATATTTATATAGTGCTTAAATGTACTTGTATATTCTTAATATAATCTACTACTCTGGTTCTTGTTCTTTCTTAGTTGTACGAAAACAGGAAATAACAGTGGGTCATTAGCTACCATTTGCCTGTTTACTCTATTTTGACATGAAACTTGCTTCATATTAACAAGCATTTGAAATCATTATTCAATAAAGTGCAATTCTATCTATATAACACTTAAAAATCCCTGTCAATGTCTATCAGATCCTTACACTTCCCATTTTTCCTGTTTCTAACACATCAACTTCCAGAACGGACTGTTCACTTGCTGCCCAATATATTCCACCCATTGTAACATGATAATCAATGTTATTCACTTCACCTGTCAATGGTTTTAATATCATGGCAGTGTTCTCCCCAGAAAATGTTTCCAGCCGGGTGGCATCAAGAAGTAGCCAGGTGGGGGCCTTCGCAATAACAAAATGTTTTAAATCCTGACTTTATAATGATTTAAACTTGAAATAAGACTTTATATACTGTCTCCACTTGCTGGCACCACAGAATATATTTTTTAAACAGCCCTCAGATACTGGCCCCTATTGCAGGCTACACAGAATATATTTTTATACAGCAGCTCCACAGATACTGTCCCCAGGGCCAGATTAACAATGGGGTGGGTGGAGCTCCAGCTCCAGGCCCCCAATGAAAATAGCCCTAGCGCCCCTCCACCCCACTGCCAGATAGATATAGTACCCCTCTACCCCCTTGCCAGCCCTAGCACCCCTTCACCCCACTGCCAGGCAGCTATAGTACCCCTCCACCCCCTTGCTAGCCCAAGCGCCCCTCCACCCAGGCAGTCCAAGTTCCTCTTAAAGCACCCCTCCACCCCACTGCCAGGCAGCCCAAGCTCCTCTTACAGCACCCCTCCACCTCACTGCCAGGCAGCCCAAGCTCCTCTTACAGCACCCCTCCACCCCACTGCCAGGCAGCCCAAGCTCCTCTTACAGCACCCCTCCACCCCACTGCCAGGCAGCCCAAGCTCCTCTTACAGCACCCCTCCACCCCACTGCCAGGCAGCCCAAGCTCCTCTTACAGCACCCCTCCACCTCACTGCCAGGCAGCCCAAGCTCTTTACTGTCAGCCAGCCGGAAAGTCACTGGCCGCATCCACTCCGGGGTTCCCGCTGCTCTGCTACTGCATCCTCCTCTCTGGGTTCCCATTACTGCTGCCGCATACTCCCCCGCTGGAGTCCCGCTTAGATGCGCTGTCACTCAGACTCCCGCCACGGTGCCACTGCCTTTGGCCCCACCCTAAACTCCGCCCACCGCATGACGTCGTAAAGGTCCTTTCTGGCGAAGGGGATATAGTCATTACCACAAGGAAACATTAAGGATGACCAGGCGACAGGGGACGCAGCGCAGTGGGGTTTATGTAGATGACGTGCAATGCGTACGAGAAGGGGGCGTATTTTTTTTAATTCCGGCCGCTTCCTCCCCTTGGTCGGCCAGCTACTGATCCGAACTTAGGGACGCAACTTGCGAGGGAATCATTTGCATATCCGGCCCCTTTTCCCGTATGACCGCTTCGACGGACTCTGAATGAGGTCCTTAGTGCGGTGCTTATGAATTGAGATGGAGCCTGTTAAGGGTATTTGCTTATCATTGTGAGCTTTCATAAATTTTACATGAATGTCTAGCATTGAATGTGTTTTATTGTGTCATGACCATATTTAAGAAAAATTACCAATTTAGTGGTTAATAAATTGTTGATTTTTTATGCTTTAGCACTGCTTTAATTCTATTTTATTTATCCTAAAGATAAAAACATGGAGGTTTTAAATAACAAAAATATAATTCTGCTGAAGGACATTTGCCCATTCCATAAAATGATGGCTGTAATTGAGAAGATCATTGAAAAACAAAACACCCTGCTAAAAAATGAAAACCAGGAAAACAGCTTCTCACCCAATTGAAACCCTGACAGTCCCAGGGACCTCAATGATAATTGTCATATCTAATTTAAAATGGTAGGTATTGGGCAGATGCAAATTGTGGGGAGTTAATCTCTTTCTCTCTCTCACTCACACACTCTCACCCTCAGTTTCTGTAATGTTATTTATTTTACACTGACAATATGAGGGATATTGTATTTTTCATGAGTACATCAAGATCATTCTGCATCGCACTCACAGCTCAGATGTGGGTTCCTCATTCCAATCTTATTCCGTATTATTATCTTCCATTTTCCCTTGTTGGACTTGCATATCTTCCTTTCCTTATTTCATCCTGATATCCCGGCAGCTGCTACCAGTCTCTACGCTCTTCTATGCCCCACTCTACCTCTCTCTGGGGTCTTTTTTCTAAGCCTTGGGAAGAGATAAAGTGAACGGAGATAAGGTACTGGCCAATCAGCTCCTATCTGTCATTTTTCAAAACACAGCCTGTGACATGGCCGTTAGGAGCTGATTGGCTGGGACCTTATCTCCGTACACTTCATCTCCATCCAAGGCTTAGTAAATAGACCCCTCTATGTCTCAGAATCCTCCCTATAGCTTGCCTGCATTTTGTCTTCCAGATTCTCATTTACCCTGGATTTATTCCTGTCCAGCTACTTCTGCATATACAATATATTGGCAATAAACTTTCATTTGCATTGAAGTGTTATAACATGGAGGGTGTATGACTCTTTAGTAAATGTAATATTTTATCACCCCCAGATGTAAATCAGCTTCAACACTGCCAAGCAATTTTTGGAGAGATTGCTTTTCAGTTGGACCAGAGGATTGTATATGCCGTTTTCAAGGAGAAGACGGGACGATATAATTTGTGTGTGCCCAACATATAAAACAAAATTATCCAGGTAAGGAGTGAATTTTAAGATTGGGACAATTGAAAAAAAGTTAGGGAAAAAGTCTGCAATAAGATACAAAGGGCGAGATTTATTAAAGCTTGGAGAGAGATAAAGTACCACCCAATCAGCGCCTGTCATTTTTCAAATGCAGCCTATAAAATGACAGGAGCTGATTAGTTGGTACTTTATCTCTCTCCAAGGCTTGATACAGCTCCATCTAAATCTTTTTTTTTAAGGTACTTTGGAATATACAGACATATAATTACTAGTGATACTGTATTGCTTTCATTACCACTTCCCTACAGTTAACTTTCTGGCCATGCACAAAAGAAACTGATGAGAAACAAAGAGCAGAGATGACTCAGCGCTATCATAAAATGATGAGTTGCCTGAAAACGTTTATGTGTACGATAAGCACGTCCACCCCGACTTTTCAGTGAGACTGGTAAACATATATGGATTAATGGATGATGACACCAAGGAATGTGCATGCCGCACTAATAGAGAGACATTGCTCAGGATTGTGAGAGAATCTGCTCCAAAACATAGTTGAAGGTGTGGAAATTCTTTTCAACTGCCTCCACTATATGTCAGAAGAGGATGGAAAGATGTTCTTCATTTAGTGCCAATCATCGTCTAAATTACAGAAAGCTAAACAGCATACCTTCTGTCACTAACATTACTGCATTGTAAAAATAAAAATGAAAATGCTATTGATTTGTCATTATTGTTCTTTGTATTATCGCACAAGAATGGTGTAGCAACATTATATACTGGACCCATATAAACTAGGGGTGTGCACCGGCCACTTTTCGTGTTTTGTGTTTTGGTTTTGGATCTGGATCTTTCTTCGTGTTTTGGATCTGGATTGGTTTTGCCAAAACCACCCTTGCGTGTTTTGGGTTCTGGGTTTTGTGTTTTGGATCTGTATTTTTTTGAAAAAAAGCATAAAAACAGCTAAAATCACAGAATTTGTAGGTTTTTCTGCTCCTATGCTATTATTAACCTCAATAACCTTAATTTCCACTCATTTCCAGTCTATTCTGAATACCTCACACCTCACAATAGTGTTTTTATGTCCAAAAGGTTGCACCGAGGTAGCTGGATGACTATGCTAAGCGACACAAGTGGGCGGCACAAACACGTGACCCATCTAGGCGTGAAACTGCAGTGGCAGACAGGATGGCATTGAAAAACTAGGCCCCAAACTGTACATAATGCAAAGAAAAAAAAGAGGTGCAAGATGGAATTGTCCTTGGGCCCTCCCACCCACCCTTATGTTGTATAAACAGGACATGCACACTTTAACAAACCAATCATTTCAGCGCCAGGGTCTGCCACACAACTGTGGCTGAAATGATTGGTTCGTTTGGGCCCCCACAAAACAAGCTGGCAATTTATCTGTCCCTGCACAAACTGGCTCTACGGAGGCAAGATGTCATCCTCATCCTCCTCATCCACCGATTCCTCACCCTCTTCAGTGTGTACATCCTCATCCTCACAGAGTATTAATTCGTCCCTGCTGGAACCACAGGTCCCTCTGTACGTTCTGGAGGCTGGTCTCCCTGGAAGAGTTGATAATTCATTTTATGAACATCATCTTCTCCACATTTTGTGGAAGCAACCTCCTACGCCTTTCGCTGACAAGGTTCCCGGCTGCACTAAACACTCTTTCGGAGTACACACTGGAGGGGGGGCAACTCAGGTAAAATAGAGCCAGTTTGTACAGGGACCTCCAAATTGCTTCTTTTTCCTGCCAGTACAGGTACGGACTGTCTGACATGCCTACATGGATGCTGTCACCGATGTAATCCTTTAACAGACAGACGCACGCTTGTCGCTGCTGCTTTGAGGATTCAAGTGCGGCTACAGCCCACACAATTCACAAAGACAGAAAAAAAAAAGAATATTTTTATTGTTTGTGGAGCACACTTTGAGGGTTACACCACCCTTTAACAGACAGACGCACGCTTGTCGCTGCTGCTTTGAGGATGCAAGTGCGGCTACAGCCCACACAATTCACAAAGACAGAAAAAAGAAGAAGAATATTTTAATTGTTTGTGTAGAACACTTTGAGGTGTCACCACCCTTTAACAGACAGACGCACGCTTGTCGCTGCTGCTTTAAGGATGCAGGTGCGGCTACAGCCCACACATTTCACAAAGACCGAAAAAAAAAGAACAATATTTTAATTGTTTGTGTAGAACACTTTGAGGGTGTCACCACCCTTTAACAGACAGACGCACGCTTGTCGCTGCTGCTTTAAGGATGCAGGTGCGGCTACAGCCCACACATTTCACAAAGACCGAAAAAAAAAGAACAATATTTTAATTGTTTGTGTAGAACACTTTGAGGGTGTCACCACCCTTTAACAGACAGACGCACGCTTGTCGCTGCTGCTTTAAGGATGCAGGTGCGGCTACAGCTCACACAATTCACAAAGACAGAAAAAAAAAGAACAATATTTTAATTGTTTGTGTAGCACACTTTGAGGGTGTCACCACCCTTTAACAGACAGACGCACGCTTGTCGCTGCTGCTTTAAGGATGCAGGTGCGGCTACAGCCCACACATTTCACAAAGACCAAAAAAAAAAGAACAATATTTTAATTGTTTGTGTAGCACACTTTGAGGGTGTCACCACCCTTTAACAGACAGACGCACGCTTGTCGCTGCTGCTTTAAGGATGCAGGTGCGGCTACAGCCCACACAATTCACAAAGACAGAAAAAAAAAGAACAATATTTTAATTGTTTGTGTAGCACACTTTGAGGGTGTCACCACCCTTTAACAGACAGACGCACGCTTGTCGCTGCTGCTTTGAGGATGCAGGTGGAATCTAGACGGGATTTGGAACCGAGGACACACTACCTCCATCAATTGTCTAAATCCCACTGCACTAATGTCGGATACCGGACGCACGTCTAACACCAACATAGCAGTCAAGGCCTCAGTTATACGTTTTGCTTCAGGATGACTGCTGTCGTACTTCATCCTCATCGCTAGGGACTGTTGGAGGGTCAATTGTTTAGTAAAAGTAGTGATGTTCCTACTTCCTCTCTGGGATGATGAACAACTCCCAGCAGCAGCAACAGCACTAGGAGGAAGTGGTTCTTGATCTTTCCCTATTTTATTTTTATCGGAGAAAGTTTGGTCCTCCATTTATGTTATATTGATATATATACGTGCGGCTAAAGCGCACACAAACACAGAAAATATTATTTTATTTTTGCTGGAGAGTAGTGCACTTTGTGGGTTACACCACCCTTTAAGAAATGAGCCAGCCGGCTCTTTACTTATGGGACACAGGCGCACGCTTGGCGCTGCTCCTTTGTTGATGCACGTGCAGCCACAGTGCACACAATTCACAAACACAGAAAATAATTTTTTTTTTGGTTTGGACTGGAGTGTACTTTCGGGGGTTACAGCACCCTTAACGGTCAAGCCAGCCGGCCCTTTACTTATGACACAGGCGCACGCTTGGCACTACTTTGTTGATGCACGTGCGGCTACTGCGCACACAATTCACAAACACAGAAAATTATTTTTTTTTTGGTTTGGACTGGAGTGTACTTTCGGGGGTTACAGCACCCTTAACGGTCAAGCCAGCCGGCCCTTTACTTATGACACAGGCGCACGCTTGGCACTACTTTGTTGATGCACGTGCGGCTACTGCGCACACAATTCACAAACACAGAAAATTATTTTTTTTTTGGTTTGGACTGGAGTGTACTTTCGGGGGTTACAGCACCCTTAACGGTCAAGCCAGCCGGCCCTTTACTTATGACACAGGCGCACGCTTGGCACTACTTTGTTGATGCACGTGCGGCTACTGCGCACACAATTCACAAACACAGAAAATTATTTTTTTTTTGGTTTGGACTGGAGTGTACTTTCGGGGGTTACAGCACCCTTAACGGTCAAGCCAGCCGGCCCTTTACTTATGACACAGGCGCACGCTTGGCACTACTTTGTTGATGCACGTGCGGCTACTGCGCACACAATTCACAAACACAGAAAATAATTTTTTTTTTGGTTTGGACTGGAGTGTACTTTCGGGGGTTACAGCACCCTTAACGGTCAAGCCAGCCGGCCCTTTACTTATGACACAGGCGCACGCTTGGCACTACTTTGTTGATGCACGTGCGGCTACTGCGCACACAATTCACAAACACAGAAAATAATTTTTTTTTTGGTTTGGACTGGAGTGTACTTTTGGGGGTTACAGCACCCTTAACGGTCAAGCCAGCCGGCCCTTTACTTATGACACAGGCGCACGCTTGGCACTACTTTGTTGATGCACGTGCGGCTACTGCGCACACAATTCACAAACACAGAAAATTATTTTTTTTTTGGTTTGGACTGTAGTGTACTTTCGGGGGTTACAGCACCCTTAACGGTCAAGCCAGCTGGCCCTTTACTTATGACACAGGCGCACGCTTGGCACTACTTTGTTGATGCACGTGCGGCTACTGCGCACACAATTCACAAACACAGAAAATAAATTTTTTTTTGGTTTGGACTGGAGTGTACTTTCGGGGGTTACAGCACCCTTAACGGTCAAGCCAGCCGGCCCTTTACTTATGACACAGGCGCACGCTTGGCACTACTTTGTTGATGCACGTGCGGCTACTGCGCACACAATTCACAAACACAGAAAATTATTATTTTTTTGGTTTGGACTGGAGTGTACTTTCGGGGGTTACAGCACCCTTAACGGTCAAGCCAGCCGGCCCTTTACTTATGACACAGGCGCACGCTTGGCACTACTTTGTTGATGCACGTGCGGCTACTGCGCACACAATTCACAAACACAGAAAATTATTTTTTTTTTGGTTTGGACTGGAGTGTACTTTCGGGGGTTACAGCACCCTTAACGGTCAAGCCAGCCGGCCCTTTACTTATGACACAGGCGCACGCTTGGCACTACTTTGTTGATGCACGTGCGGCTACTGCGCACACAATTCACAAACACAGAAAATTATTTTTTTTTTGGTTTGGACTGGAGTGTACTTTCGGGGGTTACAGCACCCTTAACGGTCAAGCCAGCCGGCCCTTTACTTATGACACAGGCGCACGCTTGGCACTACTTTGTTGATGCACGTGCGGCTACTGCGCACACAATTCACAAACACAGAAAATAATTTTTTTTTTGGTTTGGACTGGAGTGTACTTTCGGGTGTTACAGCACCCTTAACGGTCAAGCCAGCCGGCCCTTTACTTATGACACAGGCGCACGCTTGGCACTACTTTGTTGATGCACGTGCGGCTACTGCGCACACAATTCACAAACACAGAAAATAATTTTTTTTTTGGTTTGGACTGGAGTGTACTTTCGGGGGTTACAGCACCCTTAACGGTCAAGCCAGCCGGCCATTTACTTATGACACAGGCGCACGCTTGGCACTACTTTGTTGATGCACGTGCGGCTACCGCGCACACAATTCACAAACACAGAAAATAATTTTTTTTTGGTTTGGACTGGAGTGTACTTTCGGGGGTTACAGCACCCTTTAACGGTCAAGCCAGCCGGCCCTTTACTTATGACACAGGCGCACGCTTGGCACTACTTTGTTGATGCACGTGCGGCTACTGCGCACACAATTCACAAACACAGAAAATATATTATTTTTTTAGCACTTGGGGGGAGCACCCCTGATGGACAGAGCACCCCCTGGACAACACTGCAGCACTCCTTTAGGACTGGGACACTGCACAGGACTTTGGAGTGGACACAGCCCCTATGGAGAACTGACTGCACAACACAGTCCAGCCAGCCCCTATGGACTTTGAAGTAGTGGACACAGCCCCTATTAACAACAGCAGCACAGCACAACACAGCCAGCCCCTATGGACTTTGAAGTAGTGGACAACAGCAGCACTACACTACACTACACTACACAGCCCTAACTCCCACCCTCCCTCTTCACTGTCCACAGCCGAGTGAGAAAATGGCGCCGACGTGGGTACCTTATATAGGATCCAAAACCCGCGAGACTCGGAAGGCGGGATGATGACGTTTTGCCTCGATTTCAGATCCGAGTCAGGCGGGAAAAGTCGAGCCTGATTCGGATCGGACTCGGATCGGGGGGGCTCGGGGGGGTTCGGATTTCAGAAATCCGAACCCGCTCACCCCTAATATAAACACACAATGGAACATCTGTGATCAGACTCACACCACTATCAGTAATACCTCTGGCCAGCTGCATTGTACTTTGGCAAATATTTAGTAAATATCCGCTAGAAATAAGGAGTCAATTATCAGAAAGAAAATAATTCTCTAATAACAAAAGGGAAGCATCAGCCACACCAAGGTATATTAAGTGCAGTGTGTATTCTTATTAGATATAAATAAATTCATACCCCTTTTACACCACAGCAAAAACCTGAGTTATTGCTGGGTCTACCCGGGTCACAGCTCAGTGTAAAAGGGTCCCTGAAAAATAACCTGGGTCACTTCAATCCAACCCAGGTAGCTACCAGGGTCGGACCCAGGATGGACCTGGGTAATGGTGCAGTGTAAACAGCACAACCCGAGTTATCTGACCTGGGCCATGCCTAAAATGAGCTGATTGGTGGTTGTGGAGCAGTCACCTCCCACTTTTTATGACCTCACAAGTTTAGCAGGGCAGACCCTGGTTTAGTGTGAATGGGGCTGACCTGAAAATAACCCAGATCGATGAGGCTGTGTAAACGGTGTCTAACCTGCGTTGGAACCATGTCTCAAAACCCAGGTCAGACCTTGGTATTTGGTGGAAAAGAGGTATCAGTGACCGTATGAAAACAGAATGAACAATATCAAATCAAACAAAATGTAATGGTAATGGCAGGTGCAAAGTAGAGATATCACATTAAATCTATCAAAGCTTGGAAACCAATGTTTGGACAAACTAATGTGAAACTGATCACAGTGATTGCAAAGAGTAGTACAATCATCAAGTATCATTCTATTATAATTAGGGATGTGCGCTGGCCTCCTTGTTTTGGATCTGTATCTCCTTCGAGGTTTTGGATCTGGATTTGGTTTTGCAAAACCGCCCTTGCATGTTTGGATCTGTATTTTTATCAAAACATTATAAAAATAACTAAAAAAAAAAAAAAATCACATAGTTTGGGCCTATTTTTGTTCCTACAGTATAATTAACCTTAACAACATTAATTTTCAGGCATTTCCAGTCATTATTAATATAAATACTCTTAAATTGCTAGAGAGGAATAATCGCTGTCCAGACAATTATTGTGGTTCCAACGCACAAAAGTTCTTACTGCAATAAAAGAAAGTTACAAGCTTTCATATAGCACAATTAGCGCAAAGACAATTAAATACAGAATATACGATACAGCCCAACACATACGCGTGCGCACTGGTCCCAGCATACAGTCATCAGACCAGAAGCCTGTGGTCATCCAAGAAGAATGGCTGTTAACTGGGACCGGGACACAGGCTATTGTTGTTACAATGATCTGTTAGGGTAGATCATTGTAACAACAATGTAGACAGACAAACTAAATTCCATTGGTTCTTGCTCTTGGTCTTTGTAGTACGCTGTAGTTCATAGGACAGTTCAATAGGTGTATGTCCCAATACTCCACAGTCTCTTGAGATTACATTGTCTTTCTACAATTGGTTTAAGACACTACATACAGAGTATACATTCTAACCAATAATTTCCTATGATCCATAACCATCAAACGCAAGATGCGACTCCCTCGCTGGTAGGTTCGGATATCTGGAAATAAACAGGGTGTCAGTATAGTACCAAACATGCCATGTCTACCATGATGTATACCTTAAATATCATATACATACATTTCACAACATAATTAGATGCTATTAAACCTCTAATATTATGTTTATTGTAAAGGAACCTTTTATGAGTGAGTGTATATTTATGATTATATGCAAGTATGTGTTGTGCGTCTACACGCAGCGTAAAAGGTGTGCTGTGTTCAGGGGTTGTGTACAGCGCAAACATGCACTGTGTGTGTTTATATTTACAATAGCAACTGTGTATATGTGTGCACGCATTGTGGATACACAAACGATCGTTTAAGTATATATATATATATATATATATGTGTGCGAGCATATGTGCATCAGTGTCATGAATTTATATATATATATATATATATATATATATATATATAGCTTTATTCAATAACTGGTATTATTGATATTTCTTCTGTCTGAACAAAGTTCAATAATAACAGACAATGGAGTTGTTCTGATCAGAGATGGCCAGCAGATACTTGGTGGAATCACAATGTAATCAAAAGCCTCTCTCCAGCCTATTTGGAATGTAAATGCTAGTTCCTTTAGGCATACAATGATAGTCAGGCTTAAAGACAATGGTTCATTCAAAACACTCGTCTGCACCTCACAGTAAGTGTGTGTTTTTCAATTACTAGTCACAGACATGTCCACAGGACTTGTCTCCCAGTACTGACCAAACCTTGCATATATAAAGTCTTTTAAATACATATGTGTATCCGTGCGCATTTATTATGTTAAGTCTTTAACAATGTGCAGTAACACGGCAGATGTACACAACACTAAATAGCACCGTACACAATGATATTATACTGACTACACCAGATGGCGTCGTGCAGACGACGCAAACATGGCGTCTTCAGATATTTTCAAAGATCTGATCTCAGCCAAACATCCAGCTTCGACATTAACCAGCTCACAAAATTGTTTTCATACTTTTTTTCACCAATATAGGCCAAAGACTGCAGCGAGCTGGCTGGCTATAGTAAGAGACAGAGCTGCGGCACAAACGCACGGCAGTTTAAAAAAACATATAGGACATCTATGAAACATTACCAAACAGCAGTAGCAGATATTATTATAAATTATTAAACTGCCATCCTATCAGTCGGCAATGCCCCAAATTGTGCAAAATGTAAATAAAAGAGGTTCAGGTGGAATGGTCCTTGGGTCCTCCCACCCACTCTTATGTGGGCTATTAAAAAGGACAAGCACAGTTTAACATAACAAGGCCTGACTTTGTGACTGAAGTCCTTGGTTTGTTTGGGCCACCGCAAAACAATTGTTTGGAAGGACTACCTCCAATCATTAAGGAGGAGGTTGATGATGAGGGTGTTGGTTGTGGAGATTGCATGTGCTGGTCACTGCTGGTAGCTGATACTGGACTGTTTGTTATTAATTTACAAATTATAATTCTGTTAAATAAATTGCATGAACTTGTTGCAAATGACATAACAGGGAGTAGGTGCCTAGAAGGTTAATGTCCCTGGCTTTTCTGGCCCAGGCATGACAATATCTTTTTTATCACGAGCAATAACTGCTGCCACTGGTGGCTGATTTACTCAAACAACATCCTCATTAGCGTCAGATAAGATGCAAATATCCCCCTCATCCTTCTTTTGCACTTATTCCACACTATCATCCTCAATTTTTATTATTTCACCATGTAATACTAGCACAGCCATCATGGCATCAGTGATCGGCTTTGCAACTGGGTGACAGCTGTTATACTTGCTTCCTCTATCAAAGGATTGTTTAACAGTCAATTTTTTATTTAACTACTACTATTACTACTACTACTAGTAGTCTTCTTTGTACCTTTTGGAATGAAGATCCACCCCCAGAAGGCCTAGTGCTCAAGGATTATTCTAAAGAATACTGGATAAGGGAGGAGTCACCTAGCTTTATCCTGGATGCAGAACTACCTCCAATCACTAGTGAGGAAATTGACGATGAAGGTGTTGGCAGTGGAGATTGCAGGTGCTGGTATCTAGCTGAGGGAAGAAAGCTAACTGATGCTGGACTGTCTGTTATTTTTTTAGCAACAGTTTCTGATTATCACAAATATGTTCCATGAACTCACTGCAAATGACCTAGATGGTTAAGGTCCCTACCTCTACTTACTTTGGCTTTACAAAGGGTACAGATGGCTTGACAATTGTCCGGATTTGGGTAGAAATAATTCCACACATAAGTGGATTTTTTTTGTCTTATGTTCAGGCATGACAATGGGCTTTTCCTTATCATGGGCAACAACTGTTTCCACTGGTGCCGGATTTACACAAACAACAACAAAAAATCCTCATTTATCAACATTCTTATTAGTGTCAGCTACACAAATATCCTATAGAGAAAAAATTGGGTAAAGTCTGCACTAGTCAATCAGAACCATTGTTAATGAATATCAAAATATAATCTGAGAACTGGTCTTAACTGAAAAATAAAGTAAGACTAATCCTTGGTTGGTGGTGCACCAGAAATTATTTGTTAATAAAACAATATCAACTGTTTATGCAAAGACGCAGAAGAACAAATATAGTCTTACTGGGGCACTCTTTAACAATAGAAAATCAATTGAAAGAAAAATGTAGAAAATTACTTAATAATACTTAACCTTTAATAATTATACAATAAAAGAAGATTTAATATATACACTAATTAATACCCGGGGATCACAAAAAACAAATAATAAAAATACACATCAATAATTAATATAGCATTTACATATGGCGAAAATATTCTTCACACAGTTCCCTAGTATAATCTCAGCATGAAATAAATTAATTATAAGTCAAGGAACCAGAGTAGATACACCACCTAGATAAAATGCAGAGTATTTGAGATGATCTCATTACATATCTTAGAGACCAATCACCACAAAAATCAGAACAGCTGTACATTATATCTGAGTCATTGTGCTCATCTTCCCTAATATCACTACTCCAATTGGAATAAATGTGAACACATATAATTCATAACAGCCATATGATTATAACTGAAACCGATATCGTTGTTCATATAATTAATGTGAAGCATATAAGTCTCTTAGCCTAATTCTAGTCCTATAATTATCAAGTCTGTAACAAGGTTCCTCCTGGGAAATCACAGTATTATATCTCTGAGTATCAGATATAGCAAATGAAAGTATACACAGAATAATAAAAAATAATGAAAATAAACGTGCTAGATGTATAAGGATAGCAGGAATTTGGTAGATGGTAAAAAAAAAATCAGTATACATGGGATATAACAATCCTAGGTAAATATAGTGATACAAATGATATCTGCTTTGAATATTAATAAATAACACAGGGTTAAATCTATAGGTTACAGAAATTAAAGGAAAGCCTGGGGATAAGCTGTATAACACACCTTCTACTTTCCCTTGTCTATATAAATATTGAACAAGGGATGAGAGAGGAGTGGGCAAGATCTCCGGGGAAACAACAGATTGAGCGCTTCTGCTGTCCCTGCTCCTGACCGTATCTCCCCTCTGTTGCTATCAAAGCATTGCAGAGGGAGAGTGTCAGCCCGGCTTGAATGAGAGAGCGCTGGAGTGATAGGCAGAAAAGAATACCTGATGTAAAAATGAATACGATAATGCGGCTGTCAGAGAAATCTCAGCTGGGCTGTTAAAGGTAAGCTGCCCCTCGCATGTGGCTGCGGGAGAACAGCTGTTCATGGTGTATCAAACTTGGGGCTGTTTGCGTATGGACAGCCCGTGGGATGGATGCGCATTTCGCCTCTTCAGTCTTGGTCACCTGATCGCCATGTGTGTAAGCCTCTTTCTCTCTCCCTCTATCTAGTGGAACTGAACCAATCGGAATCCCTTATTATTGAATGATATATCTATAGGCCAATCAGCAAACAAGTCCAAAGGAGACAATCAGGCACATTGCATATAAAATAGGTGTGAGTTCAGAGTCTTAATTAGCATTTGTAAACAAAAGCCGCGTAACTTAGCCAAACTGATTCATAATAATAAAGGAATGAGATGGATTATAAAGATCACATGAAAAGTTATAATGAATTATTAACTGAACTTAGAATTGAAGGAACACATAGTAAACAATTACATATATACATGTTATTGCTCCAATATCATCATAGATTGAATGAAAGTAGTAATCAAAACGGTAGTGCCAGTTAGGCACAGTGCATATGAAATAGGTGTGAGTTCTGTATATTAATTAACATATGTAAACAAAAGTTATAATTTAGCAACACTGATTCAGAACAATGTAGGAATAAGATGGATTATACAGATCACATGGTAAATTGTAATGAGTCATTAACTGGACTTAGAATCGAAGGAACACACAGTAAACAGTTACATATATGAATGTTATTGCTCCAATATCATCATAGATAGAAAATAGAAATATTGTTCCAAAGTGACAAGATAGAAGTGAAAATAAATATAAATAAAACTAAGAAGAAAAATATAAAAATGAATAAATATATAAATATTTAACACTATAAGACCTGTAAAATCACATATGATAAATATATAACTGCCCAAATATCCGAGTGCCCAAACCACAGAATAAATAAGAAAATATGATCCGCTGCATGAATATATGTGCACGCATGCATAAATAAACAGACATGCATGTGTGCATACAAATCAGTGTATAAAAATACACTATATACATATATGTACACTACACAAATAGATACCACAATTAAGTATGCAAATGAGATAAATGATAATGTGTATTGTGAAAATAATGAGATATAATGTGTGCAGTGTAATATAAATAAACAAAAATAAAAAGTGAAGCAAAAGTGATGATAAATGATAAAACACCTATCATTGAGAAAATGAATACATGAAATTAAAAATACAAATAAAAATAAAACAAAAATGAAAATAAATTGTATGTGAAAAAGTCTTAAAAAATATATATATATAAAAAAGTGATAATGTATGTGTGAATTTGTGATATGAGAGGGAAGAGTATAAAAATAATATAAAGCTACATTCCCTTGTGTCAGTAACCCAATAGTCATAGGGCAAATTTAGTGATACAGCATACTATGTGAATAAATTACATACTTGTGTCATGATATAATGTAGCCATGAAAAAAATCCTAATAAATGAAATTATAACTATCAGATATACATATTTTATGTTGCAAAATAAAATAAAGTGGGATCCCTCATCAATCCTAAGTCAAAATCAAGATCCTGTGTGTTAAAAGATAGAGAGCATGTGTTGTCAGGTCAAAATTCATTCACTACTCATTCAAGAATATACTGTAATTGATATTTTCATTAAGTCCTGTTGGCATTAGAGTCCCAAGTCTAAAAATCCACTCCCTCTCCTTATTAAATAAAGCTTTGTTACAGTCACCACCTCTAAGTCCTAATTTCACCCTTTCAAGTCCACATATTTTGAAATCTTGTGTCTTTCCTGCATGTTTCTGAAAGAAATGCCTGGCAACTGTCGTGATCTGTTTCGTCTTTGTCGGGTCACTGGATGCATTACGTATGTTGCCCATATGTTCCAGGGCTCTGGTCTTCAACATTCTTGTGGTCATCCCAATATAACGTTTTGGTCAGTCACACATGACACAGTATATCACATTAGTTGTTTGACAGTTGAAAAAATCCTTGATCTCCATTTCTTGTCCATATTTATCAGTAACTTTCTGGATATTTGTAATGTGAGGGCATATTTTGCATTTCCCACATGGGTGGCTTCCGGTTATATGAGGATATTTATCCCTCATCTGAGAGAAATGGCTTCTTACTAGATGATCCCTGAGATTGGGAGCCCTGCGCCAACTCATGTTGATTTGTTTTTCCAAGTCCTTGGCCAGATCTTCATCAGAGAGTAGAATGGTCCAATGTTTCTGTACAATTGCCCTTGCCTCTTTCCAGCTACTACAAAAGTCACCAATAAGTCTAACAATATTGATAGATTTCTTATCAGGTTTATTTTGAAAGATGAGAGATTCACGTGACTGTTGGTCCACTTCCTTTTTGGATTTTTTAATGGCCCGATTACTGTACCCCCTTTCCCGTAATCGTAGTGACAGATCTTTACATTGATTTTTATATGTTTCATCACTGGAACAGTTACAGTGTATCCTTAGAACTTCACCCTTCGGGAAATTAAAGATGGTAGGGAGAAAATGTGAACTACTACTATGTAGCAGGCTGTTAGTAGATGTTTCTTTATGGAAAATTTCTGTCTGTATTGAGTTATCATTTCCCCTATAGATCCTGAGATCAAGAAAAGAGATACTGATCTTACTACTGTCATACGTAAATCTTAGGTTCAGGTGATTATTATTGAGGGAAGTAATGAAGTTATTGAGTTCTTCCTGGGTTCCATCCCAGATTAGCAGAATGTCATCAATATACCGCATCCACGAAATCACATGTTGGGTATATTCATCCTGGTCCTCTCTGAAAACCACTTCCCTCTCCCACCATCCTAGGAGGAGGTTTGCGTAAGTGGGAGCACAAGCTGCTCCCATCGCAGTACCCCTCTCCTGGATGTGGAAATGATTGTTAAAGATGAAGTAGTTATGATAAAGGACAAAGTGTAGATGTTCCAGAAGAAATTCCTGAAATGGCCCTGCCTCTTCTATACTGAGAAAGTACTTCACTGCTTTGATCCCGGACGTGTATAATGATTCCACATCAAGACTTACAAATAGCTAATTTTCATCTAGGAATACATCATGTATTTTACAGAGTACATCTGTAGTGTCCTTCACGTAAGAAGGTAAGCTAAGAACATGATGCCTTAGATGTACATCAAGGAAACAACTTGCTGTCTCCAGGAGTCCACCATTACCAGAGACTATGGGTCTCCCAGGAGGGTTTAATAGTTCTTTACGAACTTTGGGTAATAAATAAAAAGTTGGAGTCCTGGGGTGAGGTGTATCAAGATAATCATACTCAGTTTTAGTGATAACCCCATTCTTTAGATCTCCATCAGAGTAGAATGGGCCAATGTTTCTGTAAATTGTCCTGGAATAAAGATTTTTAAAGTTGTCAGTAGGATCAAAGAGTGTGGTGTGATTGCATGTTTTATCGCTAAGTTGCCTTTCAACTTCTTGCAGATAAAGGTTCAATGGCCAAATGACAATATTCCCACCTTTATCTGATGGCTTAATCAATACATCATGCCAACTTTTAATTTCTTTCATAGCTTGTCTTTGAATAATATTAAGGTTTTTCCTTGGTTTGAGCCATTTCTGTTGAATATAGTTTGTGAAAATCATGTGACACCATGTTCAAAAATATTTTAATTTTAGGACATATGTTCTCAGATGGAAAAAATGTAGATCGTTTCTTACATATAGAACGTTGAGGTTTAGTCCTAGTTTCTGTTTCTCCAGCCAGATCTTCCAAAGCTAGAAGGGCTTCTTCTTCCATTTCAGACTCCTGGAGAAAACAAGTTGTTTCCTTGACGTACATCTAAGGCATCATGTTCTTAGCTTACCTTCTTACATGAAGGACACTACAGATGTACGCCATAAAATACATGACGTATTCCTTGATGAAAATTACCTATTTGTAAGTCTTGATGTGGAATCATTATACATGTCCATTATTCATGATCTAGGGATCAAAGCAGTGAAGTACTTTCTCAGTATGGAAGAGATAGGGCAATTTCAGGAATTTCTTCTGGAACTTCTACACTTTGTCCTTTATCATAACTACTTCATCTTTAACAATCATTTCCACATCCAGGAGAGGGGTACTGCGATGGGAGCAGCTTGTGCTCCCACTTACACAAACCTCTTCCTAGGATGGTGGGAGAGGGAAGTGGTTTTCAGAGAGGACCAGGATGAATATATCCAACATGTGATTTCATGGATGCGGTATATTGATGACATCCTGCTAATCTGGGATGGAACCCAGGAAGAACTCAATTTCATTACTTCCCTCAATAATAATCACCTGAACCTAAGATTTATGTATGACAGTAGTAAGACCAGTATCTCTTTTCTTGATCTCAGGATCTATAGGGGAAATTATAACTCAATACAGACAGAAATTTTCCATAAAGAAACATCTGCTAACAGCCTGCTACATAGTAGTAGTTCTCATTTTCCCTCTACCATCTTTAATATCCCGAAGGGTGAATTTCTAAGGATACGCTGTAACTGTTCCAGTGATGAAACATATAAAAATCAATGTAAAGATCTGTCACTACGATTACGGGAAAGGGGGTACAGTAATCGGGCCACTAAAAAAGCCAAAAAGGAAGTGGACCAACAGTCACGTGAATCTCTCATCTTTCAAAATAAACCTGATAAGAAATCTATCAATATTGTTAGATTTATTGGTGACTTTTGTAGTAGCTGGAAAGAGGCAAGGGCAATTGTACAGAAACATTGGCCCATTCTACTCTCTGATGAAGATCTGGTCAAGGACTTGGAAAAACAAATCAACATGAGTTGGTGCAGGGCTCCCAATCTCAGGGATCATCTAGTAAGAAGCCATTTCTCTCAGATGAGGGATAAATATCCTCATATAACCGGAAGCCACCCATGTGGGAAATGCAAAATATGCCCTCACATTACAAATATCCAGAAAGTTACTGATAAATATGGACAATAAATGGAGATGAGGGATTTTTTCAACTGTCGAACAACTAATGTGATATACTGTGTCATGTACAACTGTCCCAAAACATTAAATTGGGATGACCACAAGAATGTTGAAGACCAGAGCCCTGGAACATATGGGCAACATACGTAATGCATCCAGTGACCTGACAAAGATGAAACAGATCACGACAGTTGCCAGGCATTTCTTTCAGAAACATGCAGGAAAGACACAAGATTTCAAAATATGTGGACTTGAAAGGGTGAAATTAGTACTTAGAGGTGGAGACTGTAACAAAGCCTTATTTAAGAAGGACAGTGAGTGGATTTTTAGACTTGGGAATCGAACACCAACAGGACTTAATGAAAATATCAATTACAGTATATTCTTGAATGAATAGTGAATGAATTTTGACCTGACAACACATGCTCTCTATCTTTTAACACATGGGATCTTGATTTTGACTTAGGATTGATGAGGGATCCCACTTTATTTTGCAACATAAACTAAATATATCTGATAGTTATAATTTCATTTATTAGGATTTGTTTCATGGCTACATTATATCATGACACAAGTATGTAATTTATTCACATAGTATGCTGTATCACTTAATCTGCACTATGACTATTGGGTTACTGACACAAGGGAATGTAGCTTTGTATTATTTTTATACTCTTCCCTCTCATATCACAAATTCACACGTACATTATCACTAATATATATATATATATTATTATTTTTTTAAGACTTTGTCACGTACAATTTATTTTCATTTTTGTTTTATTTTTTGTATTTTTAATTTAATTTATTCATTTTCTCAATGATAGGTGTTTTATCATTTATCATCACTTTTGCTTCACTTTTTATTTTTGTTTATTTATATTACACTTCACACATTATATCTCATTATTTTCACAATACACATTATCATTTATCTCATTTGCATACTTAATTGCGGTATCTATTTGTGTAGTCTACATATATGTATATAGTGTATTTTTATACACTGATTTGTATGCACACATGCATGTGTGTTTATTTATGCATATGTGCACATATATTCATGTAGCGGATCGTATTTTTTATTTATACTGTGGTTTGGGCACTCAGATATTTGGGCAGTTATATATTTATCATGTGATTTTACAGGTCTTATAGTGTTAAATATTTATATATTTATTCATTTTTTATATTTTTCATCTTAGTTTTATTTATATTTATTTTCACTTCTATCTTGTCACTTTGGAACAATATTTCTATCTATGATGAAATTGGAGCAATAACATTCATATATGTAATTGTTTACTGTGTGTTCCCTTGAATCTAAGTCCAGTTAATGACTCATTATAATTTACCATGTGATCTGTATAATCCATCTTATTCCTACATTGTTCTGAAACAGTGTGGCTAAATTATGACTTTTGATTACATATGCTAATTAATATACAGAACTCACACCTATTTCATATGCACTGTGCCTAACTGGCACTATCGTTTTGATTACTACTTTCATTCAATCTATGATGATATTGGAGCAATAACATGTATATATGTAATTGTTCACTATGTTTTCTTCCGATTCTAAGTTCAGTTAATAATTCATTATAACTTTTCATGTGATCTTTATAATCCATCTCATTCCTTTATTATTATGAATCAGTTTGGCTAAGTTACGCGGCTTTTGTTTACAAATGCTAATTAAGACACTGAACTCACACCTATTTTATATGCAATGTGCCTGATTGTCTCCTTTGGACTTGTTTGCTGATTGGCCTATAGATATATCATTCAATAATAAGGGATTCCGATTGGTTCAGTTCCACTAGATAGAGGGAGAGAGAAAGAGGCTTACCACACGGCGATCAGGTGACCAAGACTGAAGAGGCGAAACGCGCATCCATCTGACAGGCTGTCCATACGCAAACAGCCCCAAGTTTGATACACCACGAACAGCTGTTCTCCCGCAGCCACACGCGATGGGCAGCTTACCTTTAACATCCCTAATGAGATTTCTCTGACAGCCGCATTATCGTATTCATTTTTACATCAGGTATTCTTTTTTGCCTATCACTCCAGCGCTCTCTCATTCAAGCCGGGCTGACACTCTCCCTCTGCAATGCTTTGATAGCAACAGAGGGGAGATACGGTCAGGAGCAGGGACAGCAGAACCGCTCAATCTGTTGTTTCCCCGGGGATCTTGCCCACTCCTCTCTCATCCCTTGTTCAATATTTATATAGACAAGGGAAAGTAGAAGGTGTGTTATACAGCTTATCCCCAGGCTTTCCTTTAATTTCTGTAACCTATAGATTTAACCCTGTGGTATTTATTAATATTCAAAGCAGATATCATTTGTATCACTATATTTACCTAGGATTGTTATATCCCATGTATACTGATTTTTTACCATCTACCAAATTCCTAGTATCCTTATACATCTAGCAGGTTTATTTTGCATTATTTTGTATTATTCTGTGTATACTTTCATTTGCTATATCTGATACTCAGAGATATAATACTGTGATTTCCCAGGGGGAACCTTGTTACAGACTTGATAATTATAGGACTAGAATTAGGCTAAGAGACATATGCTTCACATTAATTATATGAACAACGATATCGGTTTCAATTATAATCATATGACTGTTATGAATTATATGTGTTCACATTTTTTCCAATTGGAGTAGTGATATTAGGGAAGATGAGCACAATGACTCAGATATAATGTACAGCTGTTCTGATTTTTGTAGTGATTGGTCTCTAAGATATGTAATGAGATCATGTCAAGTACTCTGCATTTTATCTAGGTGGTGTATCTACTCTGGTTCCTTGACTTATAACTAATTTATTTCATGCTGAGATTATACTAGAGAACTGTGTGAAGTATATTTTCGCCATATGTAAATATTATATTAATTATTGATGTGTATTTTTATTATTTGTTTTTTGTGATCCCTGGGTATTAATTAGTGTATATATTACATCTTCTTTTATTGTATAATTATTAAAAGTTAAGTATTATTAAGTAATTTTCTAAATTTTTCTTTCAAATGCTTTTCTATGGTTAAAGAGTGCCCCAGTAAGACTATATTTGTTCTTTTGCGTCTTTGCATAAACAGTTGACACAAATATCCTCCTCATCCTGGTGCACTTCCACAGCAGCATCCTCGATTTCTATGTCAGCATGTTGACTTGTGCTGTGCCTCTCCACATTTGCAAAGGGAGCACAAATGGTGGAAGGAGGCTCCTCTTCGAGTACAGTATTGGAAAGGTCAGGCTCACACATGGCACCCGCCGACACACACAGATTTTCCTCCGGGATTTGTGACGTTTCTGAGCACACAGTTGGAACCTGTGCCTTAACGATTTTCATTTCTTTGAAAATTTCCACAGGTAGAAGGGCTTACATCATCTTAAGAGGCAGAACCACCAGTCATAAATAAAGGCCAAGACGTTAGCCATATTTTGCCACTTTGTGTGGTGAAAGGCATATTTTATGTCTTTCTTTAGCCAACTTTCCCTTTCATGTGTTTTTTTACCACTGTAAAAGTGTCATGGCTGCCGACACTTGAGACTCTTGGGAGGAGGCAGGCCTACTAGGCACAATAAACTGGGGTGGCTTTAGGAATTACTTTTTCATGAAATCTCGATAGCACGGAATAAAAGTAAGTAGAATTTATTCACAGTAGAAATATAATAGCAATGTCTCACATAAAGTCTCAACAACACTGAGGTTCACATAAGCAATAACGAGTATAGGAGAAATCCCCCCATATAGTCTTTAACACAGAAAAGTTAATATGGTAGGGAACCCCGAATCCGGTATGAGGTTAACACCACAGGATGGTCTAGAGGAGCTTCACCTGGGTGAAACCCTGTAGTGATGGAGATCCGGAGCAGAGTGAGCCCTGTGATGCGGTGAAAGATGGAGCAGGGTTGAGCCCTGTGATGCTGTGAGGTTGAAGCAGGGTTGAGCCCTGCGATGCGGTGGTCGGAGCAGAGCAGAGTTGAGCCCTGTGATGCAATGAGGTTGGAGCAGGGTTGAGCCCTGTGATGCAATGAGGTCGGAGCAGGGTTGAGCCCTGTGAAGCGGTGTAGTTCTGGAACAGGGTTGAGCCCTGCGGTGTAACTAGAATCTGGAGCGGGGTTGAGCCCCGCAATGCAATGAAGGTTGAAGCAGGGTTGAGCCCTGTGAAGCAGTGTGATTCCGGAACAGGGTTGAGCCCTGCGGTGTGACTAGAATCCAGAATGGGGTTGAGCCCGACGATGCAGTGATGATAACTGTAAGGTGCAGTTGACAACTGTAATGAAGATGGGTTTGATGTCCACAGGAGTGAGAGGCAATAGGCGAAGTAAATAGTGCAGCAAAAGGTGAAACCACAGCAGTGGAGCAGAAAGCAATACTTAGGCAATGGCTATGCTGAGCTCTGTAGTGTGGCTGGTAACTGGCATCAGAAGTTAAGCTGGAACATGAGCGGAGATATAGCAAAGTCCACAGCAACCCACAGGCACAGCAGTTATCTGGCAGTCCAAGAAAGACCTGAAAGTAACATTGCACAGACACTGAGACACAGTTAGTAACAGGCTTTATACTAGAGGTCTGTGATCCATAGGAAGTTTCAGAACATGTGACCCAAATGGAATCAGGTTTGAAATAATGAGCAATCTAGAAATCCCACAACCTGACAACACCTTGGAAACAGATGATCACTTTAACTCTCTATTCCCTGTATGTGAACAATGCCAGCAAGCAGCATAGCTCCTCCAATGACCACAAAGGAACTTTGGAAAAAGTAATCTATCTTTATGTACTGAAATAGTCGCAAGTCCTGACAGTACCCCCCCCCCCTTTTGGGTGGTCTCCGAACACCCACCAGGTTTTAAAGGGAATTTAGCATGAAAATTATGTATCAATTTAGGAGCATGGACATCAGAGTCTTTAATCCAAGATCTCTCCTCCGAGCCGTAACCCTTCCAGTCTACAAGGTATTGTAATTGATTTTGATGCTTACGTGAATCCAGAATCTTATCGATCTCAAACTCCACACCTCGAGCAGTTGTTATGGGAGGTACTTTAGGCAAGCTGTCAGCAAGGAGACATGAAAGGAGTTATGTACACACATATTTGGAGGTAACTGTAACTCACATGCCACTGGGTTGATAATTTTTATAATACGAAAAGGACCAATATACCAGGGAGCAAACTTCATAGTAGGTACTTTAAGTCGAAGATTTCTAGTAGACAACCAGACACGATCCCCAACAGAGTATTTAGGAACAGCCAAACGTTCTCTATCAGCAAAGACTTTATAAGTATGAGAGGCTCTCCTAAGACACTTATGTACCTGTCTCCAAGTTCCAGAAAAATGTTGGAGGGTAGCTTTGGCTGCTGGAACGTCCACTATAGGAATTGATTGAAGCTCAGGAACTTGAGGATGCCGACCAGAATTGGCGTAAAAAGGATTTACACCTGTAGCAGACGAATAATGAAAGTTATGAGCAAACTCAGCCCAAGGTAAAAAATCCATCCAATCATCTTGAGAAGAAGAAATATACATTCTCAAGAAGGTCTCCAACTCCTGGTTCACTCTTTCGGTTTGTCCATTTGACTGAGGGTGATATGCAGAAGAAAACTGTAATTTAATTTGCAGTGATAAACATAAAGCCCTCCAAAACCAAGCAACAAACTGGACACCTCGATCAGATAGTATCTCAGAAGGAAGTCCATGTAGACAAAATATCTCTTTGATAAATATTTGTGCTAATTTGGGGGCTGATGGAATTCGAGCCAAAGGACAAAAATGAGCCATCTTGGTAAAACAATCCACCACTACCCAAATAACTGTACACCCCCTAGACTCAGGAAGATCTGTAATAAAATCCATGGAAAGATGGGTCCATGGTTGGGTGAGAATGGGTAGTGGATGGAGCAGACCAACTGGGGACTGCCAGGAGGACTTATGTTGTACACACTTAGAACAAGAATGTATAAACTATTGGACATCTTTTTTCATGGAAGACCACCAAAAGGAACGTTGCAAAAATTAGTACATTTTACAAACCCCTGGATGTCCAGAGAAACGAGAATTATGAGCCCAGGAAAGAAGTTTACCTCATAACTCTGGTGACACAAATATCTTCCCAGGAGGAGGATCAGGAGAGATGGAAATTGAAGAAAAAGCCAGAGGGTTTATTATAGGGTACCTTTGATCCTCATTTTGTTCTTTCTCTTCCAACATTGAGTGTGAAAGTGCAACTGCCTTTTTATTCAATGTATCCTGGATGATACCTGAGGACAACATCAAAATGAGAAAAAAAGAGGGCCCAATGAGCTTGTCGTGGGTTCAGACAATGGGCAGTTTTCAAATACAACAAATTTTTATGGTCTGTAAAAATAGTAACAGGGTGCTTTGCACCTTCTAATAAATATCTCCATTCCTCCAAAGCTAACTCAATAGCTAACAACTCCCGGTCCCCGATGGGGTATTTACTCTCAGCACTAGAAAACTTTCGTGAAAAGAATCCACAAGACACAGTTCTCCCTTCTGCAGCCACTTCAGACAAAATAGCCCCAACTGCATAAGTGGAGACATCCACTTCTAGCATAAATGGCTTCTCAACATCAGAAAATGCATCTTTGAGAGTCTGAAAGTCATCCAATGCCTCTGGGGACCACACTTTGGGATTAGCCCCTTTTTTTGTCATAGCAGTAATTGGAGCTACAATCGGTGAAAATGCTTTGATAAACTTTCTGTAATAATTGGCAAAGCCTAAAAATCTCTGAATAGACTTTAATGAAGTGGGCAAAACCCAATCTTGAATAGCCTTTAACTTCTCAGGGTCCATCTGAAGTTCGAACCGGAAATGATATACCCCAAAAAGGGTATCACAGGGACTTCAAAAACACACTTGACGATCTTACCATAAAGCTTATTAGCTCGAAGACGACTTAATACCTCTTTAACATGGGTATGATGATCAGAAAGATTCCTGGAAAAAATCAAAATATCATCAAGATAAACAATAACAAACTGATAAAGTATATCTTGGAAAATTTTCATTCACACACTCCTAGAACACCGCAGGAGCATTACATAAACCAAAAGGCATGACGAGGTTCTCATAATGGCCATCTCGTGTATTAAACGCAGTTTTCCACTCATCACCCTCTTTAACTCTGATCAAGTTGTAAGCTCCCTTTAGATAACGTTTAGTAAACAGTCGAGACCCCTTAACTCTGTCAAACAATTCTGTAATGAGAGGCAAAGAATATTTGTTTTTTACCGTGACCTCATTTAGACCTCTAAAGTTGATACATGGATGAAGACCACCATCTTTTTTCTTCACAAAAAGAACCCCGTTCCAGCAGGAGATGAAGAAGGCCTGATAAACCCCTTTCGTAGGTTATCTTGCACATATTCCGACATGGCTTGAGTCTCAGGAACAGAGAGAGTGTATACTCAACCTTTGGGTGGCATTTTACCAGGAATAAGTTCAATAGCACAATCCCAGGGATGATGCGGTGGAAGTTCGTCTGCCGCCTGCTCAGAAAAAACATCAGCAAATTCATGAAAAGACTGTGGGAGAGAAGATGGAACATCTACTTTCACTTCAGCCAATCGTTCCACAGGAATCAAACTATTTAATTTGCATTTAGGACTCCAAGAAAGAATTTGAGAACAAGTCCAATTAATATGAGGGTTATGAAGAGTTAACCATGGTAAACCAAGAACTATATCATACATAGAAATGCGTAATACCAAAAACTCTAAACTTTCTTCATGCAAAGCTCCTACCCTCAACTTCATAGACTTTGTTTGATGCGTAACATATCCATTAGAAATTCTAGTCCCATTAACTGCATAAAGGGAATAAGAACAGGTTAATTTGACAACAGGAATTTTTAATTTCTGAACCAAAGACAATTAAATAAAATTGCCAGCTGCTCCAGAATCTAGCAATGCAGAAAACTCTTGAAATGAAGAACCAAAATCAGGAATGCTCACAGAAATTAAACAATGCTTTGTGGGGGAAACTATAGAAAGTACCCCTAGTTTGACTTCCCCTCCATCAACTAGGGACGATCGTTTCCAAGCCTTATTGGACATTTAGCCAAGAAATGTTCTGAGGATGCACAATAAAAGCACAAATTAGAATGCCTCCTACGTTGCTTCTCAACTTCAGACAATTTACCTTTATTAATTTGCATAGGCTCATCAGATGTACTATGAAAAGAGCGAGACTGGGGAAGAGAACTTTTAGAACACTCAGAGCGACTCCTCTGAACCCCTCGTTCTTGCATACGCAGATCTATTTTAATAGTCAATGAAATTAACTCATCCAAACTCTCAGGTAGATCCGAGTCACCAACTCATCTTTAAGTCTCTCAGAGAGACCATTCCAGTATGCTGCTCTTAATGCCTCATTATTCCATTTAAGTTCTGCAGCTATAATTTGAAAACGAACCACATACTGACCAACTGGAGCTGCTCCCTGCTTTACTCGCAAAATATCCACAGACGCGGCCACTGATCTTCCAGGTTTGTCAAATATCCTTTTGAAAGTAGAAACAAAATCTTGGTAATTAGAAATTAAGGCATCAGTTCTCTCCCATAAAGGAGAGGCCCACTCAAGAGCAGCACCAGACAATAATGACATAATATAAGCCACTTTAACACGAGAGGTGGTAAAACTTTGAGGTAACAATTCAAAATGAATCTCACATTGGTTGAGAAATCCTATACATGATTTTGGATTACCATCATAAGATGTAGGAGTTGGTAAACGTAAATGAGAAGCAGAAACCCCTGATGTACTTGCAATAGGAATCTTAAGTTTATCAAGACGTGTAGAAAGATCCTGTAGACATTGCAAAACTTGAACTTGAATGTTTTCCTGTACTTCCAAACGAGCGGTCAAACCCTGAAGCACCTGTACCCCAGTAGCCTGTTCCAGATCCGGATTCATTTTTAGGTCTGTGCAAACTGTCACGGCTGCCGACACTTAAGACTCCTGGGAGGAGACAGGCCTACTAGGCACAATAAACTGGGGTGGCTTTAGGAATGACTTTTTCATGAAATCTCGATAGCACGGAATAAAAGTAAATACAATTTATTCACAGGAGAAATATAATAGCAACATCTCACATAAAGTCTCAACAACACTGAGGTTCACATAAGCAATAATGAGAATAGGAGAAAACCCCCCATATAGTCTTTAACACAGAAAAGTTAATATGGTAGGGAACCCCAAGTCCAGTAAGAGGCTCACACCTCAGGATGGTATAGAGGAGCTTCACCTGGATAGAACCCTCTTAGTGATGTAGATCCGGAGCAGAGTGAGCCCTGTGATGCGGTGAAAGATGGAGCAGGGTTGAGCCCTGTGATGCTTTGAGGTTGAAGCAAAGTTGAGCCCTGTGATGCGGTGAGGTTGGAGCAGGGTTGAGCCCTGTGATGCGATGAGGTCGGAGCAGGGTTGAGCCCTGTGATGCGGTGAGGTCAGAGCAGGGTTGAGCCCTGCGATGCAATGAGGTTGAAGCAGGGTTGAGCCCTGTGAAGCAGTGTAGTTCCAGAACAGGGTTGAGTCCTACGGTGTAACTAGAATCCGGAATGGGGTTGAGTCCTGTGACACAATGAAGGTTGAAGCAGGGTTGAGCCCTGTGAAGCGGTGTGGTTCCGGAACAGGGTTGAGCCCTGCGGTGTGACTAGAATCCGGAATTGGGTTGAGCCCCGCGATGCAGTGATGATAACTGTAACGGTGCAGTTGATAACTGTAATGAAGATGGGTTTGATGTCCACAGGAGTGAGAGGCAACAGGCAAAGTAAATAGTGCAGCAAAAGGTGAAACCACAGCAGTGGAGCAGAAAGCAATACTTAGGCAATGACTATGCTGAGCTCTGTAGTGCGGCTGGTAACTGGCATCAGAAGTTAAGCTGTAACATGAGCGGAGATATAGCAAAGTCTACAGCAACCCACAGGCACAGCAGTTATCTGGCAGGAGTCCAAGAAAGACGGGGTAAAGCAGGGTAGATGTGGGTATCCGGGAACAGCCTGCAATGGAGACAGAGCAGGAGACGGAGCACTGCTGGGACTGCAAATATCACACCAAGCTAAGGAGCACAGAGCACTCTCACACAGCTTGTGCTGTGTATACGTTGCACTGGCAACTAGAGGACAGTCTGAACACACTTATGTACCATGGGAAAGTGCACGATAGGCTGCTGAGAGTAAATACAAGATGCTCCAACCTGATTGGCCCATTCAGGTCACATGCCCAATTTGTGGTGCCCAGCAATTGCCAGTGTGGCAGCAATGCCAGTCTTACCTGTCACCACATGGCTTGTACCCCTCAGACATCCACGCGCACCTCATGCCAACCTCCAGACACCAGCACCCCCACCGTTAGGACCGCACCAAAGCACCCGCACAGACAGAGACCACGACTCACCAGGTACAAGAACTCTGGTCATGACACTCCTTGCCCTTGAGCATCAGCTTTAGTAGATGACGCTGATGGACTAGTATTGTCACTGGTGGCAGCAGCCCCAGCACTAGCATGTGCTTCCTGCTCTCCTCTCAACTGATCGTTCTCCATATCACGAACGAAGTAGGGTACAGCACACAGGTCAATTTGTACCAATACTTTTAAAGTTTTAACTTTTTATTTTAAACTTTGTTCACAAATGACCCTGCGCAGTCACACTGCACAATACATTACACTGTGGTATTACTAACAGCATCACAGTAATTGTATGAATACGAAACTGCAGTATTAGTGTACTGACCAACCGCGTCACAATACTTGTATGAATATTACACTGCGGTATGGCCAGCAACATCACAGTGCTTATATATTCTATATATATATATATATATATATATTACACTGAGGACGGCGATTTTTTTTTTTTTACAACTCGACGATGTTCAGCACACCCCTGGATGCACAGCACACCCCTGGATGAGCAACACAGTCCCCTGGACAGAGCACAGCACACCCCTGGATGAGCAACACATCCCCCTGGACAGAGCACAGTACACCCCTAAATGGACAACACAGCTACCGTCCTGGACAGAGAATAGCACACCCCTGGAATGGACAACACAGCATACCCCTGGATGGAGCACAGCCCAACAGCCCGGGAATCAGCAAGCAAATGGCGCCAATCACCGCAGGGAGGGACTTATATACAATCCAAAACCCACAAGAATCCAACCGCGGGAGTATTACGTTTTGCTTAATTTTGTATTCAGGAGGGAAAACCAGAGCCTGACTCGGATCCACTATGTTTAGGTGGGTTCGGTTCTCGGTGAACCGGGCCCGCTCATCTCTAATAAGAAGAGGTTGGGTACAGGATCCCAAAACTAAGGATGCAGATGGTCAGAATACCGACAGATTTGGGTAAGTATTCTAACCTTTACCTTCTCCCTAGCCAATACCTCCCGCTGCCTAACTAACCCCTTCTGCAGCCTAACCCTCACCTCCTGTAGCCGAACCCTCCCCTTAGTGCCTAACACTCCCCATAACCCTAATGCTTATTGACGGAATTTGTTGGGATTCTGACCATCAGGATGACGCTGTATGTAATCCTGACCCTCAGGATCCTTAATCGAGTGGGGGAAGCCGAACACCACATTTCTGCTGTGGAGGATCTTACGGTACCTATACCTGGTCAGATTACATCTCTCTCTGCTGAAGTATCTACTTGACATTCTAAACTCTGACTTGGAAGGCCACCTTCGGAGAAATAATCTGCGCTTTGTGGGTCTTCCTGAGTGGGCTGAGGGACCACTTCTGAGGTGTTCCTTGAGGAATGGCTGGTGAAAATCTTTGGCAGGGACACCTTTTCAATGCAATTATCTGTGGAAAGAGCCAATCGTGTGCCTGCTATACCGTATGCTTCACTATAGGGACCGTGATGCTGTCTTACAACTGGTTTGTGTCACGACTCTAGGGACATTGACCTCCTGTGATGGAACAGGCTCTGCTGGCTGGGATACTGGTGGCAAGAACTGAGGAGGTCTAAGACATGTCTTCCTCATAGGATGGCACCAGGCTTAAGTAATCGTAACACAGAGTAAGTAGACAAAGGCAGACAGTACTGAAGCAGGAAATATGGAACACAGTGATTTTAATAAAGCACAGAACTTTATTTGATTACAAGTTGATAAAAGATTGTTTGTAAATAGAAAGTCCGAACCTCATACAGAGGAGTGAAAGTAAAACTAAGAGCCAAGGAAAGGAGTTCTTGAGGCTTGGTAATGATTGAAGACTTCATGCTGATACTCTGGGTTGAGCCCAGGTCACTGATAGTCAGAATCCTTAGAACAAACTACTGAGCAGGACTCCGTGAGTTAGTAACAAAAGTTCTTGAGTAGAGTCCTGGGCAGTGATCAGTGAACAATGGCTTAGGAGCTTGCTCAGTGTAACACGATAACAACAGTTCTCCAGGTCAGGAACAAATGTAGATCCAACAGGAGCCAAAAACTGAACTATAGGAGACGTTGCACAGACACTGACTGAAAGTCCAGGAAGAGTTTATATACCCAGTTTCTGCTGCTGGTTGGACAATTACTCACAGCTGACCCGAAAGCAGAGCAGGATTGGCCAATGCGGAATCAGGTGACCAAGCCAAGATGGCTGTGCCCATGGTCTGGAAAAGCCAGCATGGACACAGTGAAGCAGCGTCATGCTGCGAAAACATCAGAACAGAGCATTGTAGCAATGGGGCTAAACGATACCTTCCCATTAGTGCTAGAAGACTCTGGGCCTGATTCAGAGCCGGATGCTCTGAACGAGCTCCCGCTCTGAATCAGGGCGTTTGTTTTTTTTTGGTGCGTCCATGATGATGGTCGCGATGGTCAAGACCATCACGACCATCGGGCTTGCGACGAGACCCTGCAGTAGGGTCTCGCTGCCGCAAGCCCTGGAGTGATTTTGGCTCTATCAGAGCCAAAATCACTCCCACTGACATCACTAGTGATGTCAGTGGAGCCGGATCCAGACAGTAGGCGTTCCCATTGACAGCACGCCCCCTTTGGTGCGAGACCCCGAGCGACGGCTTCCCCGTCGCTCGCCGAGTCTTGTGCATGCGTACGACGGAGCAGCCTCCATCGTGCGCATGCGCATTTGGGTACCATCGACCCGCTTGCGAGCGTCCTGCGCTCACGGCCGGCTCTGAATGAGACCCTCAGTGCGGCAGATACCGCTTACAACTGCGGGGAGGGCAGACACGCAGAGCAGTAAGCCAGGACTTGGTCAGCCAGAGTGAGACCGTTCGGACCCTTCGCTGAGATCCGACAGCCTGGTTCCTGACAGTGTCTCCATGATCCTCTCAAGTTTTATGATCATTCTGTGTCGATTTATCCAGATTTCACTGTGGAATTACAAGAGTCAATTTCTCCCAGTTAAACACAAGCTTCGTGATCAGCAGTTACAGAATTACATGCTTTTCCCTTCACATCTTTGTGTCGTGGTTGATGGCACTATTAATTTCTTCAAACACCCCTGGTGAAGCTGAGGCTTGGCTGGCTGTCCACAGCCTCAACGTTGATATCCTAGGCTTGACTTATTTGATTGTTCCTGGTTCTGGTTCGGGAGATCCATGAATCCTTTGCTATTTTCTCCCATCTCAATTGTATGGTTGTTTTCATTCTCACCCTTTTAGACATTTGTGTGACTTTATATTTGGATGCACTTTGTCACAATATGCCAGACCACGGCATCTGCTTACCTGGTCCAGCGGCATTGGTCTCCGGGGACTCTGGTGGAGAAGCGGGCTGGAGACTCCCGTAGCGATGGTCATGCTAATTGCAGTTTCTGCGTGGGCACCTGCATTCTTCCTCTCCTCCGGCTGTAATATGCGGTCTACTGCTGGCCTGCACAGGTGGCTCCCATAGGGATGTGCACGCCGCTCTGTGCAGAATTTAAAGGGCCAGGCATGCCCAAAATTACAAAGCTCATTGGGCACGCATTGGAAACTCCTCCTATTTAAGGAAGTTCCTGAGAGCACTTTCTTGCTACAGTATAGGCTCCCATACCATACTCCAGCGTTCCTGTCTCTAGTGTTCCCTGCGACTCGTTACTGACCTCTGGCTTGCCTGTGACCAAATTCTGTCTTATCCCTGGTTCTTCAATTGGTATTCCGGTTTTGACCTTGGCCTCGTTCTCGACTCTGAAATGGTGTGATCCTGACCCGGCTTGTTGACTATGGGCCTGATTCAGACCCACTCGCGAGCGGCTGTCCGCTCGCAAGTGGGTCGATGTTATGGACTGAGCATGCGCACGACGGAGGGAGCTTCGTCGTGCGCATGCGCCAGACGCGACGAGCGAAGGAAAGTCCTTCGCTCGTTGTGTCCGATCAAAGGGGGCGTACTGTCAATGTTGATTGACAGCACGCCCCCTTTGGTGGGCGTGCCGGGGGCGTGCCTCCCTGACGGGGGCGTTCCCACGGGAACGCCTCCCGTCAGAAGCCGGCCCACTGACATCACTAGTGATGTCAGTGGGAGTGATTTTGGCTCTGATAGAGCCAAAATCACTCCGGAGCTTGCGGTTGAAAACCTCAACCGCAGGCTCTGGCTCGCAAATTCGATGGTCGCGATGGTCTCGACCATCGCAATGCACGCTCGTATAGCCTGTGGGTGGTGACCCACAGCTATACGAGCGTCCAGGAGGACGCTCCATGAAAATGGAGCCCGGCCCTCATTCAGAGCGTGCGCTCTGCTCAGAGCGTACGGCTCTGAATGAGGGCCTATGTTTGTACGCCTTCAATGTACACCAGCAACTGTACTAGGGAACCCATGCTGGAGCCGCAGCCTCCGTGTTGGACACAGCTAAGTTCAAACCTCCTTGAGGGGTTCCTGGTGAACACCGCCGGCACGTTAGACTCCACGCCTCAGTAGTGGGTTAGCATCTACTATCCATCTGAGATGGTGGGAGGGCAGTTGGGTGGGGATTGCTTAATATTCTTTTATATGGGGTTGCCACTCCTTAAGAAACAAATTTGGAAGGCCTTGCTAGCACTTTTATTTCCTTGTTTCAAGGGGTTGAGAGCTAGCTGGACTAGTGTCTTGAAGCATGTTACTATGTCTAATTTCTGTGAATTTGTATATCCTGTTTTTGTTTTTTGTATGCTATATTTCATTTTTTTGCTATATGGTCTTATGCTGGCTAGTAATTTAGTAACAATTTTTACATGCTGGTGTTAACCTAGCCTAGTTTAGGGTCATTTAGTTCATTGCCCTGGTCATTTCTGTATTTTTTTTTTTAAAATGTTGTTTAAGCGTGAGTTTTCTAGTAAATTTACTTAAATCGACAAACATTTGGAAGTTATCAGCTTTAACAACAGGGGCAAAAGAAAATCCCTTACTAAGTAATGAGGTTTCAACCTTCGTAAATTTTTGACTTGACAAATTGAAAATACCTCTACTTTTCAGGATTGTGTCACTAATACCTCAGGTTTCTTTTCTTTAGGTTTCTTACATCCACCCCTTCTTCCTCTTCTGCCACGTACCTTCTTTTTAATGGCGAGGCTCTCTGTACCTGTTCTTTGAAGAGGTATTTGGTGTACCTGTCCCGAGGGTTTGGTGTGTATCCTGGAGAGAGGGCATCACTATCACTATCCCCCTCTGATTCCAGTCTATTTAATACAAAAAAAATATTTCTCTGAGGCATCTTGAACTGTTTTGGTGTATTTGTGTAATGTTTAAACATCAAATCACGTTTAGGTTGACAGTTGTCCATACATTAGTGGTTCGATTAGTATATGGTTTATTCTGATGTCTCAAATTCCCTTTGAGACTGTATTATTCTGGTAATCTATTTTATCTCTTAAAAATGTATTTTCTTTAGTATGTGTTACCTCTACCTCTAGCCTTTCTAATTTTTTGTTTAGGACCATATTTTCTTTGAATCTTTCATTCATAATATGAGGTTCCATCTGAACTTCTTTCTGTTTAATTTCTGTTTCTATATTTATAAGTCACCTCTTCTTTTCAGCAATAATTAACTGCATTAATTTAATGGAACTCGTATGTAGAATGAGCTCCCACTCTTTAACAAATTGGTCGTTATTACAACCAAAAGTGGGTTTCTTTTTTAAACGTAGGCCTCTAGGGACCCTTCCCACTTTAACATATTGTTCTAAAATAGCTATATCCCACCATGTCCGGATTTCCTTATTAAGAATCCTCTCAAGATCCCAAAAACCATCATCTATATCATGGCTTGGACTGGGACTTTCTATACCACTTTCCTCATTAAAGATTTTCTGACACAGATCAGATCTTGCCCCTCCTGTGAGGTGTGTTCTAAACATGATCGTATAACTCGTACACACACTTTGGGACAAGTAAAAAGGAGCTGCTCAAACAGTCAGTAAACAACAAATAAAAATATAGAACAAGGGTACTGTTAATAGCACTACACCAAGAATTATCTGTGTTTAAGTCCTTTAAAATTAATTCTTCCAAAAATACACTCCCCGTGTGAGCGGTGGCTGCCAATTTTCTCCTGAGAGACTGTTGTTGTATCGTCTCAAATAGTAGTAGAGTATCTAAAAAAGGAGGTGAGAAAAGGCGCTCTCTGGTGTAGTATTTTAGAAATATTAGAATTTTCAAGATAAGCATTTCATCAATTAAAAAACAGGCACATCAGGGGTCTTAGTGTGGAGCCAGCGTGTACTCGTTCTCAAAAAGAATCCCAGAATCGACAGATAACTTTATCAAGTGTGCCCTCGGAATTCTGAAACAATCACTTTGGTTCCGCTCCTCCCCGTACATTCAATGGTGGAACATGCAGGTAAATAGAAGGATATGCGCTCTCAAAATGCCATATTTTTTGAGATTTTATTGTAACAAAATAAGATAAACAAACAGAAAAACAAATTAAGTTCTTACATTAAAAGTAGGTGGGTCTCTTATAGAGACACTAGGCATAGGATAACCGCACAACACCTCAACGTGTTTCGTCACTTAGACCCAGCTCACTGGGTTGGACTTCGTCAGGAGGATAAAAGAAATGTTCACTGTGAGCCCCTTTATAGTGTAGAGCCTAATAACAACATCATTTATGGTATTTCCGGCAACAGACGCCGGACAGCGCCATCTTGGATGTCCCTGCGCATCAGCAAGTCTCGCAATAGCCTAAAAGACACTTAGTACGCAGGTAATTATGTAAATAGGCTCTGTTGGCTCTAATGGATAGGCACTTGCTAGCACACAGACGAGATGATTAGGACACTCTGTTGCTCAACGAGTTGGTATCGGTCAGTACACAGGCAAGATGTTAGGACGCTCTGTTGCACAAGAAATAGATGTTTGTAGACACAAGGATACGAGGAGGGAACCTGGAACGAGGTAGCGGCAGTAAACACTGGATAGCGACAACATTGCACAGGCAACTTCCTTCTGTCCCGAGGCAGGCTTTATACCCTAAGGTAGCAGATCATAGGTGGACAGCATCAGCTGACCACCACCATGCTACCATTGGCTAAAGGGTAGTCAGGTGATGTGAACTGTCATGGCCGAGTTCACGACGGCAACCACAGCAACCAAGGCACGGCGCAGCACACAGATGTCCACATGGCTCGAAGAATAATGCTCAGCTCATCACCCGCTGCTGCACCTGGCGTCTGACCACCCGAGGGCTCAGGGGAACCTGGCACCGTGGTGAGTTAACAGCCGATCCTAGGCCGCAACCTGACAGTAATGTCCTGGGCCAAAATGTATTTTCCATAAGATGGACTTTAAAATAAAGCTCTTTAAGAGTGCCTATGCCCTGCACATGCATACATACACAAACTGTAATAGCTATATGACAGAATAGTTAAGGTTTGTTATTTATATATATATATATTATATATAGATATAGCTAGATGACCAAATAAACAGCGGCACTCGGAGACTTATGCAAAAAGTCAAAAGTATGTATTCATGTGACACCGTTCGGGACCAATGTGTCCCTTTGTCATATAACAAATGCCACCGGCTGCTATTCTCACGCACTACTGGTGGTCTGTGCTCTCACATGGACCCAGAGTCCTAGCCATGTGCTGACATGGTTTACGTTCTACCCAGTTCGGCTCGATTGGCCACGTGATGTAGATATTATATAATGAGGGAGGGCGTGCGGTCAGCACAACACGTGAGGCTGCTGTCATAGGGGGCGCTCTTCCCTCACCTTCTCCAACACATCGATTCCAGGCTCGCAACTCCCAGCCAAATCAGTTTGGGGGGTCTGGGGCCGAGCGCCCCTCCTCCCACGAAGACGCCGGTAAGGACCTGACCGTGTCGCTGGATGCGCCCACGTGGTGTGGTGCGTCATCACCCTGAGACGCGGTGCCGCGTCATCAACCCCAGGAGGCCGCACGGTGGGTTATTTAAACCCCTGCGTGCGGCCCGGCAGGGACAGCGTGCAGGAGCCATCGGAGCAGGCGGATCGTCGCTGGAAGGAGTCCAGAACGCGAGCCAGCGGTTCAGGTAAGCCCTCGGTGAGGCCCTTGTATCTAGTGTTAGGTTGCTGTATATCTTTACATCCACTGTATCACCAACGTTCGGCATTAGGCCGAGGCCCTTGTATCTCGTTGTGGTATATCGTCACATCCATGGTATCGCCACCGGGTGGCGCTAGGCCGATGTGATCTCTTACAGGGGTCGGGATCAGGACCACCCGGCCAGCAAGGGGACAAGAGCATACCCGGTGAGCGCATTCTGTGTTCGTGTGTTTCGATTATTGTTGTGAGTGCTAACCCCTCCCCTCCACATCCCTCTTCCCTCCCTCTGGCGTTTTCGTTCGGATTGCACCCTGGTGCCTGCCATACGGGTGTAACCAGTCTGAGGCTAAAAGTGCCAATTATGACCATCCTCTAGTCCCCGGAAGGTCTGTCTGTTAGTCCGTAATTGTGGCCCCGAGGTCCCTTCCTGAGGCTCAGCGTGTCCGACCTATCTTACAGGGTGTTGCTCCCTCCGTTGTGCGCATGCGCATTTGGGTACCATCGACCCGCTTGCGAGCGTCCTGCGCTCGCGAGCGGGTCTGAATGAGACCCTCTGTCCCACATTAATTTTATAGTCCCGTTTTAGGAGCTCCCAAGGGTGCAATCAGAAATGTGTGATACTATCACTATTTGCAGAGAAACAGAACGTAGCTACTACGGAACCTCACAGATCGCTCGCATCAGTAAATATTGTGTTACTAGCCCTCTACACTGCACACATTACAAAGGCGTAGCTGATTACACGAAGCACCAGCTACCTCCTCACACCTCCTCACACCTCCTCTCGCCCTGGCGCTGCTGCATCCAAAAATAAAACTTGGGGAAGTGAGAGCGCTTTATACCAGCGCTGGGGGGCGGCGGCCACGCCCGGCATAGGTGTACTTCCAGCGTGTGGCGATGGACACCGCCTATGGGCGGGTGATAGGCGGAGCCTGTGCCTGGTCCCTCTCACAGTCACAGAGAGCTCGGAACTAGTAGAGTTTCAAGTTGGTGTTGGAGCCCGCTCCGACCGGGGCTCAGCTCTGTAACATTGCCCGGGACACTCGCATCCCGCTCCGGCCATGGCATTCGCCAACTTCCGCCGCATTTTGCGCTTCACGACGGACAAGAGGAGGCTGAGGGAGTACGAGCACGTCCGGAGAGACCTGGACCCAAACCTGGTGTGGGAGATAGTCGGGGAGCTGGGGGACGGAGCCTTCGGCAAGGTGTACAAGGTGAGTGGGACGCCTGTTGTGCCAACCTGCCTGTCACTGTCACACTGCGGTGCCGCACGCAGCACAGGGACTGGCACACCTGTACTCTAGTACAGGGCATAGAGCTCAGTATTACGTGACCCACCGGCCATCCTAACATAGGCGAAGTTGTTACACAAGCGGTGCTAGGCTGTATGGCCGCCCGTCTGTTCCCCCTTCCTCACTGATTGTTATATTACTGATGCAGCTTTATGCACATACATTTATTATACAACAGTCAGTACTCTGCTGCACATGCCGGGACGGGTCTGGTATGTTATGACGTTGGTTACCTTGTCAACATTAAGTACCAACATGGTGACAATATGTTGACATAGACAAAATGTCGACATGGACCTAATGTCAAAAATCGGTTTCTCATTATAGCTGACTGCTAAACCTAATGCTAATGTTAAGATATTATTTGCATACCACCATGAGTAGGGTTTAAAATTGACACCCACTAGTGATGATATAATGAAGGTGATCATTATAAGACCTAGGTACCTACAAGTATGTGTGTTTTATGAATTGTCCTAAATTATGTGCTCCATTCCATGTCTACTTGCAAACGGGTGGCATAAATATGTGACTGTCGTGCCTGTAAGTGTGTCTATACACCACACTTACGGTACCACCAGACTCGTGTATTTTTGTTTGCAGCCCCATAGGGCTAAGGGCCTGATTCAGAGCCGCTCGTAAGCGGCCGCTCGTTCGCTCCGAGCGATGTTTGCCCAACTGCGCATGCGTCCGGATCGTTATACGCATGCGCGAACCAGTCAGTGCGGTCGAAATTCATGTGCTCGCAAAATAGCGAATGCCTGATAATTTGAGTGACAGAAAGAGGCGTATGTGGGTGGTAACAGGGGAAGGTGCTGGAAAACGGGGAGTGGAGATCCGAACGCAGGCGTGCTTAAAGGTCAAAACGGGCGTTTTATGGGTGTGCATAATTAAAACAGCAGCGTCATTGACCACTTCACTGGGTTATTTTATAGCCAGAACTGCTCGCAAGATTGTGGTAGCAAAAACCAACCACAAGAATAGCGAGCAGTTCATACGCTGGTCGATGTACTCGATTAATCTAATAAATAGCGGACATGACGTAGGATGCGAGCGGCCAGGGGGCGTATTTATCCAAAAAACGACGGCAAGTTTTGTTCGCTCGTTCAGACCTACAGGCGTGAACAGACCGCAAAGAGCGAACGGTTCATTTGAATAGCCACCCCTATTTTCTGGACAAGCGAGCGCTAATTGCGTCCGGCTCTGAATCAGGCCCTAAGTACAAAATTCCATGAGTCTGAGGGGAGAATAGGTGCCATTGCCTGCATTTCTTTATAATGGCGACTCTCTCCTTATTGAATTGACCCTTTTATGTTATTATGGGTGGGATGCAACAATGCAGATTTTGCGTTCAAAACTTCGAAAACGACATTTTCGGAGGTTCGGCCGCTTACTGAATATGCACCAAGCTCCAGCATGCGATAGATGGCGTTGCACAATAGAAGCCTATGGGTTTCTTTTCACAATTCCCCCTGAGAGGGATCCAGTCAGATCCCTCCCTGCACCCCCCCACGGTGCGTGTGTCACTCAATGCATGCGCAGAAGGACTTCTGGGCCATAAACGTTCTATCGCAAAGACAGCTCTTATTGGGAGAACTTTCCTTTGTGACTCTTTTCAAGCATACAGCGTTAATAAGCGCCTTTATGTTTGCGATGAGTGGCGAGATGCATCTCATTCGAAATGCGGTGTGTCATGCATCCTTACATTCTCTAAAATATAAATATCCTATGTTATTTGTCTGGAGGATGTCTAAATGTCAAACTATTTAATTGTAACTACTGTACAATGGAAATTTACAATGAGTTTGGCTTTATCTGGACTCTTCATCTTTTACAATCAGTTCTACACAGGGTATTTGACTATTTCTTATTGCAGCATTCCTTAAGAAATGCTCTGAATATTATGTTAAGGATGTTAGAAGTTAATCAGTAACTGTACTTTTTCTTGACTCCATACTTCCATTATACAAGTCATCACAATGTCAATACAAGGGTTGATGGTGCAGCGTTAATGTATTCAGTGGTGAAGGGTTAAACATTTTTGCTCTTGATCCTCTTTGTATTGGAGAGGCACTGAGCTGAAATCATTTCTAAGCAAACTCTCAGACAGCAGTAGGGTTTCCTAAGTCAATTGTCTGCTTGAATGGTTCAATTTTGTCTCACTCCCCTTATCCATATATTGTCTATTCAGCTTTTCTGTTTAAAAAGGTCGTTTTGGCTTATGGGAAAATAACCTCCTAGAATAATCGTTTCTCAATTTGTTTTTGTTTTTTTGTGTTCAGTGGGAAATACCAGAAATCTCTCTTAAATATGTTGTTCCCCACAATCATCACAGAATAAACCGTTTATTTATGTTCAGCTTATTGTTCACCTAGTGTCTGTACAATAACAGCAGTGTGTATTCCCTGTAATACCAATCTTGACAGTCTGGTACATTGGGAAGAATACAACTATTTTATTGTTTACTTACGCTCCCCATTCCTCCTTTCATATCCTCTGTTAAACCAGTGACGAGCAGTGTGGTACACTACAAGTGCCACATATGCGTAACCTTCAGAAGGGCCACACATTACCTTATTCTCTGTAATAAATTAAATCTTAATTCAATCAGGGTGGCACCATGTGCCCTTAGTACAGATCCCATCTGTTCTACACAAATCCCTTCTGATATATAAATGCTATTTAAATGTCCCATTTGCACCCAAAAACACAACAGACGGTGCATAATACCCACTCACGCAAAACACCCCCATATATCCATAAGAACACTGGGCCTGATTCAGAGCCGCTCGTAAGCGGCCGCTCGTTCGCTCCAAGCGATGTTCGCACAACTGCGCATGCGTACGGCTCGTAATACGCATGTGTGCGAACCAGTCAGTGCGGTCGAAATTCATGTGCTTGCAAAATAACGAGTGCCTGCTAATTTGAGTGACAGAATGAGACGTTTGTGGGTGGTAACAGGGGAAGGTGCTTGAAAACGGGGAGTGGTGATCCGAACGCAGGCGTGCCAAACGGTCAAAACGAGCGTTTTAAAGGTGTGCATAATTAACAAAGCAGCGTCATCGGCCACGTCACTTGGTTGTTTCTTAGCCTGAACTGTTCGCATGATTGCGGTAGGAAAATCCAACCACAAGCACTGCGAGCAGTTCAGATGCCTTTCGATGTACTCGATTAATCAAATAAATAGCGGAGATGACGTAGGATGCGAGCGGCCAGGGGGCGTTTTATCAAAATAGCGGCCGCAGGTTCTGTTCGCTCGTTCAGGCTTAGAGGCGTCAACAGACCGCAAAGAGCGAGCACTTCATTTAAATAGCCAGCCCTTTTTTCAGAACGACCGTTCGCAAATAGCGTCCGGCTCTGAATCAGGCCCACAATTTGCTTCTTTTAAACATACCACTTGTTCTAAAACACCCCTCAGACCACCACTCGCTTTTAAATCTCCTATGTTTGTCAGGTTCCACACACAATGGTCCGCAAATCTCCCACTCGCCCATCACTGGAAATGCTAGTGACCACTAGTCACCTAATGGTTAATCATGTTTATTCTAGCACCCTGCACCTGCCACAACCCGTGCAGTTCCTCTTTCCTGTCTGGGGTGTTGCTCTCTGCTCTGGTGCTTCTAGCACACTCTGGTCTGTATCTCAGCAGTTTGTTGCATCAGCTGAATGTGCTAGAATGAACACTAGTTAACCTTGCTTTGAGAATGTGTATATAAATTATGTTGCTTTGTCCTACTGGGAAGAAGGAAGGCCATTGCGCTAGTCTGTGTTTGTCAATGGCAAATACAGGTCTTGTGAGTAACATGCAGTGTAACATTATATGTCTGATTCAGAATTGCACGCAATGTCGATGTTCATGGAGTTGAGAGGTTTTATTTTTTTATTTTGCTACTGCGAGAAAATCCCTAAAAACTTGTACGGCACATGCGTTATACAGTGTAAGCACAAAGGCGCACGGTATCAGGAATGTCTTGGAAAAGTGCAGGGTGGCTAAACGGATGCACGGTGATGGTCCATCGTGTGGGTCTGTTATGGGAGTGTCGCGGGTGTGTCGCTATAGTGTTTGCGTATACAGACGCTTTATTGTTCCTTAGAAGCCATACTCGTATGGAAGATTTGCACCTTGCATAGGACTAGTGCAAGTTTCAATGGAGCTACTGATGTTGGCACCTAAAGATGCACCAGGCTTACATAGGGCTTGATTCAATTCAGCGCGATGCTGAATAGCCCCGGGAGGGAGATCCTGGAGCTATTACATTCACCGTGCTGTTTGGTCCGACTAAAAGACTCTTCTCGCACCTGAGGGTGCGAGGAGAAATCCTACAAAAGTGCCGGCTTAGCGCGGCGCTAACAGCCGCGCCGCTGGCACTATAGCCGGAGAATGCCTGTTCTCGCGACTAAATACCCATGTTAAGTCGTCAGAACCGGCTTTCTCCGACTTAACTGGCAACTGTCGGACCAAACAGCACAGTGAATTGAAAAACTTCGGGAGCTCTCTCTGGGGCTACGCAGCTTCGCGCTGAATTGAATGGAGCCAGTAGTCTACAGACACTCAAAATGTGGGCGTCTCAGTCCTTGCACAAACATACCACAGATGTACACCAAGGGAGGGATTTGTAGCGGCACTTGCATAAAGTCGCATACGGGCGACCACCAAAAGACGCGTCTGCGCTCACCTCTGAATCAGGCCCTCTGTGTTACTATATATGTACGGTCAATTTCATGATGCATTAACGAATAGAAAATAAACCTGTGGGATATACAAACTGGCTAATTGAATTGGCCCCATGTGTTACACACTTCATGTGCCTTCGCCTCTGATTTTGAAGATGATGCAGGCGTGACCTACCTTTATATTTTTAAGAAAGTAATGTTATAATATGGCAAATAATAAAATCAAGTTCCGTGTTATTCTTTACTATGTGGTCAGAGGAGCTTCACTCTTGGCTCCAGTTTTCTATTTAATAAGAGTGGTGAAGCTAGGAAGGGAGACACAAGGTAAAGAGTTAAGCTGCATACACACGCAACGATTTTTTGAACGATTATCGTTAAACGATGTTGTTTAATGATAATCGTTTGAAAAAATCGTTCACTTCCTGAGTCAAACGATGAACTATTATCGTTCATGCGCGTTCACGTTTGTCGTTTGTAGTTTGAAGTTTATAGTTCAGTCAGACTTGTCAACTCAACGATTTTCATTAAGTTAATATGCAAAAATCGTTTGTAGTTCAAAAAAATCGTTCATTACACTTTAAAAAATCTGACCGATAATCTGACAGATAATCGGTCCTAAAATCGTTGGTAACAAAATCGTTGTGTGTGTCTGCAGCTTAAGAGCTGGAGCAGGCAGAGTAAAAATAGTTACACACCTGGGTGACATCCACCAACCTAGGGAACTGCAGACCGAGTGGCAGATTGGTAAAACAATACAAACTTGCCAATCATAACTGGCAATGCTCTTTTATGTCAGCTTCTGCAAAGAGTGTGCTTCCTCTAACATGATAAATGGTGAAATAATGGCAGCAACAGTAAAATTCTAAATTCTTAAGAAAAATTTAAATCCTCTTTTATTTAGCTTGGTCCTCATCCCTGGTCATTTCTGGTTTATGTCCTTCAGCAGCCATTCTTAATCTCAATTTCAAAACCCATAAAACATAGCTTGTTTTTTTGTGTATGTCCTTGTTACTTAGTTTGCCCCCCATTTACCCCAAGTACCAACTTGTCCATAGTATGAGAGCATGCACAGACCATTAACTTCAGTAGTGATGCTTTGCCAAGTCGGACAAAGTTCTCCTAAGCATGAGGATGTTACATGACTTTTACAAAGGCAGTGTCCTCTAAGGCATTTGGCTCCATAGAACATAGAAACTGAACATGTTAAGTTTCTAGCCTCAGATTTGTAGTGGCAGAATTGTACAGCCTTGGCCTTACAGTTGCTTTTTGTTAAAGTCAGCTGGGATTACACTGATGTAGTTATGGTTGCAAGAGAACACTGCTTTAGATGCAGGGACATGGACTACAATCATGTTTCATTAATAGAAAGCTTATTACATATGATGACCTGTTTAATAGCTGGTATTATTGTCTGTTATTTTTGATTCCTTGTTGGCAATATCCTGTTACGAAATCTGTAAAACCTCTACAGTATGATGCTAATAGAGCACAGAGTTTGTAACCAGTCATATGTTTATGATCCTGTAAGAACTATGTGAAACTGCCTGTTTCTATAGTAATTAATTTCATTCAGTACAATGGATCCTCTGAACAATACAAATAGATTCTCATTTAGATTTGGCAGCATGTCTTAGCTCAACTCTTATACCTCTTTTCCGACCTGGGATTTCAGACATGGTTCCAACCCAGGTCAGACACATCGTTTACACAGCACCATTGATCTGGGTTATTCTCAGGTCAGCCTCTGCCCTGCTAAACTTGTGAGGTCATAAAAAGTGGGAGGTGACTGTTCCACAACCACTGATCAGCTCATTTTAGGCATGACCCAGGTTGCACAGTTTACACTGCGCCATAACCCAGGTCCATCCTGGGTCTGACGCTGGTAGCTACCTGGGTTAGATTGCCGTGTCGCTTGACCCGGATTATTTTTCAGGGACCCTTTTACACTGAGCTGCGTCCCGGGTAGACCCAGCAATAACCCAGATTTTTGCTATGGTGTAAAAGAGGTATTAGTGTAAAATAAAGCTGCTCTGTTATTTTATACCTGAAATTGGAGTTCGGTACCTAGAAGTGCTACTGCGAGTGCGCGGTGATCAGACTGCACTTGTGCGAGCGGTCTGTATCGGGTTCATGCAGTGTGTAGCCCATAGGATACAATGACTAACTCCATCTGATGATGGTGTTCCCTATTGAGGCCAGTGCTTTGGCATCCTGAGCATGGTAAATCTCCATAGACTATGCAGGCTGTTTTTGCGATCAAAACGGGGGATCACATTCCGTTGATTGTTGTTTTTTGTGAGGCCCCTAAAAATGTGTTTTCAGGGGATAGCTCACTACTTTGTTGTAATATAATAGGCACTTGAATCTTTTAAAATTTCTAACCTTTGTTAATTAGCATATTATTGTTTCTTTCAGTAGCTGAATTGTAGTACTGGTAGATGGATAATAAGTGTGTGTGTTGTATGCTTCAGAAAAGTTTTTGTTTTTCATATTGTAAATATTTTCCTAAAATCTATAACAGAGCACGTTTCAAGTTTGCCATCATTTACTCAGCATATTGCTTAGTTGTGGTAACTGAGAAGTCTCCGTCTAAGCTGAAAGCTACATCCTGTGCACACCCTACTGTAACTTCTTATCGCACGCCTGAGGCCTTGCTGCTTGTGTTGATAAAGCTGAATAATATCACAAGCACATTCAAACAAACACACACATTGATGGTCAAACCCCTGAATTTACACTTTTCTATGTTTTATAAATTTTCTATGCATTTTAGTGGCCTATATAATAATTTTACACAACCTTTTACCTAGTGGGTTTTTTTTTTTTTATTAATACAAAGGATATAAAATACTATATATGTCATATATGACTGGATATGTTTTGTCATGTTTGAGCAATTACACCATACCATGTATTTTTTCTTTATACTGTACAGATGTGTTTTTTGGTACTCTGTTTCTTCATTTTATAAAATTACACCTGTACAGTCTACCATGGGACATTTTACACTGTGCAACGGAAACTATTAAACACACTAAAACTAGTATGGTTAAAGTGCAAAGTTTATTTGCTGGAGATCTTACACGAAACACAAAAACCTGTTTGTTGCTGTGCTCTCCATCATTACTGCCAAAAAATGTTTATAGAGCAAGAACATTGTGATGTTTGTAGAGAAGCAAAGATCTGCACCTGCCAATGGGAGGAGCTGAGCGGTGCGAGTATGGGCTAGGTGCACGTGTAGGCCTAGTTTTAGATCTGACATAGGTGCATTGCTTTATTATGTCAGGAGTCCAAATAATATGATGAAGAGCGGGCAGTGTCATATAGAACTACCTAACTGGTAGCCTGGGCAGAGGGATATGTGGATTATGTGATCATTTATGTTGGGCGCAATCACGAAAAGAATATCTGGTTTCAGAGAGTGCCTTCAAGAATATGTGTCTGTATGTGTACAGGTTGAGTCTCCCATATCCAAATATTCCGAAATACGGAATTATTTTGGCATGACTGAGATAATGAAAACTTAGAAAAAGTTTGTGTTCATTGAACCAGCAATCAAAGACACAAATTATTAAAAATAATATATAAAATGACCTACAGGCTGTGTGTATAGGGTGTATGTGAAACATAAATGAAATAAATTTCTGTACACAAACTTTGTTTGAGCCACAAAAGTATTGAAAATATTGTATAAAACTACCTGTAGGCTGTGTGTATAAGGTGTGATATAACACATAAATGCATTCTGTGTGTATATTTGGGTCCCATTCCCAAGATATTTCATTATTAAATGCAAATATTCCAAAATACGGAATATTCTGTTTTCCAAAATACCCCTGGTCCCAAGCATTTTGCATTTTGGATATGGGAGACTCAACCCGTGTGTGTGTGTGTGTGTATGTGTGTGTGTGTGTGTGTGTGTGTGTGTGTATTACTGCTTAGCTGAAAGACCTGACTAGTCTTGGGATGCATAGTGAGCAGGATTGTGATGTTTGTCAGCTGATTATTTGCTGGCTCTTGTTTCCTAAATATCCAGAAGTGTTGCTGCAAATTACTTGAATGTCAGAGGGGTGGTGACTGTTGGAGGCATTTACTGCATAAGAGTCTGACCCTGAAAATGCCCAACTTTTGAACCCTTCTTCTCAATGACCATTGGCAGTAGTGGTGACCATCAACACCTCGCCCATCGATGGTCGACTGATTTAAACCATTGGACAGAAGCCATCGATGGTTTGTGTTTTTCACATACGTATGTGCAAAATTCATATATTTCACCCTCACTCATATACCATCAATGACTGGCCATCGATGGTGAACATTTACACTATCGATTGTTGCTAGGCCATGGATGGCCAACCCTAAATGGCAGTACTGCTTGAAGGAAGTAAACCCTGCTTAAGTGGACCTCAAAATAGTATCCTATTGAGGAATCTTTATGTATTTGCTGTACATTTTCCTAATGTGAGATGGAGCTTGAACTTAGCTTATCAAGTCATCCATGTGTACTTATTCCTTATGTACACAACCCATGTGTGCTGTACAGCTGTTGGGATATGTTGCCTGCACTGTGTTCTTGTATAATGGATTCATAGATCATTATGGCCTTCCACAGTTATTGCTGATGCTACAGACAAATTGGCATGTGCTGACTGTAAATTTCATGATGTTTTTTTATCTGTATTCAGAGGTCATTTCACATTGTTCACTTCCAAGTAAATGTAGTTTATGGTAACATACTATGCTTTGCTGTACCACAAGTGGAGATTAATATATTTAGTTCTCTTCTATAGAATTATAATGTGTTTCTTTTTTTTGTGAGTGTATATATGTATGTGTGTATGTATATATATAAGGGGAAGTCCAGAGGACGAAACGCGTTGGGACCCTGACCTTGCACTTTATGAACTCTTCCCAAAATACTTTTGGAAAAGATAAGCTATAAATCCGATTTATTTAAAAAATACATATTTATTTTTTACTAAAAATCGCTATTTATTATCTTTTAGTACTAGCTTTTTATCCATTATTTCTGTGTATTTATGTCATTGTGTGTTGTCTATGAATTGTTTTATCTAATTAAATATTTTTTATGCACATTATTTATGCAGTTTTAAATATATTTATTCATATATATTACACGGTTGTATTTATTGCACAAAGTCACTTGTATGTCACGGTCCTGGATAAGGACAAGGATATAAATACAAAAAATTGTTTTTGCACAGGTTGCGAGATTTGCACAGGTTTAATTGGTTCACTGTATATGCACTAGGAGGCGCTTGTGGTCAGCTATATTGTCGTATTGTTTCTTGTACCAAGGTGGCCTAGCCATGGCCACCATTTTTTGTTGACCAAGCAGACACCTTATACTTATCAAGGGAGTGCTACATATACAAGTAGTATATGTATATATATAAGTATAATATTTCTATTAGATTTACCAATATTAAAAAAACAAAAAAACACACACTTGTGAAAGGTATTTCACGTTAAACAGAGTGGACAAATTTGGCGCTGTTTTCTTCTATTGATAGATATAATATATATATATATAAATGTTTATGCAGGGTACACACTGCACAATATATCCTTCGTAGAGCCGATAAATAATATATTTAGTGCATCTGGCCTTTTGTGCACATGATTTGTCTGAATGACGTCTTTCATAGCTACATCGCGTTGGCTGTGCAGCACAGCAGATGCGATGTATCTGAGAGATATAACGTTCACATCTGCGTGTGTGTACAGATGACTGAACAGAGCTATATGCTGGCCACAAGAGCCGAGCAAGCGACAATGGTATCACAGCTGGTTCGTGTGGCCAGACATATCCTGCGGCCGATTGGTAAGTGTGTGTGCAGTATGCTTGGTAAAATCGGTTAGTTGGTCATTGGGTTGGTCCGTCAGCAAAGTGTGTAACCCGTATTACTGTTGAAGCAATGCATACAGTATAACTCTAGGCTTAAAGTACTACAGGCATTTCAGGATTAATTTAATTAGAGGAAATGCAATACTTTTATTTTTGTTATGCCCTCCCAGTATGCAGTCTGCTCATGTTGTACATATTAAAATAGCGGTGTCGGTTTGTATTTTTAAGGGGCTACAATGGTTTCTCTTTTTGCCTGTCATTGGAAAAGTGTGACCTAAAGCATTTTATACAGAAAATAATAGGACTATTTTATATTTGTAAATATGATGCACATCTGCCCATTTAAAGGTGGCTTCAAAAAGTACACATTTTTGTATTGCAGTTCCCAGCTAATGCTTATCTGTTTATATTACTTTGTGTTTCTATTTTGCTTTCACATGATTGTGATGGTTGCCCCAGCCCTAAGGTGATCTCTAGAGACCAAAGCTGGCATCTGCTGGGATCGCCCTCTGCTGAATGCTATATTTAGCTGACACCTTGCTGCAGTGGGAGACTAGTGCTGTTTCTAATCATCTAGAGCAGAGGTTCCCAAACGCGGTCCTCAAGGCTTCCCAACAGTACAGGTTTTCGAGATATCCATGGATGACCACAGGTGGTTAAATCAAATTGACTGAGGTACTAATTAAGTCACCTGTGCTCAACCATAGAGATCTGTAAAATCTGACCTTTTGTGGAGTTTCGAGGACCGCGTTTGGGAACCTCTGATCTAGGGTGATGGCCCCAAACTCTGTCCTCAGGACCCCAAACAGTTCACATTTTCCAGGTCACCAGGCAGGAGCACGGGTGTATTTATTGCTCACTGACACATTTTAAAAGATCCACACAGAACGGATTATATCACTTGTGATTGTATAATGAAACCTGTAAAACATGAGTTTTTTTTAGTCCTGAGGACCGAATTTGAGAATCTGTGATATAGAGCACTAATCCTTAACTCCAGTCCTCAAGTACCACTGACAGGTCATGTTTTGTGGAATTCTTTAACTCGTCTGTACATGATTAATCTATTTTGCTGGGTCAGTAATTATCCCATCTGTTTCCACAGACACAAATCCTCAAACATGACCTGTTGGGGCTAAAGGGCCCCATACATCAGCGACGGATTGCCGCGATGCTGCAACCTGGCAATGCAGGATTGCAGAAATCCAACATGATGGATTTTCACGAAATCGCGATCAAAAAATTATCGTGATCGTCAAGTCGGGGACATGTAAAATTTCAGCGATCCTGCGACAGATCGCCGAACATCGATAGTGGCCGGTCGGCATTTCCGATTGCATTGCTACATCACGACGATCCGTCGCAGATGTCTGGGCACCTTAACCTCACAATTATTCTGCAGGGCATATATTTAAGGGCAGATTCAGTTTCACTTCCTCATGCTGTGGCTACTTTTCTCTCTCCTTGCAAGGGCAGCAATCCTCCTCAATCTGGTCACCAAGTTATCCTGGCAGTAATGCCTGTATGGTATTGTAGTACACTTTGGCCCCTGGCAGCAGTGGTACCATTGTAGGCCATAGATCTACATTTTTATAGTCCCAAAAAAAATAGTTTGGGAGACCTACACAGTTAAACCTGCCTGACTTATGCTGCATACACACAGTCAGATTTTGTTTATAGATCTGAATGATAACTATTGTAAAAATCGTTCATATCTTTGACATGTTGGGCATGCGTTCCCACATGTCAGATAAAGATATCTGACATCGACTGTGTTTGCAGTAAGATTTGGGCGATTTCATTAATTTTAATACTGTTAGAAATCGTTTCATCGTTCACAAAATCGTTCAAATCATTGATGAAATCGTTCATCGTTATCGTTCAACGAAATCGATGATCTGACAAATCTGACCGTGTGTATGCACCATTAGGTTTTGTTTGGATGCCCTCCCACTAATTTCATGCCCTGGGTCCATGTTGCCACTTTTGATTCATATTATGAAACATGGTAGTGGTCTGGATCCTATTGGAAAATTGTCCTATGCCAAACCACAATGATATCTACAGTGAGATAACCTTAAATAAACCTTGTATTGAGCATACATTTCTTTTACATTAATAATATAGAAGTGTGGAATTCTGTATTGTGATGTTTTTTGTATTGTGTGAGAAGCACCCTTTGGATTGTCAAAGGTGAGTGATCATAGGTGTACCATTGTTCATTTATTATCATTTTAGAGAACTTGGGAGGGCGGTTTAAATATTTATTTAAGGCAGAGGTTCTCAGACTCGATCCTCAGGACCCCACACAGGTCACGTTTTTCAGGTCACCCAGCGGGTACGCAGGTGTATTCCATTTTAAAAGTTCCACTGGTGGAGCTAATTATTTCACTTGTGATTCTTTGAGGAGACCTGGAAAACATGCACTGTTTGGGGGACTGAGTTTGAGAACCTGTGCTTTAATGTAATTATGTAGACTAAAGGGCTGATATTCTATTTAGAGAATTGATAATACATTGTAGAAGGCAGGAACCAGTCGTCATATCCAGGAGCCAACAGGTTCTTGCAAGAAATGGGTTTACATTGGGAGTAATAAAATGCACGAAGTTGGTGATCAGCAGTATTTTTTGTTTTTATCTTGGGTGCATTCAAAACTTAACATTGGGGATTTGTCATTTCAAGGTAGGATTGTCATGTGAAAGGTACTCTTTAAGTGGTGTATATAAATGTGTACACTACAACTACCTTGGCTTTTTTTATCTTTATTACAGTATACTTACCCTTTAAGCAACCAAGTCCTGGGGGAATGGTATTCTGATATGCTGTTACTTCGGGATGTAGTTAAGAGACCGGCGACCATGATGCCGCTGGTCTCAATACCGACCTAGAGATCCCAACAAGGGACTTAAGATAGGCATCACCTATCTTAATCCCGATGCCGGAATGCCTAAGGATGCCAGCCCGAACGAGGTTGTCCGGGACGCTCTTAGAGGGGGAGGGAGGAGGGGGGGCGGAGGGTTAGGTTTTGGGGGTGGTGTTTAGGGTTTGGTACCTCTAGGGGGGGTAGGCACTAAGGGGAGAGGGTTAGGTTTAGGCACAAATGGGGGGGAGGGCAGACTTACCCGACCGGGATGCCACTGTCGGTATTCTGACAGGAGGCTTCCCTACAGCTGGCATTTCATACCCATTCCAGTTACTTCTATTGGGATGCGTGTCCTTTATAACCTAGGATGAATCCAGGTTTGGTTCTTTTTAGTACAAACACTCACTCACGTTCATATGTATTTATTTTCTAGATAGTGATCTGTTCAAAGCAAGGAACTATGTGGTTTACCCCGTTCCCTCCAGCATAGTTAGCATTTCCTTTTTGTGTTGTCAGGTTTCCCTCACTATTTACTTTCACAGTATGACTTTCTGTTCTCTGAATACGCTACATAATACTGTATGTGATGGCTCTGTCCACCACCACTACTTTACAAGTGGCTTTAGGTGCCACAACTAGTGTATGAAGTCTATAGTAACTAAGATTGCCCTAGTTGCAGATATCAATGTTTTATTATTTTTTTTTGTTTATTGGTTTTTATTTTAAAATCTTTATTGCCCATCTATCCAAAGATGTTTGCATTCTTTGTTTATTTGTGTAATTTTTTTACTTTATTTTTAAATAAAATATGATCTGTTTTATAAATATATCCTTATCTGCTAACTTTACAAGATAGATTAGTTGTATTGAGGACTTTCTCAGAAAAAAAAAAGTTTGTTTTCACTGGATCAGCTTGACCTTTGTCTGAGCTTCTGCTTTAATAACTGTAAGACGTTTGTGCAACTTTTTATTTGTCCTTTAGTTCCAACAAATAATTATAACTGTTGGGTGTGGGCAAGAAAATATATTGTTACCTGCAAGATCCTTGTGCTATTTAGGATAGCATAGAATCGCCTGCAATTCATGAACCAGATCATAGAAAAAGAATAAATGTAAGCAAACCATATGTTATGCATGTTGAAGTACACTGAATGCATAATGACAGCAAGAAAGAAAATTGCCACATGCCATTTACACTTTTGCCCTGCTGTGTGAGCACACTATGCTGCCTATTTTATAGTGGAGTCATACCAAAAATGCAAAGCATTGAATGGTCTGTAAAGCTATACGGCGATGCACTAAAAAGGCTATTAATCCCTCCTATAGGGGGAAATGTATCAAATATTTGAGAGAGCTACCAACCAATCCGCTTCTAACTGTCATTTTTGTAGCACAGCCTGTAAATGTCAGAAGGTGATTGGTTGGTACTAAGGGGGTCATTCAGACCCGCTCGCAAGCGGGTCGATGTCACCCCAATGCGCATGTGCACGACGGAGGGAGCTCCGTCGTGCGCATGCGCGAGACCCGGACAGCGACAGCCAAGCTGTCACTCCGGTTCTCGCACCAAAAGGGGCGTGCTGTCGATGGTGACTGACAGCATGCCCCCTTTGGTGGGCGTGCTGGGGCGTGGCTGCCAGACGGAGGCGTTCCCATGGGAACGCCTACCGTCTGGGTCTGGCCCCACTGACATCACTAGTGATGTCAGTGGGAGTGATTTTGGCTCTGATAGAGCCAAAATCACTCCAGGGCTTGCGGTCACCGAGACCCTACCGCAGGGTCTCATCGCAAGCCCGATGGTCGCGATGGTCTTGACCATCGCGACCATCTTTTTGGCCGCTCGCATATGCTGTGGGTGGTCACCCACAGCTATGCGAGCGGCCAGGAGGCCGCTCCATTTTTAGGTAGGAGGGCACTGATTCAGAGCGAGCGCTCTTGTCAGAGCGTCCGGCTCTGAATCAGGCCCTTAATCTCTCTCCAAGATTTGATCTCCCCCATAGACAAAAAGGATTAGTAGAAGCAAGCATTATAGAAGATTACTCTGTATGCTTTTACTTAAGTATACCTTTTCCCACATCACTACATCACTACAGCTATCATCACATCCCCTCTATTCCTGTCAGCTGCTTGTACAATGTGGCCCTCTTGAGAGTCTGGGTTAATAACAACAAGGTAGTCCTAATACATTACTTATCTGTGTTTAAAAGGAACTGTTAACTTTTCATGACTTTATGTAGCTGTTTGATGTGTCCTTACATTTGAGCCTTCAAATCATGCCACTTCTTGTCATCTAAAGCAGATATTTCTTCACTGAAGCAAAGGACGGGAGGTTGGAAATCGCTGCATAGGAAGCTAACGTAACGCCTAATAACACAGATCATAGAGGATTGATTACTTAGAACTTCTACTGTCCCCACAGTACTAAAAATATGCTCTAAATAGGAATACACTGCATAGTCCGCTAGGTATTGCAGAGTCATCACTAAATATCATCTGAATTGACAGATATGACCAATGATCTATTATTTGATCTATTATCCCCTTCTATGCTTTTTACATTCTTTAATTATAATACTTAATTTACAGATCTCATACACGTATATTTTTAAAAAGGGATAGAGTGTGTATATGTATATGTGTGTGTGTATATATACACACACACACACACACACACTCTCTCTCTCTCTCACTCACTCACTCACTCACTCACTCACTCTCACTCTCACTCTCACTCTCACTCTCACTCTCACTCTCACTCTCACACTCTCTCTCTCTCTCTCTCCAAGGTGTGCTGTCACAGGGCAGGACAGACCACAGCGCGTCACTTTGTTTTCCTGACGGAGCCGTAAGGGCCTTGAAACGTTGAATAAACTTTGCTACATTAGAAATCCTGGAGGTCTGTGCGAGCACCCAGGTACTTTATCACCAGAGGAACATTGAGTGCCGAACCATACCAACCAAAATATATATTTAATCTTTTTTTTTTTTTTTTGCATGCCTGTCCTGAATCTACAGCCATTGTTAGGGCCAAAGGGGCCTTAATGAGTCCTCTTTCTATCACTGCACCCCTCCACAAACCTAAAATCATTTGGCTTAAGCTGGCCATAAGCTAGCAAGCTTTTCATTAGGTCAACCAACTGGTTGGTCTGACCCAGGGCCGAAACTAGGATTTTTGTCACCAGGGGCAAGACAGTAATTTGGCGCCCCCCATGTAATTCCCCCTGCAGTAGTGCCCATATTGTAATGCCCCCATAGTAATGCCCATATGTTAATACCCCCATAATAATGCCCCTGTAGTGCCCACCATACAGTAATGCCCCTGTAGTGCCCATGCTCCCATATTAATGCCCCTGTAGTGCCCATGCTTTCATAGTAATGCCCCTGTAGTGCCCATGCTCTCATAGTAATGCCCCTGTATTGCCCATGCCCCCATAGTAATATCCCTGTAGTGCCCTTACAGTAATGCCCCTGTAGTGCTCATGCCCCCACAGTAATGCCCCTGTGGTAATGCCCCTGTAGTGCCCATGCCCCAATAGTAATGCCCCTGTAGTGCTCATGCCCCATTAGTAATGCCCCTTATTGCCTATGCCCCCATAGTAATGCCCCTGTGGTAATGCCCCTGCCCCCATAATAATGCCCCTGTAGTGCAGCTTATTAAAAAAAAAAAATACTTACCTTGAACCCCGCTCCTGCATCCAGCGTCGCGTCCGGTCCGCCGGCTGCTCCTTGGAACTATGGGGGAGATGTCATGACGTCTCCCCCATAGTGCCCGTGGGGAGAGCCGGAAGCTGGAGTTCGGGCGAGAACTCCAGGCTCCGGCTACACCGCGTCGCTGCAGAGAAGGAGCCGGGCGCCCGCTGGTAATAAATATTACCAGCGGATGTCCGGCTTGGAGCCTCTCTGCAGCGCCGGGCTGGAGGTCACTGGCACCAGGTACAGCGGCTCACCCGGTGCACGTGCACCTCCAGCCCCCCCCTAGTTGCGGCCCTGGTCTGACCAAATGAAGTTTGACTGCACACACTGCCAACTATTTCATCAGATATCCCTGATATTCTGTCTTTGGTGATCGTTTGTCACAAATCTTTTCTCCCAATACATTCTCCAGATTATCATATGATTCCTAGCAAAGATGGACATCAGGAGCTTGCCAGGAAGCAAGATTCATCAACTGGATTAAGAATAAAATTGGGTATCGCCCGAATCCTTAACCAGCACAAGGGTGAAAGCACTGTTTACCCCCAAAATCAAGGGAAAAGATGGGGGATTGTGAATTTAGTTTTACCAGCACTTCAGAGATATCAGAATGGCTGGGTATCAAAAATTATTGCCTGGGCATACGGGTGTTTGGAGAATCGCAAGTACCAGCTTGCCCAGGCACTCTGGCATCTCTACTGTGCTGGAGAAAAATGCTAATTTAAAACAGATACAAGTTTAATTACAATAAAACAAGCTTTACTAAAGACGCATCAAGACCCCTGTTAACACAGCCATATTATATAATACATATTACTTCCTGAAGTAGTCACCTTTTAGTCCAATGGAATCCGGTCTATAGAGCTACAGTAAAAAGGTCAACCTTGTCTAGATAGACACCAGATGGTAGACAGTCAATATGTCGACATGGACAAAAGGTCAACAAGGTATAAAAGGTTGCACAAAAATGGTCAACCTTTTTATTTTTTTTATTTCTAACCCTAATCTTTACCCTAAACCTAACAGTCAGGGTAGGTGCCTGACCCTAACCATCCCTTCTAGTGCCTAACCCTAAACCTAACCTTGATCCTAAAAACAAAACATGTTGCAGGCTGTGTTTGAAAAATTACAATTAGGAGCTGGTTGGTTGGTACCTTATCTCTGTCAACTTTATCTCCATCCAAGGCTTAGTAAATAAACCCCATAGTTGCAAGTGGAGATCTGAATGAATTCCATGCTACTCTGAATAGCTCCATAGATCCTCTGAGATGTGTATGTCTGCCATGGATGCATGCACCGTGCATACAATTGCTTTGTAAATGTGAGTTGTGTTTTACAAGTAGTTAGTACAGAGAATTGCTGCTTTTCATAATAATGTTCATACACGTGGACACTCAGATTTCTTTTTGTTTTAGAGTCTGTTGGAGTTTACTGTACCTGACCTACCAGGTGGACTCTCAGCCTCACATTATGTAAACTGCATGGTGTGACATATTGGACTTATGCAAATTGTCACATGTGTATAACTGTGGGCACACCCCATTAGTATGCTACGTTATTGTTGTGTACAGTCATACTAGTGTGAGAAAATGTCAATGTTTTAAATTAGTATTTGGTTAGATCATGTACAGCCGCTTTTCTTTTTGAACTTCTGCTTTAATTAGTAGGAGCAATAAGCCTCCATTACCACTTTGGCTTCTCATTTGGTTCTAAATTCTTTATTTGAAGTTGAACATTACATGTGCTTTACCAGCACGACCCTTGCACAGTCATGGGAGATTATAAATCATAAGCTTTGTGGACTAAGATCTGAAATGGCATTGCTGTTTACCGGTCTTGTGTGTTGAATTGGATCAATTGCATCTTATACAGGCCTCCTACTTGTATGTTTATTTTAAAGGGAACATTTCCAATCAGTTTTCCAATATCTAACATTATGGCAGGTTACCCACTGGTGTAGCTTTAAATGCAATCACATTTGACTCACAGTGGCATTGAGTACTTGCAGTCTAGGAGGGGGGTTGTCAATAAAGGACACACTGCTTCCACAAAAAAAAACCCACTACAGAGTAAATGCTTCCACTGAGAAGTTCAAACGCTAGTGGGCATGGGTAATTGGAGCCAATGGTTTCCATTACTATAGCTGATTAAAAAAATTGTTATACCATTGGTAAAGCTCCCCAATAGTGGAACCCAAGTAAAAATCCTAATTGCAATCCACAGTTATTGATTCACATGCTGTACCTCTACTGAGAATGTTATACTTCAAAACTGCCCGTTGCTCTTTGCACAATAGCTGTTTGTAAGAGCAGGAATTCCTGAGGCAAGAAGCTCATGTGATCAATCCAAGCCAATCTACTTCAAGCTGACAGCTTAATTTCTCTGGATGTTTTTCAGGAGTACAGAAAGCTTTGGCATGTCAGTACCTGGAATGTTCACGTGTGTTATGTCATGGCTCCCAACTGGCCTGATGCTAGGAGGCTTGAGGGGACTATACAACTGATCAGGACTTTGGATGCAGTTGGGAGATGTGTCCCCCTGTTGAATGCCTTTTCAAGGCTGTGTGTACAAGTCTGGCAATGAAGTTGTGTTTTTTTGGCGGGAGGGAAGGGAGGTTTGTGCTTCCTAATAGTCGCCTAGTCACACGCACCATGAACTTGTCCTGCCCTCTAATGGGACACTGGCACGTCCCTTTCACCTATGTCCCAACTTCAAATTTTCCATTGCTGAGAAGAATGAATTCTCATGGGTATTTCCAGCTGCCTGCCATGTAAAAGGTTAATATAGAAGAAATTGTACAGATGTAACACACAATCAATGTCAACATGTTTAATTTATTGCATATAGATGATTATCGCCAAGTAAGAGGGTTGAGTGACTCCTGTAACTTTGTCTTGCCAAAGATATTAAGTAGAGCTCTTTAATTTAACCAGGCTAAATGTCAGTCTAGCAGTTGTTCAGTAGAGGGGAGACCATTTCACCCCTCTGAGCTATCGGTAGCTGCTGGGGAGAGTTGGAGTGAGAAACTGAAGGTCTTACCAGCAGCTGAGCGAGCTGATTGGGGAGCCACAAGCCCACATGCTGGCCATCAGGGGGCGGAGGGAGATCTGTCGCACTCTGGAAAGAAGGGTGTAAAAATAGTGGTGGGCACACTGCTCCTCAAACTCAAATATATTAATCACCCAACCTCTAGACACAGCCTCCCAGTTATCTTCCCCATCCCTATTCCACCACGTGGAGACAGGACCCACAAACAGCAACTTAAACATGACCCACATATTGCACACTTCCAGAAACTGGAGTGTGCACTCCAAATATCACGTACCCATGTATTACCATTAATTGTGTTAAACTGTTTACTGCCGGTTAATTTAACTCTTAGAGAGTAGGGGGAGAGATTCAGGAAAATAGGTGAAGGTGGGTGCAATAGAGGCAGGTAAAAAACAGGATAAGGAGAGGGGAGGGAAAAAATTGTGGAGGCAGATGTGAAGGGGGAAGACAGAGAAAATAAACACAAAACTTTGCAACCCAGCAAATGTCTTGTCCATAATCCTAGTGTGTGTGTTTTTCTTATTTTTTTTTCTAAACTCTCTAGGAGCCATCTTAAAAGCAGAGGAGGCACACAGTAGCTCCCCCAATTCATAGTATGCCACACAGTAGCTCCCCAAATTCATAGTATGCCACACAGTAGCCCCCCCAATTCATAGTATGCCACACAGTAGCCCCCAACCACTTCATTGTATGGCACACAGTAGCCCCTTCATTCCTTAATTTGGTACAAAGTAGCCCCACTCCCACCCCCCGCCAGTGGACTGTTTTAATGCACACCTTGTGCCTGTGCTGGACAAATAGACCACTGTACAGCCCACCTTACAGAGATATTCATATCAGTACCCTGCTTGTTCTATAATGTGATAATGTTCTGTGAAGCTCCATAGTTGTATTCCTTGTGTAGCCAATAATCTGTCCAATTATTCATATACAAATGTACGGATGTGGTATGTTATGTCGACGTGCATAAGGTCGGCATGTTTAAATTGTTAACATGCTTATAATTCTGATAGTGACCATGTTAATATTAATCATGTCTATCTGGATGACATGTCCACGTGATAGAATATCAACATAGCAAAGTCCCTGGTGTCATGGTGACCGTGGCGTCTCCAGTGACATCTTTCAGGTCCCGGTGGTCATGTTTACAATCATTCCCAGTGCAGGCATCTCACGAGTGGCATTCTGATGTGTACAGTCCCCATAATCCCTACCCCTAACCTTCCCCTAGTGCCTTACCCTTCTGGCGGTGCCTAAACCAAAGTGCCTGCATTCTGAGAATGTCGGCATGGTACCTGCCAATGTGACCGGATAGCCAAATGTACACTGCAGGGCTGGATGTGAATGACCCACCTCTGTAATGTTATTACTTTCCAAAATCAATACAGTATAACCAAGAATGAGTGGTAGTGTATTCAGAATAGCTTTGATGGTAGAGAGGAGACTGAGCATAAGTGTTAACCTGCAGGAGTCTCCAGGAGGATGACCAAGGCACTGCAGGGACTTGAGTTCAGGAGGCCGTGCAGTGTGGGAGGCAGCAGGAGAATGTGCAGATTGGTGGGCGAGACACTTTCCGGTTCTGTTATGTGTCAGCGATTGGGCATCAGGGAGGGGCAGGCCAAATGCTCCAGCTGCGGCATGCTGTGCTTGGCTTGCTTACTCCTACCATGACAAAATACAGTCGCCAGGTCTAAAATCTTAGTTGCCCTGGCAACCTGTATTTGTCACACCCTGTATGTGGGTTTTGACAAAATGGGGTCCTGGGCACTGGGCGAGTGCTATATCCCTTGACTCATTGATGATCCCATTGTACAGATTAATTGTGAAGCACCTGTTGCTCAAACCCCCATTGTCTTTTATTTTTGCTTTATTATACACCTTTTCCCATGCAGTTAATGGGAGAGCATAGTTGCATCAAAGGTAAATGTATGTTCTTCTTGCTGATTTAGTCCTGGGGTTTAGAGATGAACTATCATGAAAAAAATGTAATAAAAATAAAACAATGCGATTCTGAAATTAATCACTCCAAGAAGAATAAAATGACCTTTGTTATATCAGGTAAGCATTTGGAAATGTTGACTTTGGCACAAACCTACCAGAGCATTCCAGTGTGAACTGCCAATAGTTTTGCTTTGATTTAGAGGTGACAGCATTTCCTGATCAGCTAATAATGAAGGGCCCTTGTTCAGCAGCAACTGGGCCGAATGACCTTCATTCTTGGTATTGAGGCATTAAGGGGTGTACTTAATTTTACCATACAAGGGTAAGGCTTCTGCACGCATACATACTTATCGCATGATGAAAATTAAACTTATAAGATGAAGTGCTAAACAGAGACAGAACACCTTTTCACAAGACAGAATTAACATTGAGATGCATGCTCCCACCTTAAAACTATAGCCATATGTAGTCTGTCTCTCCCATATATGGAACAATTTTAAGAGTTCGAAAACCTGAATTTGTTTTGTTTTTTTGCAACCATAATTTTGTCCTACTTTTTATACCATGATGAATAGAAGATGAGCCTTCAACAAATTAGTTGCAATCACTTTCTTTACCGCTCAGAGCATATGAAGTAAAATCTTAAAGAATGGAGAGTGAGTTCCCTCCAACGGTCTCTTTATGAGGACCTTGTTGGGAAGAGAGCTTGACCTCATCCCCGACCAGGCTGGATAAAACGCTTCCCAGGAGAGTTTGGGAAACTGGTCAATCTCACCATACATGTATCAGAGTAATGTTAAACTGCAAGGCAGTGAAGTGTTATTCACAGGGGGGACATGTACTACAACAATTGCTGTAATAGACCAAGAATCATCAATCTTATGGTAGCCATGATCTCTTTATAACAGATAGGAAAAGGCTGTCCGGATCTAGTTTCGCAAAGAATGGTCGCACATAAGAGAGATGGGAACAAAAGTTAAATTGAAAATGCTTACAAAGTTAACATGACTAGGCCAAAAAAATGCGCAGTCAAAAGATGTTTACCCGGACACCAAACGAATAAGTTATTTACTCAGCTATGGTATTAAAAGCGAGTCTATTCTGCCTCAAAAATAAATTAATACAAAATTCACTTGGTAGAGTGAAAAATAATTTGCATATAATCTGACAGTGCTGACAGTGCTGTTTTGCCTCCTGAGATGGTAGTTTTCAACAACTTCTGAGTACCTTCAGACAATTGGGACCCCTGAGTTTGGTTGATGGCTGCTCAATATAGAAACAAGGAATTGGAGCAAGGAATGATGGCAGAAGTATTTCAGTGTGTCTCAGATCAGTTTTCGGAGCATAGTTATGAAGCAATTAGAAATTCCCATCCCCTTTGACTGTCTGTAACAGGTCGCATACAAAGACCATAGTGGGTTGGTGCTACTCCTTTTGCATATTGGGGGAGATGTACTTAGCTCTGAAAAGTGATAAATTGGAAAGTGATAAACTACCAGCCACTCAGTTCCTAACTGTCATGTTACATGACAGGAGCTGATTGGCTGGTAGTTTATCACTTTCCAATTTATCCCTTTCCCAAGGTTAGTACATCTGCCCCATTGTGAGATAAATGTATCAAATCTTGGAGGGAGAGATAAAGTGGAGAAGTTGCTCATACCAACCAGATACCAACTGTCCTATTACTGGCTGTTATAGAAAAATTACAGTCAAGGTGGATACACACTATACTATATATCGTCTGGTCTGCGACCGATCGCACCAATCATTGTATAGTATTTATAGGCATTTCCACCCAATTCATCTTTTGATGATGTGCTGCACTTCAGATGAGATGATACCACGCACAATGCGGCGCTGTTACATGAAGCATGTAACAATATATTGCATGGTCGTGTGTTGGATCGTGCCGTGTATAGTGATGTGATATATCATTACATCGCATCACTGGGTTGTACCATCGTTCAGGTGTTTACCCAGCTTTAGTATCTGATTGGTTGCTATGAGCAACGTTTCCACTTCATCTCTCTCCAAGATTTGATAAATCTCCCCCTATATCTTATGTTTTGTTTTTTGTTTTTTTTCTTTTGGATGTTTATTTTGAGGAGATACAACATACAATATTTGATTTGTTGTCCTGCTCCCTAATTCTGAGTGTGGAAACTAAATTTGTTGCAAAACAAAGATTTTAATTTTATGGGTTCAAATGAATCTTCTATAAATGACATGCATAATAGATATGTATAAGTAGTTCATTATTCTGTAATTTTCAGGCGTGTTCAAGGGTAGAAGAAATGCATATTGCGATACAGATGCGTGTTAATAAAAAAAAAAAATAACACCATTTATTTTCACTGCTTTCTTTAGGCCAAGAACAGGGAAACTGGCATCTTGGCAGCTGCCAAAGTTATAGAGACCAAGAATGAGGAGGAGTTAGAGGACTACATGGTTGAGATAGAAATATTGGCCACGTGCAATCACCCCAACATTGTAAAGCTGCAAGGTGCATTTTATTTTGAGAACAAGCTTTGGGTAAGTAGAAGAACATGCCTGCTACTGTATATCGTTGTACTGTTCTACTGTGGTGATGTTCCCAGGGACCTCTATGGGCTATATTTATTAACTAGCAAGTTGTCAAAGCCACTGAACATCAGTGGCTTTGGCAACCCACAGGTTAGTAAATATAGCTCACATGAGTACATAACTCTACCTCTTTCACCGAGGGATGGGTCATCGAAACCCAACATCAATGTTACCATTGATACTACCAACAACACATGGCCTTCGATGGAGGTAAAACCATCGACCTCTAACCATCATCGTTTGCAGTCCTCAATATTTCTCAATAAAATTAGTTGTATTTTTGTGCCTGCTAAATATAACAATTGATTTCTACACAACGCACAATAGATTTCCGATTTTATATAAAGATTAAAATATCTTGTATATTAAAAATTTAGTTTCCTCCTGTAAATATAAAATGGTAGCATTTAATCAGGAGTCTATGTTCTCTCATCACTTTAACTTGATATTGTTGTCCTTGTAGCCAGATATAACAGGTAACCACCCTCTTCAGCTACTGTATATAGAGCCGGCAAAGAGTCCCGTACTTCTCGCATACCGGAGTTTTCACAGTCATCGCTTGGTTTGCCTCCGGAAAAGTATCGCACTCGTTACCGCGATTCGCCCTATTCAATTGTAAAGGATGCGAAAACGCGTCCCAGCGAAACTCAAATCATCAATGTCCTGTCAGATTTGGGGAAATCACCCTGACACCCCCCAAAAGATGCACTGACATGGGGTATCACTATGGACACCACCGAATAGTGCTGCTGAAGGTGTTTGGGGTGCTTAAATGCTCTCAATTGGTGCAATTTAGCGTCTTTGCACAAGTGGTGAAGAATAGCATTTTGCAGGGTTTTTGAAAAGAAAAAAGTAGTCCCAGCAAATTTGGGGTACATGAAAATGGGTGCCAGCAAATTTGGGGTACATGAAAATGGGTGCTAGCATGGTTATAAGTCGCTAAAATGCGATTTTTCAAAAACGCACCTTCAGCATGCACCTGCAATCCAAAAAAAAGCTTGGGCATACTTGGGGGACCCCCTGGAGTCGATTTCGCTAGTTTTTAAGTTTGTCCCGCAACTTTGTTTTTTTTCGCCCCCAAAACTAAAGTACTTTTTTGGGGTGTTCTAATGTATTTTTTAAACTTTTTTTGAGTTTACTTTTGGGGACTGTCCCAAGGCTGCAGGTGTGTTCCCGCAACTTTGCACCCCAAACCCCCAATTCTGTACATTTTTCCGCCTCCATTCACAGGCGAATCTATTCCGCTGGTTACGAGGCTCAAACTTTTTGCACCGGCGAAAAGACATTGCAATTGAATAGGGGGAAAAGTTCTCGCCTGGCGAAATTACGTCACCGGCAAGAACTTTTCGCCGATCCTTGATTTTCGCCGGCAATTGAATATGGCCCATAGTCTACAATATTAACTGAGCAGTCAGAAACTCAAACATGCCACAGTTTAGGGCATCATTTTCTCTTAATACTGAGCATATTCTGCTTCCTCCAATCTTTGGCTTCCCTTTGGTTGTCCATCTATACCCAGGCTACCAGCCGCCTCGGAATATGTCGGTGGGGCATGTTGGAACCAATCATAGTGCAGCAGGAATTAGATGAAGTAACATCAGTACACAATCTGTACAATGCCTCCCTATTGGGAAACACTTATTCTCTCTGGCCATCAATATTTGTCAAATGTTGATGTGCAATGTACAATTCCTACTGTCACCTAGTATGTACAGTATGTGTATATATTTTAAAAAGAACAGAGGCACAAATAAACTCACGGAATGTGCAAATAGCAAATGACCATTCGCCAATAAACAATCAAGATAATGATAAAATTGGATAATAACAATTGTTGCATACCCTATATGGAAGCATGCATATATTCAGTGAATATAGAGAAAATAGTCTCATCAGAGTATTCCAAAGAAGGTGAATCACATGAACCTCAAATGAAGAATAAACTTTAACGTAGTGTAATACAGGCGGCTATTTACTAAGCCTTGGATGGCACGGTCTCCTCTGTACTATACATGCTGGGAACTAGGATCCAGAGACAGAAGGAGGCGTGACCTCCGACCTGACATCACCTCTGGGCTACTGATCATGTGCACAGTACTTGGCTCCTGAGGTGAGACACCTAAATACCTCTGTTAACCCCTGCAATACCGCTATGCTGCTTACTGCTGATACCTGTTACCCTGTTGTTATCAATGAACCCAGGATCCTGATTAAGGACTCTGTGTGGCTTAACAGTGACTTTCACATTCCTCCTGACATCTGTTGTGACCACCACCCCAATATCCTGATGGTCGAGCTAATAGTATTGTTCATACCAGAATATATAAATATATAGTTAATTCAATCTGAAATTAGAGATTTCCTTCAGACCATCACACTTCTGTGATCCAGGGAGACCATTCACCTCAAAGATGAAGAATATATTTCATAGTGCATTTGTTGGAGATAGGGACAGCACCTCCAACCAGTGATAATACTCCTACCTGAAAATAATATATTGCAAGCCTATTCGATGAATCTTGTGGACTTCAATAAACCTCCCTTTTGGGAATCTTGGATCTTAAATATTAAACCTCAATGGAAAAATGGCACAGTGTAATATTGCTTAATTTATTGTCATAAGTCTAAAAATAATCTATATATGCCCATACATTAAAATAGTTAAACACTTCTCTGTAAAACACCTAATCAGGGAATATCTCTGGTCTGTAGAATAGTTCCAAGCAGAGCCGTAACTAGACTTTTTGGTGCCCTGTGCCAGAAAGAGCATTGGTGCCCCCCTCATTTTTCAAAGGGACATAATGCACCCAAAAAAGGGCCATGGCTTCATGGGAAGGGCAGGGAAGAGATAGGAGAGGCCAGGAGATGCTGGGGATGAAATAAGAGGAAGCTACAAGCAAGAATGATAATAAACCGATATTTGACAGGCCCAAACAGCGCTCCCTAACCTGTGGTGCCCTGTGCGATGGCACCGGCCGCACTACCCTAGCTACGGCTCTGCTTCCAAGGTGCAGAGTAAATGTGTGGAGATTCAAACCGATGCCTTGGGTCTCTCCAGACTTGGGTTTCATCTGGACAGAGGAAATATGTTCACACCCATTCCAGATATCTTACTCTGCCTCTCTGAGCTAGTCCTGTTGTCTTGCCTTTGGCTTCACTTAGTTAAAAAAAAGTCCTTACCCGGAGAATATAGTAGCGAAGGTCAAATATGTAACAGTTATTGTAGACTTAAACTAATAAAATACGAATATCAAAAAAATCTGTCTGCGAACAGGATTAAATGTATAAAATACAGTCATATAAAAACTTACAGAAGCACTAGGATAAGCCCCCTAAAATCTGAAAATCCACAACCAAGTCGTTTACAACATATAGTCCTAGGACACAACTGGTATTTGTTATTAGCTAGTATATTGCTGCAGGTTAGATGGAGATAAATATTCCAGCATATAATTGTGTTGAGGATATTGCCAGTCTTGAACAATGGCGGAGTCCCATAACGTTTCTTCGCAAATTATTATGTTCTCCTTTTTCCTGTGGACCACTCGTAGCTTTGTTAGAGGTATGTTGGTGCTCTGAAGAAGCTGTGGGTGGCCCACAGGTTAATGCCTTAGGTGTTTACAGGGGGATCGGTATGATTTACCGCCAGCCACATGTTCAAATCCCGACAGCGGATTCTGTGGACTCCGACCGCTCCAAACATGAGACACCCGAGTCCACCTGAACGCAAGTTCAGGTGTTCCCGCCAACACGGATCCCCCGGTGAGGCCGAATGTCATGTAAATGACGTCTGATTCTCATGAGACTTTTTTTTTTTTTCAAGGCACCGAGTTCCGTTCGTGGTGCTTTGTATAGAAAAAACACAGAAGGAAGCATACGCGTGCTGCGCACCGCTCTGCTGATAGGCTAAGGGGGCACACTGCGCTGTACTCTGCTGATGGTGGCCATGTGTAGGGGCACTGAGCACGCTGATGTATGCTGCGCTATACTTTGCTGATTAAAGCGGTTGTGTCCAAAGACTCCAGACTTACAAGAAAGTTAAAAGTTTAAAAAGTAAAAAAAAATATATATATATATATATATATATATATAATCTAACTTTTTTTTTTTTTTTTGGTGCTGTACACCACGTGTATACAAGCACCATGACTCCTTGGGCCGTACCCCACCGTGTATACAAGCACTGTGGCTCCTTGGGCATAAGACCACTGTGTATACAAGCACTGTGACTGCTTGGGCATAAGACCACTGTGTATACAAGCACCGCAACTGCTTGGGCATAAGCCCACTGTGTAGACAAGCACCGTAACCATCTTGCGCTACCTTACATTTCTGCCACTGCTCTGTGGCAATGTTTCATAGATGTGCTTTAAAAAACTGTGGTGTCTGTGCTGCTGCTCTGTCGTTTAGTATCCAGCCAGCTCACTGCAACCTTTGGCCAATAATGGTGAAAACAATATTATAAGCTGTGATATGGTCTAAAATGACTGGAAATTAATGTTATTAAGGGTAATAATACTCTAGGAACAAAAACAAGCCCAAATTATGTGATTTTTAGTTTTGTTTTTTTTGTAAAAAATCCAAATCCAGTCACTGCAGTTCGGCAAATCCAAAGCCGGACGACTAATTGCATCCAAATCCGGCAAAAATGGTCCGGCGCACATCCCTAATGTACGTCTACAAGAACAGTCACACGTTTGGCCTTTGCTACTATATTATATATATTTCCTAGGAGAATCATAGGATGTCTGATATACCTCCAGAGAGCTGCTGGGCTATGTGTATTTTTTAGCACCACCGTGATTTATTTTATTTTTTTGTTTGTTCCAATTTTATTGGCTTTTCCTGCAAATGTGGTTTTATGTGGATAAATTGTGCCTAGCATTTAAGCTTGGCCATGCTTACAAGTGTACCATGATATTACCCTGACTGCTGATTAGCTACGGCATTACATGCATCAAATCCACAAATGTTTTAGTTTACAAAAGGTCGGCCCTTATTTCCATAATTGTACTACACACTATTGTGTGCCATAGAATGTGGACAGTAACAGATACTGGAGAGAGGTCTTCTTTGCGCCTGTGTAAGTTACAGTTCAACAGTTTGTTGTTACAGTTCAGGGGATTATCGAAGGAAGATGTATTTGATTTTGGCTACTTAACATAAGCAGCTCAGAAAGTCTGCATAAAAAATTAGTGCAAACCCACGTCTAATGATCTGACCAATCTGACGTGCCAGATATAATGTACAGTACATACATGTTTGTCCTTTTGTCCTTCCTGCTTGCGCGTTCATTGTTTCAGTGTTTTGGTACATTATCTCCATTGTTTATTGTATTTCTTGGGGGGGGGGGGGGGGGTTGGATCTGTCACCATTTCAGGTCTTTCTGCTTTACAGGAACTCTATACAGCTATGTATTGTTTATCTTGTGGGTGAATCTCATGCAGGTGAAATGAATGAGAGTTCCTTAGCGTTTCAGTGGATTAACTCCTGATGTACCCGCTCACGTGACTTTGCATAGCATGTTAAAATAGCGCAGTAAAGTAGGACATTTTGCGTTTTTTTTTTATTATTTTTTTAATACAATATAGTAACAACTGCTTATGCATTTATTTGCAGAATAGTAAGTTTGGGTGTTTACATTGAGCAACCAATCTTGGCAGCGCGTTTTCAAAAACCAATTACAAGAGCCTCACTTTTTTACATGTACATGGCTCCTACCATTGCTGACTAAGGCTTTGCATAATTTGATGAACAGGAAAAACGGATATAGCAACTAATTGCGTCTTTAGCAGTCTTACATTTCTTTATTAATAACTAATCATATTAATGATTCATTGGTATATAATTAGTACTGGTGTTTTTAAGCTTTTACTTCTTTTTTTTTTTTTTTAATCAGGGTTCCTCATACACTATGTCTAGGTGAATTTTTAGGTACTTCATTCTAGAAAGGCTCTTGTGCAGTTTTCTATGTGCTATAAGGAGTATATTTACTAAAGTGTGGGTTTTTAGAAGTGGATATGTTGCCCATAGCAACCGTTTATCTAGCACCTTCAGGAAGAAAATAGCTAGAATCTGGTTGCAATGGGCAACATCTCCACTTCTATAAACCTGCACTTTAGTAAATATACCCTCTAGTATCAATAGATTGCAGATGTAAACCCAATCCATAGCAAAAGTGTGTTTTGTTTTTTTTGTGTGTGTGTTTGACCGGTGACTTTATAAACAGAATTTAATTTGTAATATATTTTTGTGTGAGTTTGCTAATTCATAAACACACATTTGATGTTACATTTTGAATATCATAATACTGTTTTTCCCAGATTCTTTGGCATAACCCCTTAGAATTTTGTATGAAGCTACTGTTTTCATATTAATTTTGAACATCTTTGTTCCAGAGAAGTAATATAATTAGTTATATATTTAGATGCTGCTAGTAAACATTTTTATGCTTGGGGGAAAAAAGCCTTTTTTTTTTGTCTGATTTTGTTTAACATAAAATAAAATTCATTTATGTGGAAGGCAGAGTGCTTCTATTAACGGTATCCTCTTTATTTGTCTTTTAGAATAATATCTTACAGGCATTGACTTTTAGCATAGTCCTGTAGAACTTGTTTCTGAAAGGAATGTTTCTATATCCACATGCTTACACTGTTCATTGTTGAGAATGATCACAATGTGCATTAAATATTGCAACTCAGCTTTGCCTCGTAATAGTGCCTCTGCGGTCATTGACAAGATTAGATTGTTCAAACAAGTTATTAGCATGGTGCCACTGACCAATCTGAACGCCAACTGAGAGCTGTGTCAACAGAGTGGAGCATCCTGCTTGTTACAGTGACTCCCTCCTCCTATGGTCAGTGTACTTCCCTGTCCCATTCTCCAAGCATGACCCAAACTGCAATAGTATATAAAGAAAATTAACGTCCTGTTTAAGAGTACAGACATTGCTTAACATGGTCCTAGAGAAGTAGTAGAACTCACCCAGATCCCCCAAAAAAGTGGTCGTGGTGTCAAAAGAAAGGGGCGTGGTCAGACCGTAGTATTCCCAATTCAAATTATGCCGCACAGTAGCACAATCTTATTTACATTGCACCGCACATATTGCCCCTGATTCACATTACACTACAGTGTCCCTTATTCATGTTATGACACACAGCAGTTCCCCTTATACACAGTGCCCACAGTAGTAGTGCCCCTAATACACATACTGCCCACAGGAGTAGTGCCCCTTTATACAATGCCCACAGTAGTGGTGCCCTTTACACACAGTGCCCCCAGTAGTGGTAGTGCCCCTTATGCAGTGCCCCCAGTAGTGGTAGTGCCCCTTATGCAGAGCCCACAGTAGTAGTGCCCCCAGTGGTAATGCCCTCTTTAGAAATAAGCCTCTGTAGTAATGCACCCTGCTGTAGTAATGCCCCCTGTAATAGTGCCCCTTGCAGTAATGCCCCCTATAATACTAACCTTAAGCCCCGCTCCTTCATCCGCGGCCGTCTGACAGGCTGCTCCTGCAGGAGCCGGAAGCCGGAGCTCAGTCAAGAGTGAACTCCAGCCTCTGGCTGCGTTGCGGTGAAGGAGCCGGGCGCCCGCTGGTAACAGAATATCAGTGGGCGCCCGGCAAATGGAGCCTCCCTGCGGCGCTGGACTGACGTGGGCCGTAGGTGGCAAAACTGGTTCCGTCTCCAAATAGAGGTGACTGAATGCAGTTCCGCTCCATTTCGGCTCACTTTAACCCCGGAGTACAGAGCACTAATATATTGTAAAATAATTGTGTTTTTTTTCATATTTTTTTTGCTGAACTAGAATATAGCAAATTGGTGCTAGGAATGTGTTGCTGCTCCTCTAGCATTGAATGGTTTCATATTGCCCGCTGGATGAATATGCTCCTGTGCCCAGTACAAAGGCAAAGCATCTATTCATATGCATGAAGTCGCTGAGAAGGGTTAGTGGGTATATAACGTCTTTTGAATAGGCACATTGTGCACTCCTTGGTGCGGTATTCTGAGCCTTGCACAAAAAACTTATTCTTATATCCCCACCTACGTAGAATGTTTACCCACCACTAACACACACAGAGCTACTTGCTTTGTCTCTATTGTCATCTAGGAGACATTTTCTGCAGACTGAGGAAAATTACAGAAGGCAAAAGCCTTGCTTGTTTTTTTTTTTTTTCTTCATGTTGGTCTGATAACCAATCTTTACATCGTTAAGAATTAATTTAATTCAATCAACAAGGTAATTAATGCACATAATTGTACTTTTTTGACTGCCACCCTTAAATTTATTCCAGCGCCCCCTTACCCATGGTCAAAACAAATAATTAAACTTTTTAATTTCAAGATTATTTAATAACATAATAGTATTGATGAATGATTAATAATGGAATTATATTTATTTAATTTATAACCCAAAAAGCAACCCCAAATGTTTAACTAAACATTCTTTTAGTAGAAAACTAAACGCACCAATATCACCTTTTTAGTTCGATGGATAGGCTTGACTTAACCAGTTGCTCTTCTTTCTATTCTCGGTATCAGGGCAATCCAGAGCCACCCAGGAGGTGGTACTGCCAATTTGGAAATCACTCGCATAGATGAATTGTACAAAAGTAATGTATTTGTGTGTGTGTTTACAATTACCCAGCTTTAGTAGTACTACTGGCTTAGGATGGGTACACACCTGACGACTTGTAATTGGACCGATTTTACAGCCTTGAGACGAGCACATACGATATTGAGTGTACGCACTGTCCAATATCGCATGCGACCAAACGATATATTGTATTGTATTGTTTGATCGTATGCGATTTATCGCTGCTCCTGTACACACTACAATCACTGACAACATATGACGTCAAAATTGGCCAAATTGGATCGTCTGGTTGTCCGGTTGGCCGTACAGACTACATGATTGGCACCTAATTGCATGAGATATCTTCCGGTTGGCCCTGTGCATGGCTGACTGGGAGATGCCGCCAACGACACACGGGAGCGCACAACAGTGCGTACACACTTGCCGATATGTACGATTTGTCATGCCTATATCGGCCAAGTGTGTAGCCGGCCTTATATGTATTTTCTGTCTGTTATGTGTTGGATAAATTTGTGAATTGATTAATCCGTACATATGCTGTAGACTGCCCAGTCCTGTAATGTACTGTGCAAAGCTCAAATAGACGGAAACGAAATAATGCAAACCGCTATCCTCAGATAGACAAAGCTCTTTCCCTAGTTGGTGCCTAACTTTGCAAAAACTTGCTCTCAGGACCTTCAATATCTTTCTAAAAATGTTTACTAGGTAATGTAACATTTTGTACACATTGAGGAGACCTTAAAAGTATCTAGGGAGGGATGGCTAATTACCTGCACCCAGGGGCACCGAGAGGGGGGGGAGCGGGTACAAATTACCCGGGCTGGCAGCAGGGGCACGGTGGGGCCCGGGTCAGCACCGCTCCCCCTCCCTCTTAAGTCACAGCAGTTCAGCACACCCTGCTGTGTTATGGGCTGCACTGGGAGACTGCTCATGACTGCTAAAGCAGCAGCAGGAGCAGTCTCCTATGCCTATGGGGGGAGTGATCACGCAGATCGTGCTCCCCATTGGCTGTGCATTGGACTGAGGGCCATGCCTCCCGGGATTAGGCCACATCACCTGGGCCTGGCGCGGCTCTAGTCAGCCTGCCTGCACCACACGGGTATATACTATACAGTTAAAAGCATTTTCCCCCTGTGGTACAGGGGTTAATGCGTGGAAACCCACTGATTCCGCGTAAAGCCGAATCAATGGTTTTTTCTCGCACCTTTTTGAAGCTTTGAAAGCTGCGAGGAAAAGTCATCCTCTGGAACCCTGCTAATTGCTGGCCGCGGGTTGACACATTTCCCTGTATGCGTATAGATACATACACACAAGTAGTGCGCTAAATAAATAGAACCCAGTCACTCAATAATGCCCTGGCCACCTACAAACCTGCCTGTATGCTGTTCGGCTTAAGTTGCTAATGTATAGAATTGGACATCATTCAATTAACATCTGGGTAATGTTGGTGGAAAATGCTGCCACAATGCATTTGGTTTTCGTTCTGGTGACTGAGAAGACATTGGCCTGGACCTCTAAGGAGCAACACCAACTAATACCATGCCAAGAAATTGTGCATCACAATGGTGCAACTAAAACCATTCAATGTAGAAAGAAAGGACTCCATGCTTAGGCCGGATTCAGCAGAGGAGGCAATGCCGATATTTTCGCAGAACAAGCGTTTGTATGCTGTTGCGCATGTGCGGACACCACACTGCACACGCGCAGTGATTGCACTGCAATTACTCTCGTACATAGGAATCACTCACAAGGTGAATGACAGGTAATCATTATTTGGGGGAAGTAACGGGGGGGTTACAAAAGCCCATTCGTATCTGACCGTTTATATGCTGTTTAATGGGCGTGTATAAATTAGCCATTGTGATCGCCTTCGCAGCATGAGAGATCTCAGTGTGTCAGGAGAGCTGCAGTGTTTGCTGCTGGTCAGTCTTGCTGTGTGACTGGCTATTGTACGTCAATGTTACCAATGTTTACGCTGTTGCACATTGTCAGACAGATATGAGAAGGCAGCATTGGGCATCCCTATGCTCTGTTAAGCTTTGGAAGGCAATATCGTACTTTAGATCGCTGTTGCAAATTGATTACCGTCCTCTGCCCCTTAGCCTGGTACCATATGTGTTCTTTACATTTTGGCATAAACATGATGAAGGATGATTCATCTGACCGTATTGCTCATTGGTGTGATCGAATATGGTTTTACTTTATAAACCACTCAAATTCTTGTTATGATGAAACTGGCTGTTCTTACCACATGTCGAAATTTACGGGCTGGGTATGAAATCCCGGCGGCCGATTTGTAAAACGCACACGCCGGAAGCCCGAACATTCATAATCCCGACGGAAGAGGCAAGGCAAGTCCCCAACCCACCCCCAACCCTAACCCTCCCTCAGGGGTGCCTAAATCTAATCCTCCTGGGGGGGAGCTGCCTATCCCTAAACCTCCCCCCGCGGGTAACAACTAAGTGCCCCCGCTTACCTTCGTTAGGGAAGCCGTCGTCAGGCTAAAGATGGGCGTCTGGATTTAGACTCCTGTCTTTAGTCCCGTGTTAAGATTTAGGCAGCGGGTTTCCGACGCACGGTTTTCCGTCCGTCGGTATATTGACTGTATCCCGAAATTTACACCCTGTTGATCGGCAGTTGCTTTCTTGTTGTGCCTTACACATTGATTACATTGATTTAATGAACAGATGTTACGATGCTTGAGTGTGCGCACACATCCACACTTGCTTTTTTCTGTTGTCAGCACATTATATAAATGAACTTCCTGAAACAATAACATGTTGAGCTGTCTTGGTCACTGAAAGTTTTGCCAAATGCTCCCCGCAGTCGTCACTCTTATAAAGTCACTAAGGTCTCCTCTTCCAGCCACAATTATAGAATGTGCATAATGACCATATGAACCACACTTGTGTGAAACCTTTTGGTTTCAGTATTCTTGGTGACTCTTATGTACTATCCAAGTGTTTTTTGTTGCCCAGGACATGTACATGGGTGTGAGTGCTTTATATATGTATACACACATTTGTGGTGTTCATGGACAATACTAGATTTTATAGTTTTCTATGTTTCAACATACACATGTAGTGAGCTTTTTTCTTTTCTCTGAATGCATGTGTGACAGGCTGCTTTTCTTTATAATCCACCATAAATATCTTGTGGATTATCTTTATTATTTAATAACATCCTCCATGCCATCCATTTCTCACCTGCTGTCTCCTCTGCCATCCATCTCTCCCCTCCGGTCCTCTATGCTTTTCTCTCTTCCTCCCCCCACCCCATTATGTGCCACCTTCCTTCTTTCTCGTACCCCCTGGCATCCTTCTCCTCTCACCCCCTCCCCTTTCACTTTTTCAATAGTGACTCTCAGAAGGGGCTTCTCTTGTCGGCAGGTAAATTTTCTCCAAGGTTCAGCTACGGTAAAAGGGGTTGGAGTCCCGTGACGCAGCTGCTCTCAGTCACTGATTGGCTAGGAGTGCGCTGCACAGTGATGTCGTCACCATGCAGTGCTCTCCCAGCTTATCAGTGACTAAGAGCAACTGCATCATGGCACTCCAACAGGGAGAACCTGAGAACAGAATTGAGAAGCTAAGTATCTTCTCTATGTATGTATATTCCTATACTGTTGTGTACAGTGCTCGAAGTGTGCCGTTATGCAACAGTATGGCATACCGGCACTTCAAGCACTACCTTTTTTTAACTAACTTGGAAGGAGCAGATCAAGGGCGGAGGCGTGGTTACAGCCGTAGTGCTGAGAGAAAACTACATGCCTCCAACCGCTACATTGACTGACATTGCTCAATGTCAGTGGAGGACAACCCCTAGGACTACCCAACCTCCTAGTGCCGCTGACGCCGCCCGCCCGTGTGCCCGCCCCCCACGAGCATAATCCCCCTCTGCTAGGACCAGGCTGGATGACATCTCCCCCCTGACTCTTCCAATTTTAAACATAGGGGGCCGCTGTAGCTGCGCGCTGCATTACATACCCTGCAGCTTGCATGCAGCTGCTCAGCCATGGAAACTAAGTCAGAGCGGCTGGGGAGCTGCTTCTCTCGGTCTCCCTGCCGCCTGTCACATAGCTGTCCTGCAGCCGCAGCATCCGTCTGTGTCTGGCAGAATGCGGATTGGTGGATGGTTCTAGTCCCATCCACCAATCAGAGAGGTGGGATGTCTCCCTACACTGATTGGTGGATGGCTGGAGCTATCCACCAATCAGAATTCAGAAGACTGCAGGACTAGACAGCCACAACAAGAGCTTGCAGCAGAGTAAGTACAGTAGGTTCCATGGTTGGGTCGCCTCATAGATCTGAGGTCTATTATACTATTTGCAATGAGGGAAAGAGGGAGAATAGATTTGAACCATACATTTAAATAAAATGGGAAGGCAGATGTTTAATGAGAGTATATTTGTGGCATTATTTTTCATTTTGGAACGTGTGTTTGTAGTGCATTATTTTTAATAAGGGGAGTGTGTGTGTGTGGGTGGCAAATCTGTGGCTTGATTCTTCATGAGGAGCACTACTATAGTGGGCACAACTACAAGGGGCATGACTGCTGTGGGCAATGTATAGAGGGCACTACTACTGTGGGCAATGTATAGAGGACATTACTTCTGTGGGCAATGTATAGAGGGTACTGCTACTGTGGGCATTGTATAAGGGGCACTACTACTGTGTGGCATAAAGTGTATAAAGGGTACTATGGTGTGGTACACTACACTGAGGAGAGAGGTACATGCCTTAAGGACATGCCTCTTTTAAATGGCCACCCCCTTTCCCCTCCACATGATGAAGACACGCGCATAGGTAAAACCTTATATTTTCCATACCCCCACTTCAAAGTTCCCACTTCGGCCACTGGTTATGTATCTATCTCTATTAATCTTATTAAAATCATATTTTCCCAGGGCTTTACACATTTGTAGCTGTTATATATTTTAAGGTTATAGTTTATGTGGGACTTAGGACACAGAGCTGATCTAAAGTGCACCCATATTTAACTGCCATCCACATTGTTTAGGGACCTTGCTTTATTTGGGATGTTACAAACAAACCATACTTGCCTACTCTCCCAGAACATCTGGGGGACTCCAGAATGTCTGAGAGCCTAAAGGATTCCCAGAGGAGTGTGCCAACCTCCCTCTTACTAGCAAAATGGAAGTAGAGGGGGGGGGGGGGCAATTATAGGATTCTTTTATTGTATTCCCATGATTTGCCAAAGGTGACTATCGGCGTCTCCCCTCTGTGCAGTCTGCTGGATGGGAATAGTTCGTTGGTAAATTGGACTATAAACCAAATTTATTATCTTTAATCTGATTAGTAACTTCTTGGTCTGAATTTTTTTTTTAATTATTATTAAAGCTATGAAAAGTGTAAGATTTGATGATCCTGATTTGGCTCAAAACCCACAGAAATGACTACCCCCAAAACAAAAAAAAATAAACTTTGCTTAACTTGATAAAGATGGTGTAATGTTTGGCATTTCCGTGTAGCACTGTGTTATGACTAGGAAATTCTATTCAGTGTATGTAACCTAGGATTTCACACATTTTTTTTACTACCATTGCTTCTTATTGTTTACAATTATTGTTTTGCATTATGTGCTACCAAACTTCTTTATTGTCCATATCACATGTAGCAGTACTATTCACCCCTTTCTGACCACTTCCTGTCCTGTTATTGCTTCACCTGTATCCAACCCCCATGGCTGTAGTTGTCTGTCTCTGCTTCTCACTCCTCCCTCCTCTTGTCTACTCTCCCTATTTTAGCCCCACCTCCTTTTATTTTTTTTAAATCAAGTAATTTTTTTATTAGTGTTCTAAGTAAACACAATACAAGGAAATACAAACAAAACATAACAATTACGTCAGTATGTTAAGGCATTACATAAATTTATACACGAAAAAAATATTAAATTTAATACAATTCAAGAAAAAGAATACACCTTAACCTTTTGTCATGAGTATGCACAAAAGGAAAACAAGCAATTGCATATTATAACTAAGATGTGTGCAGTGAAATGTACACTATATTGACCAAAGTATTTGGCAACACCTGTTAATTATTGAATTGAGGCGTTTCAATCATACCTGTTACCACAGGTCAATCACCTAGCCATGCAGTCTCCATTTGCAAAAAGTTGTGATACAAAATTGAGAGCTCAGTGACTTCAAGTGTGGTACAGGTTGAGTCTCCCATATCCGTTATTCCGAAAACCGGAATATTTAGGTGCATATGCGATGTCATTAGTATCAGCGGCCATTGACTAGTGGCGTGATCGTGGTCCACACGCCTGGCCACCCCCCGCATCACCTGCCGGACCCCCAGCGGCAGCTGCCGGACCCCTCGTTACAGCTGCAGCACCCACCGGACCCTTCGTGACAGCCGCAGCACACGCCGGACCCTTCCTCCTTACCTGCCAGACCCTTCCGCCTCAGTCGCCGGACCCCTCACGACACCCGCCGGATCCCTGTAGCACCTGCCGGACCACCGCGAAATCCCCACCGAACCCCTGTATCACCCGCCGGACCACTGCAACACATTCCGGACTCGCCCGCAGCACACGCCGGGGCCTCCCGTGACACCCACCGGGCCCCCCCCCCAGGTATTCCGAAAACCGGAATAATCCGAAATGCTCGTGGTCCCGAGCATTTCGGATATGGGAGACTCAACCTGTACTGTTCGTGAAATTTCATCCCTGCTGGATATTCCATGGTTAACTGTAAGTAATATTATTAGAAAGTGCAAGCGTTTAGAGACAACAGCAACTCTGCCTCGAAGCGGAAGACCACATAAACTCAGAGCGGGGTCAATAACTGCTAAGGCACATGGTGCGTAAAAGTTGCCAACGCTCTGCTGAATCCATAGCTGAAGAGTTCCAAACTGCCACTGGCATTAATGTTTGGTATAATGGGTTTCCATGGCCGAGCAGCTGCATGCAAGCCTTACATCACCAAGTCCAATGCCAAGCGTCGGATGGAGTGGTGTAAAGCACACCGACACTGGACTGTGGAGTAGTAGAAAAGTGTTCTGTGGAGTGACGAATCGCGCTTCTTTGTTTGGCAATCAGATGGGCGAGTCTGGGTTTGGCGGATGTTGGGAGAATGTTACCTGCCTGATTGCATTGTGCCAACTGTGAAGTTTGGTAGCAGAGGGATAATGGTATGGGGCTGTTTTTCAGGGTTTGGGCTAGGAAACTTATCTCCAGTGAAGGGCAATCTTAATGCTTCAGCATACCAAGACATTTTGGACAATGCTATGCTTCCAAGTTTGTGGCAACTGTTTGGGGAAGGCCTTTTTCTATTTCAACATGACTGTGCCCCAGTGCACAAAGCAAAGACTATAAAGACCTGGTTTGGAGTGGAAGGACTTGACTAGCCCGCACAGAGCCCTGACCTCAACCCCATTGAGAACCTTTGGGATGAACTGGAACGGAGATTGCGAGCCAGACCTTCTCATCCAACATCAGTGCCTGACCTCATAAATGCTCTACAGAATGGGCACAAATTCCCACATAAACACTCCAAAATCATGTGGAGAAGCCTTTCAAGAAGAGTGGAAGCTGTTAAAGCTGCAATAGGGTGACCAACTCCATATTACAGTATATGTATTTGAATACAGTCATTGCAGTCCCTGTTGGTGTAATTGACAGGTGTCCCAATACTTTTGTCCATATAGTGTATAAGTAACACTTGCAAGACCACGAATTGAATAAATGACAAAAAGTTTCAGACCTATTACCCAGTATGGACTGGCACCACCTATCCCATTTTTTTATGGTATTGAGACATAGCAGTGCAACTTCTAAATGGGTATCATCCATGTTTAACAACATCATTGACCAGCGTACTCCATTTAAGGAGGATCAGCTGCAAACCAGACTACACATATCCTTGGGACCAACAGGGAAGTGAGGGTGCCTTGGTCCTAATATCGTCCCAGACTTTTGACCAGAATAAAGCCCCACTTCCTCTTTTACCATATGCTACTCTCCCCTCTTTCACCCACATCTTTCAATCATAACTTTTCATTTCCCCCTGCCCCCTCACTAAGCCCAACCTCACATCCTGCAGAACTCCATTCAAGCCCTCCACTGCCAGTTGATTCTCCTTGCTAAGGCTGCTGCCCCATCTCTGCACACCAAATGTAGTTTGCCATAATGCACCAGCAATAGCTTTCCCTTCCATTCTTTCCTGCTCCTTCCAGAATGTCTTGTTTGTCAGAAACAAACTTTCCCCTACCTTCATTCCCAACTCATTGATACTCTTAGCCATCACTGAATCTTGGATCTCTCCATCCTACAGCAATTCACCTGCCTCTCATTGTCTCGTACCCCTCAACCTTGGGTTGGCAAGGTGTGTGGGGTCTTTTCCTATCTGTTCCCTGTTCCTTTTGCTTCTTACCCCTAAAACCCTTTTTTTTATCATTCTCTTCATTTCTCTCTTCCACCTTGTTCACCATTGCGTAGCAATTATCTATTGCCTCCATGGTCCTGTCTTCAGTTTCCTAGAAAACCTCCCCTCTTTTCACATTCCCTCCCTCATTATTGTTGACATCAATACTCCTATTGATGTCCCGACTGACCCCTCCACTTTTAAACTTCTCTCCATCACATCATCATTTGATCTTTCTGTGAACTTCCTCACCCTACCACTTAAGCAGGCACTCCCTTTATTGGGTTTTCGCTCACCAATGTGATCTTTAAGGCTAGCATCACTAAACGTAACCTTGATGCAATTGACCATGGTACAATGTTGTTTCCCTCTACAATAACACCCTAACATCTGGCTTTGATTCTGTTGCTCCAGGTGTCACTACTAGCCATTGCTAGTGCAAGCCTCACCCTGGCATTTCAAATGCACCAGATATTTGCATAAGTGTTCTAGTACCGCCGAGAAGCGCTGGAGGAAACCCTGCTCCCATGTTTACTACCTCAACTTTAATTTCATTGTTTATTCTATAGAGCTTCACTTTCCAAATCCTCTTATTTCAAAACGGTTATATCCTCCCAGTCCCCGGCATCAATGTGTCCCAACAAGCTCCTCCCCATCCTCTTCCCATCATCCCCCTCAACTTGCCGACCCCCACCTCTCCCTCTCTCCTATAATCTGGTGGCTTCCCTCAGGCCCTCTGTTCTTCATCCCCTTCTTTTCTCCCTGTATTCTGACTCCCTTTTTATCAGCTCTTTTGACTTCTAAAAACATTCATATGCTCATGATGCTCAGATCTACCTTTCCTTCCATGACCTCTTCCCCTTGCTTACTCATATTTCCAGCTGTCTTTCTGCCATTTCCTCCTGGATGTCCTAGCACTTTTTCTTAAACTTAAAATGTCTAAGACTGAGCTCACAATCTTCCCACCCTTCTGAGTCCCTTCTCTGCCCTCCGTAGCACCCTCTCATCACTCCTTTTAATTATTCATTGTTAACCTTCTCTCTTCTGTCTCAAAAGTCAGCAGTCTAGGAGTTGCAATAGACTCCCACACTCTCCTTTTTAAACCTCAAATACAGGCCCTTTCCTATTCCGGTCACTTCCACCTCTAGTAATATCCCCAAGATTAGACTCTTTCCTATCCTGGTGGCACTGAATATCCTCACCTATTCATTGGTCCTCTCTTGACTGGACGATTGCAACCTTCTTCTATCTATCCTTTGTGATTCCCATCTCTCCACCCTCTGATATATCCTTCATTTTGCTGCTTGACTCTTCTTTTTTGCCAATTGTTATGCATCTGCCTCCCCCATCTCCCAGGCATTGCACTGGCTCCTCTTCCCCTACATTGTCCAATTCAAACTGCTCACTTTCGCCTATAAATCCAACAACTGAATCCTTTCCCAACTACATCGCTGACTTCATCTCTTCCGAGCTGGTCACCTATCTTTTCTCACGCCTCCAAGATTTTGCCCATACTGCTTCCCTCCACTGGATCGCTCTCTCTCCCTCTCCCTTTTGGAGTCCATCTGTCTGCAAAGCTTTTTTTTTTCTTTTTTCTTCTTTTTTTTTTTTTTTTTTACAGCCTAGCAAATCTCACCCTATGCCACACCTTTTTGTCCTAGAACATTGATTCACCCGACTGTCACACATGTAACATATTATGTTATGTTGAGCTGCAAAATTTATATTTGCCAAGTACCTTTTGATAAAATAGTTTAAACACTCTGGTAGAGGCAATATCCCCAGTGTCCTATACCAATAGAATCTTCTTACTTCCAACTTAAGCAAATAGTTCTCTGTTGGCACAAATCATAGCTACTAAACTGAAACAGAAAATCTCCAGTTCTATTAGCTAATCGGCTTAACACTATTAACATTGATGGCATCGTTACTCTGATTCACCACAATATAAGTGCCTGAATGATTGGTGTAATTGCCTTGTAAGAGAATTATATCAATTACCTGCATTGCAAAAATAGCCGGACCCAGAGCCGGACCCTCCTCCCACATGTACACTTTTTTTTTTCCTCACTTTTTGTTATTCCCCCGCCAACCTATATTTACAGTAGCTCTGAACCTGCTTGCTGCACCCATCCACTAGGGTGCAAGCTTCAGCCAACGCTGACTTTTTGTTTTTATTTTGACTGTATATGTATTTGCACTATGTCTGAATATGCAGTTTCTAAGGAGCTGCTGACCCTTTGTGGTGCCATATAAATAAAGCTTGATATCGCCTTACATAGATCCCTCTGCCACATACCTAGCATATAACTGGTTATTTGATCTGATAGTGGGAGTTGCATGGTGAGAGAGAGGTGGTTTCATTTTAATAAACCTGCTACTTTCTGGGGGTGGGACATCAAGGGTCAGCCAGTTTTGATGTTCGGCTGCCAAGCTGTTTGCTGCTAATCTATTACGTTAAAGCCATTCCTTCTGTGGGATTAAATATAGTAAAAACTAGTTGCCAATGGTCTACTGTTAACTGTTTAGACCTGAATGATATTGTGGTGCACAAAGTCAGAGACCATTTGGTTTTAGTGGGGAGTTACTTTTGTTGCTTTTTAAGCTAAAGTTTTGAATGTTTCTTTGTAACTTGCTTGTTACTGAACATCTCCTTTTACTGGTTATTTGTCACTGTAAATAAATGTATTTCACACCAAGCCACCCTGGAACGTGGGTCTACTGCACACAGACCTGTTTGCAGGCATACCGTTGTGGACTTCATGCATTCATCGTTTTAACATGACTGTGTCCTACGTGGGAATTGCACAAATTCTTTGGATACCAGGAATCAGAGTGTGTTTAGCTTACAGCTCAAACAAAACAAGAACTTAAAATCTTAGCTGCATCTACTGTCTGTTGGCATAATGTATACTGCAGTTTGATGTCACTTGTTGTTAAAGTTTGCTTATACAGTTCTTTGTGTAGAATCTCGGAAGAATGTAACTGTTCTCCCTGTGGAAATTAGTCTGTGACGCCAGAATGTAAATATGACCTTTGGTTGATATGAATGATACTTGTGATTGTCACTATTTCCAGACCAGTGTGTGGGTTTCATAATAATGAAATTCTGCTGCCAGGAGCCTGAAGAGGCAGAATTGAATGAGCAATCCTCTGTAATTTGTCATAATACTTATTGGCTGAGAAACAGCCATAGTAATAGGCACTAAATAGATTAGCTATTTGCCATGCCCCGCCAGTAATAATTCTATATTGCTGGGATGCTTAATACTGTCTTATTAAGGGTTCTTCCCATTGTCACCTGTAGCGTTAGTCTTAAAGGAGTCTTTGGGGTCTATTTACTAAGCCTTGGCTGGAGATAAAGTGAACGGAGATAAAGTACCAGCCAATCAGCTCCTAACTGTCAAATTTCAAACACAGCCTGTGATGTGGCAGTTAGGAGCTGATTGGCTGGTACTTTATCTCTGTTCACTTTATCGCCATCCAAGGCTTAGTAAATAGACCCCTTTGTACTAAGCCTCGGGGAGAGATAAAGTACACTGAGATAAGTACCAACCATTTGGCTCCTAACGGTCATGTTACAGGTTGTGTTTGAAAAATGACAGGAGCTGATTTGGTTGGTACTTTTATCTCCATCCACTTTATCTCTCTCCAAGGCAAAGTACATAGACCCTACAGTGATATGCTTATGGCATGGATAATACATAGTGATTTAACTCAGAGGGTTTGCTGGTCCCCATTGCTCGGGTATAGAGAGAGTCATACTGAAATGGCGTTGGCAGTAAAAGCAAAGCTTGTTACTTTGACTAAGGTCGCTGTCCCCATAGAGATCTAGGCTACTACGGTAAGGGATAACCATAAAATGAGAGAAGTGCGGTGACTTTCTCCTGCATTTTCACTGGAGGTTTAAATACTGAATCCTACTTTTCTCTTCACTGTGACCAGAGGCTCTCATATATCCACTCAGATATTAGTGTGCATCACATAACATTTCAGCGGTAAGCCGACGGACGTAGTCCCGACCGGTGGCTTCCCGACTGTCTAATCCCGGCAAGGCACTTATGACAGGCGTCGATATCCCGACACCCGTCTTTAGACCTCCGCCGGGAGTCTGACACCTGGCTTACCGATCGAAGGGTAGCTGGGCATGGACAGCCGCGGGGCGGTGGAGGGTTAGGTTTAGGGTTCCCGGGGGGGGGGGGCTTGGGGTTAGGCACACCCCCAGGAATTGAGGGTTAGGGTTGGGCACCCCCTTGGGTTTAGGCGGCGGGGAAGGGGGGTTAGGTTTAGGCACTTAGAGGAGGGATTAAGGTTAGACACCCCTAAGGGAGGGTTAGGGGAGAATGAGGTTAGTTATACTTACCCTAGGGACAATCAGGGTTTCTGCCTCTGTCGGGTTACCGCTGTCTGGATTAGAACCGCCGGCCATGCGGCTGCCGGTAAATCATACTGAATCCATTTGAGCAGGTGGATTTGCTGTACCTGTGATATTACTTGTTCTCACTGATGACTGAAGAGTTTTGAAAGTGAGAAGAACTAAGCAGAATTATTCAAAAGCAACCAACTGGACAAACCGTGGCTCACCTACAGTAGTTAGTGAGAGGGAATGTGTTTTTTTTTTTTTTAACTGGACCTGATTTGAAGTTGTCTAAAGAACTGCAACAATAATCAATGGACCAATCTTTCTACATGCCAGTAAGGAATTATGTTGATGACATGAATTAAGCAGCGTTTAAATGCCACATGATGTCTCAACATTATTCAATCCCTTTATAGGAGAAGTGGTACCCATCTGGGAATAGCATCAAGACAATGATTCAATATTGGAATCTCCCTGGAATGATCCTGGAGCACTTAATGCAGGGATCGTCACTAACTGCCATATTTCAGTCACCTCAAATTTTTAGGGAACAGTAAGTGCTGATTGAGCTAATATGGAGAAAATGTTTAATTATTTATCTGGGATATCTATGGAAGGGTTGGCATTCCCACAAACACCTAAATGTTTGGCTATGGAAAGGATGAAATGTTATTATTATTCATCTGTTGGCAATTCTGTCAATTAAGAGGTTGCAAATCTCATTGTAAAAGCATTTTCCCTTGTTTGTTCTTGATTGATTTAGGGAGTAGTCTGTAATTTACAAAGTGAAACAAATATAGAACAAATGTTTTAATGCTTTGATTAAAGTTATATCATGTAAACAATGGGTAATCAGCCTGTTGGTTTCCAGTTGGTGTGGAACTACAGGTCCCAGATAGCTCTAAACCTCTGCCTGGCAGGTTTTGCTAGGATTACTGTAGAGGTTTCCTTCGGTTACCATAACCATTTACCGGTGTTAATAATTTCATACAGCCTGTGCTATTTTAAATCTGTTACTAGGAGCTCATCAAGTGGCACCTTCACTTGTTCCCTCTCAATTGAACCTCTTTCTGCTTGCATCCTGGGTAATAAGATAAACAAGACACTTCCTCTATGTAAGAGCAGGTTATTTACTATTTATACTAGACCTGATAACACTTTTTGTTCTCAAATTATAACCGGATTCTGACTATTGTTAGAGAACAACAGAAGGCAGTCAATGAATATTCTGTGGATAAGTATGCTGGCTGTGTCCTTACCTCGCACTGCTGCAGCTGAGCCTGTGGACTGAGGGGTTAAATGAGTGCCATAGATTCCACAAAAAGAATGCAGAGAATGGGGCACGGACTCATCGGTGGTACACTTGTCCGGCTCAGGCTGCATTGATTATCCTGGATAACACTGTGAGGTGTGTCTCGGAAATGCATGAGTGGACAAAATGCTATTTGCTTATCAGATGTTTCAAGGTGTGTCCATACATTTACCATTCCAGTAGTGCAGAGTCAGGCTGGCATCATCTAGATCAGGAAGAAATTTATGAAATGGTTTCTGAAATGAATAAAATGAACATCTCCGCACTTATTCAGAGTGTGGAAGCTACTATACATCTTGTATCTGGACAATGCAAAATTTAAATTTAGCTCTAAAATATTACATTGAGTATTGAATATAAGGTGTACTTTCTACGAAGTCTTTTGGTCCTGCACTTTGGTAATATAATACTGGATAGAAGTGGTGCATTCTGGGAAGGAAGGTAAAGAATAAGGGCCTACTTCTGAGTCACGTGCAATGCCGATAATTTCGTAGTTGAGTGACCTTCAGCAACTGCACATGTGGGGAAATTTAAAAAAAAACAAACCCCTATGGTGCGTGCGTAAAACAATCTCGGCAGTACCGCCGCAATGTTTCGGCTGTGCACGTCACGGTATATTGCGATAACCAATATTGTCAATTTTCCTACAGAGATCTATGGATTTCCCCTCTATATTCTTCAGGCACTGCAGAGTGTATTTACTGGGTTTGTTATTAGGCTGAAATTCATCTTGTCGACATGAGAATGTTGTATTGGTCATAATGTCGACAGTGAACAAATTCATCATGTTGACACTGATAATAAAGTAGACTGTTTTTAAGATGAGCCTAACCCTAGTGTTGGCGTTTTAACAATGTTGACATTTCATAGGTTGACATTCTAGCCATGTCGACATTTTTCAGGTGCTAACATTTGTCATAACTGTCAACATTGACAAACTGACTGCATACCAGATTTACTAAATTCAATAGGGTAAGAAACCACCACATGTTTTGTTGATTCCAAATGCGGATGTATTCCTTCAATATCTGCAAACTGCGCACAGGTAGTAGAAAGCAATCGCAGACTGCATCTACACTGTACCGTGCATTCACACACAGATTGATGAATACCTAGCTAGATCACTCCTTACGTGAAACTGACGCTTCTGGGAGGCTCACATGTGATTGCATCGTACTTATCCCTTCTCATGGGAGTGTGGTGGCTTCTGTGCTCAATTGTGGCATATGGACAGAGATGGGATGCCAGGCTCTAATGGTTCTTGATACTAACGATGATGGCTGCGGACAGAACAACCAAAATGAAGACAGACTGATCATCGGCACAGACAGGTGGATACTTGCATTAGCATAAGAAAAGTTCAAGACAGAGGGAAGAGGTCTGTAATCTGTGCACTATGTAGATAAAATGTAACTTTTACTATATATTTTAAGATAAGATCATTCAATCTTATGTCATTTATATTGTTATGTTGAGCTGCAAAATTATATTTGCCAAATACCTTTTGATAAAATAGTTTGCGGACACTCTAGTAGAGGCAATATCCCCAGTGTCCTATACCAATAGAATCTTCTTACTTCCAACTTAAGCAAATAGTTCTCTCTGTTGGCACAAAACATAACTACTACTTAAGTGAAACAAAGTCTCAAGAGTTCTATTAGCTAATCGGCTTAACACTATTAACATTGATGGTATCGTTATTCTGATTCACCATAATATAAGTGCCTGAATGATTGATATAATTCTCTTACAAGACAATTACACCAATTACCTGCATTGCAAAAATATGAGCTACTTAACAACAAAACATTCCATATACATGAATTAATAAGGCACATAGAGAGACACCGTTGATATTAAAACAGTTGGTATCAATTTTATTCTTTTTCATACACATACTTTTCTATTTTTAACCATAATTTTGCTGCTTGTTTTTAAACCATAAAATTGAATTATCTAATTCTCTTAAAATATATAATAAGTTACAGTTTAACTACATGATAGTGCACCGATTAGACTTCTTCCTTCTTTGGGGTCTATTTACTAAGCCTGACATGGCAGTTAGGAGCTGATTGGCTGGTACTTTATCTCTGTTCACTTTATCTCCATCCAAGGCTTAGTAAATAGACCCCAAACTGTCCTTTATAACCAGTCTGTGGTAGCACCCCTTTAATTTAGATGTACTGTCATCTTACATTATATACTATAGGGGTAAAGTTATATTCAATAATAATTCGAATTCCTGGTGCAATAGACACATTTCTACACACAATTAGCATAAGATAGAAAGCAGTCTACCACAGCTGTATGAATAAGCAGCTGCAAATTAGCCCCTTTATGCCCAATTTGCAAATGTTCACGTAGCAAAATTATCAGAAATTTCTGGTAAATACAAACATATATATTAAAGTGTTTTATTACAAGCCCAACATATTTTCCTAGTACAAGGTGAGTGTTTTACATTACCTCAATCCCATTAGCTGCAATGTTCTCGTCCCCGCGAGCAAGTGCGGCTATATGACACACTTACGGTACAGTTGTGTTCGCTGCACCATCGGGCGGTGTTCAAAATCTCACAAATCTGAGGCGAGATAGATGCCATTGCAATGGCAACTCGCCCTAGTTAATTGGATTGAGCCCCATGAATCCGTTTTACAAGCAGATCACTGAATCGCCAAAGCTCTCCCACTAAAATGCATTTTTCTGGTTGTGCCAGTGCTACAAGACTTTGTGGAAGAACGGCCAAAGCCCCTTCAGTCTCTGGGGGCGATTCAAATGTTCTGCCGGCTGCTTTTTTTTTAAGACGCTCGTCAGAGCGATTCAATTGTTGCTTTGTCAGGGCGCGATAGTCGCTGGCGCCGGCATTTCTGCACGCACTCAGGAGTGCATGAGCAGAAATGTTTCTGAAACACCCTGGTTAGGGTGCACTAACCGCAGTTAGCGCGCCCTAACCAGAAATTAAGACGGGTTTAGCCGTTTTAGACGGCTAAACCTCGTCTTTTAGGCAGCGAAGAGTGCGATAATTAATGAGCTCCCAGAATAATTGAATATGAAACTGGGCGCTCATTAATTAGCACGACCAAAAAACATTTGAATCGCCCCCTCTGTCCCTAATCCAATTATTCCATGGTTTGTTGTTGATTGTGACGTTCTTTTTACTTGAAACAAAAACCGTAACCTCCATTGCTTTTGTAGTCCTAATACACACACATTTGGGGTATAAAATGTATGCTTTTGTGATTCATTTTTATTTTATTTTTGCATTGAGAGAATGCAATATCCAAATTTCCGTTTAACCTCTTGAGTACTGTATATCGACATGTAACAAATGTACAAACTATGCCACTAGCAAACTGCTCTGTAATTGGAGAACAGTGTCTTTTATTGGGAACCCATGCAAGAGAGTGATGGACTGCTGTGGGGAGCACAATGGTTATGATTCCCAGGCTAGTACGCTAGGCAAGATGCTGACTGGGGAATAAATGGATACAGGCTGAGGTCCATTCTGGTATAATCTGAATACAATGCCAAGCTCTCGGTCCGGCAACACAGTTACTAAACCAAGGATGGAGGCCGCTAGCAAGCAAATATGGTCAGAAAATAGCCATCTTGTTGCACAGTTCAGTCTTAGATGGAGGGGCTCTGACAAATCCAGGTACAATACCTGTTGCTCAGGCACTGGCCGAAGGGCACTGCCGTTTAGAGGACTGCATGAATTCATGGACACATAACCATTTTGTTCTGGTACATCCTATAAATAATGTTGTAGATTGTTTGTTATTAAGAGCACAGTTAGACCACTTTGTGATTTTATATTTCCATTTGTACAAGAGCCACATTAAAATATAGAACGTATTTGACATTATTGAATTGTGCCATACCTCTCAAAATTCTTAAAATACATCATGGGGATAGAAGTGATAGAAATGGCCACCTCTGTAACTGATTAAGCTCATTTCACCTCCATAATAATATACACACCTTCTTTATAGTAACTTTTCTCCCTCACTCCTATAGTAACACACATTTTTTTCCAGCACTCCCCTGTAACACTCCAAATGAACTTTGTAGCAACACATCCCCCCTCCTTGCTACCTCTGTAGCAACACATCCCCCCCTCGCTACCTCTGTAGTAACATCCCCCGCTAGCTACCTCTGTAGAAACACATCCCATTAACTACCTCTGTAGAAACACATCCCCCCTAACTACCTCTGTAGAAACGCATACCTCCTAACTACCTCTGTAGAAACGCATACCTCCACCTGTGAAGTATTCTATACACTCCCTATCCAATCTGTCCTAGCCGCATGATCCACCAGGAAAAGTTAATCCTATTTAACATTGAGAGGTGTGGTACAAATGCAAAGTATGTAAGCATCTGTGTTACACCATAGGGTGCGTGGGCATCTCACACGAATAATAAGGTAAAACAGAGAGGATTGTCTGATTTCATTGGTTTACATGTCAAACACATTACAGTACACACAGATCCACAATTTCAGGTAAGACCAGAAATCTAGTCCTTGGCTATTGAAACCCATCATTCAGGTTTAAAAGAAGAAAACAGGTCAGTTGGTAATTAACAAAGATGTACATAAATAATTAACTATTGTGTAGAGTAGAGGTGTAATTCTGGAACTTTCAGATCCTTTTTAATAGTCTTATTTTTGTATAAATTGATATCGGTCAACTTCCATGAATGTACCGAAAATGAAAAATAAATTACTTTGCAGAAATAAGAAAACTATATAAGGAATATACAATGTGTGCATTCAACAATTATAATCCCCTTTTATAGCAGTAACCACAGCTTTGTCAATAGGTCACCTTTGTCCATCATTGATTAACAATGTGATTGCTGAGAATGGCTGTGATAGAGAATTGGGAGTTTATTTACAAAGCATTGTGTTGTAAAATCTGGTGCTGCTGTTCCTGTTTATACTCGAGATTTAAAAGTTGTGTCTTGCTAGTAAAGGCATTACCTTTTTAAATATCCGGCATAAACCCGATCGGCAGCGCCAGGTTTTACAACCTTATGCATTGTAGATAAACCCTATGGTCTCTGTCAGTTCTCTTAAATTGATGTGATCCTCAGATTTCCCAAAGATAGGACAGAAATGCAGACTATAGTGTATACAGTTTCAGAAGATATGAAGAGCTTTGTGTGATGTAATCACATTGCTCACCTATTCAGTGGATAAATGAGCATTGGACATCCAAAGTCACTCGCATAATGGAAGGAAGTGTGCTAAACATGGAGGGACAGTCCATTTGGCATTCTCCGTTTTCCTGGCATTGTCCAAAAGTGCCAGATTGCCAGTCTGGCCACGACTTCCCCTTTATTTGCTTTTTTGGATGCTTGCCACCTAGCACCAGCTTACTGGTCAGGTAACAGGTGCAAAAATGTTTTCTGCCCCCTAGGAATGCCGGTGAAAAACCTTCAAGCATGTGCGCTTCTATGGCAGGAGTGCAGGATTTTTCTGTTTGCAGCGCCGTATCTTTGTGCTTTCCCCCATTCAGTTGCACAAATCTAATGGTAGCGGCAGGGGCAAACGCAGGATTTTTATATTATATATAATGTGTGTATGTATATACACATATACATTACAAAAAAACTTACCTTGCAACAGATCTGATTGGTACAGAACCTACTAGGCCGGCACCATGTAATTATGCCCCTCCCCCTTACGGCATAATGCAGCGATTCATAAGTCAATCGGGAGGGGGGTGGGGCCAAATGACATGATGCTAATGAAATCGTGTCACATTGGCTCTGCCTCCTCCATATTGACCTGCAGGGTGGGGATTAAGAAAATGATGCCTGCACTCCAGTTTGTCAGGGGGAGGTTTCTGTGTACTCAGAACCCCCCCCTGTGTGCGCTACTTACCAGTAAGTGTGGTCTTTTCTTCATGCAATTCTTTCCCAGCAGAAAAACTGCAGCTAAGAAAAAAAAGCAAGGGAAAGTCCATCAGAGAGACTGTTTTGATCCCCAAAGTTTCTTGTAAAAAAAAATGATGACTTACATTGATGTTCTCATACACCCGGCCTCAATACGCCATGTGGTTTTATCAGATTGGAAAAAATGCACGGCCACTGCATTGTAGCACCTCATATACAGCTTCAGTTGAACACAGATATACAAGTGTCGCATATAAAATGAATCAATGCAGTCTCTTGATTCGGTTCGTCACATTCATTTGCGACTAAGATGCATTTTCAAGCGAAAGAAATGCTTGGCACAAGCCTGGTGCGCGGAGAAGGGCTTTCATGGCACTGCCTGTAGTAAGCTATATAAGACATTCCAAACATGCCTATAGTTGTATACTCGTCTTGCCTGGAGCAGAGAGAAATGGGCATACTGCAGAATAAGCCACAGTATATCCCCCCCCAAGGAGGAGACTGAGTTTGAGTATATGACGAGGAAATCCGTCTTGTGCAAAGCAAAATTAGAAAAATTCAAATGGCCAGGCTGGCCTTAGCATGTAAAATGCTGCCAGCTGTATTATCTACTATATAAAAGTGAAAATTTGTCCTTCTGTCTTTCTATACAAATCCACAGTTTACAAGCGAAGATTGTGAAATTTTACATACGAGCGTATTAAAACACGGCGGAGTCAACTAAAAAAGAGATTAAATCGAAATTAATTACTGTTAATTTTTTTATATAAAAAATTGATTTTTTATTAAAAAAATGGATGCTCATTGTGAGGCCTCACGGCATATGGGTAGGGCCTCGGAGCAAGCGTTTTGGGTTGTCATGTTTTGTCATGATCTTAATGTTTATTATCGAAGAGAGCTTTAGCAGCCTTTGCCAGCATTCTCAGCTCTCTGACTATACCAAATTACGCAACAACATTTACTACTTTTTTCCAACTGTGTCAAAATGATGACTTTGCAAGGACCCTGCTGTATTGCAAGCTGCCAAAATATTATACATGGAATGCTTCTCCCAAAGTTTTTCTGCGCAGAAAACAGGGAGTCGCTGTAGATGGTCATCCTAGTATCAGAGCAACAGAAGCTCTAGGCCGTGTTTACACTGTACATCCTACAAATTTTGAATGCTTCTACCTCCGAAGTTTGCTTTACACCGTTTCAGGTCCTACTTCCTTCGAAGACCTTAGGACTGTTGATGGGGAAGTTTGTCACACTTTTTGTGAGGCCTGCCTAGGGAGAGGTTGGTTGGAGGATGATGTGTAAACAAACAAGAAAAGTCTTCTCTCCTTGCAATGCTTGATTCCGTACTTGCTCTCTAGTTCCAGTACATTTATCTCTGCCTGTTCTGCACATGATTTTCTACATCTATGGCTGATCATAAAAAGGATTTGTGAAGACTGTGGATCAAAAGTCAAGGATTACTTACTCACCCGTCTTTTGTCTTGTAGACTAACCTGTAATATTTCTTTCTAATAAAAGAGTAACAGTATGCATATAATTAGATGTCACGCCCACGTACAGTTTGGATTTGTGACCTGTGCAACAGTAAAAGACCTAAATAAAGAATCTTTTGCATGAATGATGAATGTTTTATTTCAGCTGTTCCCGCATTCATTATTAAAGATCACTTAACACCAGCACTATTTATTTTTTCCATCTTGCTGGATTAGTTTCTTGACTTTGTTTTATTTTTTGAACATTTAACACCTTGTGATAGTAAATGTTTGCCAAGTACGCTACAGTGTGTGATTATATTAAGTCGCCTATGCTATCTGTCAAACCAGAGAATGAAGTAATCCTTAATTCCGCCGCATTGCTCATTGGGGCACACATTTTGGCAAATTAGTAGCTGCACTATACAATTTTCAAATAATTGTACTGGTAATAATGACTGTCATACTCAAAATATAGATGGCTGTTTCTTACTGTGAGACCCTTGCCTTTCTGCTATTCATGGACAGGCTAATTTCTGAGTATAATACTCCATCCCTCTTACACTGTCTGATCTCCTGTGTTGATATAATAGCAGCACCTGTTGCTTTATCAATCGCCTTAGCGGTTGGCTGGAAGAGCTTCCTATCACTCTGCAGTCTCTCACAATGCCACCAGCTACCAATGCTGGACCTGGTGAGTGTAGCTCTGGATTGCTTCTACATCTCCAGGGCTTGGCCAGGGCTGCAAAAGGAGTGACTGAGCCCCGAAAAAACAGCAGTACAGGGATCAATGCACGGTCACCTTTTAATAGCAGATGCCTCTATACTGAATAGATGCGACTGTACCAGAGTTTCCCAAACTTTTTTGAACCACGACGCCCTAGAGTATCAGAATTATTTTTAAGGCACCCCTAAGCCAGAGATTTGTTATTGAGAAATTCAGAAAAAAATGTAGTGAAGTATATTGTGCTTACCTGTCATCCTCAGGTTTAGTTATGTGGTGGGGGACAGGTTTGTGCTTTCCCGTCATCTCCAGGTTTAATTATATCGCGAGGGACAGGTTTGTGCTTCTGTTTGTCTACATATTTACATTACATTGACCATAAAGTAGTTGATTTGGTGCTGGACTACCAACTTGAGGCACCCATGCAAGGGTCCCAAGGCACCCCAGGGTGCCACGGCGCACAGTTTAGGAACCACTGGTCTATACTGTGTTTATTTAGTGCAGTTTTTCCAAACTCCAGGCATCAGGGGTCGCTAACAGTGCATGCTTTACACCTCTTCAGTATCACAAGTGAAATAATTAGCACCATCTTTTAAAATGTGTCAGCCAGTAATGAATACACCTGTGCACCAACTAGGAGATCTGGAAAACATACACTGTTAGGGATGAATTAGGACTGTAGTTGGGAAACACTGATTTAGTGAGTGAGAATGTGTAACATTTCGTTATGGATACAGTCACTGTGACACATTGCGGAACCATAGAAGTGCAAATTAGTTGTCCTCGTAAGATAAATGGCAGTACTTCTCATCTAGCAACTGGAACGTGGGAGTTGCTTAGGTAAATTGTGAAGAACTTTCTTTATTTAATTTAATAAAATATGTCAATTTCCAATACAAAAAAAAGTTACATCCAGCAAATTCACAGTGGCAACCTGGTGAACTAAACTTAGTAGCGTTTGTTATGGAAAGGGGTTAAATTGCATGACTTCCTGTCACAAATCCAGATATTATCTGGAGGAAGCAGTTGTATCCCACAAGACTGTTACAATCTCGGTAGGGGATGTGTCCTAAGCGGAGGCCATGATAAACCTGTGCGTGTTCTTACTGTATTCTGCAGGCATCCTGCACAGCACATTACTGTACTTTCTGCTAACTCCAACAGGGATGCAATTCGTTACAAAGCTCATTCTAACACTGCAATACTGGGACCTAGTCTTTGCTACCAGTACATTTTCAGAATTATGGTGACGAGTTGGCCTGACAAATAATACAGGTTTTTTTTTGTTTTTGTGTAAGGGCATAACTATAGCCTCAGCATGGGGGCTAGCAGCAGGACGACGCAGAGAAATATGTGCATCCATATCATACTTGCCAACTCTCCCTGAAATAGCAGCAATCTCCCTGACTCCCTGGAGAGTCTAGCAATCTCCCTGATTGCACCTTACCCCTATTATGTAGCTGTTATATAAAAAATCTCCAGAGATACAGTATGTACATTCAAATGGGATCATTAGTATAATTTCCCTGCATTGGTATAAGGCACAATGTCCCCTATGGTTACATGCATTTTCTGATAAGTATCTGTGTGTTTTCATCAACAAGTAGATCTTACTAACTGCTTTGGGGCTCAGTTACATTTGAATGTAAATCAAATTAATGGCGCTTCTCAGATGTAGCAGTACACGTCCAATTTACTGCGTCTCATAGGTTCTACTTGCAAAATCTACCTGAAATGATTTTTCAGAAGTAGGTAAGTATAATCTATATACACCTTTTAGTGTGAACGGATATTTATGCACATAAGAATCAATATTTTTCCATAGACTTTAGCGTGTGTGTTTGGAATGCATTTTGTAATATCTTTAGTTTCATAAGGTCTTTAGATCCTACTATAACTGTTTTCTTTATTTAAAATTATTTTGCCCTAATGTTTTCTGGACAGTTAGGAGCCTAATATGAATAAAGGGCAATAACATTTTAAACACATTTTCAAATGCATACAGTCAGGTCCATAAATATAGGGGCATTGACAGAATTTTCAGATTTTGGCCTCTATTCACCACCACAATGGTTTTGAAATGAACCAAACAAGATGTGCTTTAACTGCAGACTTTCAGATTTAATTTGGGGGTAATTACATCCAAATCGGGTGAACGGTGTAGGAATTACAACAGTTTCAATATGTGCCTCACACTTTTTAAGGGGCCAAAAGTAATGGGACTATCAACTCAAAAGCTATTTCATGGACAGGTGTGGGCTATTCCCTCATTATTTCATTATCAATTAAGCAGGTAAAAGGTCTGGAGTTGATTCTAGGTGTGACATTTGCATTTGGAATCAGTTGCTGTCAACTCTCAATATGAGATCCAAAGAGCTGTCACTATCAGTGAAGCAAGCCATCATTAGGCTGAAAAATCAAAACAAACCCATCAGAGAGATAGCAAAAACATTAGGTGTGGCCAAATCAACTGTTTGGAACATTCTTAAAAAGAAAGAACGCACCGGAGAGCTCAGCAACACCAAAAGACCCAGAAGACCACGGAAAACAACTGTGGCGGATGACAAAAGAATTATTTCCCTGGTGAAGAAAAACCCCTTCACAACAGTTGGCCAAATCAAGAACACTCTCCAGGAGGTAGATGTATATGTTTCAAAGTCAACAATCAAGAGAAGACTTCACAAGAGTGAATATAGAGGGTTCACCACAAGATGCAAACCATTGGTGAGCCACAAAAACAGGAAGACCAGATTAGAGTTTGCCAAACAACATCTAAAAAAGCCATTACAGTTCTGGAACAACATCCTATGGACAGATGAGACAAAGATCAACTTGTACCAGAGTGATGGGAAGAGTATGGAGAATGAAAGGAACTGCTCATGATCCAAAACATACCTCCTCATCAGTGAAGCATGGTGGTGGTAGTGTCATGGCGTGGGCATGTATGGCTGCCAATGGAACTGGTTCCCTTGTATTTATAGATGATGTGACTGCTGACAAAAGCAGCAGAATGAATTCTGAAGTGTTTCGGGCAATATTATATGCTCATATTCAGTCAAATGCTTCAGAACTCATTGGACGGCGCTTCACAGTGCAGATGGACAATGACCCGAAGCATACTGCAAAACCAACCAAAGAGTTTGTTAAGGCTAAAAAGTGGAATGTTATGCAATGGCCAAGTCAATCCCCTGACCTGAATCCGATTGAGCATGCATTTCACTTGATGAAGACAAAAGTGAAGGGAAAATGCCCCAAGAACAAGCAGGAACTGATGACATTTGCAGTAGAGGCCTGGCACAGCATCACCAGGGATGAAACCCAGCATCTGGTGATGTCTCTGCGTTCCAGACTTCAGGCTGTAATTGCCTGCAAAGGATTTGCAACAAAGTATTAAAAAGTGAAAGTTAGATTTAGGATTGTTTAGTTTGTCCCATTACTTTTGGACTCTTAAAAAGTGGGAGGCACATATAGAAACCGTTGTAATTCCTACACCGTTCACCTGATTTGGATGTAATTACCCTCAAATTAAATCTGAAAGTCTGCAGTTAAATCACATCTTGGTTGTTTCATTTCAAAGCCATTGTGGTGGTGAATAGAGGCCAAAATCTGAAAATTCTGTCAATGTCCCAATATTTATGGACCTGACTGTATCTGTGAGGTTCCAGAATAGAAAGTAGTGATGCATGAGACCACGCGCCCACCTATTATTGCCCCTTTTTATCATAACTTGAACCCTTTCATGTCCTTAAAGGATCATTAAAAGTATGCAAATATATCTGTCGAGATTTATCCGGGCCGTAACAGGGTGGTTTGACATCATAGGGCAGGGGGCGCTGTTCGGGACAATTTTCTGTTTATAATATTTCTCACTTGTAACTTCCTCTTCTTTTATCCCCGGTATTTCCTGGCTGCCCATATCTCCTCCCTGGCGACTCCCCCTCCATATGGCCACCTCCCCAAGCACCTTAAGTCACATCCTCTTATTTAACACACACACTTCAATATATTGTCAGACCCAGGCTTAACCCGATCACCTCACATGGCTGTCTGACACCTTTCACATGGAGCCATCTGCCCCACAATTTTTGATGGCACAGGCACCAATTTCCGACCCAGGTGCCACCAGCACACCTTGAGTACCCTTGCCAGTGAGTTCAGCTGCTGGCTCTGGATACATACACTGATCTCTCCACCGCTGATGATTGCTGCATATACATTACAAGTAGCGCTCTTTCTATACCTTCAGTCAGTGATCCATACTGCCGGCTCCTGATTTGTACACTGCTGTTCTGATGGACAAATCCTGCTGTACCTGCACCAGCGCTCTCCTACATTTAGAGCTAGAGAGTTATGCTGCATAATTATTGTGTATCGTCACTGCAGCCATTGGATTCACACTGTATTTGGCAGTGACACCTGGATAACAGAGGTACAACGGGATCGATACGCGTTTCGTCCCTTGTAGTATATCTGGACTTCTTCCTCCTGAAGAAGTCCAGATATACTACAAGGGACGAAACGCGTTGAGGACTAGTGTACCCCGCTTTTCTATGACCAGCGATTATCAGATAAGCCCAATACATATCTTACTAATGTAATTATTAATTTCTATGTGTGTGTGTGTGTGTGATTTTATGATTAAACCTTTTTTGCAAATTACTACACTATGAGAGTACTCCTCCTTTTGCTCTTTTTTATGGCTCTGGAGTAAGTGTGATGTGCACTGGAGTATAAGAGGAATCCTCCTTGTAGAACAAGGGAAGGCTCATATATATATATATATATATATATATATATATCTATATATATATATATCTCTATCAATGTGTGTGTGTGTGTATATATATATATATATATATATATATATAAATATATATATGTGTGTGTGTGTGTATGTGTATATATATATATATATATATAATATATATATAAATTTTTTCACATTTGTTTAGTTGTACTTTTAAAAATAGAAAAACTATAAGCTGCATTTTTCTGAAAATCGGGTTGTAATGAGTTTCCTGATTTATGAAAAGTTTGACGGGTAAACATTCAGCTTATGTTTTCATCTGTAAAAATGCTATTTTTTCATTGATTGGGTCTTGTCATTTTTATTTTACAGATCATGATTGAATTTTGTCAAGGTGGAGCAGTGGATGCAGTAATGCTTGGTATGTAGTCTTTCCTGGTTTTGTTTGATTAGGTGATATGGATTGTGTTATTTTGTGCCCAATATCCTCATTGTTGAAATACATTTGGAAGTTGTCCAATGAGGTAACAGGAGTTACAAATCTGTGCAGATCCCTGTACCTAAATCCATTTATAGATAAATGTACAGTGGTTACATTTAGATCTTAGGAAAGAAGAAAATGTATCCTGGAAATAAAAATAGGAACATAATACTACCCGTAAGTCCATGTTTAAAGAAATTTATGGTGGCTACATTAGATTTAGAAAGTTCAGCTTTAGTTCCCAGAATGGTGTATGATCTCAACAGTCCATAAAGTTTTAAGATTTTAACAAGATGATTTTTACCAGAAAGCATTTTGTTGGGATGTATCCTAAACACCTCCTGACCCGTTTGCCACCATTAGCAGGCTTCAACTCTAGTCTGCTTTCTGATTAATGCAAATGTCCAATAAACACAATTTTTTTCTGCAAAGAGACTAATGTGTCATAATTACTATGCTATTAGAAAGTAAAGCATGCTTCTAAATAGTCTAGTGTTTCTCAACCTTTGTCCTGTGTCACAATATCGGGTGAACAGTGAAATTTATGGGTAACTGGAGAACTCTGAAAAGGAACATTTTACATACTGATGTATCGTGAAAACATGAATCCTGTGACGTTTGTGTCTGCAGGTATGTCTGAACATCAGAAATGTTGGGAATCAGGATTAGCTGAATTTGTAAAAAATTTGTCCGTGGAGAGTGCTCACATTAATGGCCACAAATGGAATTAAAAAACAAAACAAAAAAACTACTGTGTTCTTAGAACTGTTCCCCAAATGGCACAATGTACATGTTCTATGCCATGTTAGAAACAATGATTTTGGCAAGTGATACCTTTTTAAAAAAATAATAATAATTGTGGTGGCACGATAAATATCCCACCCCCTTACTTGCAAATTAATTACTTTGTTTGTTTTTTCCTGTCTTCCCATTTACATGTGCACTTGATTGGATGAGTTAATGGTCTTGAGGTTTTTTTTCTGCTGACAGAGTTGGATCGTGGATTGACAGAACCTCAGATCCAGGCCATCTGCAAACAGATGTTGGAAGCTCTGGCTTACCTCCACAGCATGAAGATCATCCATCGGGACTTGAAAGCAGGAAATGTGTTGCTAACACAAGATGGAGCCATCAAACTGGGTGAGATCTGATTGCTGTCATTTTATCAAACTTTGTGCACGTCCAGGTTGCTGCATCCTGGAGGTTTTGAGAGCCACAACACTGGCAGAGCTGGTTTTCTAAGTCTGCAGCCATTTATCTACATAGATGTTAATAATAGGTCTGTAATTTTTTCAGTCCTAAAAATTGTGTTGTATCCATGGGACTGGGTACAGGATCTCGTCGGTCAGAATCCCGACAGGGTTAAAATACTAACAGCTGGTAAGTACCCTAACTTCCCCTCCCCCCTGTACCTAATTCTAACCCTCCCCCCAGTGCCTAACTCCTAACTCGCCCCCTTGCCCCACTACTTACCATCGGGATGCCAGCGCAGAGATTCTGACTGGTGTTGGCTTTCTGAGCGCCATTATCCCGACAGCCGACATTTCAACTATCTCCCGTATCCATGAGGAGACCATTTGTGTAGTAAAATAACTTCTTTTCAACTTCCCTTTAGCTATCAACTTAAGTTCTCAGTGGTTAGTTTTTTGTTACTAATTGCTTTCTGCAACAATATGTGAGACACTGAGCTGATGTGTAGGCCCAACCCTTCCTTTCTAGTGGTGGTAAATCATTTCTTACATTATTGTGGTGACTGTGCATTATTGTGTTTGCATAGGCTGCTCATTCCCAAAAGTTTTAAGTGTTTTCACACGTCCCAGTTAATAGACACAAGCAAGCACTGCTGCGTTCTTGTATCACAGACTTAATGCTGAAGCTGAGTACAGTGAATTTGTGTTATGCAATCAAAGAACAATTTTTTTTTTTCCAAGATGCTAACCATTTAATTTTAATCATGTTTAGCTGTGAAGTGGAATATCCCTAGAGGCCCACCACTTTGTAATTAGTTGTGTGATTAGGTAAGCCAAGCCTTAACTGTGCTGCAGGAATTATGTCCAAGTTCTTCTGTGGAAGATTGTGTGGTGCAATTTTAGATGCAGTTCTAGGAAAATAAGCTCTTATTCAGATGGTGCTCTGCCAAAGTCACTTTAGGCATGCTTATTTAAGAATGTGCAGTGTTCTGTGAGTCTTGACATCGTCTTACAATGACTTAATCATTTACCATAGATCAAGATAAATACGTACGCTAAATCTGCATTGGGTTCTACAATGATAGTACAGATTCGCAAAGTAATATATATATTTTTTTTTTAACTCGCGCCCTATTGTGTAGAAGAGGCTGAACCTCACCGTCTTTCCTTAAATCGCACGGTTTATTTTGTAGTACAAACAAAAGTATTGTGTAACCTGCACTTCCAGATTCAGCAGCTCGGGTCCGACCCAAGGAACACCAACCCTTTTTAAATACACATACAACAAATAGGGGAAGGCCACCAAGCGCTGATATGTAGAGTATTTCTCTTATATAGAAAAAAAAGAGAACAAATAAAAACACACATATGATGTATATCCGTAGTGACGTCTTGTAAAAAGGTGAAGCTCCTATATCCAGAATAATACTCACATTATAAAGGTATCTTTAGGTCCTCACTTGCTTCTAGATAGGACTTTAGGTTGTGCTGAAAACAGTCCTATGATCCACATCAAGCAAGTGGAAAACCTCCAAAATAACCATAAGACAAACGACCTTTCATCGTGTAAAGCAGTATGAGCAATTTATTAACTAATATTTATAAATAAAATCCTTAGGGAATTCCGGCGTACCAAAAAAGTATGAGGGATGGATGTTCTACCCGGGTACATCACCTTCAGCAGTCATCCAGTGCTCATCCCTCCTAGGTCCAATCTGGAAGCAGTCCTCTCCACACCTGTTATTGTTAACTACCGACACCTAAATCCCAAGGATACCAAGCTAGATCAATGTTGTTCAGCATTGGGCCAGGTACCGCTAGGCAGAGGGAGCTGCATGTTTGTTTGACCTCCAGTATCCCCCTTCCTACCAGAATGTACCTGATGCTGAATAGCGCACACTTATTATAGAAAGGGAGGCAGTATGGTTCCCCCTATTGGCGACATAGCACAAATTACTTGCGATGTGTGCGTTTTAAACCCACTACACATGAGTGTGCAGCCAGGTTCTCCCTGTGCATTTTCTTTAATGGATAAAGTGAAAAACAAAGTCCATAAGCTGGAAACACCACAGTAAGGAAATGTGTTAGAACTCTATTAATAAATCGGCAGTGCAGCACATGCATAGTGCCCCATTCTTAGGGAAAGTTTTAATGGTCTGTTACTATAATCATCTGTGTTGCTCTTAATGTAGAGCTGTGCAAGCTGAAGGTCTGGAACCCAAGTTGGATCCCAGAATCTATGTTTAGGATCACTTGCCAGATCTTATTTGGGGAATTTCCTCTTTTGGGTCCTAGAAGTATTGGTTTTGGAGGAGCATATGAGCGTTCATCTTACAAAAAGAGAGCCTGTTATGTCTGTGTGCAACGGAGACTGAAAACAGAACTTGGTGTGGAAGAAAACTGGGGCCACTTCATTGTAGCACTTCATATGCTGATTGAGAGACTCAGTCGCACACAGATAAACAAGTGTCGCGTATCAAATTAATCGGCGCAGTGTCCTGGTGCATCCTAGTTGCATCACATTGCGACTTAGCAAAACATGTCTCGGCGCTAACAGTCTCACGGGACCAGGCACGCCAAAAGAGGGGCTGTTTGGCGCGAATGCAGCAAAGACGAGTGAGGGCACTTCTGTAGGAGATTTATCAAACCTCATCAAAGGTAAAGAGGAGGTGATAGCCATAGAATCCAATCGGAATCTAGCTGTCATTTATCTAGAACAGTCACTCTAGAAAGTGATAGAATCTGATTGGTTGCTATTGGTAGCTCCTCCACTTTTCCATTTTGGAATGGTTGACCAATCTCCCCCATAAAGTGAAAGAGCTACTGGTGTCAGTGCTGTCACAAGGAAGTGTGGTAACCAAGGGCAGAAATTTCCCTCCTTTCCCCATACCACCATTTTCACTCTCCCAGCCCCATACTACTATAATTCCACACCTGCCTGCTCAGGCATTAGGTGTGTAGCTACATGTCAGTAATGAGGAAGCTGTTTTTAGATTTTAAGTACAGGTCTGTAATAAGGCCCCCATACATCAGCGACGGATCGATGTGAATTAGAAACAACGATCCGCCGGTCGGAAATGCTGACCGGCAGACATCGATGTTCCGCGGTCCATTGCAGGATTGGTGAAATTCTACATGTTTTTCATCGATCTGCCAATCATGATTATTTTTTGATCGTGATCGGCAAATCTGTGAAATCGACCATGTTGTATTTCACCGATCCGCCGACCCAGCATCTCTGGATGGTGGCCTATAGTCTGATATCCTGACTACTGTGAGATTGTCTAGTTTACAGTTAAGAGGCAAAATCTGTGCAAGATAATGTTGTACAAGTACAGTAGAAGCTAAGGGTTATTTATGTATTATGATGTTCTGAGATGGCCTGTACAGAGCTACATGCACATAACATAATGCATTATGAGCTCTGTTGAAGATTTCCTTTAACGGCAGTGTCAGACTCCTGTATTTTAATACAGGCATGCTACCTAAGAAATTAATTGCATGAGCTGTGTCTTTCTTCAGCAGTTGTCTTGCACATGAAAGTGCAGTGATTTATGCAATCTATCATCATTAACTATGAATAGCTTGAATAATACTAGGACTAAATCATATGGCCACAGACAGGAATAACAAACTGTTGGGATTAAAACGGCATTACTTTAACAAGAAAAAAATAATTGCTCTCTTATGATACTACGATTATAAAAGTGTTTAAATGCCCAACACAACTCTACAGCCCCAGAGGTTAAAACTAATCTTTTTCCTTGAGCTGAGCTTTCTTAAATTGTCCCCTTACTCTGCACAACAACGTAACTCTGAAATTACATTAGAAGAGATCACTCCCAACTAGTCAAGTACTAGAAAATATTTTCCTAGAGTGTCCCTCCCTGAACCCTAGAAGGAACCTCGGGGCTGCTACACGAAGAGATTTGTCCCAGGGCTGTGCCAGTTCTGTATCTTTAAAATTTACATTTTAAGTTTATGCGGTCCTTTTAACTTTTTTTTTTTTTTGTTATAGTTGTTGGTAGAATTTTTGAAGCATTCAGTCTATTTAGGGAAAGTACAGTAACTTTAGCCATTAATTTCCGGTATTACAGATGTTCACTGTCCTCTTAGTGAGGACAGCCGTTAGACCTTTATAAACCTGCTGCCCTGTATTGCTTCACTGCTAAACAAATACTGACATACAGCTCTTCTCTGCTTCAGGAATCCTCTTATTGCTGGGAACAAAGCAGAAAAATGAGAATGTCTCAGATCTGCTGAGATCCTGTAAAGATGCTGCCCTTCTAATAAAACAGCCCTAGAGAATAGACAGTATATTTTACAGGCTTTCCATTCTAGGCATTAAAGGGAATTGTTCTTAACCTAGCTGTAAAACCTGAAACAGACCCTTTTGTTTGATCCTTTTCCTATCTGGGTGCACAGCTAACACCTGCTAAGTTATAGCAGTAACCATAGATTGTACTTCCCCCCCCCCCCCTGGATCTGTCTTCTAGAAGTGTCTCTTACTTCAGTGTAACGCTCTGTAGACCTGCATGCTTAGAATCAATGGCATTTGCTGCTAGCAAAGCACAGACAGATCTTTAGGTATAGTATTTATTTTTATATTTCTTGGGCACTGTCATATATTGCCAATTCTCCCATCCATGGAGCTTTCTGTTCTATTGAAAGGGTTTTGTTTTTTTGTCTTTTGATGACCCTTGTTTTAGACACTGACCCACTGCCCAATCTCCAGTATCTCTTCTCTTCTGCATGTATAGACAGCTGGTGTTCTCATTACCACTTCTGTCGTGTGTGCTGCTTGTAGATTTGTTATTCATCATGATATAATCAGTGCCAAGAAATGAAACCAATTTTGACACATGGTCTAGAATAGGGTATAGCTGTGCAACACTGGAGTTCTGGCTATGCTGAGGCTGGGGCGGAGAAGATGGATCTATGCACATCATTTGCACAGAGCACTTTGTAGTAAAGCAAAATACTATTACAGGAATTAGTGAGGGTTAACTTTTTGTATAGTGATGCTACATTGTCTCAATAAAGTGAAAAAAAAACGACATTGGTTGTGGCTGCCTGACCAGTTTTAGTGGGCGCTAAGTATGCAAGGAAGTAAGTGCCTGGGAAATGCCCTGACTGGTATCTTTTCATAATCCGTTGACCTATTTCAATTAAAAACTTCAGCAGTTGATGGGTTGTAACCATAACAGACATAGGGTTCTATTTATTAACATTATTTTTACTAAAATAAAGTGAAAAAGGGTGTTTTCACACCCTTTTCACATTATTTTAGTTTCACCTGTAGTTATTACAGGGCAATTGTAGTAGAATTAGTAAAATTCTACTCCAACCCCTAGTATCACTTATTTTTAGTAAAGCAGATCGCATTTCCTATAACTGTAATGGGAAATGTGATCCGACCATAGTTACTAAAAATAAATGTGAAAAAAATACCGGGTGAAGCCCTGTGATAATAACGCCACCTGGAGGTGGCGTTATCCAGGGTCTCCCCCGGTTACCTGGCTCCCACTCTGCTCTAACGGGGAGAGCAGAGGCGGGAGCCGATACCAGTAATCAGCTATGTGGTCTAAACAGACCGCAAGCTGATTGCTGTAAAAAAAAAGGAAAAAAAAAATTTAAACATTTTTTTACTTACCTGAATCCAGGGACCGGTGATCGGGCCTCCGGTGATGGCTCCTCTCCGGTCAGCTGGTCTCCCATAGTGCACTGCGTCCCGGTCATCAGGTGATCGGGTCCCAGTGCAGTATGGGAGATCACCTGATCGGGAAGCCCGGAGAAGATCACCGGAGGCCATGAGGATGCAGGTAAGTGTAATGAAGGGAGGGGGGGTCGCGGGGGTCCGCGATCATGGGGGGGAGGGGCTTAGCGTCGGTGGGGGGTAGCAGCGACGGTGGGTCGACGCATGTGCGGGCTCTTAGTCGCGGTATTTTTTCCGAAAATACCGCGACTAGAGTGCGGATGGGATCCGCAGGGACAGAGCTTTATCACAAGCTCTGTCCCTGCAAGGGATTTATAGTAAATCCCTGTGATATTGCCTGAATTCGCAATGCGAATTCACTCGGTAATATCACACTACAATCCGCATTCAATATGCGGATTGTAGTAAATAGAGCCCATAATAGACACGATTGCTAGTAACAACATACTTATAATGCTTTAGGTCCACGATCTCATAGTTTATACGTCCTTGAAGTACCCTTTTCTATGGCCCTTGCACTCTTTCAGCAGTTCCTTGCTCTGACGGCAGTACAAATCAAGTATTCTAGTGCAGCAATATGAATAAAGTTTTGCAGAGCTGCATACATTACTTCATGCTACAATCACTGGTAGGCATTCTGGCTCTGTAAGTGTTGTTCTGTATCTGCCAAATAACCTACAGCACAGGCCAGCAGCTTCCAGTGAAGTGACAAAGGCTCAGACTAATGATGCATGCAAATGGGGCAAAGGTAGCTGCTGAGCTGAACAGCACAGTTACTAGGCTAAACCTTAGCTCTAGCAACAGTTCATAGCAATCTAATAATGCTGTAATTCCAGAAGCAATTTGATAACATCCCATTGGACAGTGTTGCAGGAATACAGAAATGCAGACTTAATACCTTCACTAACTGTTATGTGCATAGAAATACAAGTGATGTGCTATTCATTTTGTGCCTCCAGCATATCTTTAAATGTCATTCTGAGCTATAAAATTCCAGCTATGATATAATGTCATTGATTTATCAGATTATTATTAGTGTTCATTCTAGCACCCTGCACCTGTCACAACCCATCTGGTGCTTCTAGCACACCCTGGTCTGTATCTCAGCAGTTTATTGCACCAGCTGAGTGTGCTAGAAGCACCAGAGGAGAGCAACACCCCAGACAGGAAGAGGAACTGCGCAGGTTATGCAAGGTGCTTGAATGAACACCAATTAGCTCACTTCAACTCAACTGTATAATGGGCTGCACCTATTTGTATAATATAATGACTAGTATACAACTAGAGTAGATCCCAGAGGATCATAATGAAAAATACAAGAATAAAGACAATATTTATTTTTTTTTAAACAAGGGCACCAAGCTGATCTGTTTGGGTTTATTTTACCATATTCAATGAACATTTACTAAATTTTCAAAATGTCCAAATTGTATCAAACTTACAACAGCCTGACAACTGACCATCTCTCCCCCCCTGTCTTGTTTCTCTCTCATTGCAGCGGACTTTGGAGTATCAGCAAGAAACGTGAAGACTCTGCAAAGAAGGGATTCCTTCATCGGCACCCCATACTGGTAAGTATGTGAAAAGCCTCCTGCTTATATTGGTATTTTCAAATATTGAAGGAATATTTCTTTTGCCACCTTTTTAAATAGAAAGCAAAATATTTAATAATTTCCACTTGCTGCAGCTATCTGAATGTCTGACCTTTTACTATACACTTGTAGTAATGATGGAATGTAGAGAGGTGTGTGCTGATTGGCTGGCTGAGTTGTCTACAGATGAGAACCATCTAAATGACTTCACACATGGAATTATTTTATTTGAAAACCTGTCCTGTACCTTTTCAGCAGTCACCAAACAACTCTGATCCTTTTAAACCAGGCACGTCTCTTGCAGACTGTTCCCTGGGCGTCAGCTATTCCAGGAATTAATGAGCTAAACATGCTGCAGGAGTGAATGTAACCCTACAGAGGGGATTTATATACAGTGTGTTATCGTCTCCATGGCTATCATCATAGAGCAGCACTCTCTCTTTTATGTGAGGGAAACAATGTATGGCTGCTTTGCTTGGCTCCTCCTGAGGGGATACTTTAGTATTGCTGAAACTGGTAAATGTTTCCTCATGTAGAACCAATGTAAGCAGTAATCCTTCTCAGAAGAGGGTAAGAAACATGCTTAATATGAGGAGGATAACCCTTTGAGGAACCCCACATAGACCAATTTAAAGTGATAATATTCACAAGTGATTAAAACCTAAATGTATTGCCCTCAAATTTTTATTCAGCCCATGCAATCCCAGTTGTATCTAATAATCAGAGCTGAGCAGTGCAGTTTCAAAGCACATAAAAGAAAGCTGGAAAGATAAAGTAATGCAATTCCTAAAAGTACAGGATAGTGGCATGTACAAAAATGCCTGATTGTTGGATAAACAGTGTAACATTGCATAGTTCAAGCTGAGGAAAAAAGTTCTAAAAAGCTGCTCATAAAAGCAGTGACTGCAGACCCGTACGTAGCTCTGCGCTAGTAGAAGTACCAGGTTTATCAGGGGCAGTTACCCCCAAATACACACAACCAGAGAGTTTTTTTTAAACCTTTGTTTTGACAGCACAAAATGCATTTACTATTAGGTTTCAGTTAAATAAAAATAAATCCCTATATATTACAGTAGGAATAGTTTTCCTCTTTTTTTGTCCAAATGCAAGTTTCCTAAAAAATCATATACTCTAGACACCATGAATGAGGGAAGCATTAATTGGGATCTGCAAACAGCCAATGGGAAGCACCTAGCTAGTGCTGTCACGGTCATCATCTGCCTGTATTTGCATCAGCTCTCAGGCACCCACAAATTATACTGCAATTGACAGGTGTATGTAAAACTCCATGTGCTTAAATACTGTGCTTGATCTGCGTTTGACATCCTCCTTTGCTCCTGTATTCTGGCTCCTTAGTGTAATGAGGTACAGGTACCAGATCTGCACATGGACGTAGACTTACACCTCTTAATGTGAGCATGCGCAGTGCTAACATGTGCGTTTTAGGAAAGCCTATTGGACTTACGCCAAACTTAGCAGAAACCCCACTCTTGTTATAATAAAAGCGTAATTTGCTTAATTAGCATTTACAATTCTCATTGTCTTATTGGGAGCATTTTAATTGTAGTTTTGTGCCTTTTGGAATATTTGTTTCATGTGTATATATATTATGGAAAGCAACTCTTACAGGATGACTATGTTCTAAACTATTAAGATTTAAAAGTATATTTGTACTCCACTTTCTTTGCTGCTGTTATAAATGATGTGCGTGATTAAATCCAGGAGAACTGCATTGTTATCACGGGGGCTGTTTGAGGAGAATGAGAAATGCTGTAATGACATGGACTTCTTAAAAGTGAACTGGCGTGTGAGCTTTTCCCCTTTCAGCTGATTGTCTGCATAATGAAAGAGAAACTTCTCCTGCATCCTTGTTTTTCACGGGGAGCGATTGCTGCTTTAAATAAGGAATGTTGGATGTCGCAGCCAGTTGTTTTGTTCTGTGCATTGCAGCATACTGATATCCAGATGTAAGAGGAATGTGTTTCATCAATGTGCTTTCCATTTACTCAGACTTTTTCCTTGTTCGTTGCCCCGTTATGGCAGTACAGCACATTGGGAAATATGCAGCAGTTGATGTAACACTGAGAACGGTCTTGATTATCGTAACGTCTGATTCTCTGCTTCCAGGATGGCCCCGGAGGTAGTGATGTGCGAGACTATGAAGGATGCTCCATATGACTACAAAGCTGATATCTGGTCTTTGGGTATAACGCTCATTGAAATGGCTCAAATTGAACCACCACACCATGAACTTAATCCCATGCGTGTTCTGTTAAAAATTGCCAAATCAGAACCACCCACCCTTTCTGCCCCTTCAAAGTGGTAAGGGTTCTAATTTTAGTTTTTAACCCTGTCATAGTTATCTGTCTTGTAAATGATATCAAAATGTATTGTTAGACTTTCCAAAAAATTTGTTATTTTTAACATATGTTTTGTAGATTTTTTTTTAGAAACCTGATTCAGAATATTGGTTGTTTATAATTGCAACACACACTAATAGCTTGCTGTGTGCCGGTCCTTCCTTCCTTCCCTTCCCTTCCCTTCCTTTGGAACTTTGTGGGCCACATAGCAAGATCTTAAAACGACCCCCAGAGGTAAAAGAAAACCAAAAAAACACACACATACATTTGCCCCCACACAGAGCTCATTCATAATATGCCACACAGTCCCCATTTAGGTTATGCCACACAGTTGTACCCCTTATACACCTTATGCCACCCAATAGTAGTGCCCCTTATACATTATGCCACACAGTAAGTCCCCTTACACATTATACCCTTTACAGATTATGCCACATTATACCCCTTACAGATTATGCCACTTAGTAGTAGTGCCCCATATATCACATTATTTCACACAATAGTAGTGCCCCCTACACATTATGCCCTCCCTGTATCCCTCTAGCAGTCTCTGTGTGCCCTCTGTGTGCCATCAGCTGCCAGCAGGTGTGGATTTGGGGCCGGGATGTCTAGTTACAGCTGGCGCAGCGGCAGACGTGGACAGACAATGCTGGCACAATTTGAATCTGGCACTGGCCACGAGCCAATTGGAGCTCACTGACCAGCAGCCAATAACGAGCCTGCCACTGCTGATGGTCTGTGAGCTCTGATTTCATCGCGTCCGGCGGCGCTGTCTCTCCATGACTGCTTTCCACTGCACCAGCTGGCGGGCCGGCACCAAATCAACTGACATCTGGGTCCACCTCGACGGCCCTGACTGGACAGGCCCAACTTGTGTGCGTGACTGGGTGCAGGAGGAGCGGCGGGCAACAGAGTCAACTCGGGCACCATACAATGGAGTCGTTTTCAGGATCAATGGAATGGGGTTATAGGCAAGGACAATGTAAACAAGTAAAGACTGCAGGTGTACTTCAGGGTCCAGTCTTCAACCCGGGCAACGCCGGGTATCCCAGCTAGTATAAAAGGAAAAAAAACACAGGATTTGAGAACTTGGCAAAATAAGTGGATAACATATAAAAGTACAATGTGTTCTAAGTGTGTATCCAGCTGTAATGGTTATAAATAAATAAATATATCATTAGTAGCTTCCGTTTACATATTTAGACAATAAGTAATTTCGGACACTTGTCCACTCTTACAAATCATTGATCTCTGTAGCCTTGCTCTGGAGCATTGCCAGATCTGCTAGGGAAGTGAGTAAGTTAAAGAATGCTTCAAGCTTTTGATATGTTCCCTGTTGTACTGTGTCTCTAATGACATCGCCAACTGTTGTGTTGTTGTAAGGTCTCAGGAGTTCCGGGACTTCCTGAAAAAAGCTCTCGATAAGAATCCGGAGACCAGGCCAAGCGCGGTACATCTACTGGAGGTGAGCCAGACCTCTGCATCCCATAATGATTATCTGAAGATTCCTCTGTCTTGCTAATATTTTAGTTTTTGTTCCCTCATGACTTAGTTTTACAGATTTAGAAGTTGTTATATTTATACAGAATATTAAAGTTAGGTAGCCCTACGCCAGACGGCATGGTGCATTTTGCGTATTTTTACACTGTACATTACAAGAAATGTAACACAAGGAATGTACCATTGCAACCTGGAACACATTAAGCATTTTGATAGCAGAGGTGTGGTGGGAATTCTCACATAGGCAAATTTCGGTAAGGACATGCTAAACTAAGTATGTATTTTTCAGAGAAGCAATTATATGCATATCCAAATGTTAAACTGTGCGTCTTTTGCACCTGCTATGTACAGGCTGAAGACGTTGCAAACTAGGTACATATGCTGTCCATGCACAAGTGAACGCAAAACACAACATGTATGGCTCAGCATACCGATTTGTCCACATCCCTGACTCACTCCAGATAGCCCCGATTAGCGTGCCACAGATTTTTTGTCTCAGCCGCACCAAAACAATAATCCTAAATACATAGTACACTATAAGTGAATTAAAACACAAAATTAAGAAAAAAGTACATAATCTAGTGTAAAAAAGTAAAGACAGGCCTGAAATCTGTGACCTGTACCATGCATACCTACAGTATGCTTTATCTGTGAATTTATATGAATTAATTTGTGGAAAGAAAAACTGATTCTAAGTGCCTGGTACACTACATGCAAACTAAGGGCCGGATTCAAGTTAGAGGCGAAATGTGCGGTTTGGAGAAGTTTTCGCCAATTTGGACTTTTCGCCTGTTTTCAAAGTATCTCCATATCAATTCTAGGACGATTTCGCCTAAGCATTGTGATAGGCGAAAAAGTATCTCCAATGAATAGGAGGTGAAAAAAAAATGCCAAATCTTTATATTGGGGTGCAAATGTGGGAAAAAGACTCAGAACCCTTGGGACAGCCCCCAAAGATCAAATTGGCCAAAAAATAAAAATTTACATCAGAACATCATCCAAAAAAAGACGTACTTTTTGGGGCGAAAAAATAAAAAGTGGGGGGACAAACCTAAAAACTAGCGAAATAGACTTCTTGAGGGGCTGCAAGAATGGCTGGTAGATTTTTCAAATTTTTTGAGTTGTTGAGATTTAATTACTACATCATATTAAAACAAAGTTTATTACAAGTAGTTGGTCAAAGTCAATTTGACTTAATATCTCAGAAATCTGTGGGAGATTAGAACTCACAGTACTTAGTACATTGTATGCAATAGAAAAAATACATTTATCTGATGTAGATACTGTAGTCATGACAGCAATATTTATTCCATATACAAACAATTGAATTGGGTAAATACAGGGCAATGATGTGATGAAAATTAAAAAGAAAAATGCAATTAGATTGTAAATTTTTTTTTACATTTGTCCATCATCCAGACCAATACTGTGCATGCTCGATCTTGCTTTTAAAAAAATAGGACTTTTGTTACACGAAAACAAATAACTATCCATTTTTTAATATGTATTTTTATCTCGGATTTTTTTTCGAGTCTGAACAGACCCCCCCCAAAAAAAATCTCAAATAAATGCTGCCTACAGGGCTACCTGAATATCCCTGGGGGATCAATTAGCACGCAGTAAATTACCGCGGCTAATTGAATGCCCCTCTTAATTACATGTTGATAAGAAAGTTCCGTCCCCTTCATTGCATGTCTGTCTTGTGCTCTAGACTGTGTTTAATGCACATCCCTATTTGTTTTGATGTAACAGCACCCCTTTGTGAACAAAGTAGCTAGTAACCGAGTGTTACGGGATCTCGTAGCTGAAGCAAAAGCTGAAGTGTTGGATGAAATAGAAGAGAATGGAGAAATAGAAGAAGAGGAGACACCAGACCAAGTCTCTGTAAGTAGCAATCCCTCCGATTCTTGATCATCTTCCCGTTGGTCGGTATTGGTGTGTCACACTTTTTATTGAAAATTTTGAGTCATGAGAAAAATACCCTAATGATCATGCAGTTTGCAGATACAGGGTCAAAATGTGAACTTATTTATTTCAGAGTTTGTTGGTTATTGTAGCATCTTCTCATAAGTAACGTTCTGTAAGATCTAAGTTGGATGAATGGCGTGTAACAGACTTTTAGAGTGTCATACAGAAGACTAATTTCTTATGCTTTTTACAATCTTTATCTTCTCTTTTCTTAGCCTCCTGCAAAGAATAACGGCAAATACCATTTTGATGTGGAGAAGGATAAAGCGGGATACAAGCAGCCCATAAGTAACGGAATAAAGCCTCACACAGAACAGTCTAACATCCACAGTCCTGATAGTACTATAAGCAGCAAGGCTGAAAGTAAAAGTTCTTCTGAGGACATTGGACAAAACCTTAATGGTGCAGAAGATGTGAAACCTGATATCATATTTATCAACCCATTAATTGGTCCTCACATAGAGAACAACTGGGCACCTGAAAAGCATAGTCGGGACAGAGAAAAAGACCATGGACTGCCTACAAGCAACAGCCACAGGCCAAAGAGCAGCCAGTACGAGCGTCTGGCTGCAGAGCTGGTTCCCAATGGAAGCTTTGAGTCTTCCTCCCGTTTCTTCAGCAGTAGACCCAAAAGGGATTCTGATTCAGGAAGTAATTCTGCCTCCGACAGTATGGACCTCAGCTTGAACATGTCTGCTGATCTCTCCGTTAATAAAGAGACTGGCTCATTGTCAATCAGGGTAAGATTTTTTCTGACCTTTCTAAAGTGTTCTAAAATTTCTCCACTAAATAATTTCTAAAATCTGTATGTATATGGATTTCAGATAATCTTTTATTTGAGTTTTGGTCAGGAATCTTGCCACTATCAAACTGAGAAGTTTCTATGTTTTAGCATTAGAGCCATCATGACACTATTAAAGGCTTATAATTGGATCTTTAGGGAGCCAGAAGTTGGGGGCCCTCAGCTATTTGTGTAATTTTCCAAGTTACACGAGGGAATTAAATACCCAGGGCAGCTATTTTTATAATGGATGTTTGAAAGCAATGTATGATCAGGGAATACAGTGTGACATTTTTGTAGGCATTGTTTATACTGCTTTACCTTGCAAGTCAAATGGTGCCCTATGAAAAATAAACATAGTAAACAGAGGGGAATGCATTCTATCAAAACAAATATATATCCAGGTAGATAGTTGTTTTGCATAAATTACTCTCAGGTGATATATTTGCAACAGTGTTTGTGGCCTTTAAAGAACACCAGCAAGAAATTGTTAAAAATTATTTGTAAAGAGCTTAAAATCTGTCTACCTGCATTTAAGTCTAGGTAATAGTTTTAAAATTATATTATTTTTATAAGTCAGGGGCACATTGTTACATTCAGCATCATGTCTCCTCCCCCCCCCCCCCCCCCCCCCCTCCCATCATTTTTATTCCTCCACTACATTCTTTGCCTTTGGGCTCATAAACCTCTTTGGTCCCTGCACCCATCTCGCTCACTGACCAACAAAAGCATATATGGCTATTGCACTCACAAATAAATGTCCCATGTTGTCTTTTCTCACAAAAAACCTTTGGCACCATGCAATCCCTGCTCCCTGCTCATGCTTTTCTCTTCACCCTGAAAACATTTTAACTACCTTGAACTCCAACCGTAACTCCATCTTCTCACTGTGCATCCCATTGCCTTTTTTCACCCTCACCCACTGCATGCCCAACTCTAGGTCACTCTGTCTACATATTCCCATCCTCCTTTCAACATTTCTCTCCTCACTTTGCCAATACCATACATTAGATTGTGTTTGACTGCCTATCTCCCATTCTCCTACTCTCATTAACTTTTACTCTCTGCAGCTGAACTTCCACCCCAACATTTCATGGAGACTGCATTCACAAAAATTATCAAATATCACTTGCAATAAAAAGTCAGAGGGTCACTAATGTGTTCTCATTCCTTGGGACTTCTCTGCTGCTATCAACATATCTGATTAAAATATTCTCCACACACTTCACACTCCTTTTTAGTTTTTGGCAGCTCCCGGATATTGCCCTATACAAATACTCCTTGTGTTTTTTTCTAAATTAATTAATTTACCATTGCCATTTTGGCCTTCCATACCATTTATACTGATAACACACAAATCTTCTACCACTTTCCTGATCCCTGACATATTTCCACTATCTTGTGTGATCAAGTCACACTCTTATTCCAAACACCCCAATGCTACTTTAAATTCTGTTTTGGAGATGTAGAACTTTATCCTCCCAACATTACCACCTCCTCTGAAATAACCCTCACTGACTAGCCTGCAACCTCACTATTCATCCTGCTTACAAACATTCTGTTGATATTTTTATGCTAGAATACACTTCTAAGATGCATTCACAATATCTTTCTTTTGTCATCTTTTCTGTTTGAACTACTGGAGTCTCTTCATTGCACTCCTCTCACTTATCTTTGTTTCAATCAGTTCTAAGTGCCTTATGACTGATCTTCCTCTCTTGATGATCTACATCCACCGCACTCCTCTGCAAATTACTACAATGACTTCCCGGGATGTAGTCAAGAAGCCGTTGGTTGAAATGCCGATCGCCGGCTTCCCAACTATGAAATCCCAGCATGGGACTAATGATAGGTGTCTAAATACCGACGCCTATCATCAGCCACACACCGAAATCCCGACTCCTGGCAAACCGATCATAGGTAAGCCGGGCGTCGGGAGCACTTAGTCGCGGGGGGGGGGGAGGGGCTAGGTTTAGGCTAGGGGAAGGGGGGGGTTAGGGTCAGGCACCACCGTTGGGAGGTTAGATTTAGGCACCCCCCACTGAGAGGGTTAGGTTTAGGGTGCGGGGAGGTGGGTTTAGGGTTAGGCACTAGGGGGGGGGGGGAAATAGGGTTTAGGCACCCCTAAGGGAGGGTTAGGGTTAAGGGGAGGAAAGGGAAGGGTTAGGGGTGTTACTTACCTCAGTCGGGATCTCCAGCTGCTGGCCTTCCGGCGTCGGTATTTCATCTGCCTGGCTTAGGTCCGGGGGTGATTGATTGAGATCAGGCATGTCACCTAAAGCTGTATGTTGTTGTTATTATTGGTGATTTCTAAGGCAACAGTGCTTCATAAAGCTGCATAAGGGAGAAAACATACATCAGTATAAAACAGGGACATAATAAAACTTTTGACAGCGATTTCTTGATACTGGAATGTATGGGAAGTTTAGCAATAATGATTATGCAGCATGTAGCAGTGTTGGAGAGAGGGTTAGCTCTAGAGTTGGATAGAGGATTATTGCTGCTATGTGATAGCTCCGTTAGGCTTCAGGCTTATACTGCTTTTCTGGAATGTTGTACTCAGTATTCATATCCGTGTTCTTGGTCATGTTGCTGCTGTTGCATTCATTCCGTCACTAGGTCTTCTGTTTTGCCTCCTCACTAAATGCTGCGCAACAGGATTCCATTTGGTCACTGAATGAGGCCGTATGAATGGACTAGATATGGAAGCATTACAACACAAAAGATTAAAGGGAAACACAGACTGGTTTTGTTGTATTAAAGTTGTCACTTGCTAATGGAGAGAAAGAGAAACAGATTTTCAATTAGTAGAATTGTGTAGTGTTGGTGTCTATCATAGTATCACAATAGTGAAACTAATGTGCAGTGTGCACACAATCATTATAGCACTGCATTTCTATGTCATTCCTGGTGTTGATGAAGCTGTAAATGATTCATCCAGATTGCTGGCATCACCCCCCCCCCCCCCCCCCCCCCCCCCCAACCCCCGGTGCTTCCTGGAAGTTCTCCACCAACCTGCTTCTTTGCATTCCTGAAATGTTATCAACATGTGACCTCTCCTTTGTTTACTAGCAGTGTCTGATCAATCACAAATTCTATCTACACTTCAAGACCTGCAATTACTGAATACTGTCTCTAGGGCAGGGGTTCCCAACCACGGTCCTCAAGGCACACTAAAATAGTCCAGATTTTAAGGATAGCCCTACTTGAGCACAGCTGTTTTAATTAGTACCTCAATTATTTGATTTAACCATCTGTGCTCAGGCATGGATATCATTAAAACCTGGACTGTTAGTGTGCCTTGAGGACCGAGGTTGGGAAACACTGCTCTAGGGATGTGTATCTCTGCACTCAGTTAGGGCCGTATTCAATTAGCAGCGAAAACGGACGTTTTTTTTTTTTTAAAGAAAAACAAAAAGGCAATATTTTCGCAAAAAAACAGGCGAAAACAAACTGGAGAAAGGTTTTCTCCATCCCAGACCAGGCGAAAAAAAATGCCAAATCCCTATGATAAATTACCCCCAAAAATTTCGTAAGTTGCGCTTTTTGGTGAAAAAAAAATAAAAACCGTTGAAAATTATACAAAGCTATTTTTTTTTTACAGGAAATTACTGTTCCACGTAAATTGGGGATACGTTAAAATGGGTGCAAGTATATTTTGTGTCATAAAAATGCAATTTTAAAAGCCGTAAAAAACCGCCCGCTGTGACCGCGTGCGATGTTTAAAACACTTCACACATCCATAGCGCCCCCCGAAAAATCAGACCCAATACTTAAAAACCATTTTTTAACGTTGTCTTTTTTTTTACCCAAAATTTGCGCGGTCGCATCTTAGGAAATTTTGTTGGGGTAATTTATCATTAGGGTGTGGGGTGTCCAAAGGCTTCTGAAAGATATCCCCACACTTTTAGACAAAAATAAGGATTTTGCATTTTAAATATCGCAGTTTTTGTTTTTTTTTGCGAAAAATGACCGTTTTCGCCTTTGGGGAAAAAACTTCAGTTTTCGCCGCTAATTGAATACGGCCCTAATTATCCATATACATGCCTGAACCCGATTTAGAACTTTGGCAGCCCATTGTTTTATGGGTAAATCTGTTCTAAATTAGTTATTGTGCACCACATATTCTCATGTCACTCTTTACTGCACCCCATCATTAAATACACACATATATATTTTTTAAAAGCTTCAAGTTACAGACCATTTACATGAATCCATGTCTGTGCAGCAGTTTCCATGTATACATATATAGTAAATAAATACAGCCTTGTGTACAAGGAAATAAATGAACCAAAGTATTATGTGTAATACGTATTCACTGACTATCCTGCCTCCTCTGAGATACTTATCACCCACACATGCACACGCCTACCTACCTTGGCAGTAAAGAAAAAAAAAATTCTTTTAATTCTAAAAGGCAGTAGCACACCATTGAAAAAAAGATTAAAAGCCATGGGAGCAATTTTTCTCTCCGCAGTGTGCCTCCGGAATAGTTGCGATGGCAATCATCAGCAATTTCTCTTCACGCATTTCCCCTTGCATCCCACTGAGGTGCATAAGAAAATGAATGAAGGTTGTTTATATGCAGTAATGTGAGGAGCCGGCGCATTGAGGAGGATTGAATTGCACCCTTTGCTTTTAATAATCCGTGTAAAACGTGAGCACGAGATTGTCATGAATGACTCAGGAGGGTCTTCTACTAAGGAGCTGACAGCTGAGGCCCGGGGTTGTGAAAAGAATCGGAGACGAGGGGCCTGGATGTATTGACCTCCTCATCCACAAGTATCGGATGTTGGCGAGACCCGATCAAAGGCGCGGAGTCTAACCTGCTGGGAAGTGTTCACCAGTGACCCCTCCAAGCGGGATATGGGTTTAAGCTGCACCCAGCAAGCAGGTCGCGGCGCTTTGATCAGGTATCCGATACACGTGGGGAATGGAGATTAGAACACCGATGAGGCCCAGCAGGTTTGTACTTCAGAAAGAAGCACTAGTGAGGTCACTGTACGAGGATGTAGAACAAGGTATGCAGGCAAGGTATCAGATGACCACTGGCACAGGAAGTATACCCGGTAGTTGCACTTGAAGAATGTACTGATTACGTGGGCTAGGTGTTCAGGTGCACAACTGGCACAGGAGGATGGCTCTGGTTGTACTCGTAGGATGTACTGAGTTACGCGGGCAAGGTGTTTCAGTCGCACCGCTGGCACAGGAGGATGTCACTGTGATGGTACTCGCAGGATGTACTGAGTACGCAGGCAAGGTGTTTCAGATGCACCGCTGTCACAGGAGGAACTTAGAATAGGCTTGAGAGTAGAACAACAAGGGAACCTGGAACGTAGTGACGGCAAGCAAACACTAGTAGTAACAACGTTGTACAGGCAACTTCCTGTTGTCCAGAGCCTGTTAAATACCCAAAGGTAGCAGTCCACTGGAAGGCAGCGTCAGCTGACAAAGATCATGCTACCATTGGACAGAGGGTCAGTCCGGTGACGAATACTGTCATGGCTGCGCCCATGATGGCAACCTCAGTAACCAAATCACAGAGCAGCAACTGGAAGACAAGCGCACCTAAGGCATAATCCTCAGCGCGTCATTCGCCGCTGCATCAGACGTCTGACCGTGGGAGAAGTCAGGGGAAGTCGGCACTGAGGTGAGTAACGGCCGATCCTAGGCCAGAACCTGACAGAGATTAGACAATGGGGAATTAAATTAGCTGCAATAACCCATTTTCACTTGTAAAAGTGAAATTCGGGTGTTAGGTTTTTTTTGTTTGCCCTATTCAATTAGCCGCCCAGTTAGCATTCGTTAATTCTGCATTAGAGTTAATGCACCTCTTTTTTTCCAGGACCCCTTGAGCAGGTGAAAAGTTGGGGGAAAATCCTTATTCTAAAGTATAAATGCCAAGACTGGGTTCGGAACCACTGGGGCAACTTCCTTAATGATTAATGATTAATTAGGCAATTAGAAGTTTTGAATTAGCTTAATTTGGCCAATAATGGTATGTCATTTTTGGGATGAAATTCGGCAAAGTGCAGAATAATGGGATAACAGAAGTGAGACCGGTATATGGAAGTGCTGTATGGATAGGGCAGTTGTCAGTAATAGGTGTTTTATTAATAGCGGCTTGAAATCACCCAAAAATAAACTGACAGGCATTTTTATGCATCCATAATTCTACTACAGCGTTTACTTTGCTGAAAAAGACTTGCTTTCTATGGGGTTTTTTTTCACGGTTATTGAAAATACATATATCGGACATTGGACACACTTTAAGAACCCCAAATACTTTGCTTTTGGCCACTAACAGACCTCTGTACTGTTATCTTGGTTAACTTAATGTTTTATCACGGCTAATTGATTCCCCCTCAGATATCTGTGCAGTATGAAATACCATTGGACAAGTTTGTAAAAATGAGATAAGGCATCTTTAAAAGAAAAAAAGATAGAACTGGTCTGACTCCTGCTTGTGTAAATGTCATACCGGATTGCAGTGTTTTACAGTGTGTCATTTGCCTAGCATTAAGTTAATCAGAGTTGTGCCATATTTTGTTTGGGCAAAACTTGGCAGAGACCTTTTCAGGTTTTTTTTTTTTTTCGTTTAACAAGTTGATTCCATGTACTTGCATAGTGGAGCTGCAGTTACCGGTATTACCACTGTAGCTTTTCTCTAGCTCAGTGGCTTTTTGCTTATTACTGGGTAGCAGAATACAAGGAAACTGTCATTATGAACTAGCTCATGTGTCGTTAAATTAGGAGTTGGGGGGAAAAGTAGACCTGTCACCTACACAGTAGAGACAATGATTTTTGTTGGCTTTCTTGAGGGGTGGCTGACAGACATCATAGGATGTGGATACTGCTTCCTTTGAAATTGTAAAGGTGGATACACACCTAGCATCTGCAGATCAAGTAATCTGCTGATATATCTGTAGATGATGGTCAATCATATACACTGAACAACCATCATCTTCCAGGCAGCCCAGGGTCCCGCTGGCCGGGGGTGGGTTTCCGTCCCCCCTCCCCGCAGCTGCCGCTGCCCGTACGCACTTGCCGATGTACATGTATAACTGCAGATGTATCTGTCCATCGGCTGTGCAGTACAGCCGATGAAATATGTCTGTGAACAACGTCGTTCAGACATATCGCTGATACCCACTTGGACGACGGGCACCAGATATATTGGTCGATCAATTGATCGGCCAATATATCAAGCAATGTGTACCTAGCTTACAGGCTACACCTTCAGCCCACAAAACTGATGCATTCACTGTGTTTAGGTGACAGGACCATTTCTTTAATTGTATGTCCATTTAAAAACATACTACTACTAATTAGACTTTGTTATAGTGTTGTCACCAGGTTTGTTTATCATCCTTTGTTTCACTGGTCACTATGTGTAAAAGCAGAGGGAAACACGTGGCTTCCTTCTCTTCCAGCTAATATCTACTTCACCAATGTGCACATTGCCATTGCCAAGGTGGTGGCCAGCTGTCCCTGCCTCAAAATTACATGTTGTACACAGTATAATATCATATATACAGTAATGCGGCAGGAGCAGCACTCTGGAGATATGAGTGTAATTATTATTATTATTATCTAACTGAGGGGCCTATTTATCATTGATAAATGGCCCGGTAACCATGCGGAAACACTAGTATCTGTATATTTTACTTACCGGGCCATTCATCATCAGGGGTCTGATAGGACCCCTTGATATCCAGCAAACTGGAGTTTGCTGCCGAGATCAAGCACCATCTTCAGACGGCGCTTGTTCTCGGATCCCCGCTCCTTCCTATGGGAAGGAGTTCCGGGGATGCGAAGAGGGATCCGAGCAGATTCCTCTGCTACCTCCTCACTACCTCCCTGGTGGCTGTGCGCATGCGTGACCTCTGGACACGTATGCGTAGCTGGACCGACGGGAACGAGGTAAGTAACGCAGCTACAGATGTTGTTGCAATATTAAACGAGGGGGGACCGGTGTGTAATGCTGCCGGATGTATTGGCGGCGGACTAAATACCGACGCTGGAATTCCTAACCGTCAGAATCTGGACTGGGGCTGGTGAGTACCCTAACCCTCTCCCTCTCCCCCCCCCCCCCCCCCCCCCTCCCTAACCTTCCCCATAGTGGTGCCTAACCCTAACCTCCCTCTGGTGGTGCCTGGGATGTACGTAATTAGTTTACACGGAACCATGGTTTGTGAAATTGATTGATGTGTATAGATAGTTTTGGTCTGAAAAAGATGCAGATGATAGTATTGTCTAACATTGAGATTTTGTCACTGCTGCTTTCTGGGTATATACTTTGCCAGACTCTCCTGGAGACCCATTCCAAAGAGTAAACTAAGATTGCACCTGAAATTTTGTTTATGTAATATCATACAATTATGTTTTCAAAGTAGTTTCCCTATATATTTAGGGATGTGCAGAGGGCAGTCTTCCCGCCAAATTTGGATTTTTCCCGCCAATAATCGGGTCTCAGAAAGAGGCAAAACATCTTTCATGGACAAACATCATCATTCCTGGACAAAAGTCCATGAAAGATGATGATTGTCCATGAAAGATGACGTTTTGCCTTTTTCTGAGACACGATTTTTGGCTGGAAAAATCCGACTTTAGCTGGAAAATACGAACTAATCCGAGCCTGCACATCCCTATTTATATTGGGAAGATTGCCCTCTACAGGCTATCCGTTAGTTTGTAAAATCTGTTCTAATCCGACTTACAGCAGTCCCTCTGTGTACCCACTACAGCATATTTATTTGGTTATGATATTATTATGGAACGCTGCAGTGAAAGTACCATTTGGATGCACTGTATACCTTGTATAACTATTTGCTTGTTGTAGGATGTCCGCCTTCACAACAAGACTCTGAAGCGTACAAGAAGATATGTAGTAGATGGTGTGGAGGTGAGCATCACGACCTCGAAGATTATTGGCGAAGATGAGAAAAAAGATGAGGAGATGCGTTTTCTGAGGTGCACAACACATTACTTTTATATTTATATATATATTTATATTTGTATTCCTGTTTTGCTTGATGCCTGTGCATTGTATTACGTGGAATCTAAAAGCATGTTGAAAGGTACATGTACAAGAAGGAAAAGGAATTCAGTAAGGAGTCCACACATACTTGTATTTTCTGTACAGGCCTTTTCTTATTCATGTACCTGAATTGTAGAAGATATTTTGGTTCATTTCTCCATTGTCTTTGAATCAGGCCCTTCGGTTTTTTTTATCCAGACCCACTCGCAAGCGGTTCGATGGTCCCCCACTGCGCATGCACGAGACCCGGCCAGCGACAGGCGCTCCGTCGCTACGGTCTCACACCAAAGCGGGGCAGCTGTCGATTGTGATTGACAGCTTGCCCCGTTTTGGAAGCGGGCAGGGGGAGTAGCTGGCCAAATGGAGGCGTTCACGAGTGATGTCAGTGGGTGAGATTCCGGCTCTATTAGAGCCGGAAGCTCACTGGGGCTTGCGGGAATGAGACCCTACCACAAGCCCCGATGGTCGTGACCATCGCGACCATCACCTGGCCACTCGCTAAAGCTGTGGTTGGTCACCCACAGCTATGCGAGCGGCCTGGAGGGCCAGTTTTAAAAAAACATGCGGCCGCCCTGATTCAGAGCGAGTGCTCGCTTTTTGCGAGCAGCTCTGAATCAGGCCCCATGTCCTTCGCATCTACTGTGAAGTGGTAAATGTTTTGCCACTTAGGCAGTGAGGCAGCTTAGCGAGCGGTCAGGAGGCCATCTTTACAAAAAAAAAAACAGGGACGCCCTGATTCAGAGCGAGCGCTCTCAAAGAGCGTCAGGCCCTAAGAGTGTTTTTAAAGTTCTTTTCACATGTGGATATACAGTACTGTGCAAAAGTTTTAGGCATGTGTGGAAAATATGTTGCATAGTAGGAATGCTTTAAAAAATAGAAGTGTTAATAGTTTGCTTATCAATTAACAAAATGCAAAGTGAAATAACAGAAGAGAAATCTAAATCAAATCAATATTTGGTGTGACCACCCTTTGCCTTCAAAACAGCATCAATTCTTCTAGGTACACTTGCACACAGTTTTCGAAGGAACTCTGCAGGGAGGTTGTTCCAAACATCTTGGAGAACTAACCACAGATCTTCTGTGTATGTAGGCTTGCTCATATCTTTCTGTCTCTTCATGTAATCCCAGACAGCCTCAATAATGTTGAGATCAGGGCTCTGTGGGGGCCATGTCATCACATTTCAGGACTCCTTGTTTTTCTTTTTACGCTGAAGATAGTTCTTTGACATTGGCTGTATGTTTGGGGTCGTTGTCCTGCTGCAGAATAAGTTTGGAGCCAATCAGACATCTCCCTGATGGTATTGCATGATGGATAATTACCTGGTTGTATATCTCAGCATTGAGGACACTATTAATCCTGACCAAATCCCCAACCGCATTTTCTGAAATGCAGCCCCAAGCTTTCAAGGAACCTCCACCATGCTTCACTGTTGCCTGCAGACACTCATTATTGTACCACTCTCCAGCCCCTTGGCAAACAAACTGCCTTCTGTTACAGCCAAATATTTAAAATTTTGACTCATCAGTCTAGAGCACATGTTGCCATTTTTCTGCACCCCAGTTCCTATGTTTTCCATGCATAGTTGAGTTGCTTGGCCTTGTTATGTCGAAGGTATGGCTTTTTAGCCTGAATTCTTTCATGTAGACCACTTCTGGACAGACTTTTCCGAACTGTAGATGGGTGTACCTGGGTCCCATTGGTTTCTGGCTGTTCTGAGCAGAATGACTGGAGAGCGGTGCAATAATGAATGTCTACAGGCAACTGTGAAGCATGGTGGAGGTTCCTTCATTCAAGTTTGGGGCTGCATTTCAGCAAATGGAGTTGGGGATTTGGTCAGGATTAATAGTGTCCTCAATGCTGAGAAATACAGGGAGGTAATTATCCATCATGCAATACCATCAGGGAGGCATCTGTTTAATTCCAAATTTATTCTGCAGCAGGACAGCGACCCCAAACATACAGCCAATGTCAAAGAACTATCTTCAGCGTAAAAAGAAAAACAAGGAGTCCTGAAATGTGATGACATGGCCCCCACAGAGCCCTGATCTCAACATTATTGAGGCTGTCTGGGATTACATGAAGAGACAAAGATGTGAGCAAGCACACATACACAGAAGATCTGTGGTTAGTTCTCCAAGATGTTTGGAACAACCTCCCTGCAGAGTTCCTTCGAAAACTGTGTACAAGTGTACCTAAAAGAATTGCTGTTTTGAAGGCAAAGGGTGGTCACACCAAATATTGATTTGATTTATATTTCTCTTCTGTTCATTCACTTTGCATTTTGTTAATTGATAATAGTTTATTTTTAATTTCTATTTTTGAAAGCATTCTTACTTTGCAGCATTTTTTCCACACCTGCCTAAAACTTTTGCACAGTATTGTCAGTCATGTATCAAGTGAGTTTGTCCTCCCACTTCCTGTCCATTCTTTGCTTAGACAGATAAACAAACAACCCAGGGCCTTCTATTGTGCTATCCAGGCTTATTATAAAGAATATTTTCCAGGAAGGGGAAGATGTTAAACAAACCCGTTTTTGGCTGAAATCTAGACACTATATACGAATACTGAATTGGAACCTGGTCTAAGGAGCACTATAAGAAGTTGAACCCCTATTGGTCTCTCCTTAAACATCTTAGTGTGGTCAGTTACTCTCACATGAACCAAGGTGATTCATCACCTGTTCCTTGGGATACTCTTGTTAATATTTAAGGAGCACATGTAATATATGATACTGATGGCTTTTTGTTTTTCAGACTTATTTTAACATTACATTTATTTAATTTACATTATATTATTATTGTTGTGATATTAAAACATTTTTGTTTAAATATATTTTAATACTGGCCTTGAGAGGCATCTTTTGGTACTAACAGATCCAATGCAGCAGGGGTCATACACTTTGTACCCTCATTAAACACACTGGAGTCCGACCTATACCCCTTTTACATTGCCAGTGATAACACCGGTTATTGCACTTAAACGTGCAGCAAACCGGGTTACTGTGCATTTCATCCTGGGTAACGAGCAGGGTTGAACATGTGTTCAACCCTGCTCGTGGTGCAGTGTGAAAGGGTAATCCGGGTGGTTGCGACCCAGGTCCCGTTCACTGGATAGAAAGAGCCGGCACTTGGAGATGAGAGAATCTCCAAACGCCAGCTTACCACATGATGGCGGTGACGTCATTGACCCGGTATTAGTGCCAGGTCGGGCCGCCAGTATGAAAGGTGTCTCAGCCGGGTCGAATCCGGGATGAACCTGTGTACAAAATTCCTGGGTGTGACCCGGCATTGCGTTGTGAAAGCGGTATTAGTGAAGTTAAGAGTAAAAATTATCGAATCATTTGGGATGGTACCAATTTTGGTTGATTTCGCAAGTCCAAATATTCTATCGCCATCCATATTTCCTAGTAGGAAAAGGCAGAAGGGACCAAGTTATGCCACTATGTACAGTGTAGCTGAAAGGAAGCCAGTTTAACAGCCAATTATAAATTGTTCCTTTAACAATTTTTGTTTGTGTGCGTATGTGTGTGTGTATGTATGTATGTATGTGTGTGTGTATATATGTGTGTATATATATATATATATATATCTCTCTCTATTAGATACAAAGATATTCTTTATCTAAATACATTTTTGATTTTATTTTTGCATGTAAGGCGCCAGGAGCTCCGTGAGTTGAGGCTATTACAGAAAGAAGAGCACAGGAACCAGACCCAACTGAATACAAAGCATTTGCTGCAGCAAGAACAGATGTTACGGCGCTTTGAGCAGGAAATGAATGTAAGAGACTTCTGTCACACAAGTTTAGAGACGTAATTTTTGATATTTAAAATAATTGAAGGTTAAAAAAAACTGAACAAGGTTCAAACATTCTAAACATTTTATTTATTTGTAAAGGATGAACAGAGAAGAAACCTAAACTGCAAGTCGCTGTCTAAAGATTTTTACATTCATAATATTACATGCAAAAGTTATCTAAAAATAAAGATAAGATTGTTGTGACATTGAGGCATTTTCCCTTTGCACTTCCTTCAGTTAGGACTCTGCATTATGCTTCAGTAATCTAATTGTAAACTACTGATTTACGGAGAACAATGACTTGTATGTGCAATAACACAATTATATTTTGACTCCTGAGTCCTGTTTCATAATTACATGAAAGTACAGAAACTTTTACTAAGATTTGTGCAGGTCACAACAAGTTTTTTTTATTTTATTTTTTTAATGTACAAGCAACTTGTGTATTTGATTGTTTATTAAAGTATTTTAATATGCTGTTCTCTAGATGCTTAGGGGGGGATTTGGGGATGCCATGCTGTACCTTGGAATGCATAATCACTTAGACTGTAGAGTATGTAAATGACAGTATGCATGCTGTACTATGCATACCATTACTGATTCAATTTGCAGTGGTGGTGTCTGACATTTCCATATGATCTCTGTCCTTAAGGCAAAGAAAAAGTTCTATGACACTGAGCTGGAAATGCTGGAGCGGCAGCAAAAACAGCAAATTGAGCGTATGGAGCAAGAGCATGCGGTGCGCAGGAGGGACGAGGCTAAGCGCATTCGCACTGAGCAAGAGCGGGAACATGCAAGGTTCCTTGAGCAACTTAAGATACAGAAAAAAGAGGTAACGTGACAGAACTAAAAGAAAGAAATGTCAGCTGTGCATATATTTACCCAGTGCGAGGACTATCCAAAAATTAACAAATCACATTGCTGATGTCTAAACACTAAAGGGGGGTATCCAATTAGCCCTGATGACCATTTTTGGAGAAAAGTTTTCACCGGTGAACTTTTCTCCAAAAATGGTTATTGGCCCATCCTATTAGCCGTGGTTTTGACATATGAGTCAACTGGTATAGGTATTATTGCAAATTTCTTTTCACCACCTCTGAGCAGGTCAGTTGTGCAAAGCCCCTATTTTTGGCAAAAAATCTTGGGATTTGGTGCAGAACCAATCAGACACCTTCCTTAATGACTAATTAGGCAAAAAATATTTTTTAATAAGCTTGATATGGCCAATAATGACATATTCTTTTTGGGGTGCTAAAAAATTTTGGAAATTGGGTTTAAAGTAGTGGGATAGGTATATGGGGGTGCTGTATCGATGGCACAGGTGTTTTGAACGGGATGTAGTTGGCATCCCGGTGTGCAGGATGCCGATGGATGGTCTGAATACCGGCACCGAAATCTCGACTGGTTGGGATCCCGGCACCAGTATCCTGACCGCCGGCATCCCGAAGGTAAGTATCTGGGTGTCAGGGGGTGAGGTTAGGCACCGGGGAGTGGGTGTTAGGTTTAGGGTGCGGGGAGGTTAGGCTTAGGCACTAGGGAGGGGGAGGTTAGTGTGAGACACCAGGGAGGGTGAGGGTTGGGGTTAGAAAAACACTTACCTGTCTTCCCTATGGGTGTCGTGATTCTGGCTGTCAGGATGCCGCTGTCGGTTTTCTGACCAGCCGGAATTTCATACCCAACCTGTTTTGTACATTGCAGGTGCAAGTGACAGGTGTGTTTTTAGCATTTTTAAAATGCCCTATAATGAAACAAATATACTTACACCCATTTTAATGCACCCCTAATTTAACTACTTTATCTATTTTAGCCAAAAAATATTGCATCTTATCATGTTTTTGCTATTAGAGGAAAATGCATACAACAGCCAATTGACACAATTTGAGAACCCCAAACCCTTGGTTTATGGCCACTAACACACTTCTATACCATTACCTTCCCTTTTTTTGGGGTACAGGCTGATTTCCCCATTTTCACCTGTCATCCATGCAACAATTGGTTATCTCTGGTTTTGCTATAGGATAGCACGATAAACGGGAGTGCGCAAACGTGATAAGTGGCAAAATTGGGCAAATGGTCAGAAAATTTTTCTCTGGAGGAAACGTATCGTTATCGCAGCTGATTGCATATGGCCCTAATTGTTACACATGCTACCATACAGCTGCTCATGCAGACAGTGTGCTCAGCCTCTGCTTGGGCCACACAATGGAATGGAGAAGCAACAGGAAAAAAAATATTTGGGAAATATTTTAAGGATCTGTAATGCATTAATAAGAATTTATGAAAAAATCTCTAGCAGATCATGAATATTTTTCTTATATATAATTAAAGGAGGTTTCCACTTTTAAATGTTATGTTGGCTTCTTTAATATTTCCTATAAAGTGATCTTTAGGTTACTGTGATTGCAGTATTGCTAAACATCGCTGTGGGATTGCAGTCCTCAGTGATGCCGCAGAGGGCCACGAGCTCTGTGACCAGCTGTTTTTGCGCTCAGGATTTGCCGTCTGATTAATGTGGAGCGGAAGTTGCCTTGTGTCTTTGCTGCAGGTAACGCTGTGTGCGCCAGGACAGCGACCGCTCCAACTGAAAAAAATGAAGTTCTTGCGTAAAACGCTTTATGCTTATTTATGATATACTGTGATATATTCACTCCCCCTCTGTCCTGCCATGTCTACAGGTGAAAACCGCGGTGGAGAAACTGCCAAGAAACCAACGCAGAGAAAGTATGAAACTGAAAATGGATGAATTTGCGCAGAGAAAGCAAACGACGGTAATGACACAACACTTCCTGCCATACCTATTTTTGGGGCAGAGCAGATATATTTCATTCAATGAGAAAACAAACTGTAGCTGAAGTCACAAATAAGTATTTTCTGTATGTATTTCATAAGCTGCATACACACACAACGATTTTTTTAATGATTATCGTTAAACGATATCGTTTAACGATAATCGTTTGCAAAAGTCGTTCACTTTCTGAGTCAAACGATGAACGATTATCGTTCATGCGCGTTCACGTTTGTAGTTTGTCGTTTGTAGTTCAGTCAGACTTGTCAACTCAACGATTTTCATTAAGGGAATATGCAAAAATCATTTGTAGTTCATAAAAATCGTTCATTACACATTAAAAAATCTGACAGATAATCTGACAGAAAATCGTTCATAATAATCGTTCATAAAATCGTTGGTAACAAAATCGTTGTGTGTGTATGCAGCTTTAGTGTTAGTAAAAAGAGTCTTCTCTGTTTATGTCCCCCTGGATCATTGTTCATCTTAAATTGCTGGATCGTACTGTACCTTATTCATGTATGTAGATATGCATGTGGGATTTCTTTAAGAATTTGCTTAAAAGGGCTATTTAGCACCAGGACCTCCACAAAGGGACAGATAGGTATCTGAGCTTTCCTTAGTTACTGAAGTGTCTTACTTACAAAAAGTCTAAATGAAAGGCTACATTGCGTAAGACACCGAACATGGTGTATGACTTACCTTTGGGTAACACTACGCCCCTGTTCTTAAAGAACACAGGGAACTATCTCATTCAGGGCTTACAACCTGGCACTGTAGATCTGCCAAATGCTCCTTGGATTAGTTTCTTTGCTGCTTTTGTGCTGCCAGTAATCTGAGGAATGTAACACTGAGATCTGCTGGACAGCTACAAGTTGCAGGCTGTGCTTTTCTTTAGCTTCACTAGCTTAAATACTGGCTGCTTTTACTCAGATTGCACCCATCAGGAAATACCTTACAGAAATGTTAGAGCTGTTTACTTTATTGTATTGCTTACTGTGCTGACTCCGCAGCATAACTGCCATGCAGCTCACGTCTATGCCTCTTCTGTGTGCTACCTGCAGGAGCAGCAGTTCTTAAACAAGCAGAAGGAGGATATGTCCCTGGCTATGAGCGTCATCACCCTGGAGAACAAGAAGGAGATCTATAGCAAGGAGAAGGAGTTTCTGAACAAGAAGCAGCAGCTTCTAAGAGGTGACCACGCAGGAGGGCCAGCTGTGCTCTAATAATATGCTCACCTTCTCTTTACATAGTGGATCTGTTTGTACACCATGCTGCTTGTCACAGCCTATGAATAACAGCTCTGCTGATGCGGGAAGCAGTGTGGTGAAGTTGCTGGGCTGATCTGCCGCGCACACAGGCTCTTTCAGGCCTCACTGAGGAATCAGATAGTCTGTTTATAATTTTTGGGTTTAACCACAAATGCCAAGAAAGCTCTCTGTGAGATTTGTTTTGGGGATGATAACTGGACTACATACTGTATATAGTTCCCTAAGGTCTTCCTTCTCTCCTTAGGTATTTTGTATGAGTGGATATTTTCTTAGTGGTAACATTTCTACATAATTTGGTATAAAACAGAAATTGACCCTTGCACATGGTGGTCACTTTGGAATATTGCCTTTTAAGTTTGTGCATACTCCTTGCAGTGCCTATCAGTCCCTCAAACACACATTAATGTTCTTGGTAATGCCCCTCAAAGTCAATCTGCTCCTAATTAATGTGGGTTTGGGTATCCACCTGAAAGTGTGCCTTGCAGGAAGAGTGAAGAAAGAGCCCCCCTTGCTAGCACTTGACCAAACACTTTTACATTTCACACTTAAAACAGTACTTGGTTTATTCTCCTTTATGGCTTAAGATAATAATGAGTGAGGACATTGAGACTGTCATGATCACCTCACATTTATGTGTTTGTATTACATGGTAGCAGGATAGCTAGAAATGTGTCTCAGAAGGTACAAAATGAGACCCAATAATTTCCCATTAATAAAAGTAAAGGCACAGGGTCTGATTGCAGTCGTGATTACGACTTTTTGCAGAGTCGCAGTGGCAATGATACATGCTAGTTTCTGCCTCACCCTTGTGTACTAGCGTGTGCTGGACTATGCAATTCCTCCAGTGGTTCTGAACACACCTCCATCAGCGCACCATTCATTGACCCTGGCAGTAGCTCTGCGCCTGAGAATGCAGCTGCTGTCACTGACACACTCGCAACACTCCCATAACACAGCTTTTTTTTTACATACTCTTCAGTCCACCACCAAGGAAAGCCCATGGTCTTGTCTCGCTGTTCCCAACACCAGCGTTCTCATACATAACAGCATACACTCAGTGGAACACATGCACTGTAGGGGGTTTTCAGATTGTTTTTTTGTGCGTACGCAGTAGTAAATAATCGGTCAACTATGCTAACATCGGCACTGCGTCCACCTTTGAATGAGGCCCACATCCTCCAGGCCCTGGAGGACGTTGAAATATGAAGTCCTTTTGTGAAGGGATGAAGGCTCTGCATCCCCCCCCAAAAAAAATTTTCTTTCTCTATCCCTTTACTTCATTGAAATAATCTTGTCCCATAAGACAAAATAAAATTTTTGCATGTGGGAGCAAAAACAAGATTTGCTACTGCGCATGCACGCAAAATTCAGAAATCCCAATAGCACTAGCTTTCCACTGAGTGTACACTATGGTGTATGGGGATCACTGGTATTCTGATCAGCAAGGCAAAACCATGGGTGTTCCTGGGTTGTGACTGGGAAGTGGTCTGAAGTGAACGGTAAAAAAGCGGTCTCATGGGCAATTGGCTGCATTCTCAGCCACAGAGGCCATGTTTAGCTGGAGTTGAGAAGCAGACCCTGCACATAACATAGGAGCAGGTGTAGATGGTGAGCAGAATGATACACCTATGTTGGATTATTCAGAACCACCAGCGTAATTACACCTTCCATGGGCATTGAAAGTGAGTGTCCCAGGGCTTGTGGAGTTGAAGCTGCGACTCTGCAAGAAATATAGCCGTGGCGGCTGCAATAGCATGCACCCCTGTATTTGCAGTATGCTTTTGCACATTTGTGAATGAACTTTCAGTGGACAAAAATACATTCAAACAAAGAACAAGACAAACCTGGTTTATTTGTGGAGGGTATAATATATGTAGTGTGAACTTTATTTGCAGGATGACTATGAATAGATGCGTTATGTGCATCTGATGCATACAGTAAGCTTCAGTTAAATATTTTATTGTGGGGATCCACACACTGATGTAATTTATCCTGAGCTCCATTTGTAGTGCAGTACGCCCGCACAGACTGTGTTGTTGTAGTGCAGTACGCCCGCACAGACTGTGTGTTGCTGTAGTGCAGTACGCCCACACAGACTGTGAGTTGCTGTAGTGCAGTACGCCCGCACAGACTGTGTTGTTGTAGTGCAGTACGCCCGCACAGACTGTGTGTTGTTGTAGTGCAGTACGCCTGCACAGACTGTGTGTTGTTGTAGTGCAGTACGCCCGCACACACTGTGTTGCTGTAGTGCAGTACGCCCGCGCACACTGTGTGTTGTTGTAGTGCAGTACGCCTGCACAGACTGTGTTGTTGTAGTGCAGTACGCCCCCACAGACTGTGTTGATGTAGTGCAGTACGCCCGCTCAGACTGTGTTGTTGTAGTGCAGTACGCCCGCACAGACTGTGTTGTTGTAGTGCAGTACGCCCCCACAGACTGTGTTGCTGTAGTGCAGTACGCCCGCTCAGACTGTGTTGCTGTAGTGCAGTACGCCCGCACAGACTTTGTGTTGTGACGGAGTACTAATAAGATTCCATCCGAAGAGACCCTCATGGATCCGTCTTGAACCAAGAGATATTGCCACCGTCTGGAGACATATTGGGCTGGTTATCACTTTTAACTGGTTGGGTTTAGTTTCACAATAATAGAGGAGCCCCAGCAACAGTGTGCAGTGCTTTAGGCTGCACTGTGCAGCTTTGTAAACTTATACCATATAACTGAAGTGCTTTTTAAAGATGCTTGTTTATCTTTAGGTTAAGTATAAATTTCCTTTCTTCATACAGACAGAGAAGCCTGCGTTTGGGAACTGGAAGAGCGCCACCTGCAGGAAAGACACCAACTAATGAAACAACAACTGAAAGACCAATATTTCTTACAGCGTCATGAGCTGCTCAGGAAGCATGACAAGGTACGGAGCAATTTCTGGCTCTGTGCACACATATATTCACATTTTTATGGAATTTCGTGCATACATCAGAGATAACAACATGATATAACATACAACCCCACTGGATAGTGCTGATTTAGAGAAAAGAAATTCTGTTGGACAACCTGGTTCACCAATTCCAAACCCTTTGTGGTCAGAATCAGTAATCCGTGAGCCCCATACATTGGTGATTTATTTAAATTTTTTTACAGTCTTCTGCAAAATGCAGAAATGCCCCAATTGATTGCTGATGACTGGGGGCCTTTTGGGTGGGGTACCTTCATTTGAAAGACGGGAGTCTCCTCTGCCATATGATGTGGCCATTTAGAAGTTGTTTTTAAAGCAATACATTGACAATAACACCCTGCACTACAGAAATGCTAGAAAAGACGCTAGATATGTGGAGGGCATGAAAGTGCCCATTCTTCCCTGTCCTGACAGCTACAGCTCCTGGAGCTCTCAAGTTTAAAACATGGGGAGTCCTCCTTAGTAGTATTGTTGCTAAACACCAAACAATAACACTGTACATTGCAGAGAATATTGATACCACCTATCCTGGTATCAATATTCTCAGGGGTACCTCATTAGATGTAGTAGGTTATATAGTTTTCCTTTCATCCATCTGGGGGATGCCTTACATCTGGGTTATGCGTATTGAGGTGTGGAGTCTGGCACTAACTAGTTTGAAACTGGCTCCCACCCCCTATATAACCCCTCGCCTTCCACCGTAAGCTCAGTTTCTTTGGGGTTTTTTTGTAGTAAAAACACTGAGGAAAAATCCTCACAAAGGCGCTAGTGTGACTAAAGAAATATACAGTTCTACACAATAAGTTGCTATGAATATATTCCCACTTGGATCAAAAATTGTGATTACAGTAAGTGGTAGCAGCTACTAACAGATAAGGAGCTTGGCCTTATCAAGTATGGTTACGACAAAACAAATGCATCAAAAGGAAAGAGCGCTGATCATCAACAATATCACAGTTTAATAATATCAACAAATCACTATAATAAATATAAAAGTTACTAGTCGTGCCGACTGATCACAGTAAATAAAAACATAGATACATAAAAGAAAATAAAAAAAACACAATGTGTAAATGATCACTTGTATAATCGCTGCACATATAATGACCCATTTTAATGATACCCACTAGAACAGTGGTAGTACTACGCAGCACATAAAAAATAAAATAAATATCAATAAAAAACAGCCTCAGGCGCCTGAAGACCTAAAAGAGATAATCTTCTGGTAAAGGGTTAATTGAATTGTGTTCCACAGACTGCAATTATGAACTCTTTGGCCCAATGTTCATAAAAAATGGTAAGAAATATATTTTCCTTAGTTCTCCCTTGTTCTTAATGAATTGGTAACAAGGTAAGATACTTTTGAAGCTGATTAGTAACAATCAATTCACAATGTTGCAATCTGACAACAACCAGTTTGAGCCAGCTGGCTAAGTGTAGTATAGGCTTAGGTCGGAATAGTATACCGCATTCAGTAATTATACATTAATTCAGCAAATAGTCTGAAAAAAGATTCCATACTCTTTTGATCAATCAGAGTAATTCAACATAAGTAGCAAGCATATAGTTCCCAGGGTATTGATTTATATTACCCTCCGTATAGGGCTTAATTCCACTGATGGCATGGGAGAGACTTTTGGGCTAGTGCTTGTCATGCAAGTGCAGCTTACCGCTACCGCATACGGAACCTCCAGAGGTTAAGTTCTTTCCTCGGGTATTCAGTCTGGAATAAAGTGGGAGCACTAGCTAGTTCCTAGCTTGTTGGGTTTTATTTCTTTATTGTGATGATTTAAATGTGGGTGCTTGGTTCCTGGCAATGGGCAGCAAGCACTAACAGTGGGAGTTGGGTTCACACAGACCCCTATTCTATCTATGTCCCACTATAAAAGACAATCCCTAAGAGAGTCACCTAAATACCATGTCCCTGGGCCTCTCTCCATGCCAGACACACATCTGAGGGGGCCACAGGCAAAAAAGAAGGTAAGATTAATTGCTAAAGCATAGAGAATCTTTTTTGCCATTATAAACTGCTTCCTGGCACACTGCTTTTGAGCAGATTGGCAGGGACTTGTTATTCCTCACATGTCTGTAAACCCCAGGGTCAGAACTATGGGAGACCATGGAGGCGCCAGCACTGAAGGGGCACCTCCTCCATTGCCCACAATATATTCATCCCACTTAGGACTGTAAATATGTACCTGTAGTGTACAGTTACGGCCGCCCAATATATGGCACCTCTTCCTGGCACCTGAGAAGCTACCATAATCATATACTATAAGATAGATAGAAAGATAGATATGCGAGATAGTTAGTTATCTATTAGATCAGAGGTTCCCAAACTCTGCCATTCCAGTCCAGGTTTTAGGTATATCCATGCTTGAATCCAGATGGTTAAATCACATTGACAGAGGTACTAATTAAGTCACCTGTGCTCAATCATAGATATCCATAAAACTTGGACTGTAATGGCAGAGTTTGGGAACCTCTGTTTTAGATAGATACAGTAGATGGATGGATAGATATGCACCATATTTATTTTCCCTTTTTGGGGGGGGGCACCAAATTATAACTTGCTTCTGGGATGAACTTACGCCATTGGTAGAGCCGGCTTGTCTCACACCTCCCCGGGCTCACACAACACCACGCTACTTTCAGTCCACGGGGGTTCTTTCCTGAGTCTCCGGAGGTATTACAGGGCAGCAGCATGCTGCTGAGCTTTAAGGAGAGAGAGGCTTGCTGAAATTCCGGATGAGGCATGGTTATGACTAGAATAAAGGGCTGCAGGGGACCTGTGACGTCACACTCACATGACCCGGCATGTAAGGGGGAGGGGATGCTAACAGGGACCAAAAGTGTCCCCTTGCGGGCTCGCCACGCTTCGGGCATGGTGGCTCACCACAAATATATATTCCCCTCTATGCCCTCGTGGATGGTAACGCAGGAGCGGTCCAGGCCTCCTGCAGCGGTCAAGTGGTTGATACGTCACAGAGGTCCTTTCTGCACATAGGATCTAGCATTAACTGATGAGGCACTGCTGCACGTGGAAGTCGCGCAGCAGTGACATCAGACTGGGCCACTGGTAGTCTCCAGGGAACGCCGGAGGCTATGGGAAAACAGGTGGCCGGAGTGAGTAAGACGCCGCTGCACGTGTGTCACGCTGTGGTGACGTCATTAGGCTGGGCCGCGGGTAGCCTCCGGAATGCAGGATTTTATAGCTTCAGCTGTCCTGAGTGAGCAGGACGACAGCAGCTGGCCATGCCTCCACCAGTGAGGATTTGGCTCATCAAACTACACTTGTAAGCTACTCCCCCACCCCTCTACATCCCAAAACCTGTACTCGAGCGAACAGGAATCTGTCTAGTTTATGTGCATGTGGAGTAGTTTTACTAATGTTATTATTTCTCTTTCCCCTTATTTGTATTTTGTTTGATTTATATTTTGCTTGTATGACATTTTGGTATCTGTGGCACATTATAAATAAATAAATACATTATGATGATATATGGCATGAGTTCCTCCAGCCTAGATGCCATTATTTTAACTAGTAAAATCCTGATTTAAAAGTGATTGATATACTGTATGTCTGTTTGAGGTAATTAGTTCCACATTTTTGTGTGGCTTGGGAATGAGGACTGCATAGGGCTCATTAAAGCTACTGTAGTGTGTTCTGTGTTTTATGTGGATAATTTTTTAATTAATTTGCAAAATAGACACTTTATCTTCCTACAAAACTTATAATAGTTTGCATTTAAACAAGCAGAACGTGGAGACATGAAAGTAAGGAGATGATGACTTCTCCTGGCATACTTGACCAGGGATACCTTTATTTAGTTTCCTTCTGTTGGTTTATGAGCCATGGAAGTGCAGCACCTCGGGGTAGTACTTGATTTAAAGGATCATCTGCTGGAATAACTGAGTACAGCATGTTCTAATAGACCTGACATTGTGCTAATAACTCTGACAGAGAAGTATAGACTGTTCCTGTCAGTGGCTCTGTTATTTTTGCAATGTTTTCTTTTTGCTGTTGGTCACATGTGCTAAAACTTTTTGAGTTTATTACCCTTTCTATAGAGATTCGTTCTTTGCCTGCTGTGTCTGGAATTTTCTTAGATTTGTTTGATTTTAGAATAAACCTCAGGATTAATATTTGCGCAAATCTTCACATACTAGGTTGCTGACATTTAAATACATTTTGCTTTGTAGTTCTTACATTGATTGGCCAAATAAGCATATATGGCCTTTCATTATCTCTTTTCATGTCTGCCAATAAACATCGGGGTCTCCCACTGACCATTATTATCATCGATGAGTTCCTGCAATTTAGCTTTGAGGTACATTTTTAAAGTTATTTTTTTGAGACAAGATGAAGGGGAGCACGAAAAGTGTCTAACCTATGCTTTGTTAGGTCATTGAGAAAAAGATCACGATCAGAGACTGTTATTGTGCCACCCTAGAAAAAAACAAGTTCTCCAGTCATAATAATATAAATTATTCTGGTTAAAGTATAATGTACTATGCAGTGGAAAGTGTATTCTGCTATTACCATTTCCTAGTCTCCAATGGTCTATAATGTTTCTGTATTTACTGTTGAGATGCATTCTTGGTTCCAAGAGCCTTTTGATTGTGTTAATTTGGCTTTCCAGGCTTCATATCTTGACGTTGAATTATATGGTGTCTGTTTATGGGTTCTATTTACTACTACTGTACATTCCAAGAGACAATCCTCAACTTGTTAGTTGTAGATACAGTCAGGTGCATAAATATTGGGACATTGACAGAATTTTCATATTTTGGCCTCTATTCACCACCACAATGGTTTTGAAATGAAACAAACAAGATGTGCTTTAACTGCAGACTTTCAGATTTAATTTGAGGGTAATTACATCCAAATCAGGTGAACGGTGTAGGAATTACAACAGTTTCTATATGTGCCTCCCACTTTTTAAGGGGCCAAAAGTAATGGGACTATCAACTCAAAAGCTATTTCATGGACAGGTGTGGGCTATTCCCTCATTATTTCATTATCAATTAAGCAGGTAAAAGGTCTGGAGTTGATTCTAGGTGTGAAATTTGCATTTGGAGTCAGTTGCTGTCGACTCTCAATATGAGATCCAAAGAGCTGTCACTATCAGTGAAGCAAGCCATCATTAGGCTGAAAAATCAAAACAAAGCCATCAGAGAGATGGCAAAAACATTAGGTGTGGCCAAATCTACTGTTTGGAACATTCTTAAAATGAAAGAACGCATCGGAGAGCTCAGCAACACCAAAAGACCCGGAACACCACGGAAAACAACTGTGGTGGATGACAGAAGAATTATTTCCCTGGTGAAGAGTGAATATAGAGTGTTCACCACAAGATGTAAACCATTGGTGAGCCACAAAAACAGGAAGACCAGATTAGTTTGCCAAACAACATCTAAAAAAGCAATTACAGTTCTGGAATAACATCCTATGGACAGATGAGACCAAGATCAACTTGTACCAGAGTGATGGGAAGAGAAGAGTATGGAGAAGGAAAGGAACTGCTCATGATCCAAAACATACCACCTCATCAGTAAAGCATGGTGGTGGTAGTGTCATGGCGTGGGCATGTATGGCTGCCAATGGCACTGGTTCCCTTGTATTTATTGATGATGTGACTGCTGACAAAAGCAGCAGAATCAATTCTGAAGTGTTTCGGGCAATATTATATGCTCATATTCAGTCAAATGCTTCAGAACTCATTGGACGGCGCTTCACAGTGCAGATGGACAATGACCCGAAGCATACTGCAAAAGCAACCAATGAGTTTTTTGAGGCTAAAAAGTGGAATGTTATGCAATGGCCAAGTCAATCCCCTGATCTGAATCCGATTGAGCATGCATTTCACTTGATGAAGACAAAACTGAAGGGAAATGCCCCAAGAACAAGCAGGAACTGAAGACATTTGCAGTAGAGGCCTGGCAGAGCATCACCAGGGATGAAACCCAGCGTCTGGTGATGTCTATGCGTTCCAGACTTCAGGCTGTAATTGCCTGCAAAGGATTTGCAACAAAGTATTAAAAAGTGAGTTAGATTTAGGATTGTTTAGTTTGTCCCATTACTTTTGGGACCTTAAAAAGTGGGAGGCACATAGGGCCGCCATCACGGGGGGACTGCCGGGACTGGAGCACCGGGCCCGGACAGAGAGGGGGCCCGCCCGCAAGCCCAGTCCCACCCTTCCCACTGACAATCCTTTGCCGCAGCTAAACGATTTATATTTTTTTCTTCTGTGAGACGGAGATTCTTGTCTCCGTCTCACTGGGGTTCCGAACAGGCTGCCTGTCTGTGGACGGAGCTACCGCGCATGCGCAGCAGCTCCTCGTAGCCACAGCCATGATATCGCAAGAATGTGTGAGCTGATGCTACGGCACATAGCTCCTTCTCCTACTTGCTCGGTTGTTTGTTCTCAGTGTTCGGTGGTCACTGTACTCCTGCTCCAGCTGCTGGTACGGCTCCTTACACTTTACATTGTTGGATTGGGCTGTGTATTTTCACATGTTGGTGGGAATCATCAACAATATATATATATATATATATATATATATATATATATATATAATATATATTTATTTAGTGTGTGCGTGCGTATCTATATATAGTATAGTATATATCTGACAATATCTGGGTAGTATGTATAAATATATATATATATATATATATATATATATATATATATTACAGTATATCTCCAGGTAATACCATCTCTACACCTGGTGCCCTATTGTATATACAAATATCAATACAGTATTGGATATATGGCGACACTCACAGGTACAGTACTATCATGTAAGACTTCAACTGACAAACAGTGTCTGTGTCCACCATTTCAGTCTATCCAGATTTTTTTTTAAGAACATTCTTGTTAAAAGTCCACATGGACTGAAACTTTGGGCACAGACACTGTTTGTCATTTGAAGTCTCGCAAGAAAGTACCCATGAGTGACGGCATATGTCCAATACTTGTATACATATATATATGCATACACACAGATATATACACACGTACTGCCAAGTTATTGCTTATAAATACGCATATATAAAAATGTGTATATATGCAGTGTGTATGTGTGTATATATATAGCAAACCCCCTCTTGCAAATTCTGCATTTGCCCCTGCAATCCCACTGCCCGCCCACTTCGCCACCTACCCACATCCTCGCCCGTGACACCGCGCCTCTGAAAGGGAGGAGCATGTCGCATGAGTAGGTCTCAGAGCACCAAGAACAAGGTAAGTGTGGGGGCGGTCTGGGGCTGGAGAGACAGAAGGTTGGCTGGCTGGAGACACAGAAAAAGGGGGCCTAGCTGGAGACAGAGAAGGGGGGCTGGCTGGAGAGACACAGAAGGGGGTTGGCTGGGGAGACAGAAGGGGGGCTCACTGGAACTGGAAAGACACTGCATGGCAGGAGTCGCAGAAACATGTGGGGGGCCCTGCCTATTTTGTCAGTCCTGGGCCCCACAATTTCTGGTGGCAGCCCTGGAGGCACATATAGAAACTGTTGTAATTCCTACACCGTTCACCTGATTTGGATGTAATTACCCTCAAATTAAATCTGAAAGTCTGCACTTTAAGCACATCTTGTTTGTTTCATTTCAAAGCCATTGTGCTGGTGAATAGAGGCCAAAATATGAAAATTCTGTCAATGTCCCAATATTTATGCACCTGACTGTATGGGTTAGGACGTGTATGAATTATGTGTCAGCCAATACAATGTTTCGAGATCTCAGCAGATCCAACACTTTTTTTTTTTTTTTTTCTTTAAGAGTTTGCCCTGTCCCTCTGAGTTGTGCCAAGCACTCTTAAGGGTTGGGTACAGAATGACGGTGCTCGGGATCCCGGCAGTCAGAATCCCGCCGCTGGCACACCGACAGGGTTAGGATACAGACACCTGACGGCTAGTGTCCTAACACCCCCTCTCCCTACCCCTAACACTAACCCACCCTCCCCGTTGCCTAAACCTAACCCCAGTACTTACTGTCGGGATGGATTCTAAGCGCCGGCTTCCCGACTGTCTGGATTATAACGACATATCCTCCCTGAATATTAGGACCTTCGCAGACAGATCTCAGTGGATCCTTCTGTCTGAAATGTTAAAGTTTGCGCCGTGCATTGTTACCGCACACAATACCCACAGACGGGATGCAGCCAGGAAGCAGATGGTCGAAATGTCGACTGCCGGCTTCTCGACTGTCAAATCCTGGCAGGGTACTAACAGGCGTTGAAATTCCGACGCCTGTCATACCTACGCCAGGAGCCCGATGCCTGGCATAACAAATTAATGTAAGCCGGGTGGCGGGCGCGGATAGCCGTGGGTCTTAGGGTTGGGCACCCCCGAGGGGAGGGTTAGGGTTAGGCACCCCCGAGGGGAGGGTTAGGGTTCGGCACCCCCGAGGGGAGGGTTAGGGTTAGGCACCCCCGAGGGGAGGTTAGGGTTAAGCACCCCCGAGGGGAGGTTAGGGTTAAGCACCCCCCCGAGAGGGTTAGGATTGGGCCAGGAGAATGGTGGTTTAGGGTTAGGCACCCCCGAGGGGAGGTTAGGGTTAGGCACCCCCCCGGGAGACTTAGGTTTAGGCACTAGGGGGGGGATAGGGTTAGGAACCCCTAAGGGAGGGTTAGGGTTAGTTATACTTGTCTAAATCTCGTCGGGATTTTCACTGCTGTCGGTCTGTCAGCGTCGGTATTCGTACTGACAGACAGACAGGTGCTGGAGCCACTACATATGATGGCTGAAGTTCTCGATAAATATTTAGGGTAAAGACATTCACAAGTAGCATAAAAGGTCAGTGTTTCTCACAGGCCCTTAGTCACTCCCTGTGGCCCCCAAGTTTAGATGAGAGGCTTGCTTTTTGCACTGTAGTGTGGCTCTTTGAATGGAGAGTATTACTTTGATATTTTCCCCTCTAAATCCTGCAGCGCATGCTGCATCCAAATGGATCACCACTCCTGTTTCAATCCACAGATGTTTGCTTTCTAATATTGGTCCCCTGTGGATAGGCAGCTCAGCCGTGTGACATAAGCTTGCATCACCATGGGAATGCCTTGCAGGCCTGGTGTTTTCATGGCTGCTAGGCCTTTTAAAATAAGTTTGATGGATGTGGATCTCCGACATTGTAGGAGCGGAAATAAACGGCAGATATAGCTGACACTTTGTCCACCAGAAGCACCTGACCTTCCAAATCTTACATTTGTTATCTTTATTTTCTTTACAAAAGAGAGAACGTGTTAATGTAGATTACAAAAATATGGACAAGTGAGAATTGTGTAATGAAGGTGCATTCATGGTTGGTTTATCCTATAAGCCATCATAATGTAGAATTTATTCCCCTACTTGCATAGCTTGTATAGATCTAGCACTATTGTTGTTCCATTATTTTATTACTTGCAAGGTTTAAAGATTTATTTGGTTATACTTGTAGCTCTGTCTGCAGGCATTTTGCTTAACCCTCATGTAAAGAAATACATTTATCCCCTTTCCAGGAAAAAGAACAGATGCAGCGGTACAACCTGCGCATGATGGAGCAGCTCCGGTTGCGGCAGCAGCAGGAAAGGGCCCGCTTACCAAAAATCCAGAGAAGTGAAGGAAAGACTCGTATGGCCATGTACAAGAAGAGTCTTCATATCAGCTCTGCCAGTGCTGCTGAGCAGAGAGAGAAGATTAAACAGGTAGATAGCTCAGGCCCAATCAGGGACTTACCTGATGCTGCAGACTTATTCCAGCAATAATCATCCCATCATATCATTATTTAATACACACACTCTAACTCTTCTGCTTCCGGTGATTAAGGACTGGTATCTGAAGCACAAGGAGCTCTGAGTAATATACATAAATATACACATTGGGTCGGATTCCGATTTAGGAGTAAAGAAAAAGGGACAACTTGCTCCTGGAACAAACCATGCTGCATTGCAAGGGGAATAACTGCATTTATATATTTTGTATGCAAATAAATAGGAAAATCGTGATGGCTTTTGCATTTAATAAGCAAAGACTGGGCATCTTTGAGTTTTACACTGCAATAATTAAGCTAACCCCCTTACCAACGTTAAATCACTTTGCCACACATGCCATGCAACATGGTTTTGTCCAGGTGCAAATTGCTGTTTTTCTTTTTTTTGCTCCTAACTCTTAATCAGGCCCAGTCTTCATTGTCCCCATCACTGCAATCATCAGTCTGTAGCTAACAGTGGGGGCGATTCAATTCAACGCGATGTTGAATAGCCGCGGGAGGTAGCTCCCGAAGCTATTCAATACACCATGCTGTTTGGGCGGGCTGGGGATGCGAGGAGAAATCCGATCAAAGTGCCGGGCACGCAGCTGTTTTTTTGCTTAGCGCGGCACTAACAGCCGCACACCCGGCACTTTGGTCAGAGAATGCCGGTTAACGCGCCTTAACACCCTTGTTAAGGCGGGATAACCGGCATTCTCCGACCACACAGCGCACTGAATTGAATAGCTCCAGGAGCTCGCTCCCGGCACTATTCAATTTGCTTTGAATTGAATCACATACAACTTAATCCAAGTAGAGATTTTACAAAACACTCTCCATTTGTAACACTTAGGGATCTAATTACTAAGCCGTGTTAGGAGACAGAGTGAAAGGAGATAAGGTACCAGCCAATCAGCTCCCAACTGTCATTTTTCAAACAGCCTGTGACATGGCAGTTGGGAGCTGATTGGCTGGTACCTTATCTCATTTCACTTTGTCTCCTAACATTGCTTTGTAAATAGACTCCTTAGTCCCCTCCCATAACAGTGTGTGAGTAAAGTTAAAACTAAATATATAATATTGTAGCAAATATTGAATGAATTTGATGTTTATTCTTATTTCAAGTCAATTAGTAAAATGATTTCTCACTCCCTGTACAGTTCTCTCAGCAGGAGGAGAAGAGGCAGAAAGCAGAGCGGACACAGCAGCAGCTGAAACACGAATGCCAGCAACAGGAGATGCAGGCTGAGTGCGACAGCAATGCCAGAGAGCTGCAGCAGCTTCAGGTAAAATGATCACAACCAATCAGGATGTACAGATTCTAGATGTCTAGAAAGTATGGCTGCTTTAGACCTGGTATTGTGAGAACGGGATGTATGAACAGACCTAAACCTATTACCTATTTTGATCAGTATTAAGAGATTCTGAAAAAGAATGATAGCAGATTGTTAATTTATAAATTGATGATTCTTTTTTTCTCTAACAGGCATCATTGCAGTTGTCTAATATTAGCACAATCACTGCTGATGACTTAGGGGTTTATGTATCAAGCAGTGACAAGCGTGGACACAGCAACTAATCAGCTCCTACCTATTATTATTATAAACCAGTGGCAGATCCAGGGGGAGGGGCAATCACCACCCCTAGCACACTGCTGCCTCCAGTGCGACTGTGATGGGATGCACACACGCACTGTCCCAGCAGTCTAACTCCTGTTCCATACTCACTAAACTGACAGCTGGCGTTTTACTGCTGTAGCGTCTCACAGGCAGAGCGCCGGGGAGGACATGTGCTCCACCATAGCTACCGGGAGTCTTTGACTGTGATAGCGGCCGCGAGCCTGCCGCGATCACGTTTTCATCATGGGCAGCTTAACTCTAGTACTGCTGTGTTGTTTTCTGGTGTGTGGTCCCTCCCATGGAACCAGCCACCAATCAGCTGCATTCTTTTTCAGCCACGCACTACCCCTTCTGTCTCTCGTCCCACGTATAGCTTTTCTCCTCTGTCCTGTCACTTGTTTGTCACAGTGACTCACAGGCTGCTCACTCCACCACGGCACTGGTAGCAGCTCAGTCAGCCACTGATGGTTAGGTATGTCTCCTCTCTTGCAAACCTTTTGTCACTTTTAATTAATAAGCCAACTATTCATAATATTTATGTGTGTATGTGTGTGTGTATATATATATATATATATATATATCATATTGTATTTTATATAAGTGCCTTTTATATAGGGGCCTATTTATCAACAAATATTTGCGGTATGTCACCGAAAACACCCATTTTGGGGGTACCAGCAATATTAAGTACCACTCAGATGTATGTGGGAGTACCATAGCAGATATCTGATATGGGCGACTGCTTTGTAAAGATTGTGGTGTGTTGTCGCCTCTCTCATTATCCTACCCAATGTGCAGCCACATCAGTCTTCTTAGCAATCAATATGCTTTTTATGGGGGCTTCTTAATTGAGTCAGGACTGGATAGGGAAGGCGTTGGGACTAAACTGTAAAACGCCCCCCCCCCTTAAAAGAAAAGTCTAGATCCGCCATGGTTATAGACTCTACTTGATGAATACTACTTCAAAGCTGATTGGTTGCTATGGGCAACTTCTCCACTGGTAAACTTCTCCACGCTTTTCACTGCATGAAAACCCATAAGTGGCTTGCCTTGATGCCCTTTTTCGTGCAGATTATTTTTGGCTTATTATAATTGGCTCATGGTAGCTCACCATATGGAGGTGTACTATTAGTATAGTTGCAAATTCAACACTGCTGTATGTGAATACCTGTAGTGTTCATTCTAGCACCCTGCACCTGTCTCAACCCATATCTCTTTCCTGCCTGGGGTGTCGCTCTCTGCTCTGATGCTTCTAGCACACCCAGCTAAAGTAACAAACTTCTGATATACAGACCAGTGTGTGCTAGAATCACCAGAGCGCAGAGTGACACCCCAGGCAGGAAAGAGCAACTACTCTCGTTGTGACAGGTGCAGGGTGCTAGAATGAAGACTATACCTGGATGTATTTTATTTATTTTTTTATATGGATCCAGGATGACAGATGGAGCCTTTCTAGTTTGCTACATGTTGTTACAGCTTCACTACTATGACAATGAAAACCTTTATTTCTTATTAATTATGTGAGCGTATTAGAATATTCACTTCTGCTGTACAACTACTGTACTGTTAAGATCTTATGTGAAAGCCGACCACGGTACACACAATATATTCAAAGTTTCAAAATGGAATTTAGTGTTGTAAAAAGTAATTCATTTTATCTATTTTTTTTTCTGTACATAAGTGGTATTTATATACAGCTGTGAAATGTATACACACACTTGTCATTCCTAACAGGGTAGCAATATATTTCTCTATCTTGGCAATTTAAGACATTACTCACCCTTGCCAGAGAGCGACAAAGATCATTTCTATTTACTTATACACTGTCTATCAACCATTCTTGCAGCTTCTCTGCATTTTTTTCACATTGTCAGATCTCCGATAGATACTACTGATCACAGTAGAAACAGCAAAGCACTTGCATCTGGCCTCCCTCATACAGTAACCTGTTATAGAATCCTCTCACAGCTATGTAACAAGCTGACCGCTATCCATTTTTCTCATTAAAAAAAAATAATTGGAAAATACATTGTTAAATCTATAAACTAAATACAAAGCATTAATAAATTAAAATACTAGCATATTTTAATTATCATACAACTTTTGCTTATGGGTTTTTTTAAATATAAGGATAGTAGTAGTTCCGTGATTTGGAGTATTTTTAAACTTAGTAAAGATTTTCTGTCCAACCATCCAACTAGTTGATTGATTGGAATGAAAATCTGGTAAGGTATGAAAGTAAATAAAATCAGCAATTTGCTCCCAAATGCCGGAATATGGACAAAAACTGTATGAACAAATTGTTTAGATCAAACATTTAACAAACTTGTCTGACAACCATTTTCATCTGTTTTCTGGCATTTAGGAGCAAATTGCTGATCATCATTTACTCCCATATGTTACCAGATTTTCATTCCAACCAATCAACTAGTTGGATGGTTGGACAGAAAATCTTTGTGTGTACCCAGCCTTAAACTGGGCATACACGGCCAGATAAAATGCCTGTCAGACCGACAGACATATATTATATGCCAGTCTTCCAGCTGCAGATGTCTGCGGCATATACTGTGAGATTACTCATAGTGTATTAGCCCAACATCTGCCCTCCGTCCCTGGGGGAGGAAACGTTTCCCTGTTCCTTCCATGGGAAGGAACACAGGAAGTGTCTGTCTATCGGCCGCAGCAGGGCATGCACTGCCCGATGCGGCCGACAGTTTACCCCATAAATATTGCATCGGATGGGCTTGCTGGACAATCCGGCATGTCCGACCGAGCAATATTTAACCCTCGGTCGCCCGCACACGCTACAATTATCGGGGCGATACGCGGATATCGAGCGGATCGCCACGATAATTGTAGCGTGTATGACTAGCTTTAGGCTGGTGCATTATCAGATATACACCGATCAGCCATAACATTAAAACCACTGACAGGTGAAGTGAGTAACATTTATTATCTATTGTTACAATAGCACCTATACAGGGGTGGCATATATTAGGCAGCAAGTGAACAGTCATTTCTTGAAGTTGATGTGTTGGGAGCAGGAAAAATGGGCAAACCTAAAGATCTGAACGACTGACAACGGCCAATTGTGATAGCTAGACGAGTGGGTCAGAGCATCTCCAAAATGACAGGTCTTGTGTAGTGTTCACTCTATGTCCGGTGCCGGACGGTAATCACTATACCGCAATTTTCCCCATTTGCGGGACACTGCGGACCGCAGGTGGGGACTGTACTCTGCAGGCTGTTTTAGTGTGGCGCGAGCAAAGGGGGTAGGGCGCATTCTGCCTTTTTGAAATCGGACAGGGCACCCCGCTGAGACAGTCTAGCGGGAACACTATTGTGTAATATTCCCGGTATGCAGTGGTTATTACCTGCCAAATATGATCCAAGTAAGGAAAACTGGTGAACCGGCAACAGGGTCATGGGTGCGAATGGCTCATTGATGCGGTTGGGGAGTGAAGGCTAGCCTGTCTGTACTGATCCAGCAGAAGAGCTACTGTAGCACAAATTACTGAAAAAAAGTTAATGCTGGCTACGATAGAAAGGTAGAATTATGTATCATCCAGTCGCAGAGGATGTTAGGTAAATGATTATAAAAAGGAGCCCCCTGTATCTGAACATAAATTAATAAAATCAAGGTGGGGGTGCTACCGCAAATAAGTATATCATAAATAAGGTTTAAAAAGAAAGGATCGGCACTAAAAACGCGCATGGAATACCACTATTTGTCAACTCTTAGCAAGATACTGAGTGTGCAGATATTTTAATCCCATTTTCTAACTTTCTCACATACTTTCCTATACATTTTTATTTTTCGCCAGTTTTAAAACACATACTTTATATTGTAAAAAGAGACAATCCTTTTTCTTTAAACCTCAGTTATGATATAAAAGTGACACAATGCGTGGTGCATCTCCGCTTGCTGCGCATAGGGCTGTGTAGCCACAGAATGGTCAGAGTGCTCATGCTGACACCTGTCCACCACAAAACTCTCCTACAATGGGCACGTGAGCATCAGAACTGGACCATAGAGTAGATGATGTCCTGGTCTGATGAATCACATTTTCTTTTACATCATGTGGATGGTCAGGAGCGTGTGCGTCATATACTTGGGGAAGAGATGGCACCAGGATGCACTATGGGAAGAAGGCAAAGCCGTTGGAGGCAGTATGAAACTCTGGACAATGTTCTGCTGGGAAACCTTGGGTCCTAGCAGTCATATGGGGATGTAACACTGTTACAGATCAAGTATCCCCCTTCATTGTAACGGTATTCTCTGATGACAGTGGCCTCTTTCAGCACGATAATGCGTCCTGAGCAAAATTTGTTCAGCAATGGTTTTAAGAACATGACAAAGTCCAAGGTGTTCCCCAGATCTCAATCTGATCGAGCATCTTGTGAGATGTGCTGGAAAAACAAGTTCGAGCCATGGAGGCCCCATCTCGCAATTTACAGGATTTAACGGATCTGCTGCTAAAATATTGGTACCAGATAGCTTCAGTGGTCTTATGGAGTCCATGCCTCGATGGGTCAGAGCTATTTTGGTGGCTTGAGGGGGACCTACACAATATGAGGCAGGGAGTTTTAATGTTATGGCTGATGGGTGTATATCCAAAGCCATGAATTAAGAACACAGTTTAGGAGCACAGTTAAGTAAAGACTTTATTTTATTGACTCCATAATGATCTCCTCTGAGTTACTATAGTGATTATGTGATTTGTTCTTTCTTCTGCTATTCCACACTGATCCCTAATTTTTGGCTTTCACTAATTTGTTTCTAGAATGAGAAGTGTCACCTTCTTGTAGAACACGAAACCCAGAAACTGAAGGTATTGGATGAGGCGCACATACACCTGCTGAGAGACTGGAGGGAGAAACTGAGACCACGCAAGAAGGTGAGAATACAACAACCTTACCAAGGATAAAATCTGAGATGTCAGCAGTCAAATGGTTAAAGTTGGCGACATTGACAGGTGTATAATTTCAATTGTTTGCCTGAAGTGCTTCTGTTACCTACATTTAGGTGGCCGAGCCAGTGTTCAAGAGAATACAATTTGTCCATTTACAAATGGCTAGTACCTCATGAATATGGCCATGAAGTGTTTCAGTAATGTCACTGATAGTTGTATACCCTTTGATACTAGTAGAATTCCTATTCATGCAGGAATATAGAAATGGTATATTGATTGAATTGATGGCAAACTGCGTATAGGTTTTCATCATTAGTAATTCTGTAATCATAAGCACAGCAAATCCCTTAGAAAAGTCTCTCAAAACATCTAACAGTGCACTACTGTCCCCCAGTGGAGACTGGGGATTAATGTTTTCAGTATTGGAAGTGGATAAACCAGATACATGAACATCTAATGAAGTGAACTTAAATTATCCCAATGAAGGCTGAAATGAGCAGAAAGGACCTGGAACAAAGACGTTCATACATGAACTGGATTCCTATAATTCAGGATCCAGAACTCGCAGCCAGATCACAATGTAATCTGGCCACAAACTCCTCAGCACTGTCAGGATGTCTGATCACCACTTACAATTCCAATAATGGTTATGGACCTGCCCAACTTTCCTCACTGTTTCTACTGTATTTTACAGTAATTCCAGAATAGGAAGTATTCTTTGTGTGTTTTTCATGGAGTAATATTTAATGTGTAAGTATTTTATTTTGAATCCAAAGAGAATTGACTATACATTTAAGGCTGGATTCAATTAGCCACGGTAATTAACAGCGGGCTACTTGGTCGGCTGGTGCTACTGAATTACATCCCGCAGCTGCCAGCTATATGCACGCAGGCTGCACTTAACACAGATTTCTGTTAGAGTCTGAAGGAGGCTCGAACAGAAATCCGCAGTAAGTGCCCTTAACACGGTTACCGCAGACGCGTTAACCTGTAGCTCCGGGTGTTTATCCCTGAACCTGTGGGTTAACAAGCGGTTAGCCTTGGGATTTTACACCCTAGGCTATTCAAATACAATTGCGGCTATCACCCTTTTTCTCACACAGTAAATAACAACAGCTAATTGAATCCGGCCTTAGACTGAAATGCTTATAAAATCCCTGATCTGTGTTTATTCCACTTATATACGCCATTTAGGGTTTTGTGACCCAGCCAAGTTTCACACATTCTCCATAAATTGCTTTCACAAAGGACAACTTTTATTACTTTGTAGTCTAACCAAGACTTAAAGAAAATTAAGGAAAGGTGGCTAGGTCTTTAATGGCATATTGTAATTAATATCATTTTTATTTATTTTTAACCCTCTAAGTGGTGAATTTTATTTTTAACACAAAAAGCATGTGTTTGCATGCAATAATGTTAGCTTGGTTATCTAACCTAATGTTAGAGCATGATTGACACATGCTCTAACACTAAGACAGGATGCAGAGATCCTTTGATTCTTCAAGATTCTGGTCCTCTCCCCTCTCTCTAATATCCCTGGAGATCACCTTTAGAGAGGTTAGTATAAGGGATAGAGCTTCATATATTCTAATATTATATTAGAAGAAAGAATGAGGGTTTTAATGGTCAGGACCACTCACTGTGCTTCTTGGCCTTTACACAGCAAGGTGGGGTCAGTTCCTATGCAGGTGCTGTATTAAGCACTGACTGGTTGACATGTTGTAACATTACTTCCCAGTGTGCAAAAAAATAGAGATGGGCGGTTCTGTTTAGTTTGGATCTGAGAACTGACTGTTATTGGCTATCCTGCTATAGAGTGTTTTGGATAGCCAAGAAGATAAATCCAAACTTGCACTAATTTAGCAGAAAGAACCCAGTAAAACTAAACTGCTCATTTCTAGCAAAGATACAGCTTTTCCGGGCATACATGTACGCCATGGTGATATAGGGTTGCCATATTGGTTTATCACTACTTGTGTGGGTGTGTGTATATATGTATGTGTGTATAAATATATATATATATTTATATATATATATATATATTTTATAGTAAACTTACATTTATATTACAACAGGCTCTGGAGGATGACCTAGAACAGAAGAAGCAGGAGCAGGAAATGTTCTTCAGGATGACTGAGGAAGTTGGGGGCAGTATTGGATCAGCACAGAAACCTGCTAAGTTCTATACTTACAGTTCAGCTGTAGCTTCATAAGGTTCTCGTGAGGAGAAGAGAAACATCAGACTTTGTCAGCTCCATCTAGAGATCAGTCTCAAAGTTTTCTTGCAACTTTACTAATGGACTCTATTTGCACATCAAGTAGATCTAAAAAGGATATATAGGAATAAGTGAGTTCCAGAACGTGTGGAACAACGGGAAAGTTGCACTGTTGGTTGGAAATGATAGATATTGGGGTAAACATAGAGCCTAATATACTGACCTGGGGGAAAGCTCGACTCTTTACTTGTGCCTTAGGGGCGAGCCTATACACAATGAGGAGTGACCCTCATATCACAACTAATGTTAATGACAGCTGCTGACTGCTATTAGAACATTTCGAATTGCATGTCGAATAACTCATATAGACCAAAGCCCAACTATTGTACTTGTATATTTGCACAACATAATGTACTTATATGCCCAAGGGCTACCAATTCTTAGTCTGATTTACCTGAATATTCTCCATGTATAATATAAAGAGGTCATAGGTTAGTTACATTTTTCTGGTGTAAAATTATCCCACTATTGTCCTCCAATGTGTGTGCCATGAGCTTTTGCACCTTGTATATGTACAGTTGTGCTGTATGCCACAGTCTTGCCCTGTGATAATCTCCTCCTTTGGGTGTAAAACACTCTCCTTTTCTAAAGGATCCCCATGTCTGTCTGGCCTCATGACACACTGCCCTGCTCCATCCATGGCTTGGGTAAGTAGTTCAATAAGTGCATATGAATAGCTGGATATATACAGTCAGATTGTATTATCATTTTGACAGGTCTTCATTATGCACTTATATCTCTTACCATAATATGTGGATTTGGGATAACATCTTCTGTGGGGGTGTTTCAGGTAGTCACTAGGTTCTATAGTAGCCTTGCGGGTTATGATTCCATGTGATGCGTAGGTAATGATCCTCGTTCCTACCACGGAACCTCACAGCTATTTGAATGGCCACTATGAGCCCAGACATGTATACCTTAGTTTAGAAATGTTCGGTAAGGCCAAACCCCAGACTATTACAATATTCCTTGATAATAGAATAAAAAATAAACTCTACATTTCTGATCCTTAAATTATAGTCTGAGAAGGGACTAAGTGAAGATAATATTTTTGCTTTGATGTCTACTAAATTAATATATACATAATGTTTGGGTTTAATATATTTAATAGCTTTTTGACCTGTAGTTATTTGTTTAGTGCACTTATTGTTACAAATGAAAAGTAGTGGACTGCTGGCCAGTCTTAATGAGGGCCAAATGTAGTCGGTAAGCAGAGTAAAACAGAGCTCCCTCTACCTTTTCATATTTTGCGTTCTGTTCATTTTTCAACGTTTGTTATATTTTGCAGTGTGGGGGAGGGGGGTGTATCCATTTGTTCTTAAGTATCAGTATAGTTCATTTGGACAAGTGTTTTCTGTTTCCTCACATGGTGCCTAGCCATTTGTAGCTGGAGACAGGTTACAGCAACATCCTCAATACATTACTAACAGTATCACTGTAGCCTCATCATTTCTGATGACTTCTGGAATTCAGCTTTGCTGCACAATAACTTTAAATAACGATTTGTAAGATAGAAGTACATTTGCTGTTAGTCGTCTTCTTCATACTGCAGGATTTTCATTGGACAGGACACGATTCTGTGGAAGTTGTATACACAGATATAGTATAAAGGTTGTATTGCTGGGGTGATACACTATAAGATGTAAATATGATTCTAATAAAGTAACAAGAATATACATGTAAAATATTTGGTCCTGTATCACTGGTGTGCAGGGTTAAATAGATTTGATTAAGCTAATTAAACCTATCTTTAATGCCTGAGTGATGTCATTGGTTTCTCCTATAGGCTGCATGTTCGTAATGATTGCTTGTAGACACTATGGGGTAGATTTGCTGTCTATTGGGTTTACAGTTGTGACCAATGGATTTTAATAAGCAATAGTAATTCACGCTAAACCACGCTGACTTAGCAACAATTACGATTGCCATTTGAAAACATTGGACAAAGTCGCTGATCATCGGTTGCTTTGTAAACCTGACGTTAAGTAAATTTCCCCCTAAGTAGCTGCTTTCACTGGGTGGTATTGTGAAAGAGAAAAAGGGAAGTTGGTTAATCCTTCATAAATGGCAAAAGGTATAGATGGAAGGCGCTCACAAAAAAATCAAAAAACAAAACCGAAACTGGAACTTCCTCCCAGGTGGCTAAAGGGATCCAGGTTAAAAAAAAAAAAACATACTCTTTTCAAAAATAATAATAATAATCTGATTGTCTAATCGCATACAATTGCAAATTCACATGAGAGCTATCCATGACTTATTTATTTATTTCTTCCAAAGAGCGGCAGGAGGGTTGGGCTTCAGTAGTTAGCTTTTTCTAGGCTCATTTTACCAGTTATATATTTATTTTCCATCTTGATTTTTTTTCCAACTTGTAATACTGTTTGATTGGTCTGCACTTCGTATGGGTTGTATTCATTACCTGGTTAAAGGACTGGGGTATTTTCTGGTAGCTGTAGGTCTTAATTCCAAGTTTATAGATGTGACCCAATGTTGTTTTTCTCTGAGTATAGTGGAAACGTCTTGAAAAAGATGAACTACTTACACATATATTTGTAAATGTATACAATTAAGGCTTCTGCTTTAGTTGTTGTTTATAAGCATGTTTTAAATTGGATAATGCCTGTGCATAAATTTTTGTATGCACAATGACTAATGCCGGCTACAACTGTCGGGCACATTCTCCAGTGTGTAACCTCAATGTCACTGACGATGCACGCTCCTGCTCAACATCACCTGTCTGATCTGCATGAAGATCTGACAGGTATCATAGTTAGCGAGGGCCATGCTGCCAAACACGCTACTTGCCGGGTGCCGTCGCTTACGAGGTCAGTACACACTACTAGACAATCGCTTATTCTCTGTAAACCTCAGCATTTGCGTACAGATCTGAATCCGGCTCAATGACTATATATAATATATATATATATATATATATATATATATATATATATATATATATATATATACACATACACACTGCAGTGTAGGTGGATATCCTTGTGAAAAACAAGTGCAAGTGCACACATTTCACTTTACAGAGAATATCTAGCCATTCACATCAGTCCCTGCCCCAGTACAGCTTACAATCTATGTTCCCCACCACATACTCACACACACAGCCATGACCAAAAGTTTTGAGAGTGACCCATATATTGGTTTTCACAAAGTTTGTTCATGCAAAGCATTTCGTGAGTGTCGAAGGCTTTTATTGACAATTACATTAAGTTTATGCAAAGAGTCAATATTTGCAGTGTTGACCCTTCTTTTTCCAGACCTCTGCAATTCGCCCTGGCATGCTGTCAATAAACTTCTGGGCCACATACTGACTGATGGCCGCCCATTCTTGCCTAATCAATGCTTGGAGTTTGTCAGAATTTGTGGGTTTTTGTTTGTCCACCTGCCTCTTGAGGATTGACCACAACTTCTCGATGGGATTAAGGTCTGGGAAGTTTCCTGGCCATGGACCCAAAAATTCGATGTTTTGTTCCCTGAGCCACTTAGTTATCACTTTTGCCTTATGGCAAGGTACTCCATCATGCTGGAAAAGCCATGGTTAATCATCAAACTATTCTTGGATGGTTGGGAGAAGTTTTGCAGAATATCAGTCTGTCCCTGATGTTATTCCTGGAGAGAAATGGCTTCTTTGCTGCCCTTCTCCAAAAGTCTTCATCCTGTGTCATGCCAGCAGTAAAGCATACTGACACCATTCATGTGTGGGGTTGCTTCTCAGCCAAGAGAGTGGGATCACTCACAATTTTGCCTAAAAACACAGCCATGAATAAAGAATGGTACCAAAACATCCTCCAAGAGCAATTTCTCCCAACCATCCAAGAACAGTTTAGTGATGAACAATGCCTTTTCCAGCATGATGGAGCACCTTGCCACGAGCGGAGCCTGCACCTGCCGCTCTGGATCTAATTAGATCCAGTCAGCGGCAGCGTCTATGCGGGACGACGTGGACTGGGGCGGTGCCCAGCGGCCGCCATGAAGAAAGGTAAGTACTGCACAGACAGGTGAGTGGGGCGTGTTCTATACTGGGAGGGGGCACAAAATAAGGGGCATTACTGGGGGCTCTGCATAAAGGGGCATTACTGGGGGCTCTGCATAAAGGGGCACTACTAAGGACATTACTGGGGGCTCTGCATAAGGGGCATTACTGGTGGCTCTGCATGAAGGGGCATTACTAGGGGCATTACTGGGGGCTCTGCATAAAGGGACATTACTGGGGGCTCTGCATAAAGGGGCACTGCTAAGGCCATTATTGGGGGCTCTGCATAAAGGGGCATTACTGGGGGTACAACATAAGGAGCATTACTGGGGCACTGCATACTGGGTCTGGGGGAGTGGGACAGAGATGCACACTGGGTCTGGGGGGTGTGGAGCTGGGAGACACACACTGGGTCTGGGGGAATAAGGCAGAGACATATTGGGGCTAGGGAATGTGTCTTACTGCTGTTTGTTAGATACTGAAAGAGGACCATAACTTCTTTAAGTAAGTGCTAAAGATATTCTGTTTCATTGTGAAATGGGGCCTTTATTTTGTCTCTGTTTCTGAGAAATAGCCACCATTCTATATTCCTCTTATAATGTTTTATTTAAGTGTATGTATTAAAACTAACATCCCTATTTGAGCCATTGGTTAGGACACGCTCTCATGGTCGGTTCCCGGCCGCGAGACCTCGCAATGTCTATTTAAGGATAAGCCGTTGTTTATGGGCCAGTGCCCTTGACTTGCCCCCCAGGCTAAAAGTTGCCAGCCAGCCCCTGCTTTTGTCATTCTCAAAACTTTTGGCCTTGGTTGTAAACACTAGGGTTAATTTTTGTTGGGGGCCAATTAACCTACAGTACCAGTATATTTTTTGGAGTGCGGGAGGAGACCGGTACACCCAGAGGAAGAAAATATTGCAACCAAAAACAAACCTATACGAGTTTCAATATTAACGGACATGTGTTTAAACACACCAATGTCATTTATAGACATAAATCAATATCAATAATATCATATATTAATATCAATATCATATATTGATATAATCAATATCAATATCATAAATCAATAATCAATATCATTTATTTAGCACTACTATGAATGGCATTAGCAGCCACGTCAATTACGGCTGCAGCAATTAGTGTATGCTGCTATGTAACTACACATGTCAGCATGCCCCGCCACATTTTGAGCAGGCCCTAACAGCAGTACCACCATGTTGGGGTCTAGCGGCCACAGCAATTAGTGTATGCTGCTATGTAACTACATATGCCAGCATGCCTAGTTCCAACAGTTTCATTGCAATTAGCATTACAATGGTGTGTCAACAGAGATTCTAATAGCAAACAGTCTGACATGACAGGCTCACTGTTTACTGGTCACCACTAGTTCTTCTTTTAGATATGTCGACATTTTGACTGTCAACATTTTAACTGCGTCTACATTTTGGTTGCATTTATGATTTGTTTATATTTTGACTGTCGACACTATGATCCTGTCAATCCTATGTCCATGCTGACCTTTTGACCATATCGACATTATGACAGTTGACATCTTGGTGTCGACCTTTTGATTGTCTAAGTTTTGACTGTCTGAAATGTGACTACATCTCCCTAGTAGGCAGTTTTAGTTGCCTCTTTCATCTTCTGGCCATGACGGTGTTCTGTATGGGAAGGTCTGAAAAGCATCCTCCCTTCTACATGAACAGGATAATACAGATTAATGTACAAGAAGTTTGGAATGTGCATCGTCTGTGAACTGGGTGTGTTATTTAGTGGGGTCATAATTTTTCACAAGGCAAAACCTCATTGCAAGAAAAATATGCTCCACTAACCTTGTCAGGCTCTTAGATCCTTAATTAACCCATATAAGAACAGTTCATCTTTGTATTCCATCCCTGTGGTCTCTGCACAAATCACATTGGCTTGCTTCTCTGTAGGCCTTTCACACAGTCTCCTATTGTGAGACAAAACTTTGAGAGTTGTTTAAAGTGATATTAACCTTTAACAGCGTTTGACTTTATCTCAGAAGTACTTGGTGTAAGTTCAGAAATATATTCCAGTTTTAAACGGTGTGTACAATAGGTTACAAGCTCAGATGTACAAACACCTGCAATCTAATAAATCAGAGCATAGGTTCTTTTCTGAGGACATTTTGATGCTTTAATAAAATAGTTTTAAAAAACAATAATTAGAAGTATGAGTTGAAAATATTCAAGATTTTCTGTGATTTATGTTCATACAAAATGGCTCTGGTTTATACATTCTCATAGGTGTTTGTCTGCCAATTACACCAGATTAATGGTCTGATTCTGAGACCCCTCCTTTTGTCATGGGCGTGTATGCGACTTTAAGCTAATTCTAGAATCAGTCCTTCCCTTGGTGTACAACTATATATACATCCAAATGCACAAAAGATGTGAAGCGCACTTAGGGCCCTATTTACTATAATCCGCATTTAAAATGCGGTTGTAGTGTGATCACCTAAATTTGCAAAAAATATAGTGAACTGTCCTCACATGCGCTGCCGACTTGCCAACCCCCACGTGACCCCACCCCGCACCACCCCCTCCTTAGCTCTCACTTACCTCCGGTGATCTGCTCTGGGGCTCCGGTCAGCTGGTCTCCCGGCTCCTGCACTGTGACCCCAGTCAGCTGTTCTATGCAGGAGCCCCAGAGGACATCACCGGAGCACCGGTCCCTGGAATCAGGTAAGTGGGGGGGTTTTTGTTTTGTTTTTTTACTATATTTCTTATTTCCAGTGATCAGCTTGTGGTCTATTAGACCACAAAGCTAATCGCAGGAGTCGGCAATCCGGGGGAAACTCTGGATAACACCATCTCCAGGTGGCGTTATTACCACAGGGCTTCCCCTTGTATTTTTTTTTATATATTTTTTGTAAATCTCAGGCAGATCGCATTTCCCATTACAAGCATGGGAAATGCGATCTGCATACTAAAAATATGCAAATTAATGGAAATAGTGTAGTTTTTCATGAAAACTACTCTAATTGCCCTTTAATAATAATGATACTAAAATAATATGAAAAGGTTGTGAAAACACCCTGTAAAAATAATATTGATAAATAGGGCCCTTCGAGCAGCTGCAGTCACAGCCATTGTATGATATTTTTTCCACAATTACATTTTCACCTCATAGTGTCAGGAGTGAGGTCTATTGGGCAGTGATTTTTACCTCATTGTTAGGGATATGGATCAACCAAATTTTTTGAAGAAAAAAACAAACCGTTAAGGTATTTTGGCTAATTTTCACAAAAAATAAGTATTGTGGGAATGTAAGAAACTTTTCTTCGGTAATCGGTCAATTTTTATATATTTTTTTTTTTTTTTTTTTTTATTTAGTTTCTTTTGGATTGAATGTATATTGTTATATGTATCATTGTTATATCTTTAATTTGTCACAAATCTTTTCATTTCTTTCTATCGGCAGCTTTTTTTTTAATTGCTTCAGAGCATCTTAGATCTTAACCTGGGTAGACACGTAAAGATTTTCTGTCCAGCCATCCAACTAGCTGATTGATTGGTTGGAATGAAAATCTGGTAACGTATGGCAGTAAATGATGTTCAACAATTTGCTCCTAAATGCCAGAAAACAGATGAAAATTGTAGTTCAAACTGTTTTTGTCCATTTTTCGTCGTTTGGGAGCAAATTGCTGATTGTCATTTGCTTTCATACCTTACCAAATTTCATTCCAACCAATTAACTATTTGGATGGTTGGACAGAAAATCTTTACGTGTGTACCCAGCCTTATTGTAAACTAGCTGAAGTACCCAGCGTTGCCCGGGTTTACATCTTCAAATTATTAACTAAAGGTGCATACACAGGTAACAATTTTGTAACCAACTATTATCTGTCAGATTTTCCCTTGAAAAAGTGAACAATTTTTTGAAGTGTAGTGAACGATTTTTACAACGATGAACGAAAAATGTTCTTTCCCTTAATGAAAATCATTATGTTGGACAGTCTGAAATGAACTACAAACTGGAGCGCGCTTGAACGATTTTCGTTCATCGTTATAACTCAGAAACTGAACGATTTTTTTGAACGATAACGACATTGTTATAGTTAAATTGTTCAAAATTTGTTACGTGTGTACGCACCTTTAGGGGTCATTCCGCATTAAATCAATACAATTTCTAAAAAAATTCTACCTACATTCTCTAATTTCAATCAAATTTGGTATAATAAATCCTGCCATGAGTGTAAAGAAAAACCCCAAATCTTAGGCTGATATGTACACTGGTTTTGAAGTTATATGCCTTTTTAAAACTGCAAATTTTTAACGAAAAATTTGATTTTAACTGTTTTTTAAATTGCTTTTGCAGCTCCCCTAATTGAGCTAGACAGTTGGACAAGGTCTTATTTTAAACCTATTTTTTTGTGCTTTCATATGATATGACACATCCGTATGTTTTAAAATGAATAATAAACATTTTTTTAAAAACAGAATTTTGATTTTTATCAAAAAAACATTTAAAAAAAAAAAATTTAAAAAATTGTTAATAAATCCTCAAAGTTTTATTTCGGGATCATCTGCTTAATTAAGTTTTCAATTTGGACTGTTCTCATTTTCCTTATTTTAACAATCTAGGTCTGTTCTTTACTTTGCAAAGGAAAGGAAAAAAAAATTAATTACTGTGCTGGTATTTATTTGTTATTTAATAATCTTTCATAGTTCAGAGTTTGCTCTCTATTAATATACAGGAGACTTATTACTTAATACCAAAAAAGTTTTTTTTATTTAAAACATAACCATATGTAAAATGCAAAAAGACATTTCACATAAGACATTGTCTTATGTGAATATAGCTGCTATATGTGTATAAAATCTTTTTTGCATTTTACACATGGTTGTTTTAAATGAAAAAAAAAATAGTTCTTGGTATTACATATTAAGTCTCCTGTTTATTAATACTCTGATCTATGAAAGATTAATTATTAAATAAAGAAATTAATACCTGCATAGTAATTAAGTTTTTTCTTTTCCTATGTATATTGGGGGGTCCTAACTAGACTCCAATTATGTGCAGCAGGTATTAAGTAATTATTATACAATCTCAGCGCCAGGAATTGTAGTGTTTTCCCTACATTGCAGGTTGTTGTTTTTCTGTTCCTTACTTTGAAGTTTTCATCGAAATCCATACAGTGGAAGACCCAGAACAGGCTCACCGGGTCAAAGTTCTGCCTGCACCAATGGGAGGTCTGACCAAAACCCCCCTAAATCCTGGCCAGCATCCAACTGGACCACCTCACGTTGGTTTCATCCCAATTGGTGCAGGGGTGTCTGAATGCTTAACCAGACAGACAGACAGACAAACAGACCAATGAATTTTATCTATAAGATTTGTCACATTGTTGCTTTGTTGTTATGTGGTCTAATAATAATTTAGTATAAAAAAAGTAAGCTATGTAAGACCTTGAGAGCTGTGGAAGGTATTCACAGACATATATAGTGGATCACTTTTTATTTTGGCTATTATGTGATAAAATGGTGCACAAAATAAGGTACAAACAATGGAGACCTACATGAAATTCTGCACATACCTTGTCCTATGGAAGAAATGGAGATATTTTTAGTGGGAAAATCAGGTTGAAGACACAACACATTTCATTAGTATCACTGTGATACTAAACTAAACATGCTGCTGTTATTTAAATATGTTGATAAATGGGGCCCTCTGTCTCCAAACCAGTACTTGCTAATTTCTTCTCTAACACTGGGCCTGACTCAGAGGTGCACGCAAAGCCCATGTTTGTGGATTTGAATAATTTTTTTTTATACTGCGCATGTGTATGAGTCACTCTGCGCATGCGCCAAGCTAGAATACCGACTGTGGTTGCAGTGAGGACTTGGACTCTGTGTGATTGCCAGTAAGAAAGAGTTTGTGGGACGTTACAGCAGGGGGGCGAGACAAACTGAGGCGTGTCAAGCCCATTTTGGGGGTATCTAAGCCTACTTGCAACAGACATTCTGAGCAACCATAGATGCGTCTTTGAATGCAAGCGGCAGATTTGAGATGGCACTAGTGGGCGTCACAGTACAAAGTCCTGTGGTTGCATCATTCGCATATTTTTGCACAACTGCTATGTACAAAATCACCGCAGCAGGATTTTTGTGCACCTCTGAATCGAGCCAACTGTCCACAAATCTCACACAGTGGATACATGTAACTATGGAAAAGTCACATATCGATGTTGTACTCAGAACACAAGTTATAGTCACCCTTTTCTTGCTTGAAGAATCCTCAGCAACATTCACCCAGAACCATACTTTCCTACCCTCCCGATTTGGTCGGGAGCCTCCCGAAAATCGGGTGCCGCTCCCAACCTCCCGGGAAGGCAGGCAGGCAAGTCTCCCGGCTGCTGCCGATCCCTCCTGTCCTACCGCAACTACTTGTAAAAGCCCAGCAGCCAAGGGGGGCAGTGACGCGATTTGCGTCATTTTGGCACCGCCCCCTGCTTCACACTGCCTGTAATATCGGTAGTGTGTAGTGAGGGCGGGGCCAAAATGACGTGCTCGCATGGCTCCGCCCCCCGTTCCACCCACAAAAACTTGTCATCTGGCTGCCCCCGCCCCCGTTTGCTGGCCACGCCCCCAGTAATGCCGATCTGGCTGCTCCCTCCCGGAAGGGGCAGCCAGATAGTCGGCAAGTATGCCCAGAACCAGAGTCTCCCTCTCTGTTTAGAAACTACTGGCTCTCCTAAGGGGTCAGCATTTACTCCACCATGCCGGTGCACCTCGCGTCTCTCATAGGAGCCCGCTCTCCAGCTGCAGCAGAAACTGACAGCGCTTTACCTTAGCTCCTCAGTGGTCACGTTCTGACAGCCGCAAACTCGGGTAGGCCTGACTGCAAACTCCCAGTCACCCACCTGGCTCCGCTTCCTCTCCTCTGTCTCTTAAACCCTGTATGATGCCAAACAAGCCCCTTTTAAAGGCTCTGCTCCTCCATTTCCCACCAAACTCGACTGTCTGCTGGCTCCACTCCTTTTCACATTTCTCAAGTCACTCCCAGACTGAGCTATTCCTGTGCCACTGTTAATTTATGTCTATCATTGTTTAACACCTGTACATCTTTAAGAATACTTTATCCTTAATTTAAAGTCCTGCAACTTTAACAGCTCCAAACTCATTTTGTTTATTGTATACTATTGTAGTTGTGCCTTTACATCTACCAGCACTGTTCTTCCTTTTATCTGATTTTTTTAACATCTTAACTGTACTGTTCCTGTATCTCACTCTCATCACTACTACTGCTGTTTCTCTCCCAAATCCCTCATCTACACTTTTCTTCTACTCCCCCATCACTCAGAAGCTACATAATACTTTCCTCTACCACCAGTTCGTATCTCTTTCCTCCCTCCATGGTCTCACCCACCTTCTCCTCTCCCTCCTTCCTCTGCTCTGTCTCTTTTCATTCCATCTAGTAGTCTCCACCGCATCTCCCATAACTCCTAAGCACTGCACCCTCCCTTTTCTCCAAGTTACACCTCTGCTCAACCCACACCACACTAAACCTTCACCTTGCCCACCACCTGCTGTCACCATTCCTCATTTGAAGCCCACCACATACCCACACTTTCCTTATCTCCCTGCACTAAATCAATCTCAACCCCACACTACAGCAACCCTAACAATCTCCTTCTCTGTCCTCCCAACTCTGTCCCTCTCTCCTGTCTCTTCTGGAAAGCCAGTTCTGTCTATAATAAACTGGTCCTCATCCATGACCGTTTCATCTCCAACTCCTTGAATCTCCTAGCCATCACCAAATCCTGGACTTACCCATCTGACACCACTTCTCCTGCAGCTATCTCCTTTATGGGCTCACATTCTTTCACACTCCCTGGCCTGGGGTTGCCGCAGTGTTGGGGTACTTCTATCATCTGGTCACTCTCACCAACTCTTGCCTTCTAAACTCTCCATTTCATTATTTCCATTCAATGCTCATATCAGTCGCCTCTTCCAACTTCCTCGAGTAGCTGCCTTTCTTCGTCCCCTGGACTTAGCTTCCAAATTCCATGATAACTTTGCTTACTGGCTCCTAATCTTCAAATGGGCTCTCAAGACCCCTTTCTTCCTCAAAGCTTTCCAGTGCTCATCTTAACCCATTACTCCATGTTCCTCCCTCACAATCCAGCCCATCTTTATCACCCAGGCTGTTTGTCTGCCCCCTCCTCTTTAGAATGTAAGCTCTCACGAGCAGGGCCCTCTTCTCTCACGTGCTTCTTCCCTTACTTATACTTTAATTTACTACAGCACCTAACACTTGGTTGCTGACACCATGCTGCTTATTTAAGCGTTATACAGCAATGTTTATAAATCATGTATTTGTCCCACATTGTTTGTACAGTTAATAATTGTATTTCTTGTGTGCTCATTTGTTTATGTACTTTGTAAGGCGCTGCAGAACCCTTGAGTTTCTTCCCAGTGCGTCTCATCCCGTGATGTCTCTCCATTGCCTCAGCTTCCCCCCCCTGTATATCCACAGCCTTAGCTTACCCCATGTCTCTGCAGCAATCTCAACCCTGCACCCATGTCTCTCTATAGCACTCAGCTTAACCCCCTTGTCTCTCTATAGCTTCAGTCCTCCCCCCTTGTCTCTCTATATCCTCAGCCCTGCCCCAGTCCTCCCCTGGGTCTCTCTACAGCCTCAGCACAGCAGGCTCCTCACAGTGAGTCTCAGTTCTACTTCAGTGTGCTGACATAATGATGTCATGTGCATAATCCAGAGGGGGAAAAAAAAACTTTGAGCAGGGTCACGTGATCCTGGCCCCGGTACTCACTACTCAGTGTCTGCGCCTTGCTGACTACTGCAGTGGAATAGGCACAGGGGCAAATCAATATCACCGGACTGTCATGGGAGGGGAGCAATAGTAACTCCGGCAGGGGGCTCCCTTATAGAGGGTGGCCTATGGCTACCCCCCTTAATCCTGCTCTGGACAGGTGGCTGCGGCACTATGGTGGCGGGAGGTGCGGGTACGCTGCCCTAGCCAGCTGCTGGGCATGGCACATGCCCCGCTCAACCCCCCCCCTCCCCTGCCCCTGGTTACGCCAATGGCTATATGCATTTGTAACATCAAGAAATTTAACATTCAAGAGGAACCATGGCAGAACGTGACAGTGGTAACATGCACCAGTACATATGCCTCTAACAGCTACATTGCTCCTTTGCAGACCTTAGGGGAGATATTGCAGACCTTAAAGAGAAAATTGATAGCAACTAATTAGCTTCCAGCTCTCATTTTTCTATGGGCAATTTCTCAGTCTATAAAATGACAGAAGGTGATTGATTGCTAGGAGCAATTTTCCACTTTATCTCTCTCTAAGGCAGGAGTGGGCAATAAGCGGCCCTCCAGCTGTTGCTGAACTACACATCCCAGCATGCCTTGCAACAGTTTTAGCATAGCCAAATAGCAAAACTGGCAGGGAATGCTGGGGGGGGGGGGCACACTAATTGCCCATCCCTACTTTAATGCTGGGTGTACACGGGACGATCTGCACAACCATCGATATCGCTGAACGATTTCCCTGTAGTGCAGGACAAACAATATTGGATGTACACGCTGAAAGATCTCTTTCAGTGAAGTCATCCTGCCACATCTCTGAACAGGCAACTCTTGACGATATCGTCCAAATTGACCTGCATGTACAGACGACCAAAGATATCATCGTCCAGCGGGAGCACGCATCATTGCATTCACATGGTACGATATGAACGATATATCGTTGAACTTTATCGTTCACAGGACCGGTGCAAGGTTTCTTGGCACCCTAGGCATAGCTTCAGCCTTGCGCCCTCACCCCCTGATAGCTACACAAGCACTTATACCACCAGTAGTGGTCCCCTCTATGTAGTGCCAGCAGTAGGGGGTCTCCCCTGTGCAGTGACCCCAAGTAGTGGGTCCCCCCCTATGCAGTGCCCCTTATATAATGCCCCCGGTAGTCCCCTCCTCCTATGGAGTGCCCCAGTAGTAGTCCTCCCTATGCAGTGCCCCCAGTTGTGAGCAATTGTCTCCCAATCTCTGTGACTGGTTCGTGCACTGAGTCTTTTACGCATGCGCAGTTTGCAACATTGCAGGCTACGAGCGGATGCAGCCCAGCGAGCAGGTCTGAATCGCCCCCTAAGTTTGATACATCTCACTCATTATATTGAAAATCCCACTGATCCTACACAGGATTTGCATTGGTATGCCAGCAAGGATGTAGTTACTTTGCCGATGATCGGGATGGTGGCGGGTGAAATCCCAAAGCCGGAATCCCGACATGCAGTCACAACACCGGCACCGAAATCCCAACATCAGGTGAGATGCTGACGCTGGCATCCCGATCGTAAATATAGCGCCTCGGGTTAACTGTTAGCAATGGGGGGGGGAGGGTTAGACTGTGGGGGTGGGAGGTTTGGGTTAGGCACCCCGAGGGCGGCTTAGGCACCATCAGGAGGGGGTTAGTGTTAGGCACTAAGGAGTGAGGATTTGGGTGGGGTAGGGTTATGGTTAGGATGCAGGGAGGGAGGATTAGAAGGTGAAAGGAGGAGGGTTAGTATACTTACCTATCTCCTGTCTGGTTCATGACAATGGGAATGCCGTTGTCTGTTTTTCGACAGCCAGGATCCCAATTGCCGGTCTCCCATACCCAATCTATGCCAGCATACTGTACCTTTAGGCTCTTTTCTCCCTAGTGGTAAATTATAGTGATAGATGGTGGTGCCAATACGCCTGTATCTTTTCTCCCTAGCTGTTTAGAAGTAGGCAGGAGGGGGTCCTGGGTGCTTGTACAGCTGTGCAGTGGGGGCAGGTGTAAGCATTGATCTGAATCAAATGAAGCAGCATATCTAAGCCATTGATGGGCTAGGAATGCACCGCACAGTGATGAGGTCACCATGCCTTGTACTCCCAACCTATCAGTGGCGACTGAAAGCCACTGCATCACGTGGTAGACTATTGGACTCCTGGCCATCTCCTCTACTGCAGCTCAACATATGAGAATGCGAGTATTTCCACCCCCCTTTTCACCAGGCTCTATGTAAGGGACTATTACAGTCTTACAGTCCCCTGTCAGTCCAACGACAGTCCTCTTGGTCTGGGAGCGTAACAGTGTCACCCTCCTAATAGCGTGAAGAGACCTAGGCCCTCATTCAGAGCCGTACGCTCTGAGCAGAGCGCACGCTCTGAATGAGGGCTGCCCTCCATAATTTTGGAGCGTCCTCCTGGACGCTCGTATAGCTGTGGGTCACCACCCACAGCCTATACGAGCGTGCAGTTTGATGGTCGCGACCATCGCCACTGCGAGCCGGAGCCTGCGGTTGAGGTTTTCAACCGCAAGAGCCCAAATCACTCCGGGCCTATCAGAGGGCCGGCTTCTGACGGTAGGCGTTCCCTTGGGCAGCCGCTCGCGAGTGGGTCTGAATCAGGCCCCTAGTACCCTGACCAGGTAGGCTGACTCAGCTAGTGTATAGGGCACCATCCACAGATGTATTTTCTGCCATCACGTCTGGCGTGCTACAATGCCCAGCAACACCCTAAGTTCCAGGCTGCCGTTGCCTATATATTTTGCATACTGTGATATCCCTGTGTCATATGATATTTTTTCTACCTGATTCAATAAATCTTGGAACTGAGCCAGAATGCATTATATCCTGATTAAACTTTCTGTCTGGGGGACTACTGCTCCCAGCACAACCGCTCGCATTTCATATTGATAGACAGAACCTGTTAGGGTTAATGTATCACCCAGTACGCTATTACTGCTTACTCTGCTAATACTAAAGGTGCATACACACGTAACGATTTTTTGAATGATTTAACTATAACGACGTAAGTTTCTGAGTTATAACGATTATCGTTCATGCGTGTTCCCGTAGTTCATTCTGACTGACCAACTGAACGATTTTCATTAAGGGTAGTTACAAAAATCATTTGTAGTTCAAAAAATCATTCATTACACTTTGAAAAATCTGACAGATAATTGACAGAAAATCGTTCATAAAGTCGTTGGTAACAAAATCGTGTGTGTATGCAACTTAACACAAGGTGCGTACACATGTAACGATTTTTTAAACGATATTGATTATCGTTTAAATTGATACAATACAATTGATCCTTTCTATGTTAAAACGAACGATTATCATTCATGCGCTTTCTCTTTTGTAGTTCAGCCAGACTGACCAACTCAACGATTTTCATTAAGGGAATATGCAAAAATCGTTCATTACATTTAGTAAGTAAACGATTTTTGTTAATTTTTCCCTTGAAAAAATTAACGAAAATCGTTTACTAAAATCGTTCATTTACTAAATCGTTGTGTGTGTATGCAGCTTTACTCTGCTAATACTAACTCTATAGCTGCATATACACACAACGATTTTGTTACCAACGATTTTCTATCAGATTATCTGTCAGATTTTTTAAAGTGTAATGAACGATTTTTTTGAACTACAAATGATTTTTGCATATTCTCTTAATGAAAATCGTTCGGTTGGTCAGTCTGACTGAACTACAAATGTGAATGCGCGTGAACGATAATCGTTCATTTTTTTAGCGATTTTTACAACGATTGAATTATAAACGATATCGTTAACAAAAAAATCATTGTGTGTGTATGCACCTTATCTCATTCATTCGGAAAAAAGAATATCTCTACTAAAAAAAATTTTTAAACAATCCTCTTAATCCTAATGATGTATTAGTGAATAGTGATCTATTAGCTCCCCAATAGTGCTTGGTAGCTCACTAGGATTTTTGGGAGCTCTTGAACCTAAACTTGTTACTTTCCTACATGGAAATACTAAACATTTATCAGACTTTAAAAGCAACAGTGATGTTTGCAATTAACACTGCCACGGGTGGGGGTATTTCTGTCACAACATATATGTGGATTAGTAGTAGTACACAAAACATACATTATATGTCCCTTACCACTCATTGGCTTTTTGTTTTCTGGTGGTGCTCCAAAAACCAAGACACCCCAGAAGATGGCGCTGCTGGATACAGTATGAAGAGGTTTGGTCAGAGTCACTCACTGGCACACATGTCAGAACTAAACAATCTCCTTGACGAATGAGTTCTTTTTCCTGGTCTAAAATGTAGCTCCATAATACGTGCCAACATCTAGCAGTACATGATGGAGGATTTATCCATGCTTCTTCTGTTGAACGTTTACTTAATTGCCAAAGGAGTTCTCAGGAATGAAAAAATAGAAATGGATAGTATGATTGTTGTTTGCAGAAAACTTGTTACTTACTGATTTCATTCAGCCAAAGCTATGCAGATATAGGGGCCCACAGCTGTTACCACATACACCTATCCTCAAGTCACGGCAAATAGCCCCATTTGGTGCACCACAATCCTTGTGACTAAGCCACGCCATGAGTCCCGCCCCACAAAATGTGCATCACTAATGCAAGAGAATCACAATGTACTGGTACCCTGGATACTGGTGCTGATGCTGCATGCAGCTGCTGTGTGTGACTTACATGCTTACCTGGGCAAAAAGGCAAAAGACTAAGCACAACGATACATACCACTGCTCTCTTGTACTCAATCTTCCACTTTATACCTATGTATGTGCGACAAATATACTAATAGTAAAGGTTATATTTACTAAAGGTTGGTTTTAATTTTAATTTTATGGTCATTTTTTGCAAATTCACCATTTACTAAAGTCAAAGCCGATGCCATAACTACCAAAAACCCGACTTTAGATCATCAGATCAACAATTGATTTTTCCACATAGAGAAGAATAGGAGCCACAGATTTTCTAACCGACCAATAACCAGCTGCTAAATGACGGGAAACCCACCCAAATAATAGACCGCCCTGAGATATGCAAGTTTAGCATTTCCATTTAGCAGTTTGGGAGAAGCACTGCACAGATCTCTACGATCTGTGCAGTCTTCGTTAGGTTAAAAATACATATACCTATGTATGTGCGACAAATATACTAATAGTAAAGGTTATATTTACTAAAGGTTGGTTTTAATTTTATGGTCATTTTTTGCAAATTCACCATTTACTAAAGTCAAAGCCGATGCCATAACTACCAAAAACCCGACTTTAGATCATCGGATCAACAATTGATTTTTCCACATAGAGAAGAATAGGAGCCACAGATTTTCTAACCGACCAATAACCAGCTGCTAAATGACGGGAAACCCACCCAAATAATAGACCGCCCTGAGATATGCAAGTTTAGCATTTCCATTTAGCAGTTTGGGAGAAGCACTGCACAGATCTCTACGATCTGTGCAGTCTTCGTTAGGTTAAAAAGTGAACAAAGTGTTAAAAAAAAAAAAAAGTAAAAGAAAGCACCCTCAAATCAGTAACCAGCCTCAGACCTCTCAGCCTGGACTCATATTGGAAAATAGGGGGAAAAAATTACGTGGAGTACCCCCTTTTCTTCAATAATCAGCACCAGGCTGAACCAGCCAGGGGATAATGCCATAGCAGTGACACACAGCATGGGGTCCTCCTGACATCACATTAACCAGCCCAGAGATGGAATTCCTCGGAAAGTTGGGACCTCAAAAATAAAATTGTGTCCTCCCTCCCAAGCTGCAAAAACAGCTGACATCAAATATAGTTATTGAACAGAATATAAGAACGTGCAATATAGTTAGTAAATTGGTGGAAGATATATGCAGAATGTCAACTGGAACACAAAATTTATAACCTATAATATATTGTCGTATGAATTTTGTATGTAATAACATATCAGATATTGGCTACATTAATAAAAAAATAATTGTGTTCTGTTTATTACTTAAGAATTCTGTTTTTAGTTTTTAAACAATAAAATCAGTGTAAATATGAATTTAAGTCATCATCCATCGGGTTTCAGCTTCAATTGAAACCCGACGGATGATCGTTATCTTTTAGACAGCTAAACGCTGTTGATATGTGTCGGTAACCCTCAGTTTTGGTTTAGAACCTAGAAAATGTACCCCTAATGGTGCATACACACACAACTATTTTTTGAACGATTATAGATTACGATATCTTATATCATTCAATCGCTGAAAAAAATCATTCACTTTCTGAGTTAAAACGATGAACAATTATCGTTCATGCGCGTTCACGTTTGTAGTTCAGTGAGACTGACCAACTCAACGATTTTCAGTAAGGGAATATGCAAAAATCGTTTGTAGTTCAAAAAAATCGTTCATTACATTTAGTAAATTAACGATTTTAGTAAACTATTTTTGTTCATTTTTCCCTTGAAAAAATTAACAAAAATCGTTTACTAAAATCGTTCATTTACTAAATTGTTGTGTGTGTATGCAGCTTAAAGCTGCGTACACACACAATGATTTCCAGTCTGAACGATTTTCGTTCAGATTTTCGTTTATGAAAGTTGAACGAAAATCGTTTTTGGAAATCGTTTTTGAAGGAAAGAATGAACGATTTTCATAAATGATTTTACAAACGATGAACGAAGAACGAAATCGTTTACATGTAAATGAGGCATGCCTCCAAACTCATTTTATTGGTCCATTTTGTTAAAAAGGTTTGCCAATTTTTTAAGTGGATGTTGTTTGGTGGGAGGGCGTTTCCACACAGAATAAAAAGGCTGTCGGCCATTTCCAGAGTCTGCATTTATGCTCTGTGGCTAGTTTGGTGTGGTTTATACCTCCTAAACGTTGTTGCATAGCTATTGTGCTTGGCTTTGTTTCTGGCTTGCCTGTTAACAAAGTGCGTTCTTTGTGCTTCTGTGATGGATCCCATAAGTCACACTGTTCTGGTGGCTTATGCTGGAGTTGTCATGTTGTCTGGCAGGAGGAGGTCTGAGAGGAGGAGAAGGCCTCGTTCCTGTTGGTCCAAGGAGTGGCTGTTGCGCCGGGAGATCATGTCGCATATGCCCCTCTTGATGGAGATGCGTGAGAATAACCCTGATGACTTCAGGAATTTCTTGCGTATGGACGACCAGACTTTCCAGGACTTGCTGCGGCTTGTTACCCCTGTCATCCAGAGGAAGGATACAGCCATGCGGCAGTCTATCTGCTGAGGAGAGGCTTGTCGCTACCCTACGCTACCTAGCGACTGGAAGATCCTTGGCCGATCTGAAGTTTGGTACGCTCATTTTGCCCCAGGCTTTAGGACTGATTATTCCGGAGACCTGTATGGCTATATACAGGGCCTTAAAGCCTGATTATTTTAAGGTAATTTTGTTATTTTTGGATTTGCAAAGTACTTGTATATTTAGAGTAACAATTTTACATTTGTTAAGCTTCATTATTACGTTATAATTCAGGGGTCTACAAACTTTTGTGCCTCCAGGTGCTGTGGAACTAAGCAACCCAGCATGACCTTACATCATTTTTAAGTTACAACATGCTAAATGGCAGGGCATCCTTGCATATGTAGTTCCACAACACCTTGAGGGCCAAACATAGAAGAGGCATGTTTTTTTTTATGCTTTTGTAAAAAGCACATTATTAAATTGATTTAGTTTTTGTATTGTTTGGAGTAATGTGTTTAATTTATTAACAATGACGTGCTTTTCACCTTCTTCAGGAACACACATTTTAAAATTGGGTTTTTCTAACATTCTTAGGCACCTCATTTTAGACACAAATGCCTGTAAAGAAAAACTAGCCAGAAGTGTCCATTTTAATTATTTTGCAAACAGGACAAAGCCCTATCTCCCTTACCATTCCATCCCAACAGGTCACACGCTGCTCCCCCACTGGCTGTCTTGCAAAAGTGCACATTATGTAGTGGTCCCTGTACTTTTCCCCTTTATGCTTTGGGCCTTGCAGTTTTGGCCTTTATGTATTGCCCCCTGTTGTTTGGCTTTGCCCTTATGCAGTGCCCCCAACCTCAATTAGTGGTCCTATGTATTGGCCACAGCCTTAAGTAGTCTCCCAGACTCAGCACGTATGCAGCGCCCCCAAGACAGGTTGTGAAACCACTTCCTGCAAATAAGTTACCTTTACTTGGGAGCTGCTTCCGCTGCCTTCCTGTTCCTCAATGTAAGTACATACAGCATGCGTGTGGGACAGCATCCTGACATTGTTTGTGATATCACACGCAAACTGCATGAGGGTGAACAGTAGCCACTGAAGCAAATGGAGGCTTTTTTAGACTCAGCTAACTTCAGAGGACAGCCTCTTACACCAGGGGTGTGGGTGGTCAACTGGTGTTTGCAAACCTATTTCTGGTGACCTTGCTGGACAAAGAAACCAGCCTGTGAAGATCCCTGCTTTTACATTGGGAAGCATTGTTAGTCAACTTTGGGGGCCAACAATGACGTGCTTTTTTAATTTTTTTATTTCATAATTACATTGCATGTTGTTGTTGAAAGATGTTTTGGTGTACATGTTTAAGTATTAAATGGCATAATAAATTGGAAGGTACTTTTGTGTGCGTGCATTCCTGCTGTCCCCAGTGGCTATTGCACCATAATACTGTATTGAATGTTTTGCTTAATCGATTGTGTTTTTTGTCATTTCAAAAACACATAATTACTCGATACTTCAATGCATAAATGCCCCACCCCTCCCCCCTTATTTGCAACAGGGGGCCTTACTTCATATGTTATGTTTGTTGTAGACATTTAATAATTTTTCACACCATAATGGCAACAGTCCTGTATTGTGTAGTTAAAATTTACATTGCCATCATGTTTTTTAACTTGTTTATATATAGTGTGTTTTTCACATTTAACAAGTGTGTATTGTTTTTTCATTTAATTTTGACACTTTTATTGTCTTTCTTTACCATTACAGTTTCCAAGGTCGGAAGCGGATTGGCAGGCTGTTGCTTTAGATTTTTCCCAGAAATGGAATTTCCCAAATTGCGGTGGAGCCATAGATGGGAAACATATCCGGATAACCCCCCCAAGCAGATCTGGATCCTTATATTATAATTATAAGGGTTTTTTTAGTATTGTTTTAATTGCGGTAGTCAATGCGCATTTGGAGTTTCTCTTTGTTGATGTTGGGAAAAACGGAAGGTCTTCCGATGGGGGATCCTTAAAAAAAAACACCGTTTGGAGAACGTCTTGCTAATAACACCCTCCAACTGCCCCCGCAGGATGAGTGCGCACATGGACGGCTTTGTGTTTGTGGCCGATGAGGCCTTTGCCTTAGGCCACCCTTTCCCCAAAGAACTCTGACTCACGATAGGAGAATCTTTAACTATCGGCTATCCAGGGCACGCAGATGTGTGGAAAATGCTTTTGGCCTACTCACAAACCGGTTTCGCATTTTTCATAGTGCTATAAACCTCCGCATAGACAAGCTTAATGCCATTGTTTTAGCAGCCTGTGCATTGCACAATCTATTAAGGCGCACGACCCTAAATGCAAGTATTTCTACTGCAGTGGAAGGTACTGACCAAATTTCCCAACATCTCATATCTGTGTCTCGCCCCACAGTTCCACAATCAAGTACTCCTGCTGGTAGACAGATAAGAGAACAATATGTGTCTTTCTTTAATGGGGAAGGTGCTGTTCCGTGGCAAGAATCCCAGATTTCTTAGCATAATTAATTATTTTCCAAAATGAAGACATTTTTTATTACACGTTTATTTCACATGAAAATAAATATATTGAACCCTTCACAATATAACATCTTGTCATGTCATTATTTTAAGGTATATTGTGTATGTGTGTGTGTGTGTGTATGTATGTATATATATATATATATATATATATATATATATATATATATATAGTTAGATTCTACATTTTTTTAGAGAACTACTACCAAACGTTTTACAAATCACACACACACCCCAAACAAAAATACAAATTTAAATAGGTTTACTGTGTTATCTTGGTACCGTGTGTTAGCACCTTTTCATGTGTTACCTTGGTACCATGTGTTAGCACCTTTTCATGTGTTACCTTGGTACCATGTGCTAGCACCGTTCAATGTGTTACCTTAGTACCATGTGTTAGCACCGTTCAATGTGTTACCTTGGTACTTTTTCATGTGTTCCCCTCGTACCTTGGGTGCCGTGTTGAGCTATGTACATTGTGCAAATTTTGCATTAGTTTGGCCAGGATTTTATGTACATTGTTTTGGTACATTTTTACAACAGAATAAAATATCCAATAAATATTGTTAAACTTTGGAAGTGAGGATTTGGTACCAATAACATTGTTATTATTAAAAAAAAAACAGACAAGTTTTTCACTTTTTCAGAATTTTATAATGCCATTCCTGGCCATTATAATAAATTAAATTGTGGACAGGATTCAAAGAAATATACAGAAATCATGGGTGCCCTTAACATCCGTCCTTCTCAGATCGGTGGAAGCAGGCACATGAGAAATTGGTCACATATGGCACAAACCACAATGCAAAGAACAGACCTAGCTTTGTGAAGCAAAAAAAAACAATTTCCGACCACTATACAAGGGAATCACAACAAAATACTTCAACTCCAATATTCCAGAGCAGGGATAAACGAGGGTAATAAACCAACTGTATGATAATATGATCTATTCAGTCATTATCTTAAATAAAGAGCTGGAGATAGAGGAGGGATTAAATTATGAAACTTACACCAAAAAAATCACGCAAATTTAACAAAAACTATATGGGGTTAGCGTCATGTGTTCTTCGAGAGAATCGACTAACCCACGACGCACCGCCTCATATACGACCCTTTGAAAATACACCTGTGCCTGGGGCTTCATTTTCCGCATGTCGTTCGCTATATTAAGCCCGAACACTGTAAATCCGTCAGTGTTTGTATTCAACACCTCCTTTGCAAGCCTCATAAACTCATCCTCTTCCTCCGACCGTTCCGACCGTGAGGTTTTCGCAGCAGCCTTGCCACCCGGCCTCCTCCTCTTGGCCGGTGGCTCAGAGGCTTCTTGGGCAGGCTCTTCAGCTGTTGGCTGCACCATGCTGCTCTCCCCACGGTCGATGTATACGCTGGTTGGAGAGCCAACAACAACCTCCGGAGCACGAAACTAGGAGAAACGAGCACAATAATGACATTGTTATAAATATAATAAGTGTTGAGTTTTGCATTTTCAAAAACACATTTTGCCTTTTAAGATTCTGCACAGAAATATACACCTGGAGGGCAACATTTAAAAATTACAACCCCAAATACCATTAAAATTGCCGGGAAATACATTTACACCACATGTCTAAACATCTTTATGTGGGGCACACGATCATTTTCACCCTAAATGTCAAGTTTAAAATAAATATCAAAATGAAACCTAACCTATTCTCCTCATCCATATTGAAGGCATGATAAAAACAAAAGGTACATCCAATACTTGCTGCCTCCAAAAACGAAGATGTGGTTTGAAAATGTTAACAGACAAAATTGTAATACATATTACATATGGTGGAAACATTTTTACTGAAAATGTGAAACAAATAGTCCTTTTGAAAAACACATTAAGTAAATAAAAAACATACGCTTTCTTGACTCTCCAAATCCTGGCAAGGAACGTCCTCGTCCAGCGTACCCACCGACGGCATCTCCGGCTCTTTATCCAAGACAAAGGTGAACAGATCATAATACCATAGTGTTGGTTTATGGACCTAGTCTGTCCCAGCTCCGGAACGCATGGAGCTCAGGTACTTGTTGTGTTCCCTTGTAAAAGCGGTTCGAAAATTGTTGATATTTTGCTTCACAGAAGCTAGGTTTGCCTTGGAATCGCGGGTTTGTGCATATGTGATCAATTTCTCATATGCTACTGCCTTCCTTTGCCGATCTAAGGAGGACTTAATTTTTGGGTTCCAGAGACACTCATGATCTCTGTATATATCAATGAATCCTGTCCAGAACTCTCGGTTAGCAGCCATTTCTGTTGGTAAAATAGAGGGGTACAAAAATTGACAAATTGCTGTGAAGATGCTTATGGAGGGCTAATTACAGGAAAATGCATTCCTTTACACATATTGGTCTTCAAAATGTTGACCTTTACGCCAAATAGGGGTGCCAAATAATGTGTAAAAATTTTACTTTACAGTGGAAGTAGAAGTGCCAGCAGACATGGCACACCTGTCACTTCAAACTCCAAAAATGCTTTAAAAAAATATACAAAACATACACACCGTGTCCATTTCAAATTTAATACACACACCAACCCATTGACACATAGTTACCTATAATAGATGTTTAGGTCCCCTTCTACAGTATAAAACCATGATGACTGGGCCTGTCAGTAAGTTTACATACTCACCAATATCCTGCGCTGGTCTCCACACAACCCATACCGGTCAGATGCCACACGCAACAGCTCTGAATATGTGTGTTGACACACATATTCATAGCTGGCGACTGGGATCTGACGGGACATGCAGGGATATCCATGTCCCCTCAGCCAATCAGCGGCGCCGCTTTGTGAGAAACAACCGGTGTTTGGGTACGGCTACTGACAGCTGGCACGTGGGAACTGTCAGTAGCCGGAGCCAATCAGCGGGACATTATTCCGAAAGCCGCAACGATGATTGGCTGAGAGCACATGGATATCCCTGCATGTCCCGTCAGATCCCGGTCACCAGCTTTGAATATGTCTGTAAACACACATATTCAGTGCTGTTGTGTGTGGCGTCTCAGCGGTATGTGTTCTGCGGAGACCAGCGCAGGGTATAGGTGAGTATGTGTTTTGATTTTACAATGACAATCATGGATATTCTAGTGGTAAAGGGGACAGATTTTTCTGGTATAGGTAAGTATGTGTGAATGAGTAGGTGTGTGTAATAAAGTTAGACTGTGACGGTGTGTGTGTTTTTTATCCAAAAAAAAAAACCACTGAAATTACAGGTACTGCATGTCTGCTGGCACTTGTATTTGCACAAGTGCAAAATGGCAGGCATGCTGGCAGTTGTAGTTCCACTGTAACATACAATAGTTTGTCCTTATTTGGCCCCCCCATTACCCCATTAACAACCACTCCAGGGGTGCGGGGAAGAGCCCCGGCCTTCAGTGGAAGTCTGTGGTGCTTGGGTGGGGGAGGGTGGGACACTTCTTTGGGGGCTACCCCACTCCCCCAAGATCACCAACTTCCAATTACCAACTTGGCCTGGAAAACACACATAACATTTCACAGTTGTTCGACCAAAGACGCTATGTACCCAATTTTTCATTTGCAAAACCCCCAGGGCCCAGAAGCCTGCCATAGTGCCCCCTTATATGCTGTCACATGACCCCTTATATACTGTCACATGAGCCCTTATATGCTGCCATGGTGCCCCCTTATATGCTGCCATAGGCCCCTTACATGCTGCCATAGGCCCCTTATATGCTGTAATAGGCCCCTTATATGCTGCCATAGGCCCCTTATATGCTGCCACATGACCCCTTATATGCTGCCATAGTCCCCCTTATATGCTGCCATAGGCCCCTTATATGCTGCCATAGCACCCTTATATGCTGCCACATGACCCCTTATATGCTGCCATAGTCCCCCTTATATGCTGCCATAGGCCCCTTATATGCTGCCATAGCACCCTTATATGCTGCCACATGACCCCTTATATGCTGCCATAGGCCCCTTATTTGCTGTCATAGGCCCCTTATATGCTGCCACATGACCCCTTATATGCTGCCATAGGCCCCTTATATGTTGCCATAGGCCCCTTATATGCTGCCACATGACCCCTTATATGCTGCCATAGGCCCCTAATATGCTGCCATATTCAGGCCCTTCAAATGCTGACATATGCCCCCTAATCTGCTGCCACATGAGACCCTAAAGCATTGGTGGACAGTGGGGGGAGGGCGAGATGTCTACTTACCGCAAGAAATTGCTGGTTGGGGACTCCACGGAAAGCTGGCATCTTGCAGGTGTCCAGGCGCGGCAATGACTCTAGTCCGGCAGGGAGTGTTGTGGGAGGGTCCGTCGTTTATCGTTTGTCGTTCATTCTGCCAAACATAAACGATTTTCCAAACGAAAATCGTTCTGTTGGATGGTCAGAATGGATGATGAACGCAAACGAAAAACGACAAACGGGCGCGCGCATGAACGAATTGTTAAATGAACAACGATTTTTATAAACGATCTCAATATAACGACATCCTTATAGTGAAATCGTCCTGAAAATCATTGTGTGTATACGCACCTTCAGTGTGTAGGACACAATGGGGAAGATGTAGCAACCCTTGGAGAGAGAGAATGTACCAACCAGACAGCTCCTGTCAGTTTACAGGCTGTGTTTGAAAAATGACAAGTAGGAGCTGATTGGTTGGTACTTTATATCTCCACTTTATATATTTTGCCAAGGCTTGATACATCTCCCCTAACTGCCTATGTGATGTCATAATTTTTATGAGCAGTCAATTTTTTTTATATAGATTTTTATTTTATTTCTGAATGATTTGGAGTTCATCTTGTTTCTATTCTGTGACATGTATGTGTAACAATTCTTAGAACAGATATCAGGGCACCGGTTTTGCTATTCTTACAGTAGTATGAATGTCGGTATATCTATGTTTCTATACATACACCTATACCCCCAGTGGCCACTTTATTAGGTACACCTTTCTAGTACTAGACAGAACCCCAATCTGCCCCCAAAATAACCTTTGTGGCATGTATGTGCTGGATCATTATTTAGATTATAATCTGGTCTGTGTTGACATGATAGCATCGTGCATTTGCTGCAACTTTGTTGGCTGCACAATTATGCTGCAAATCTCCTGTTCTACCACATATGAAAGATTAGACCTGGTGACTGTGGAGGTCATGTGGGCTACACAGAAGTCCTTGTCAGGTGTGTGGAACGCACTTCAGGTGATGTATGCTTTGGACAGGGTGTGTAGTCCTGCTAGAAGTGTCTATGGGAAGATAGGTATACCATACTTGCCTACTTTTGAAAAAGCATTTCAGGGAGATTGTGAAAGTCACACCTATGAGTGCGGCGGTAAAGTGGGCGTATACTGCTAGTGGGCGTGTCATATAACTGACTTACATGCAAATGTAAATGAGCCCCAAAGCAGTTAGTAAGATCTACTTGTTGATGAAAACACACTAATACTTTTCAGAAAATGCATGTAGCCATAGGGATCATTGTGCCTTTTATAACAAATGCTGGGAAATTATACTAAAGAGTTTATTTTAATGTACATGGCTCTGTTGTTATCTTTTATTTAAAAGCTTCATAATGGGGGTAAGGTGCAAGGTATGCAGTCAGGAAGCCGGCGGACCTAATCCCAACAGCTGGCTTCCCGACTGTCATATCCAGGCAAGTGTCTAAAGACGGGCGTCAATATGCCGAGAGTTGGCAAGTATGAGGTAAACTGTTATCATAAAGATATGTACATGGTCTGCAACGTTAGTCAGGTAGGCTGTGGCATTTAAACAATGCTCAATTAGTAATAAGGGTCATTAATGTGTGTCATGAAAACAATCCCCACACCATTAGATAACCATAAACAGCCTGATTATAAGGAAAGAATCATCCACTAATTCTGGTTCCAACACACTCTGACCCTACCATCTGCCACAGCAGAAATCCAGATTCATCAGCACAAGAAACATTTTCCAGTGTTAGCAGGTCTGTGCTCACTGTAGCCTCAGTTTCCTGTTATTAGCTGACAGGAGTGGAACCCGGTGTGGTCAGCTGCTGCTACTACAGTCCATTCATAAGGCTCTCTATGGGCTGTGTGTTCAGTGATGCTTTTGTGCATACCACTGTTGCAACTCATGGTAATGTGAGTTACTGTTGCCATCCTGTCAGCTTGAACAAACTATCAATTCTCCTCTGACTTCTCTCATTAACAAGGTGTTTTTGCTAAGAGAAATGATGCGTGTTAATATTCTCTGTAAAGTGCTGCGGAATATGTGTACACTATATAAATAACTGGTAATAAATAATAAACATGGATTTTCTAATTGAATAGCATTAATTGTGAGCATTCAAAATGCATGAAACTTTGAATGCATGTCCATACACATGCCCATAACTCTTTAAAGGCAAATGTTTAGTTAATTTAACAGAGAAAGTGGGTGAGAGCGTGGCCAAGCTGGTCCAGAGTGATGGTATAAATGGAACGGTATGTAATGCCACCGGATGTGTTGCCGGTGGACATAATATCGACGCCGGAAGCCCGCACAGTGGAGATCTTGACTGGGGCTGGTAAGTACACTAATCCCCCCCCCCCCCAACCCTCCCTTATTGGTGCCTAACCCTAACCTCCCCCCGGTGGTGCCTAACCCCCCCCCCTTCCTGCAGCCTAAACCGAACCCTCCTGGGGGGGTGCCTAGTCCGGAATGGGTATAAAATTCCCGTCAGCGGCAGCCTGACATGAACAGAGTTCGAAGCAGCGGAAGCCCGACAGCGCTGGAAATCTCGATCGTGGATAGGTGAGTATCTACTAACCCCCCTAACCCTAACCCTCCTTAGGCATGCCTAACCTAACTTCCCCCCCAAGTGCCTAACCCTAATCCCCCCTCTAAGTGCCTAACCCTAACCACCCCCTTTCCCGCTGCCTAAACCTAAGTCCCCCGGGGCGGTGCCTAACCCTAAGTCCCCCCTGGGGGTGCCTAGCCTAACCCTCCCGGGGGGGTGTCTAACCCTAAGTCCCCCCCGGGAGCCCTAAACCTAACCCTCCCCCCCGTGGCTGTCCGCTCGCGGCGCCCGGCATCACTGTGATCGGGATGCCGGTCTCCCGGCGTCGGGGAAATGCGGGCGTCTACATCTAGATGCCCGGCATTTCACCCTTGCCGGGATATGACAGTCGGGAAGCCGGCTGCCGGTATTTAGGCAGTCGGCTTCCCGATTGCATACCCCTATTCCTAACTGTCCCCGGGGGGTGCCTAACCCTATTCACTTCCCCCCACAGCTAACAGTACCCGCTTACCTTCATTCGGGATGCCGGGTGTCAGGATTTCGGTATCTGGCTAAAGATAGGCGCCGGAATTTAGATGCCTATCTTTAGTAACAGGTCGGACTTCCAGCTCCGAGATTCAGATGGCTGGCATTCTGGGTGGCGGTAAGTTAACAGCATCCTGTATAAATATATGCATATGTTTCCATTATGTGAGACTCAATGGGTGATCAGAGCGATCACTCTGGGGTCAGTTGTTTATGTAGGCCGTTAGGTGGCCATACGGTTTCATAAAGCATTTCTGAAAAATGCCTCCTGAGTGTTTCCCATCTTAAGCCGGGTACACACTAGACGATGTTTGTACCTGGCTGACGCATGATGCGCGAACGACATATTGTGCGTCATTTGACACCGCACGATGTGGTGAACGACTGCATGATATGTCTATCACCAACCGCATCTAGTAATTTGGTCAAATTGACAGAGTGCACATGCATGCAGCTCAATCTGTCGATGTGATGAATGACCCACAGGAGCACGCAGTTGTCCATAGTGGGTACAAATTTGCCATTACTTCTGTATATGTAGATTGGTGCTAATGAAAGGAGTAGCCAAAAAATACCTTTACACAGTAACAGCCACATTACAGTTACTGACAGCTGAGCCCTCCCACCAGCATCAGTGAACTCAATATCTGAGCGTTCTGACAACTAAGCATGTCAGAGACTTGACAACTATCCTAAATACAGTCAGGTGCATAAATATTGGGACATTGACAGAATTTTCATATTTTGGCCTCTATTCACCACCACAATGGCTTTGAAATGAAACAAACAAGATGTGCTTTAACTGCAGACTTTCAGATTTAATTTGAGGGTAATTACATCCATATCAGGTGAACGGTGTAGGAATTACAACGGTATCTATAAGTGCCTCCCACTTTTTAAGGGGCCAAAACTAATGGGACAAACTAAATCCTAAATCTAACTTTCACTTTTTAATACTTTGCTGAAAATCCTTTGCAGGCAATTACAGCCTGCAGTCTGGAACGCATAGACATCACCAGACGCTGGGTTTCATCCCAGGTGATGCTCTGCTAGGCCTCTACTGCAAATGTCTTCAGTTCCTGCTTATTCTTGGGGCATTTTCCCTTCAGTTTTGTCTTCATCAAGTGAAATACATGCTCAATGGGATTCAGGTCAGGGGATTGACTTGGCCATTGCATAACATTCCACTTTTTAGCCTTAAAAAACTCTTTGGTTGCTTTTGCAGTATGCTTCGGGTCATTGTCCATCTGCACTGTGAAGCGCCGTCCAATGAGTTCTGAAGCATTTGACTGAATATGAGCATACAATATTGCCCGAAACACTTCAAAATTCATTCTGCTGCTTTTGTCAGCAGTCACATCATCAATACATACAAGGGAACCAGTTCCATTGGCAGCCATACATGCCCACGCCATGACACTACCACCACCATGCTTCACTGATGAGGTGGTATGTTTTGGATCATGAGCAGTTCCTTTCCTTCTCCATACTCTTTTTCCCATTACTATGGTACAAGTCGATCTTTGTCTCATCTGTCCATAGGATGTTGTTCCAGAACTGTAATGGCTTTTTTAGATGTTGTTTGGTAAACTCTAATCTGGTCTTCCTGTTTTTGTGGCTCACCAATGGTTTACATCTTGTGGTGAACCCTCAATATTCACTCTTGTGAAGTCTTCTCTTGATTGTTGACTTTGACACATATACACCCACCTCCTAGAGAGTGTTATTGATTTGGCCAACTGTTGTGAAGGGGTTTTCTTCACCAGGGAAATAATTCTTCTGTCATCCACCACAGTTGTCTTCCGGGTCTTTTGGTGTTGCTGAGCTCTCCGGTGCGTTCTTTGTTTTTAAGAATGTTCCAAACAGTTGATTTGGCCACACCTAATGTTTTTGCTATCTCTCTGATGGGTTTGTTTTGATTTTTCAGCCTAATGATGGCTTGCTTCACTGATAGTGACAGCTCTTTGGATCTCATATTGAGAGTCGACAGCAACTGATTCCAAATGCAAATGTCACACCTAGAATCAACTCCAGACCTTTTACCTGCTTAATTGATAATAAAATAATGAGGGAATAGCCCACACCTGTCCATGAAATAGCTTTTGAGTTGATAGTCCCATTACTTTTGGCCCCTTAAAAAGTGGGAGGCACATATAGAAACCGTTGTAATTCCTACACCGTTCACCTGATTTGGATGTAATTGCCCTCAAAATAAATCTGAAAGTCTGCAGTTAAAACACATCTTGTTTGTTTCATTTCAAAGCCATTGTGGTGGTGAATAGAGGCCAAAATATGAAAATTCTGTCAATGTCCCAATATTTATGCACCTGACTGTGTGTGTGTGTGTATATGTATGTGTGTATGTATGTATGTGTATATAGATATATATATATATATATATGTATGTGTGTGTGTGTATATGTATGTATGTATGTATGTATGTATGTATGTGTGTGTATATATATATATATATATATATATATATATATATAGCTGAAGTACCCGACATTGTTCCTGGGTTAAATCTTGAAGTTATTAGGTTAGGCATCTCAGACCAATTACCACCCCTCTTCAAGTTATTAAGTTAGGCATCCAAGACCAATTGCTGCCCCTCTGTGAAGTTTTCATGCAAATGCTTCCAGTGGAAGGCCCAGAACAGGTTCAAAGTTCTGCCCAGCATACACCGTTCATTAACCAGATTTTGGCTATCTTGAGCAAAAGCAGTTGCCTGTACCTGTTCTTTGCTCCAGGTACTACGAACCCCATAACAACCCTAAATGGCTGCCTAGCTGAGCTCCAGGAGTGGATGAGTGGCAGTTGGCTGCGACTGGACCGAGATAAAACAGAGGTCTTTATGATAGGTCACATCATAGCCAACCAACCGGACTTACGTGTGGGGGTCAGAATTACAAAACACTGAACAATTGCGGAATCTTTGTGCTGTCCTGGATAGTGGCTTGACACTTAAACATCAGGTATCAGCCACAATCAAATCCTCATTCTTTCATCTGAGGAACATAGCCAGAATCAAACACTTAATTCCCTCAGAAGATCTACCTAAAATCATACATGTATTTATATCATCACGCCTAGACTACTGCAATGCCCTCTATCTTGGTCTCCCAGCAAAATTAATTGCACAATGGTACAAAATGCAGCTGCCAGGCTATTAACCAATCAGTCCCATTCCAGTCACATAACACCCATTCTCTACTCCCTTCACTAGCTGCCTGTAAGATGGCGGATCATTTTCAAGATTGGCTTACTGACTTTCAAAGCCCTACATGACCAGGGCCCAAGGTACCTGAAGCAGCTTCTGATTCCTTACTGTCCCACTTGATTACTGTGATCCATTGATGAAGGACTATTAACAGGATTGGTATGAATGACCGCCGGACCTATGATCAGCGGTTCAAATCCCGACAGTGGATGCCCGACTGAGAAGATCCCGACAAGGTAAGTATTTAACCTATTCCTAACCCTCTCCCCGCCCCTAACCCTAACCCTCCCTTAGGGGTGCCTAAACCTAACCTCCCCCCTAGTGCCTAACACTAATCCCATCCCATTAATTGTCCAAAACCTAACCTTTCACGCAGTCTAAACCAAAGTTTCCCGGTGGGTGCCAAACCCTAGCCCCCCCTTCCCCTAGCCTAACTCTAACCCTCCTGAGGGGGTGCCTAACCATAACCCCCCACCCGCAGCTCTCCGCGCCCGCCGCCCGGATTACCTTCATTTGGTATGCCCGGTGTCAGGCTCCCGGCGTAGGGATAATGATAGGCATCAGCATTTCGCCGCCTGTCTTTAGTCCCTTGTTGGGATTAGACAGTCGAGAAGCCGGCGGTCGGCATTGCGACTGTCAGCTTCCTGACTGCATCTGCTATTAACAGTACCTAGAATCTACCGGAAATAGTCTGGGGGTAGAGCTTTCAGCTTTGTGGCTCCAACTCTATGGAACTCACTTCCCCGCACAGTTTGTGAGGCCTCCACTCTAGAGTCCTTCAAAAATAGACTCAAGACTCTACCTAAGCATTTCACTAATGTCCATTGTTAAGCTTGTTTTGTATTTTGTGCTATAAAGGCAAATGCAAAGCACTTTGAGTCCTTTTAAGAGAAAAGAGCTATGTAAATAACATTATTATTATTATTATTATTATTATTATCTGGTAATCACTTAGTATATAAGTCGAGTTTGCATCCAACATCTTGCTGAATGTAATATTAAACTAGAATTCTACTAAACCAATGAATAAACAGACTGATGTTGCTGTATATAAATACGCATCAGCACCTGATATTATAACTACTGTGCTAACATGATTTTGTGCTGTGATGGTGCAATCCGAACAAACAAACAAATTTAAAAAGGGGTGTGACCACGCTTATCTGCTGCCCAGATGATACAGACCAGATGAGGCAGTGTCAGCCAAGTCATGCCAGGAGGCCAGTGGGCAATACTTGCTAGAAGCAGGGAGGACTGAGCCTTTGTGTGAAGTTGTGTGCTGCTTAGCTGTCCTTGATAGTTGGGGCTGAAAAAGTGAGCTAGTGCCCTGAATGGGGGCTAGGTTATTTCTTATTTTCTGTTGCTGTATGCTGATGATATTAAAGCACCATTTTGTTTGTTTTAACCCGAACAAGCTGTATGGTGTCTCTTATTTGTGCACCCAAACACTGCGCCTCTAACCACTCTACTGAGGAAAATACCCCAGAATGTCATTTATGCACCATTGTTGCACTTAAACCAGTTCTCCATATATTGTTACACATATAAAATAACTTAACACCACATGCAGGCAGTAACTATTCATAATCTAGAACAACACTGCAATATTTCCTTATCTTCAGTGGCGTCCCTCCCCAAGGTGTCACCCGATGCGGGGAGGGATGATGTGCGCCAAAGGGGGCGTGGCCTCACAGAAAGGGGGCGTGGCTTTTCGACCAAACCCCCGTGGTCCCGATATTACTGGAAGCGGGGTAGTCTGCACCTTGGTGTCGCCCCTCGGCGGGGGACATCCAAATGCGGCCCGCACCCCCCCTTGTGACGTACTGCTTATATTGCAGTCATATGCTTATATTTTTACACAGTTCACTTTGCATATACATTAGGCACAGAGGGCCTGATTCAGACCCGCTCGCAAGCCGGGAAGTGCGCACACGGAGCGAGCGAGAAATCACTCACTCCGGAGCTCGCAACAAAACGGGGCAGCTGTCAATGTTCATCGACAGCTTGCCCCGTTTTGTAGGTGGGGTGGGGGGGGTGGCTGGCCAAACTAAGGCGTTCCCGAAGGAACGCCTGCAGTTTGAGGGCGGCCCTACTGACATCACTCGTGATGTCAGTAGTGAGCTTCCTGCTCTATTAGAGACAAGGGTCTCGTCGCAAGCAAGATGGTCGCGACCATCACCTGGCCGCTCGCAAAAGCTGTGGGTGGTCACCCACAGCTTAGCGAGCGGGCTGGAGGCTGGCAAAAAAAAAAACAGGCCGCCCATATTCAGAGCGAGTTCTTAGAAAGAGCGTCTGGCCCTGAATCAGGGCCAGACTATAATCCACAACCATAACAAGACACAGAAATCCAAAGATCTTGCCTCCAGCTGGTAGGGATGAAGTTCCACCACTGAATGGGAATACGGTAACACTGGTAATATGAGGAAAGCATACAGGTCTATATCAATATTAAGACCAGAAGAGGATAATAGGACTAATTCAGAGATAACACTTTGCCAATGCCCATGTACTGTAGTTAAGTGATTTTTGCAAAAGTGCATGCGGAAAAACTTAAAAACTTGGGCAGCACATGTATAACACCAGAGCCGTAACTAGAATTTTTGGTGCCCTGTGCCAGAAAGAGCATTGGCGCCCCCCTCATTTTTCAAAGGGATATAATGCACCCAAAAAAGGGCCATGACTTCATGGGGAAGGGCCATGGAAGAGACAGGGGACGCCAGGAGATGCTGGGGATGAAATAAGAGGAAGCTACAAGCAAGAATGATAATAATCAGAAATCTGACAGGCCCAAACAGCGCCCCCTGACCTGTGGTGCCCTGTGCCATGGCACCGGCCGCACTACCCTAGCTACGGCCCTGCATAACACAGACTGTACGCACAAAGGCGCTGTTGCAATGGAGACAGATGCTATCAGAAATATTGTGGAAAAGTTATAGGCATTCCTGGGCATTGACTGGGAGGTGGCTAAACAGATGCATGCAAACAATGGTCCATACTGTGGGCGTTATGGGAGTGTCACAGACATGTGACTGCAAACACCTACATTCACAATTGCAGGAATAGGAGGCCATAGTCAGGCAAAGATGCGATGGTGGCATACAAGAACGCACCAATCGGAATTATAGCGTGCATGGATGCTAAAAGGGATCATCTCAGACCTTCCACATTTAGTCACGAGGTTTGGAGTTTATAGCGGTATTTGCAAAAAGTCACAGGCAGGTGACTGCCAATAAACATGGCTGTGTTCACTTCTGCGTGTACCTCAGAATCAGGCCTCATGTCTTTATTTGGTAAATACAATAAGTTTCCCTTTGTTATAGTTTTTTTGGTCTGTTACCTCTCCTTGAAATCATTAATGTCAATGGAGTGACCGGGAGTGAGATCGCGTGGCACCGGGCACTGTCTGGTGCATGTTTGTGGGCACTTGTTTGTTTTTCTTATTTTAAAAAAACATTTGGGACTACTACTTGGATCCAAGAGGACAGAGCACATCCATGGATTTGTTAAGTATGAAGTGTGAGTGGTTTTTTTTTTTTATGTTTAATAAAGGATTAACACATTCAGTGTTTATTTTAATATTTTCTTTACCATGGGACTACAGGTGCCAGTGGAACCTTAATGTCAGGCAGGGGCGTATCTATAATGGTTGCAGGGTATGCGGGCACACGGGCCCCGGTGACCAGGGGGGCCCACACCGCACACCCTGCACCCATAGGTAATTATACTAACCTCTCTGGCGATTCCCGAAGTGCTGTAGAGCAGCAAACGCTCACTGGGAAAATGGCGGCGGCCATTTCCCAGTGATCTGCGCATGCGCAGAAAAGATGTCCCCGGGAAAGCAAGCGCAGGCACCATTTTCTCTGAGACCCACGCATGCGCTGTAGATTCTGGCATGAAGCTAGAATCTACAGCGCTCAGTGCCACTGAGCCGCAGTTGGAGAGTAGGAGGCCCAAACGGAGGTTGCACACGGGCCCCCTCCTCTCTTAAAATGCCACTGATGTCTGGGCATGCTGACACTTGTTGTTCCCCATATTTTCTTATACCAGCCCAGACTGAAAGGTACAAGGCTGGTTATGGATTTAGAGTTAGACCCCACACAGTTTTTAAAAAATTTTTTTTTTTTTACTATTTAATTGTTTTTAACACTAAGAAGCCTGCACAAACCATAGTGATCTGTGCAGTGCTCTTCTTAAACTCACCTGCCACAGGCAGGTCTATTGTTTAGGTGGGTTTGGCATCGGTTTAATGGTGGATTTCAAAACCCCTGCTTGATAAATGCAGGGTTCTATTCTATAGTATTCTTTCTATGGTCTAAAACATTGATGGTGTTTTGATAGTCAATTCTTTCAATGTACTTTCATGGTGGATTTGAAGCGGTTTTGGCCTTAGTAAATAGGGGTAGGGCCGGCTCGAGGCACGTTTGACCAGTGCAATCGAACAGGTGCCACCCTATAGAGGGCGCACCCCTCCTAAACATTCCCCCTGAAGCCGGTCCTCAATAGGGGGATAACAAAACTGTCACCAAACCTCTGCTAAACCACCAGGATTTACAACATGCCGCTTAGTAAATTTTGCCCCATGTCTTGATGTCTTCTTTCATGCCATCCCAAGAGAACTTTTTCCAGATGCTTACTGCCATCCTTCTTTATCCAGGATGACCTGACTGGTCATGATATTCTTCTAACACAAAACAGGCACTTTGCTTTGAGACCATAAGTTGAAAGATCCTACAATGAGTCTTGGGATCCATTGAACCAACTGTTCCTTCTCAACAGACAGCCTTTAGCTGCACAAGTTCTGGCTCAGATTCTTGCATTTGTAGCTTGGTCAAATATTTCCCAGCCTTCAGTAAGCCCTCCAGATGTCTTATTGTCTGACTGGCCTTGCAAGCGATCCCACATGGTTCCTTGTTTGGGTTGCTGAAAACATCTAGGACTGTAGGCTGTAGGATTCATGCCCAACATTGAAGCATTCTACCGAATAATCTGGGTACTGGAGACGGGCATTGCTACTGCTTCTTGACTAGCCACATCTTGTCCATCTTCTGCTCTTGTAGGCAATCTGGGCATCATACCTGCTTTCCTATTGGGAATCCCAAGCTGAAGGCTTAGTTTCTTCAGAAGCCGGTCAGTTTGCAACTCTCCTCTGAGTGCTGCTACAAGTTCTTCACAGCAGTTCCACAGCACATTCATGCTCACTATCCCGAGGGAGCCCATTATCTTAGAAATTGGTGATAATGAAGCCTTGCTAAGGTAGCATCAATTGTCCTGGGTGTCAGTACATCTCTGTATCCGTCTTCTCGGGAAAATGGTAGCAGCTTTCGAGGCGATACAATACGCAAGATTTCACGCCCGAACCCTTCAGTTAGATCTTCTTTCCCAGTGGTCAGGGTCCCACCTGTTTCTACATCAGAGGGTTCTTTTGGCGCCGCAAACACGAACATCCCTCATATGGTGGATGAATCCCTCTCACCTGTTGGCGGGAAGATTTGCCATGTGGGATTGGATACTCCTCACCACGGACGCAAGCCTAAGAGGGTGGGGAGCAGTGACCCTGGGAAGGCATTTTCAGGGGCTCTGGACTCAACGGGAAGCAAGTCTATCCATAAATGTGCTGGAGTTGAGAGCAGTGTTTTATGCCCTTCAGAAGGCACAGCCCATATTGAGGGGTCAGTCGACCGGAGTTCAGTCAGACAACGCCACGGCGGTGGCCTATATAAACAAACAAGGTGGCACAAAAAGCAGAGCCGCTATGAGGGAGGTAAGCAAGATTTTGATATGGGCAGACTAATTTGCAGTAGCAATTTCTGCGATATTCATTCCGGGAGTAGAGAACTGGGAGGCCAACTATCTCAGTCGGCAGAACATCCATCCGGGGGAATGGTCCCTCAATCCTCAGGTGTTCCATCAACTGACTCTGAGGTGGGGCTGTCCACAAGCCGATCTCATGGCGTCAAGAGTAAATCACCAGTTACCAGTCTTCTACTCCAGGACAAAGGATCCTCAAGCTGCAGCGGTGGACGCACTGTCAGCTCCGTGGCCCTTCAATTACATCTACGTCTTCCCTCCATTTCCTCTCATTCCACGCTTGCTCCAGAGAATAAAGCGAGAAGGAGTCAAGGTACTACTAGTAGCACCAGATTGGCCCAGGCGAGCGTGGTACTCGCAAATACAAAATCTGTTAATAGATGAACCTTGGCCCCTACCCCTTCAGGAGGATCTTCTTCTGCAGGGGCCGTTTGTTTATCAGAACTTACGGCGGCTTTGTTTAACGACTTGGCTACTGAAAGGGCCGTCCTCAGAAGCAAGGGGATCCCGTCCAGCATGATTCCCACTATGCTGCGGGCCAGGAAGGATGTCACCTCTCAGCATTATGGAAGGCTTATGTTATTTGGTGCGAGAGACGTAATTACCCTCCAGCAGTTTTTAGGACATCACGTCTCCTCCTTTTTCTTCAGGCCGGTCTAACAGCCGGCCTTCGTCTAGGTTCCTTAAAGGTACAGATATCTGCATTGTCAGTTTTCTTTCAGAGGAAATTGGCCTTGCTTCCAGATGTTCAGACCTTTTTACAAGGAGTCATCAGAATTCAACCTCCTTTCGTACCGCCCACTGCACCTTGGGATTTGGATTTGGTTTTAACGTTCCTTCAGTCTGAAACCTTTGAGCCTTTACACAGGGTAGAATTGAAGTATTTAACCTGGAAGGTGATTCTGCTGTTGGCGCTTGCCTCAGCAAGGCGAGTGTGGGAGCTCAGTGCCTTATCCTGTCGTCCCCCCTTCCTCATTTTTCATGAGGATAGGGCGGAGTTACACACGCAGAAATCTTTTCTTCCCAAGGTAGTGACTGCTTTTCATATAAATCAGCCGATAGTGGTTCCGGTTTTCAAAGACGATTCTCCAAATTCGAAGTTATTGGATGTAGTCAGGGCTCTTAAGATTTACGTGGACCGGACGGCTTCCCTCCGTAAATCTGACGCATTATTTATTAGGTTTGATTTGGCCCGTCCAGGTTGGCCGGCGTCCAAACAAACCATTTCAAGATGCATTCGCCTGGCTATCAGACAGGCGTATGTGGTGGCTTCCAGACAACCACCTAGTACCATTACCGCTCATTCAACACGCTCGGTAGGTCCTTCATGGGCGGCTGCTCGGGGGGTTTCATTAAACCAACTTTGCAGAGCAGCTACTTGGTCGGGAAAGCATACTTTCATTAAGTTTTACCAATTTGATACTTTTGCGGCCTCCGCTTCTGAGTTTGGTCGTGCAGTACTGCAGGGTTCTCAGCACTCTCCCACCCGGAAAGTAAGCTCTGGGACATCCCCATTGTATTGAGACTCCAGTGTCCCCTAGTGGATGAAAGAGAAAATAGGATTTTGGTACTTACCGATAAATCCCTTTCTCCGATTCCACAGGAGACACTGGACGCCCACCCTGCGCTGTTCTTTTCTGCAAAATGCTACAGTTGTTGCATTAGATTGTTTGATTGGTCTGTTACTGTTTTTCTTTCTGTGTATGATGTGTTAGTACATGGATGTAGTTATTGTAGCTTTTCTGTCTCCTTCTCCTTACTTCCAGCTCTCCTCGGGCACAGTTATTTTTAGACTGGCTTGGGGGGGTATAGAGGGGGAGGAGCTAGCTACTGTTAGTTTTTTTTTAAGGTGCCAGCTCCCGGTTAACCCACTCCTATACCCATTGTATTGAGACTCCAGTGTCCCCTGTGGAATCTGAGAAAGGGATTTATGGGTAAGTACCGAAATCCTATTTTTGCAAATAAACCCCCAGGTCTGGACTGTGCAGAGCTTCAACATCCTGAACCTCCCCCAGAAACCCAAGGGTTTTCAGAACATCACCCATATAGAGAACAAAAGGTTCCACAAATATTGAACTTGTAATTATAATTATAATATTGTTTTATTTATAAATATGTTGATAACTTATTTATGATGGCAAGGGATGCCGTCAATATCCCAGCCGCGGTGATTCAGCGGTCTGAATCCCGACACTAGTCAGAATACCGGTGCCAGCATTCTGACCGCCGGGATCCCAAAGGTAAGTACTGGGGTTAGGGGGAGGGCTAGGCAGTAGGGGAGGGTTAGGGTTGGGCACTAAGGAGGGATGATTAGGTTTAGGGTGCTGGGAGAGTAGGTAAGGTTTAGGCACTAAGAGGGATGTTAGGTTCAGGAACCGGGGAGGGAGGGTTATGGTAGGGACAGAGAGAGGGTTAGGATACCTACAGACAGGTGTCGGTATCTTAACCCTGTCGGGATGCAAATGACGGAATTCTGACCACTAGGATCCTGAGCGCTGGCATCCTGTACCCATCCTGATGGGAGGAGTGTGGTTTTTATAGTGTGGTTTGCATTAGACCAGTTGTTCTCAAACTCGGTCCTCAGGACCCCACACAGTTCACTCTTTCCAGATCACCCAGCAGGTGCACAGGTGTACTCATTACTCACTGACACATTTTAAAAGATCCTCAGGTGGATATAATTATTGCACTTGTGATTCTATGAGGATACCTGCAAAACATGCACTGTTTGGGGTCCTGAGGACCGAGTTTGAGAACCTGTGCATTAGACTGTCTGACGGAAGTATACACCAGAAGGTGTAACCTACTTCCTGTATAGTGTATGTATTTGTTCTGATCATAAAGTTACATTTTTGTTAAATGCTGTTCTACAGTAAAGAAGCACACTGTGTTTACTCCAGTCTGAGTATAGTGTCATATATGCAAGTATTGATGTAACACTTATAGGGGCTGATTCAGAGTTAAGAGCAAAGCAGAAAAGAGCAAGTAACTTTACACCTTGGTAAAATCATGTTGCACTGCAGGCGAGGCAAATGTAAAATGTACAAATCTGAATTGCAGTGTAAAATAAATATGGCAGCATTTGTGGGCTACATGCAAAAGCAGCCAGTATTTATCCTGCAGGCAAGAAAATAAATGAATGTCAACGGGCCAAAATTATGTAATTCTCATAGAATCATGTTATTTTGGTTCAACTCCCTTTCCACAGACCCATGATTCACTGTATTACTTTCTCCATGCTGCCCACTTTAGTAGGAAGTGGGACAGGATGCAGGAGAATCACCTACTCTTCCAGCGGTCGCCCCGAACCATTGGGAGTCATTTGGGCCTTCCTGGAAGAATAGGTAAAATAAATGTTAGCCCATTCAGCAATCAATAGGCGGCCTTATGCATATCAATTGTATATATGTAACCCCCTTTAACCTCTAAGGGGATCCTAGATTACTAATTACCTTGTTATCCACAATGTACCCACCCTTAATTTGCCGTTAACTGGTGTACCTTTTTAGATCAGTGCCTCCACCCAAGTATTTGTATGTGATAATGAGCCTACTTGGGAAAACCCTCTTACAATGTAGTAGTGAAGGTAATTGTACTATGACAGCTATATGACACCTGCCCTTGTGTATATATCAGTCACCACTTACACCATAGGTCGGGCATGGTTCATTAGATGGCAAGTTTTATTTCTTCGCTGCCATTAGGCAGGTTTCACAAACAAATTGCATAAGAAAACAGTCACATTACATAGCTAATAACACTTCTTGTATGTAATTAGTTACCCTAAACCCCTAGTATCATCCTAGAGATTCAGAGACACAAGGTGTACCTAAATTAATATGGCTAATAACTAAGCTATGCTATACAATTCATTAACATACAATAAGGTGCATATAATTGTTTATTTTGTGTTCGCTGGTACCAGAATTACTTTTCAATACTTTAGGTGTAGTCCTCATACATAAATATTCTTTATTGAGATTATAAATCGCGCTCCAGTCCATAGATGGATTGGTATTGGTGGGTCAGGTGTAGATCGAAAGTCTCATAGCTCCAAAATGTATATATATGCAGGTTATACCCCAGAAGGTCTCACTAAAGCTGAGTCTATTAATTTGTACATATGCTCTATGAGTAAATGGAGCCAGTACTAGCCTACATCATTCAAGTGCTGCTTGTAATGTGTGCAGTGCAGTCAATATTTATCTCACCCTACCAGTAGAGTTTCCTTACGATTGGCTGCCTGTGGATCCCTTCAGCTGTCACTCCCCCAGCTCTTCAGCTCTTGGAGCTATCATTGGTGGTGAGTGGGGAACCTCACACTGTGTATGGGGGCAGAGTTATTATACTTCAGCTGGCTTCTGAATCACTGCCCACCATGGAGCTAATGCAGACACTGACTGGTTGGCTACCCTGCACCTCTCTCTCCCAGCTGCTGCAGCCAGACTGTCCTCAACCTGGACTCCCTCTCGGACTACACTCTCCTCTGTGCCTAACTAATGCTGTTTACAGCTCTGTATATAGCTTGGCAGCAGCGGCCACAGGGAGGTCTGCTCTGGATGCCAGGGAGCTGTAGTCTGCCTGTGAGCACTGCTGACAGCTCTTATATACCTCCCTGGACCCAACCCTTCTTTCTCTGACAAGAACAAATCACCCCCAGTTGTATCACTCCACCCTCTTCTGCAACTGTCACCAATATCTGTGAAATGTATATGTGCAGTTTCCTGCACTATTACCTACACCTGACACAGTAATACAGTGGGCACCCAGTACTCTTGCCCAAAGATACTTACTGTAATACATCAACATAACAGTTGCATAAAAACATATTTTAAGGTTTAGTGTTATTATAACTATATATATATATATATATATATATATATAAATATATATATATATACATACACACACACACACTTAGAAATGTCCTTATTTTTGAAGGAAAAGCACTGTTTTTTTCAATGAAGATAACATTAAATTAATCAGAAATACACTCTATACATTGTTAATGTGGTAAATGACTATACTAGTTGCAAACATCTGTTTTTTAAAGGAATATCTACATAGGTGTATAGAGGCCCATTTCCAGCAACCATCATTACTGTGTTCTAATGGTATATTGTGTTTGCTAAGTGCTTTAGAAGACTAATGGATGATTAGAAAACCCTTGAAAACCCTTGTGAAATTATGTTAGCACAGCTGAAAATGGGTTTACTCATTAGAGAAGCTATAAAACTGGCCTTCCTTTGAGCTAGTTGAGTATCTGGAGCATCACATTTGTGGGTTCGATTATACTCTCCAAATGGCCAGAAAAAGAGCACTTTCATATGAAACTCAACAGTCTATTCTTGTTCTTAGAAATGAAGGCTATTCCATGCGAGAAATTGCCAAGAAACTAAACATTTCCTACAACGGAACAGCACAGTTTTAATTATTCAAACCCATGCCGGGATTAGACAGTCAGGAAGCTGGCCTTCGGCATTTCGACCGTCGGCTTCCTGACTGCATCCTGATCAGGAGTAGTGTTTCCACTGAGGACGCTAAGAGTCGACCAGAGCCCTGGTAAAGGAGGCGTGGCCTAATCATGAGTGCCACGCCCCCTTTGGGAAAGAAAAAGCAAAAAATAAAACGCTGCAGTGCTGCACGCTGGGGAGTGGGGGCATCAGAATCGGGCCCCTCCAGCAAGCCGGGTCCAGGTAATTAGTACCTGCCCCCCCCTCTGTTTCCACTTACTGGGAAATGTCATCTTGGTCAGGTGTAGTGTTTGCACTTATACCCCTTTCCCATTGTAATTCCTGGTCGCACTCTGGATTTTGTTCACGCGTCTATCCCAGGTTCGACCCGACTGAGACCCCTTTCAGACTGGCAACCTGACCCGACATCACGTGATTTGCCAGCACTTGGAGATGAGATCCTATGCTGTGAACGGGACCTGGGTTACCCGTTCACACTCCATCGCGAGCCGGGTTGAACCCTTGTTCAACCCTGCTTGTTACCAGGGTTGAAATGCCGGCTTATTAACTGCACAGTAACCCTGGCTGCTGCGCTTTCGCAAGCAATAATGCGGGTTATTGCTTGTAATGTGAAAGGGGAATTACTGGGAAATTTCACCATGATCACGAGTAGTGTTTCCACTTAGTGGGAAATATCACCATGGTAAGTAGTAGGGTCTACACTGACTTACTGTGTTGTTGTTGTTGTTGTTTTTTACATTTATTACAGTGAAGATTCATATAAAAAAAGCCTTCTTTTCTTATTTCTGTACATAGCTTTATACTTTATTTGCTTTCATTTTACAGTATGTACAGTGTGTACCACAGAATCTTATGTGCAAATTTTGACCAGGAAAAAAAATCAGACAGAGAACAAGAATGTGGTTCTTGTAGGACAATACTCTGTTTCTGCTTTTCATCAAAATTTGAATATGTTATAAGAATATGTTAAAAAATGCCTTTAGCTCGGGTAATGACTCGGGCCTGGTGATTGCAGATGCTGTGAAAGGCTACAGTATGTGACTTAATTGATAAATCCAATCCATTTACATCACCCAATTAATTGAGCTCAGGTTCTTAAACTCAGAAAGCCAATGTGAAGTTTGAGTGCAGACACATACTATATATCCTGAATCACATGAGAGAATAGCAGGGGCGTTTCTAGAGAGGAGGGGCCCATCTGCAGTCTCCGTCATGAGCCCCCACCTCTCTGTGCGCACTAGAGTGCGCCGAGAGTCTATAGAGTATGCGCAGGTCACGGGGAAAATGGCTGCAGCGGGCATTTTCCCTGTACTGCACATACAACGGAAAAATGGCTGCAGCGGCCATTTACCAGTCATTTTTACAGCACCGGACCCCCGCGTCGACGTGGACTCCGTAGAGGTAATACTATGGGTGCAGGGTGTGCAGTGCGGGGCCCCCCTGGACACCCTGCACCCATTATAGATACACCCCTGGACAATAGTTATGAGCAATGCAACTGACACTAAACATTTTAAAAAATATATAATAATTTTTAGCAGTAAACCAGTATTAACATCAACTGTATGTGATTCCAAAAAGTTACACTGTACAATTTCAGAATACATATTTAATAAAATATGAAACGCCGTGGAGTAGCCATGGCAACATAGACAGTGACGGGGATAGACATTCTGGATGCACGCAGACGATCCTGCGGGTGTTTCACGACACCGGGGACACATATCTCTGGTCCACATTGATAACCCTGCGGGTGCTTTACGGCGCCGGGGCCGCATATTCCGGATGTCCGCCGGAAGTACAACAAGTGCTTGCTGATGGAGTCCAGGTGATCCCGGCGTCTCATTATGTTTCTCTGGGGTATATAAGGTAAGACTAGGTTATGTTTTGTTATTCTTGACAAAGGGTTGAAATAAACCCGAAACGTTGAAAACACTTGCTGTGTCCTCATTTTCCTTATGGTTTGGAAGTCCGACGAGTGCCGCTACCTGATGGATGTTTGTCTGAAATTTTCTATTGCTGGCACCCCGGTTGTCTTAGTTTATGGAGGGAGTGCCAACCTTATGGACTCTGCACAATAGTGAGTAAACAGCTTTTTTTGCTATTTACCACAGTGGTTGAAGCACCCCTATAGAGATATATTCTCTATATACCTCTTAGAGACTCATTGTCCAGATTTTTTGTTGATTGCCGCCTTGGTTAGATCTTGTCTGTGTGGTTTCACACAGTTTTTAGGTGTGCTTATTGTCTAAATTCCCGTTTGGAGTTTAAGGCATATTTATTACATTTCCTTAGCACATAGCACTTTGTTTTTTCTTTCTCTTTTGATATTTTTTTAAAATTGTATTTTTCATATTTTCACGGGCTATTAATATCCTGCCATTATGTCGCAAGTACCAGCTGAAGAACCGGGAGGGTTCAATAGAGTTAACTTACCTCTGGGAGAGACACTTCGTTTCTCAGAGAGTGAAACAGAGGCACTATGGTTCAAAGAAAGACTCAATGACACTGATTATGACTTGACCACGGAGGACATTTACATTAAGTTATTGAAAATGAAGAAAAAAGAAATAGACTTTTTGATGCATGGAATAACACTGTCAGAGTATCAGAGAGAAAAGAAAATCCTGCGTGGATTTCGGGTGAGGAACACCCCTACCATAGGCAGGCACAATAATGAGTTCTGTCGTAGATGGGTAGCAGTACTCAATAAGTGTGCATTCGACTTAATGAGCCTGGTGATAGAGGAGTCTGCATGGGAATTGGGCCTTATTAGACAAAATATACAGGAGTTCAAAGCACTGAATAAACAGACCCTGATTAAAGATTCAAAAGGTGGATGGCTAGAGAAATTAGCACAACAGTTGTCAGTGTATAAGCGTGACCTCATAACATTCAAGAAGCAAAAAATGGACAAAGTCAATAATGATTACAGTGAACATCGGGTATACAGATGGCTATCTGGCACTGCTAGAGAATACCCACCTAGGAGACCAAGATATAGAGGAACCAGAACTCATCTCGACAACAGGACATCCAGTGAGGCTTATTCCACCTCAGGGGATGATACTATGACAACCCAAGGGGGTGCCAGCACTAGTCGTAAACCCCCTTTAGGGGGTGAGTACTTGCACAGGTCGCGGAAGAAACCCACCAGGAGAGGGGGGGCAGTGCCACCAACAGACCCGCCAAAGGCAGAGGTCGCAAAAGATAGACCTTGTATTTAATTTATCTTCAAGGTCTTTAAGTACCACTGAGATTACTGTACTTAATAAAGGTCTAAGTTTTGTCCCTACTACTTCTTTTGACGAATTAGATTGGAAAATTGATCAATGTGGGTTACACAGACAATTGAAACTACGAGAATTTTTTGGTCATAAGAAGAATGTAAATGCATTAGAACCGATTGAAAGTGCAAGTGGCTTTAAGAGGAAGTCCACTTTTGAGCCTCTCTCTAACAATACGTCAATTGCTACCTTTATGAAGGCCTTAGACATCCAGGTAATTGAGGCAGCAAGAAAAGACAGTAATACACATTTCAATTTGACAAGTGAAGAATTCAAAGCACTCAAAAAGCTAAGCTCTTATGATGATGTAATTTACCGCCCGGCAGATAAGGGGGGCGGCATTGTGGTACAGGATGTCCTGGAGTACCATGAGGAGGTCAGTAGGCAACTGGCGGACACCAAGACGTATTTAAAGCTACCGCATAATCCCACAATGGAATACAAAAAAGAACTGGACACTTTACTGGATAAAGCAGTTTGTGATGGCATTCTTGACTCAGACACTGGTCTATATTTGAAAACAGAGTTTCCGGTAGTACCAATATTGTATTGTGTGCCCAAGATCCACAAAAGCTTACTTAGACCCCCGGGACGACCGATTATCTCGGCGAGGGGATCATTGTGCTGTGTCATTTCTGAATACCTGGACCACTTTGCACAACCATGTATACAAGCCAAAAATACATATCTGAAGGACACAACCACACTTTTGAACAAATTGAATGAGTTGGGCCCTATTCCGGCCAATACATGGATGTGCACGATGGACATTACGAGTCTATATACCAACATCCCTCACCGACAAGGAATACAAGCCATGCGAGACCTTTTGCATAATAACCCTCTTTATAAAGGGCCTGGATTGGACTTTTTTCTATCCTTATTAGAGTTTATATTATATAGGAATTATTTCTATTATAATGGGGACTACTATATACAACAAACGGGTTGTGCAATGGGGTCACATGTGGCCCCCACCTATGCTAATTCTTATATGTACGTTATTGAACAGGAGTTTTTTTTCAATAGGGAAGTTAGAGATAGAATTTTGTTCTACTCTAGATACATAGATGACGTTATTTTGTTTTGGTCAGGCAGCTTTGACAATTTTGTGACTCTGATGAACAACATCAATGCCACAGAGTGCCCTATTAAGTTCACCTATGACCTTAGTCTAGAGAGGATCACTTACCTTGATGTTAGTATATCCAAATTGGATGAAGTATTGAGTACAGAAATATTTACAAAGCCCACGGATCGCAATACCCTATTACTCTCTAATAGCCATCACCCATTATCTATGAAGAAAAGTCTCCCATATTCTCAGCTACTTAGGGTGAAGAGGATTACGAGTGATGAGACTAAATTGGCAATAGGATTGAAAGCGATGTGCGATAAATTCAAAGAGAGAGGATATTCAGATAAGATATTAGATGAATCATTGGAGAGGGTAGCGAAAACCACTAGACATGAATTGTTGAATAAAGCTGCAAACAAGGGAAAGAGTAATAAACTTCATTGGGTGAGGAAATTTAATACCGCCAATCGAAATATAGAGAAAATAACACGTTCCCTATGGCCGATTATTCAGAGAGACAGAGACTTACGTGATTTAAAACATATTGAAGTAATGTCCTGTCTTAAAAGGGGCAAAAACCTCAGAGACTGGCTTGTCAAAACTGACATAACCAATCTCATGAAATCCAATACATCAGGGACTATCAAGGCCAGTGGATGCTATAAGTGTATAGGATGTACAACGTGCAGGTATATGATCGCTGGGAAAAACTTCTTTCACCCACACAATGGGAAACGTTTTTCCATACGATATACTTTGACTTGTATGAGCAGTTTTGTCATCTACATGGTTAAATGCCCCTGTGGGTTGTGTTACATAGGCAAAACCATGCGCACCTTTAGGGAGCGCATGGCTTTGCATAGATCCGCAATTAGGGCTGCATTAAATGGTAAAGCTTCGGAGCAACCCATAGCGAGACACTTTGCTGAACAGAGGCATAGTCTATCTAGTTTTAGACATATCATTATAGACCATATCCCTGAAAGCCCGCGGGGAGGTGATAGACATAAGAAACTTCTGCAAAGTGAGGCTAAGTGGATTTTTATGCTAGATACGGTCAAACCCAGAGGACTCAATGATCATTTATCTTTTGGTGTGTTTCTGTGATACCTTTATTGGTCGAGATCATTATATTGTATTTTTATGTGTACAGCTCGTGACATATGCTTAGTGGCATTGTCACTTGGTTGACAACATTTTTTCTGACATTTTTTCTGAGATCTCTCTTGATTGACTTCTTTCGGAAATGTTTGAGATGGTAGGTCATCACAAGCTAATACTCCAAGATTCTGATAACATAATGGGATGGTTTTCCCACTAGACAGGTCTAATGTGGTTATATGTTATATGCTATTAGCCTTCCTCAATGTTATCGATTTGTTCTTTGTATGTGCCATTGACATAGAATTTATTCATTAATTTATTCATTATTTCATTATTTTACTGTACTTTTTGTATATAGTTATTAATGTGATAATTACTCTATAAAACATATGCAGGGTTGAACATACGAGTTTATAGTTAGGTGTTGTAGCCTGTATGGGTATAATGTGTTACTGTAGGTGTTTACACGCGGGGCTTTTGAATATGAGACGCCGTGGAGAAGCCATGGCAACATAGACAGTGCCGGGGATAGACATTCTGGATGCATGCAGACGATCCTGCGGGTGTTTCACGACACCGGGGACACATATCTCTGGTCCACATTGATAACCCTGCGGGTGCTTTACGGCGCCGGGGCCGCATATTCCGGATGTCCGCCGGAAGTACAACAAGTGCTTGTTGATGGAGTCCAGGTGATCCCGGCCTCTCATTATGTTTCTCTGGGGTATATAAGGTAAGACTAGGTTATGTTTTGTTATTCTTGACAAAGGCTTTAAATAAACCCGAAACGTTGAAAACACTTGCTGTGTCCTCATTTTCCTTATGGTTTAGAAGTCCGACTAGTGCCGCTACCTGATGGATGTTTATATATATATATATATATATATTTGTGGTGAGAGGGAGTGGTCTCTCACTTGAATTGCCTACATTCAGGTGGGATCAGCTCCCTTCAAGGGAGAGGAAAACAAGACCGGCACATTCTACAGCTGCAGTAGAAGTTTGGTACTCTGGGTTTTCTGGGCTGCACAGCTCAAAGTGGAAATATGGAATTCCATGTTTTCCAGGTCGCCCCGAGCCAGCAGGAAATCAGCAACAGAGGAAGAGTTTGAAACTCTCATTCACCTAGTCTTCCATGCACTGATGCCTTTTAGAGGCCAGTTAGTATGTAAAGTGACTGTAGTGCCAGGGACCAAGAGCTATGCTGGGAGAACATGGCCAATTGTGGCTGCAGGCTACTGCAGCGGACTGACTGCTAAGCTGAGTGCTGGGACCTTTTATCTTCATTTACTTATTTTTTGTATGTACCTGTGTTTCCAGGCCTAAGCCTGAATATGTTGTTCGTCAGTGTCTGCTGCCAGTAAAAAGACACTGTGTATTCACCGGAAATCTGCTTACCGAGACCTTATTTCAAGTACCCGTTTTGCATATGGTGGCCCATACAGGGAAAATTGCGCTACTGAGTCACCGTGCAAATAACAGACGCCTCTGGAGTGGCCAAGGATTTGAAGGCTAAAACATTACGGTATATGTGAGTAATGGTTGGCGGACCTAAATAACCGTAGATATAAAAACTAAAAATAGAGAACATCTAAAAATCACTGGGTAATTTGCTGTGCACTGTGAGTTGCTGCTGATAAAAAAGTGAAAAGTTGCTTGCTATGTTTTTCCATCATGAGTTCAAATGCTATTATTCACAAGCTAGATTTTGCATGCTGTGTAATCAAGTTTACCTGATGACTGAACAGAGCAGAGCTCACATACTGAGGTTTAATTAAGCACTGCATTGCTGAAAGGGAAAAACAGTTTTTTTTTCATGTGTTCGGTTTAACCCCTGCTGAAAGATTAAATAAAATGAAAACAGTACTTTGCCTTTGCTGTGCTGAACTTAATTGACTGTGTATTGCTAAACATATATTTGTGTAAACTGGTTTCTTATTTAAAAGCACCAAAATTCTTTCAAACACCTCCCACTGTAAAAACGGAGGAAGTTTTTCATACTGTAGTACATTTGCTAGCTTCCCATCAAAAGACAGAAGAGCAAATGTTACAGTTAGTAGCCCAATCAATGGGCACAACAACTGCTGCAGAGCATTTAAAGAAAATGTCCTATTCAGATGACGCAGAAGCATATTTGTTAATATTTGGGAGGGTGGCACAGCGTTTAAAATGGCCAGTGGATACTTGGGCTGATAGGCTTGCCCCTATCTTACTGGTGAGGCTCAGAAAGCATATGCTGATCTATCCTTTGTGGATGTGAAAAAATATGACTTTCAGAGTTAAAAGTGCTATACTGGCCCCGGTCAGGTCTCACTCCTTCTGGGAAAGCGCAGCGCTTTCACGAATGGGTCCCAATTCAGAAGCACGTGGCAGAACTCGTCAGACAGGGGCGAAGTTGGCTCCAGCCAAAAGACCGTACTGCCGCTCCGATTGTAGAGACGGTGGTTATTGACCAGTGTATAAGAACCCTAGGGAGGAATATGCAGCGTTGGGTCTTACACGCTGATCCTCAGAATTTAGAGGAATTAATTACAGTATTGCAGCAGTACGAGACTGCAGGAAATATGACAAAGATACCAGAAAAGAAACCGGAGAATGGGCGACCCAATAAAATTGCACCCCATTGGCCTGTGAACCTGACTGTCACCTCTCCTCAAGGAAACACCGCCGGAGAAGCCAGGGTCATTTGCTATGAGTGTGGAAAGCCAGGTCAGGTAAGGCAGGACTGTCCCAGATAAACAGAGTCTATGAAGTGTGAGGTTGCTAGTATGGGCGCTACGTACCCCGCTTTTTGCATGATCATACCACTGGATTCCAGAAGACCCCCGTTAATGTGGGAAACTGTGTTACTGAATGGCCGAGAAATCCCAGCTATTATAGACTCGGGGAGTGAGATAACCCTGATCTCAGAGGCTGTCTTGCCCAGGCCTGTGGAAAAGATGCCAGGGTTAGTTGAGGTACTCTGCATTCATGGATCCACAGAAAACTTCTCCCAGGTGCGAGTTAGCTTCACTCTAAAAGCAGCGCACTTATGAGGTGGTGGCCATAGTTGGTCCTAAGCTCCCCTATCCTATCATATGGGTACGCAATTTCACAGGATTTGTTGAGCTCGTAAAGGAAGCACAGAAACAAAGCCACTGTAAAGTCTCCAAGGCCCTGCAGTACCTCGTAAAAGGGACAAGAGTGGAAAAGCACGTCCTGTCCTCTTTGGAGAGGGAACCTCTGTGTAATTAATATCAGAGGTAAGAAATCCGCAACACTTTGCTCGGTTACAGCCAGACAAAAATATTTGCATATATGTTATAACCAATACAGATGTTGCCTTGGATGTACTGGAAACTGCCACCCCTCAGGTTCCTGGGGGCTGCTTTAGTTCACCTGGCCCTACAGAAGTTCCACTGGCGGATACCTTGTAAGCAGAACAGCGTAAAGAAGCAGAAGCCTTAGTTTGCAATAATCAGGATCTGTTTTCTTCCCTACCAGGACGCACTGCCTTAGTAAAGCAGAGATAAATACACCTGAAGTAGTGGTTGTACAGCAGCGACTGTGTCGCATCTCTGAGGTGCGGCGGCAAGTAGTCCAACAAGAGGTGAAAGAGATGGGATCATTGAGGAGTCCAGAAGTAACTGGTCAAATCCTACTGTGTTGGTCCCCAAGCTATCAGGAGCCATACTTTTTGCAATGACTTAAGGCTGCTGAATCAGGTGTCCAGGATTGATGTATACCCGCTACCATTGGTGGCTGAATTAGCAGAAAATTTGACGAGTAGCTGGTATCTTACGACCCTGGACCTCATTAACCCTGACAGAGACCCTTAAGAAGGCTCATTCCCTGGACCAAAACAATCAAAGCAGCTTGTGAAGATATGAGGAAGGGTCTATGGGCCTGATTCAGAGCCGGACACTCTGACAAGAGCGCTCGCTCTGAATCAGGGCCCTCCTACCTATGCGAGCGTCCTGGCCGCTCGCATAGCTGTGGGTGACCACCCACAGCTTAAGCGAGCAGCCAAAAAGATGGTAGGGTCTCGCTGCTGCAAGCCCAGGAGTGCTTTTGGCTCTATCAGAGCCAAAAGCACTCCCACTGACATCAATAGTGATGTCAGTGGGACCGGCCCCAGACGGTAGGCGTTCCCATGGGAACGCCTCCGTCTGGCCAGCAATTCCCCAGGCACGCCCACCAAAGGGTGCGTGCAGTCAATCACCATCGACAGCATGCCCCTTTTGGTGCGAGATCCATAGTGACGGCTTGGCCGTCGCTATGCGGGTCTCGCGCATGCGCACGACGGAGCTCCGTCGTGCGCATGCGCACTAGGGCAGCATCGACCTGCTGCGAGCGCTCAGCGCTCGCGAGCGGGTCTGAATCAGGCCCTATGTTCCAAACCGGTTCTGCAGGCACCTGATTTCCAAAAACCCTTTGTCCTGCAAACTGACGCCTCCACGACAGGCTTTGGAGGCGTTTTGTCACAGTCCATTATGGGAGAAGAAAAGCCGGTCCTCTACTTAAGCAGAAAATTGTTGCCACGTAAAACAATATGCTATAGTCGAGCTGGAATGTTTGGCGATAAAGTGGGCATTCGAAGCCCTGAAGTATTATCTCCTGGGAAGGGAGTTTATCCTAGTCACAGATCACGCAACCTTGAGGTGGATGGACCTTAACAAAGAGGTCAACCCCAGGGTTACGTGTTAGTTCAGGACCCACAAACAATACAAGTTTGTCGTACAGCATCGGCTTGGGGTTTAGCATAAAAATGCTGACGCGTTGTCCCGAAAGTTTGAAAAGGCTGAATGGTCTCGGTTGTGGGATCAGCTCACTTCAAGAGAGAAGATAAGACCGGCACAGTCTACAGCTGCAGTAGAAGTTTGGAACTCTGGGTTTTCTGGGCTGCACAGCTCAAAGTGGAAATATGGAATTCCATGTTTTCCAGGTCGCCCCGAGCCAGCAGGAAATCAGCAACAGAGGAAGAGTGGAAGAGTTTAAAACTCTCATTCACCTAGTCTTCCACACACTGATGCCTGTTAGAGGCCAGTTAGTATGGAAAGTGATTGTAGTGCCAGTTAGTGGATTAAGGGCTGTGCTGGGAGAGCATGGCCGATTGTAGCAGCAGGCCACTGCAGCGGACTGTCTGCTAAGCACGAGTGCTGGGATCTTTTATGTTATTTTACTTATTTTCTGTATATACCTCTGTTTCCATGCTTAAGCCTGAATATGCTGTTCTTCAGTGTCTCCTGCTAGTAAAACGACATTCTGTATTCACCGGAAATCTGCCTACCGATTTCTCATTTCAAGTACCTGTTTTACAATATATATTTTTTTGCTGTAAAACACCTGAAGATGGTGTTACCCATCGGGATGAAGCATTTTCGGGGGTTTTACCGCATTTTCCCCTTTGGTACATACTGCCCTATATGCAAATTTGTATGTGGCTACGATGTGAATAATAGTCACAATTCAGGAAAAAGTATGGGAAATGTTACATGTGGTGCCACACAATTCATGCCAAATGGTGCAAAAACGCTAGGTGAATGAGCAAGGGATTTATCTAGGGATCTGAGTGCCCCTGGCAAGGTAATGGACTGGCGCCCCCTCTCCCCATAATTTCAGGAAGTGCCACCAGTAGTAGTCCCCCCTATGCATTGCCCCCAGTAGCAGCCATCCCCCCCATTACGTGCCCCCAGTAGTAGTCCCCCCTATGCATTGGCCCCAGTAGTGGTCCCCCCTATACAGTGCCCCCCAGTAGCGGCTATCCCCCATAACGTGCCCTCAGTAGTGTTGCCCCTATACAGTGCCCCCAGTAGCCGGAGCTCATGAGTGAGCTCTAGTCGGCTCCCTCTGTGGACACAGCAGCCATTGAGAGTCTGTCTGAATCTCATTGGCTGGCTGCTATAACAAACACACAGCCGCCGCTGTGTGTTTGTTAGCTGTGTAGGGCAGACCGCTCTCACTGCGGTCTGCCCTATGTTTGTTGGGCACGGGGGACTAGCGGGGCTAGTTCAAGCCCCTGGTGTAGTCCACCCATTGGCTGCTGGTGACACTGCCGGACGTCGCCCCCCCCTTTGGCCGTCGCCCCTGGCGAGTGCCATCCTGGCCAATGGCCCCTGTGAATGAGGACACATCTGTACATTAATCAAATATCAGTTGTACGGTATATATTTACACATATGGGACTGCACTGTGAAAACATTCAGCAAATACAGTATATGTCATATGTACAGGTTTGAGTAGAAAAAAAATTCTATATGCCATCAGACAAAATAAATAGAAGACGTGAACTGATGAAGTATGTTATATTGCGCTGTCAGTCATTATAATGTGATAGTCTGGAGCAGCATAGGACATACAGTACATGGGCAGGTCTGACTCTGCTCAGTGGGCTGTTCCTCCTGCACACAGTCAGAGGAGACGGATGAGGAGGTGAATTGGGAAAGAAAGAAAGGACTGGAGCAGCAGCAGGAGAGTATCTGGGGCACAGATCCCGGCTCCTGTGCGGCACGAAGGGCAGATCTCTCTCTTATTGTCCCCGGCGCTGGACGCAGGACGTGGTCACCCAGCTGGATGTTGGAAGGATCAGGACCACCTAGCAAGAAGCACTCAGCCCTGATCTATCCTTTGTCTGCAGCTGGAGAGCAGGGGTCCAGGCTGAGCCATGCCCAGGAAAAGCATCGTGCAAGTCAGCGTGCAGGACGTTCAAAAGAGGCGCAGCCCAAACAAGCACTATGTGAGTGTCCTCTGTGCAAGTAGTAGCGATGCTGGGTGAGTGGCCTAACCCCACTCCCTGCAGTGCTCACTAGGATTCTGGATTGGGAATAGTCTGGAAGTCTGGGTGCAGGGCTTGGAAGTCTGTACTAGCAACCACATTGTGCTCTGGTCTACAACCACAGCAATTTCCTGGTGGGAAGAATCAAACGCTGGTTATATAGTATGCCTCTCCACTACAGATATACTGAGTTTATGCACAAATAGTTTTATAGGTAACATAACTTCAATAGCTATGTAATGCACAATATATATGCATTATGTTACCTTTTTACATTGTAGTGATGTTTTCACACTGATTGCATTCAGGGGATGTGAAGAAGTCTGGGCGAGCTTAATGCCAATATGCAACAAACAATCTTCCTAATTGCACCCTAGATTCTTCCCAGCAGAGCTGGCAGTGTGTCCTGTGATTGGCTACTAATAAAATATGTAGAGCAGCAGCTAAATGTTGGACTGTTTGACTATATTAGTGTCACTTATTGAAGATGAGGGTTTTAAAACAGGGTTTGTAAGGGTGGTATTATAACTAAAAGTGCTGTCTGTCTGTGATTTATTGATGTGTATAGTTCATTAGCTTGCTGCTGCTAACTCTAATTTGATTTGTGACGGTGACCTTTCTCTTTAATGCAGATCAATGAAGTGAAATATATATTACAACTATGGCGCACTCCAGGATCTTCAATATTGTGCAAATATATTCTTTATGACATGCCACAGTAGTACCAGCGTTTCAGGACTATGCGTCCTCTTGTCAAGGTAATGTTACCTTGGTACTGTGTCATGTCATAAAGAATATATTTGCACAATATTGAAGACCCTGGAGTTCCACCTATTTTTCTTTATATGCACCAAGGCATATACTAGACTATACCGTGAGTGCCAGACCTGATCTGGAGATAAATATTTGTGTGTGTTTTGTAGTCAATCCTTTTTTATAAAATGTTTATATACTATTACCTTTTAAATGTGTTTTATTACTGTAAATATTTTTTTTTTGACAGTGGTGTTCCACTTTGTTGCTGTTTTAATGCTTTTTTTTTATGTCAGATTTGATTTTTCAATTTCTGAAACAATAAAATGATGTTTGTATCACACAGCTGTTTGCAAACATCACACATTCTAGGTTTTCCTACTTGGCAGTGCAGAGCTTGTCTTTAGGAAACTGATGTGCGTGATGTGGCGCTTGAATCACCATTTACCCCACTAGACTTTCTGGGAATTATTCAGATTGTAATACTGTACAGTGCCATCTGCTGTCCACTTGTGGGGTACAATGCCTGTGACCAGTTTTTAGAATAAGGCTATTAAAGCTCCAATGAATTTTATTATTGTGATAACCGTTTCAAATAAGTAGTATTTATGTGCAAGTATAGCTAGCAGACTGCAGCATCAGTAATGGTAATTGATTTGATTAAATGAAACAAGCCTTATAATTTAATGATACTTCTGGACTGTTTTTTTTTAGTGGTTGGCTAGTTTTGTCCACTAGTGGGTGCTGGGATGTGACATCCTAACTCCTGCCTCTATCCTGTATCTCTTTGTCTATAATATCGCATGCTAAGAGTCTTTTGATATAAGCAGTCTTAGGGAACTCCTTATACAGATATAAGGTTATCAGTGCAGATAATCCTGACTTTCATTATTCTAGCACTCACCAATCTTTCCGAAACTAGGACCTGATAAGTTACTTTACTATGGCCTTCTCTGCCCTGTCTTTTTTTTTTTTTTCGCTCGCAATGTCTGATATCTTGTTGGGTATACACAGGTTGCCATTTATGCTACCTATAATATTCTAGCATACAATGGTAACAGCTGATAGCTTTGGAGTTTAGTTCAGAGGTCCCAAACTCTGCCATGACAGTCCATGTATTAAAGCTATCTATGCTTGAGCAGAGGTGGCTTAATTAGTACCTCAATATTTGATTTAACTTTCTGGACTCAAGCATGGATATCCCTAAACCATTGACTTTAATGGCGGAGTTTGGGAACCTCTGGTTTAGTTTCTATTCTCCCAGTCATCCTTTAGAGCAGTGGTTCTCAAACTCGGTCCTCAGGACCCCACACAGTTCACGTTTTGTAGGTCACTCAGCATGGGTACAGGTGTAATCATTACTCACTGACACAGTTTAAAAGGTCCACAGGTGGAGCTAATTATTTCACTTGATTCAGTGTGGAGACACGGAAAACATGCACTGTTTGGGGTCCTGAGGACCGAGTTTGAGAACTTGTGCTTTAGAGCAGGGGTTCTTGACTCCAGTTCCCAAGTACCCACAACAGGACATGGTTTTTGTCACAAGTGAGTTAATCTACTCTGCTGGGTCAGTAATTATCCCACCTGCTTCCACAGACAGAAATCCTCAAATGTCCTGTTGGGGATACTTGAGGGTTGGAGTTTAGAACCACTGCATTGGAGAAAAATGCTATTTCAGATTTACTGCTAAATAAATATATACACAGTTCTATTTTTCAGCAGGAACCTCTCATTAACTATGACGCAATGTCCTGGGCCAAACTTATTTTCCATTTTCTAAATACTACATATATGTAGTATTTAGAACATATTTATAATATACATATAAATGTTTTTCTATAGCTCCACCCACAGTTCCTCAACCTATTTTTCCAGAAAAATAGCCATACATACATACAAGTGGCCTTAGTACCCAGCATCAAAGGCGAGGTGTTCTATTATGGAGTCATACTGTATGGCTTAATGTTGTAATCTTTATGTGAGCTAAGCATGCATCAACAGATGACTAGGGCTATCATTAAATTGCTGCAGTACACAGTTTTCCTCACATTAGTCAAAGATAAAAGGGATCACTGTGCAGCTGAAAATGTTAATTTACTCCATCTGTGACCGGCAGTCTATTAAGTGTGTGCTTAGGCTCTGTGTCATGCTTTGGTGTTTTCCTGTGTATCTTCAAGATGTTCCCTCAGGGAGTGTCCTTATCATAGGAACTGTGTTTGTCCATCATGGCACTCCTGTGTTCATTTACATTGTACCAGTGCTTAAAGTGGTCCTAGAGTAGTGGGGGAACTCGCCTCCCTCTTCTAAAAAAAATTACAGTGTCGCCGCTGATGTGCGGCGAAAAGGGGCGTGGTCACACAAATGGGTGTGGTCACACAGTAGTATTCCCAATTCATTTTAAATGCACAAATCAGCCATTTGACATCTTTTTAAAAACATACAGTACTGTCCTTATGGCCACTAACAGTCTTCTACATGATTCTGGTAACGAAGTTTTCACTTTTTTTGGGATCCAGGATGGTCTCCCCACTTTTTCATGCTATTTTCCCTGTTCACTTTTTGGACAAAATTCGTACACACTCACTGCGACTAGTGCGAATTCGCATTTCTAATTGAATTGTGCGTATGTCGGGTGAGTGCATGAAGGTGAAGTGTGCGAGTTTTTTGCCTTTTGCAAACTCTCACCTAATTGAATTCCCCCCAAAGTATTGTGTTTTATAGCAATCATGTACTTTTATTGTCTAAATGTGATCCGGGTATTTCTATTTCACAATACTTCTATTTAGCATTGATTTTATAGCCTGATTACCATGATAACCGTTTACCATAACAACCTAATATTTATGTCTTATGGTGCCCATACACGGGATGATTTTTAACACGATTTTGGCAGTTTCTACAAGTTGGACAGACCAATCGTTTGCAAATAGTTGTATTTTGAGTCTTCTGCGACCCTGATGTGCGTCCCCACCATCGTCTAGTTGGATCGCAGATCAGATGGTTTTGTAGAGAGATCTCAACTGATCGTGTATGATGTGATACACTTCTATGCATCTTATCCTATGATCTTAATGATAAATCGTACACCATTGGACCACATCTTTTGAAGAATTTCAAGGGAAATCGTACAACTGATCTTAGCAACTTTGAATCTCAACGTGTATGGGGGCCTTTACAAGAGCAGTGTCATGTGATTAGAGTTAACTTTATTATTCCCTACGTCTGATCGACTACTAGTGTCCGGATCACATGTTTGACTTTGTGGTCATAACCCGGCATAGTGCAGCTTTACAAACTGATGGTGCATACACACGGGACGATCGTCAACGATAATGATATAGTTGAACGATCTCCCGGGTGTGCTGGATGATCGATATCGATCATCGAGCACACCACCAACCCACCTAGGACAGCCAACTACACACAATCAATGATCACGGGTCCCTATAGTAACCTGGTCGATATCAACCAGGTTGGCCTGCATGCACGGTCGATGGACTATATCATCGTCTATGCATGCCCACGCATCGCAGGTCGTTGGAGGCACCGAAAATTGCACAATATGAACGATAACGATATGATCGGTATCGTTCATAATCTGCATTTTAATTGTACCTTGTTTACGCACCTTTACGGCAGATTAGCCGGAGCTGTAATAGAGACATGTAGCTTCCGACTACACAGGTCACTCTGGGAGCAGAATGCTGCATGGGCAATACAGTGTATACATTATACCAGGGATAAATTTCCCAGCGAGTGCGCACCCATTTCCGCTCGGCGACTTCCCGATTTAAGGTATTTAAACTTCCATTATTTCCTCTATCGCTCTACCTTGAGAAAGACACCTAAGTATCGAAACATGTTAGAAGATGATCAGAGGACGTTTTATCATCCGTTACCAGAGGATCATGAGGTGCTCCTGTTATAGAAATACCCAGGCTCCATCTCTGCACTGGCGGCCTGTTATCTGCTGATCCCATTTGTACATCTACTCCGTATGGATGCTACCTTTTTTTTTTTTTTTCTTTATTAAAGTGCTTTTGTATTTACATATCTGCACTATGAGAGGTTTCTTATTCTTCTCATGCTTGAGTTCCATGTGAAGTTGGCAATAGATATCGGCTAAAGAAACCCAGATATGAATGTACCTGTGAGCCACATGTAAGCCAGAGCGTGAGCATCACCTATCGTAATACTGTCTATGGTGTGTGTATGCCATATACAATAAATTCTGGGATTCATAATGTTAAAGAAACCTTTATATGAACTTCAGACACCTTTTGGATGTTAGCATTTTCCACTGATATTGGTGACTATTTATGGTGGAATGTTCCATATCCTTACTTACCTTCATTTCTGTGGCCATTCACCCTTATGCTTCCTGAACCATCACTCGGGTGTGCTTATAATTTTAAGATACTTTTTCTAGCAGTTTGTTTTTTTTTTGTTTTTTTTATGTGATTTTGTTTCCTATATTCCAACTGAGGAATTTGACATCATTGGTGCCGAAACTACAATACAACTCCTCTCACATTGAAGTGAAACAGACCTGTTTTTATTGGAACAGGATTGGCGCAAAATATTTCCTTTTTGTGTTTCTTTGGTTGTACCCACTGCATTGTAATCCTCTTCCACCATTGTTAATTCCTACTAATCGTATTTGTTTGTCAAAATTCTAAGGGGTATATTTACTAAAGGTCGATTTTAATCGATTTAAAATCAATGTGTTTCTGGGGCAAAATCACACATTTACTAACAGTCAACTTTTGAATGATTTTTTTTAAGTGTGATTTAGCCCCAAAAAGAAAACATCGATATTGATAGATTTTTCGACCTTTAGTAAATATACCCCTAATGCTCTTAACATATGATATTATTGCATCACTTAATTTTATCTTTATAGCATCTTCTAACCACTTTCCGCACTTTTCCCCCAGTGCACTTGATTCCAAACGTACATGGTCTTGCACACTGCTAACAGTTTCTAGGTACGTAAATTAAATATCTCCTTAAGCCAGAGGTCCCCAAATGTGGTCCTCAAGGCTCCCCAACAGTTCAGGTTTTAGAGATATCAATGGTTGAGCACAGGTGGTTAAATCAAATTGACTGAGGTGCTAATTAAGTCGCCTGTGGTCAAGCATGGATATCCTTAAAACCTGGACTGTTAGGGTGCCTTGAGAACTGAGGGCCTGATTCTGTAAGGATCGTAATTGCAACGCTGCACTCAGGCTATAGATATATGATGTATGCACGCAGGCAGCTTTGCAATGGCGATCCTTGCAGATATGGTAATACAGCAGGAGGCATCACGCCCTCTGTGCATTACTTAACAGAGCTGCGTTGTCCAACGCAGTATCGTTTAATCTGCGTACCATCGGCCGGCTGCGGTGACCCATAGGGTCCCACAGCCTTCCCCCGCAGTTTAGAGGAAGAGGCCAGGAAATCTCCGTCACCCGACGGAGAAACTGGCCTCTTCCCTCCCCCCCCCAACGGCGGTGACACGCCTCCGTTTCGGGTAACGGAGGCTGTCGCCACCTCCAAATGGCAGCAAGCTTTCAATCACACGGCTTCTGGGGGCTGCAGCCACTGCACTATTTAGAAGCCGGTGTTATGTGCATGCTCTGGTCCCAACGCCAGCCAGATCATTGTGCAGCGGCAGCCCCCATCATGCAAGAGGGTAGCAACCGCTGCTGGTGGAGGCGTCACTGTTCATGCTACACAAGTGAAATTTACTTGAGTGGCTTTGTGATATATACTTTAATATGAAAGTACTGAGTATTAGTACTGAGTAACCAGAGCTAATGAATGTAATATGAGTGCAGTACTACAGCATATTAATCCATCTAAGCTAAGATAGGAATAGGCTAGTAAAAAAAAACTGCAACTTTATTTTTATCTACTTCAAAATAGTGTACAAAAATAAAATACAACCTTTTACAGAAACCAAATAAAAATGATGTCCCTTAAATCCTTGTGTTGGACTATGCACCTAACAGAACAATTGTGCTTTTCAGGCAGTTGCCAGGAAACTGAAACCCTCGCATTGCTCATAAACCTTGCGCCAACGTGAAACTTTGATCTGTACGATCACTTCAGCCATGTGCAGACTCTAGGACAGAGCTACAATTATAAGCTAGACAGCAACCGGAGGTCATTAATATGATCTCATTTCCCGTTATCTCCCATTATAGAAGAGCTTTATATTCTAATGCAATGTTTGTAGATCTACAGAATTCAGCACAACTTTGGTTGGAGAAAATCTTTAAGTTTAAGAATTCCACATTACAATGTGCTTAGCTGTGATGTTCTGTATCCATTTTAGACCTTCATTGCCAGATACTTGATTCCTTAGGTGCCCTAAGATACACACTCCTCTATGGAGTACATGCCATTTTTGGCATCTCGAAAACCACAGGTTACTAAAGACACCTTTTGTATGCACCGGATAAACCAGGTTTCTTTTCATCTTTTTTCCATGATCTCTCCCTTTCCCCCTTGTCATTTTATCAAGGCAGGTATCCACTTGCCAATTAAAATGAACGATATCGTTATCGTTCAATCGCTCATTAATCATGCACAATTCGGGCTTGTATTTGACGGAAACGACCAGCGATGCGCGCTCCCACTGGTCGTTTCCGACATCAATCATCGCCTGAACTTGCCGATAACGACAGATTAACCATGTTCAGGGATGAGAGAGGGCGCCTACGCTGAACAACATATCGCTCAGTGTAGGCACTGCAGGGGAGGAGGAATGACTGTACAATTACAATGTTGTAATCGTACTGTCGTTCCACTATCTGCTAGTGGATGTGCCCCTTTACTCCGTCTCTGCAGTGACTTTTCCCTCTCTGATTATTCCTTCTGCAGCTACAGTATAACTGCACATCTGGGAGCTCTGGTGTAGCCATTATATACAGTATGGGAAATGTTTATTTGAACATTAAGAAGTTACTGTAAATTTAAACAAAACGTGTGTGTGTGTGTGTGTGTGTGTATTAGGGGTGAGCGGGTTCGGATTTCTGAAATCCGAGCCCCCCCGATCCGAGTCCGATCCGAGTCAGGCTCGACTTTTCCCGCCTGACTCGGATCTGAAATCGAGGCAAAACGTCATCATCCCGCCTTCCGAGTCTCGCGGGTTTTGGATCCTATATAAGGTACCCGCGTCGGCGCCATTTTCTCATTCGGCTGTGGACAGTGAAGAGGGAGGGTGGGAGTTAGGGCAGTGTAGTGTAGTGTAGTGTAGTGCTGCTGTTGTCCACTACTTCAAAGTCCATAGGGGCTGGCTGTGTTGTGCTGTGCTGCTGTTGTTAATAGGGGCTGTGTCCACTACTTCAAAGTCCATAGGGGCTGGCTGGACTGTGTTGTGCAGTCAGTTCTCCATAGGGGCTGTGTCCACTCCAAAGTCCTGTGCAGTGTCCCAGTCCTAAAGGGGTGCTGTAGTGTTGTCCAGGGGGTGCTCTGTCAATCAGGGGTGCTCCCCCCAAGTGCTAAAAAAATAATATATTTTCTGTGTTTGTGAATTGTGTGCGCAGTAGCCGCATGTGCATCAACCAAGTAGTGCCAAGAGTGCGCCTGTGTAATAAGTAAAGGGCCGGCTGGCTTGACCGTTAAAGGGTGCTGTAACCCCCAAAGTACACTCCAGTCCAAACCAAAAAAAAATTATTTTCTGTGTTTGTGAATTGTGTGCGCAGTAGCCGCACGTGCATCAACAAAGGAGCAGCGCGAAGCGTGCGCCTGTGTCCCATAAGTAAAGAGCCGGCTGGCTCATTTCTTAAAGGGTGGTGTAACCCACAAAGTGCACTACTCTCCAGCAAAAATAAAAAAATATTTTCTGTGTTTGTGTGCGCTTTAGCCGCACGTATATATCAATATAACGTAAATGGAGGACCAAACTTTCTCCGATAAAAATAAAATAGGGAAAGATCAAGAACCACTTCCTCCTAGTGCTGTTGCTGCTGCTGGGAGTTGTTCATCATCCCAGAGAGAAAGTAGGAACATCACTACTTTTACTAAACAATTGACCCTCCAACAGTCCCTAGCGATGAGGATGAAGTACGACAGCAGTCATCCTGAAGCAAAACGTATAACTGTGGCCTTGACTGCTATGTTGGTGTTAGACGTGCGTCCGGTATCCGCCATTAGTGCAGTGGGATTTAGACAATTGATGGAGGTAGTGTGTCCCCGGTTCCAAATCCCGTCTAGATTCCACCTGCATCCTCAAAGCAGCAGCGACAAGCGTGCGTCTGTCTGTTAAAGGGTGGTGACACCCTCAAAGTGTGCTACACAAACAATAAAAATATTGTTCTTTTTTTTCTGTCTTTGTGAAATGTGTGGGCTGTAACCGCACTTGCATCCTCAAAGCAGCAGCGACAAGCGTGCGTCTGTCTGTTAAAGGATTACATCGGTGACAGCATCCAAGTAGGCATGTCAGACAGTCCGTACCTGTACTGGCAGGAAAAAGAAGCAATTTGGAGGTCCCTGTACAAACTGGCTCTATTTTACCTGAGTTGCCCCCCCTCCAGTGTGTACTCCGAAAGAGTGTTTAGTGCAGCCGGGAACCTTGTCAGCGAAAGGCGTAGGAGGTTGCTTCCACAAAATGTGGAGAAGATGATGTTCATAAAATGAATTATCAACTCTTCCAGGGAGACCAGCCTCCAGAACGTACAGAGGGACCTGTGGTTGTGGATTCCAGCGGGGACGAATTAATACTCTGTGAGGATGAGGATGTACACACTGAAGAGGGTGAGGAATCGGTGGATGAGGAGGATGAGGATGACATCTTGCCTCCGTAGAGCCAGTTTGTGCAGGGACAGATTAATTGCCAGCTTGTTTTGTGGGGGCCCAAATGAACCAATCATTTCAGCCACAGTTGTGTGGCAGACCCTGGCGCTGAAATGATTGGTTCGTTAAAGTGTGCATGTCCTGTTTATACAACATAAGGGTGGGTGGGAGGGCCCAAGGACAATTCCATCTTGCACCTCTTTTTTTTCTTTGCATTATGTACTGTTTGGGGCCTAGTTTTTCAAACTGCAATCCTGTCTGCCACTGCAGTTTCACGCCTAGATGGGTCACGTGTTTGTGCCGCCCACTCGTGTCGCTTAGCATAGTCATCCAGCTACCTCGGTGCAACCTTTTGGACATAAAAACACTATTGTGAGATGTGAGGTGTTCAGAATAGACTGGAAATGAGTGGAAATTAAGGTTATTGAGGTTAATAATAGCATAGGAGCAGAAAAACCTACAAATTCTGTGATTTTAGCTGTTTTTATGCTTTTTTTCAAGAAAATACAGATCCAGAACCCAAAACACGGAAGGGTGGTTTTGGCAAAACCAATCCAGATCCAAAACACGAAGAAAGATCCAGATCCAAAACCAAAACACAAAATCCGAAAAGTGGCCGGTGCACACCCCTAGTGTGTATATATAATAAAAAAATGCGGCAGACTTGCCGACTTTCTGGCTTCCCCCTCCGGCAGAGGGCAGCCAGGTCGGCGCTGCATGGGACGTGGTGGTGCAATCGCATCATTGCACACCCACTATACAGTGCTGAGATTTCTGGCATTGTAAAGCAGGGGGCGGAGCTACGATGATGCGATTCAGCGTGAATTGTGTCACCGGACCCCTCTGGAACGCTCACTTTCAGCAGGTGTGTGGGTTCTGGCGGCCAGAATGGGAGACCTCCCTCTCTTGCGAGGGGCTGGGAGCGCCACCTGATTTTCAGGTGAGCAAGTTACATTTATATTTAATGTTATTGTTTAGTTTTACAAAACATTTTTGCAGCATATTGAGCATATTTATGGCAGATTAGGACCAATGCTAATAGCTATTATTATAAAACTTATGTATTAAATGTCACCCTTTCCTCTTAGTTTGTAATATTCATTTGGCTAGGCCATACTGTAGCATAGTCTATCTTCTGTTTCATGTCAGTTAATCTAATCTGTGCAGGGTGAATGCTGCGCACAATGTATCGTTACATTACATCGCACCATCACTTGGTTGCTCCATCGCATGGTGTGTTTCCAGCTTTAGAGGTGCAGTTGCTCCCCCCAAGTTGTCATGGCCACTCACCATCTAGCACTTTGCCAGTGGCTCAGCTATCAACATATGACGACATGACATGACTACATCCCCTGCGCGACTTTCATTAGACGTAACATATATACCCTTGTAGATGAGGAATTTCAGGTCTACACGTTTTCCTAATGTTCATGGTGTCGTGTAGTCTACATTTCCATTCTGTTTTAATCTTGTGAATATATTTTGTACCACAACACATTCTAATAAGTAAAATACATGTTATTTGAATACTGATGAGTCTTTGGACGGGATGTACTATGGGCAAAAATGCGGTCAAACCCCTGAAAATGCCATTTTTGGGAGTTTGACCTAATTTCTCATGTGTACCAAGTTCCTGAATGTGATACATTCCGGATCTTGGACCCGGAGAATTTGCAAATGCTTGCTAAAGCTCAGTCGGCATTAAGACGCCTAATGCTGCTTTCTTATATCCGTCCAGTCTCGCTCTTCCGCATAAACATCTGTACCATTAACGCACATCGGCCACTCATGCAACATTTACACCAGGTCTGACCAGCCGCAGACACTGCAAGTCTCCTTGTACGCAGTGGGCTCTAAAGCTGCGTATGCAATCGCAGTAGCTAATTTTTGCACGCTCAGGAAATGGAGTTCAAACGGACAGGCATGCCTGTGTTTCTCCGACCACTCCCCCATCACCACTCCCCCATCACCACTCCCAAATGCTGACATCCTATCACTCGCTCTGCGATGGATTCCTCTGTGCGTCCGTAATCACAGTGCGATCGCTGTGCACACGCAGTGTGGCTTATACGCATGCGAGATGGCAAACAATCGCTCCATGGGCGTCAAATAGTTGCACCTGCAACCGGTACAGAATCAGGCCCTGTGATGTGTTTCCTTTACGTATTCAGGTATTCAACTACAAGCATTGCATTTAATAGCTCTTTAAATGTTTTTCTTATCAAGTTCTTCCTTGTTCCAGATGACTAGGCCCGAGTCAAATTTTTTACATTTTGGAACTCTTAGAATTTGTGGAATCCGTTTTGCAATTATTGGGTAATTTTTAAAGATTTTATTGATATACTAGCTGAAGTCCCAGGCGTTGCCCGGGGTTTAAATCTTCAAGTTAAGTTTTATTATGTGATGTCATCCAAATCCATCCAGTAGAAGGCTCAGGACAGGCTCCATGGGTCAAAGTTCTGCCTGGCGCATTTGGCCTTTGGGTCCGACCGGGACCTCAACCCCCTAGTATGCCTTCTGGGATCCAGTGTTACCACTATGGGAAGTTTTCATCCAAATCCATCCAGTCAAAGTCAACAGGCTTCCACGGTCAAAGTTCTGCCCAGCGTTCACCAACGGGAGGTCTGACCGGGACCCTTACCCCCCTAAAACATGGCCATGAGCCAACTGAACCACCTTGCGTTGGATTCATCCAAATCTGTGCAGGGGTGTCTGATTGCAGAACCAGACCGACTGACAAGTTAACAGACAAATGCATTTTATATACACTCTATAAGATTTTGATTGGCCATTAATATTATGAATAAAGCTAAAATCATATACACAACAGTTTTAGTCCTTGAAACTCTGTTACTGGCCACATTGGTTAAATGGCCAAGTGCAGTCTCGCTACTCAGTTATATCTCAGCGTGAGCAGACATGATCACATTATCTGCATTACAGGTCAGGTCTACATTGTCCTCTCTTGTACTTTTTCCCACATCTTGTGACTGAAGGCCCACATACACTGTGCGATTTGCATTATGCAATGCGACTTGTGATCCGACGGCCGACATATCGGACGGTCCCCACTCACAGAGCAATCGGACAGCCTGATAAGCCGGGACATGCCGCCACCACCCTCACCCACCCGCATAGCGCTGCATGGGGTCGTACATCGTATCCCCAGATCAAGTGAACATGCAGTAAGATCTGGAGGTGCGATGTAAAACCCCACGGGAGCACACACTGAACGATATCATGCCCCCACACGGTACCATATAGCAGCGATATCGTACCAATCCGTTGGATCGGCTGCTATATCGCACCGTGTATTGGGGCCTTTAGACTTGATTAATTGGAGAGCAGTAAGATTAACTCAAACCTAGCTGGGCACACTATGCCAAAAGGCGGCCGCCTCTCCTGAAATATTAAACAAGCAAGTCCCAGACATCTAAACCCACTATGCCCTTAACACCCCTTTTTATGGGATGTAGTCACATTCCCAACAACAGTCAGAATCCCGCCTCCAGAATCCTGACAGCTGCGATCTCAATGGTGAGAGTTAGGGTTAGACTGTGGGAGGGGAGGATTAGGATCAGGCTGCGGGGTGGGTGGGGGGCAGTTAGGGTAAGGCTACTGGAAAGTTGGGTTAGGGGGAGGGTTAGAGTACTTACCTGCATGTGTCAGGATTTCCACTGTTGGGATTACGCTGCTGGGATTCTGACCGCTGGCATTATCGGCGCTGGGATCGTGCACCGAATCCCTTTTTAGGTGAGCATGTTACAAAGAATAACCAACACTGTTGCTTTCAGGAAATTGAGCTCTGGGCTTTGCCAGCCTGGTAAACCATAGAGGGGTATCCGCAGTATGTGGGTCCCCCCATCAGGATTCCAACCAGCCCCAGGCTTGTTGCTGTGGTTTCACCAGGGGAGTTAGGCCCACAAAAATGCATGCAGGGCCCCCTTATAGAAATTACCAGCCCTGGTACCAATAGCAATAGTGTTCTTTCTCAAACTCTAGGGCCACAGATGCAGAGTTTTCAGCAATTATGGCAAAGCGGGATGGGGAGGCGGAGTTCTCCAGATGTTCTTGGAAGAGTATGAAGGCATGTATAGGGTTATTGGAGTTCAAATTAAAGTTCCAGCATGGCTTAATCACATACTTACCTACTTATAACATATATGGTTCACTCTTACTGTAGGATTGCTTTATTTTTGCATACAGTTTGTTTGTTTCATAGAGCACAGTTGTGCCACAATGCGGACTGTATGAAAGTAATGGCTGCCTGGATATCCATTGCCTAGTTATGCGATGTAAAAGGTTTGGGCAGCTGTATCTGTGAAAGCTGGAATGGAAACATTTGATGAAGTGAAAAATAGGGCAAGTGTAACATAATGGAGAGTTGTTAGCTGACCTTACTATGGATTACAGTAATGTTGAATTTATTTATTAAAATGTATTTATATAGTACAAGCATATTCCGCTGTGATTTTTAATTGGGAACACAGAATAATTAATTTTTTGGCAGACATATGGGGAGGGTCTATTTATAATTTAATTTCTACAAAAGCAGGTGAAAATGAACATTATCGGGCGATTCATAAAGAAGGTAAAGCAGGAGATATCACAGATATCCTAGAAAAAAAGATTCCCTCCAGCACACTGCCGAAATGTCAACAAAAAATACTTAAATCCTACATGATAATAGAGATTCAGTGGTATTGGTTACATACAGTTGCAAATATATGAATAAGCGCCAGGCCATCATCAAGGCTCCTCTATACTGGCGTCCCTAACATTAAGGGGTTCACGTCCGAGAAGCAAGGTACCCCAAAAAATTCCAGCCGAGGACCATTCCTAGGGCATCACACGAAAAGGGGAAATGAGTGTAGGTGATAGTGAAGTGTAAAGAATAGATGTGTAAAGTTAAATCAATAAGTGTTAATGAAATAAGAAAGAATTCAAATGACATGAAAAATAAACAATTAGAAAAGTGATAAAAAATAACTATGTGAATTAAGTGGTGATGCCCAGCATTGGGAGGATGTGCTAATCCTTATAGTGCCATGTGGATGTTTTTGGGGTACCTCCAAGGTGAGTCAGCTCTCAGCTTATACATGTGCTGTTATTATGCAGTACACTAATTTGTAATTATTTGAACCAGAGTGGGTGCTACTATTATGTAGCAATAATTATTTTGGGGTGAGCGTTTGGGAGTGGGGCCCCTGGAGTTGTTCTGGCTTGACCTTTTTTTAGGGCATCACCACTTAATTCACATAGATATTTCTTTATCACTTTTCTAATTGTTTATTTTTCATGTCATTTTAATTCTTGCTTATTTCTTTAACACTTATTAATTTATCTTTACGCATCTATTCTTTACACTTCACTATCACATTTTTCCCCTTTTCGTGTGTTGCCCTGGGGATGGTCCTTGGCTGGAATTTTTTGGGGTACCTTGCTTCTCGGACGTGAACCCCTTAATGTTAGGTACGCCGGTTTAGAGGAGCCTTGACGACGGCCTGGCGCTTATTCATATATTTGCAAATGTATGTAACTAATACCTTTGAATCCCTATTATCATGTAGGATTTAAGTATTTTTTGTTGACATTTCTGCAGTGTGCTGGAGGGAATCTCTTTTTCTATGGTTCAGTGTAAACCCCGCCCTTTACAAGCACCTGCGCTATGTCATTAAGCTGATGTGAGCGACCGCCATACATTTTGTTTGATATTACAGATCTCTCCTGCTTACCTTTTCTCTCCCGTAAATGGCCAGCTGTTAACATACACTAGTATAGGTACAGAATTCATCAAGGTCCGAAAATACAATATTTTCTGAGCTTGATTGCGGGAGCATTTGGCACCTTCAGGTGGCGAGTGACCACGCTACCCGCTTCTTCTCTATGGGAAGGAGTCCCGGGTCATGAAAAGGGATCCTTTCGGATCCCTGCGCCCCTGTCTGGCTCCGTCCGCTGGACGTCTGGGCTCTTTAGCACACTTATCTCACTGCTCCGATTGTTAGATCAGCTGTCTCCGCACCGAAGCAATGATGAATTGCTCCTGTGCTCGCGGCGAGTTAGTATGTTAATTATCGGGTTCCATTCGGATTCCAGTAATGAATAGACCCCATGGAGAGGTAAGAGGGCCCTGCTCACAAGCTTACAGTGATTCTTGCTCCCTGAATGTACAGTAGGTGAGGAAATGATTAATAGAGTGGCAAAATTGTGCAGATTAGGTACAGTAGTATAGATATGTACATGCACAGACAACCAATAATGTATCAAGTCTGTAACAAACATGGGTGTTTCAGTTTTGCATGAATATAATGTAACGTGATATTACTGGAAAATTAATGGGGGATAGGAGATAGATAAATATAAGCATTTTCATTGCAGTATCAGTATAAGGCAAGGTGATTTCTCCCATACTTTTTCCTTGTCTGTATTTGCCAAATAATAAAAGAGATTAGTGAGAGGAGTATCTGGAGGCATAAGTATCTGTTTGGGTGGAAAGGGCAAGAAGTCACTGCTGAGTTCTTATCCCACACACATCTGTTGATCTCTTCCTGGCATTCTTCCCACAGGCGCAGGTCTTGACTAGTTTGAATGTTTTCCTGAATGGTCCGGTCTTTGGCTGCTGCCTGCTGGTGTTAATAGATCAGTATAGTGTCTGGCTGACAAATCTGTTTTCCCCGAAACCTTAATATATTTACTGCGGTAAAACAGTCTTTTGTTCTGTCAAGTGCATGTTATTCAGCAAAAACAGTACTTAGTAGTTCATACCTAGTGTGTTGACCGAATTACAACTAGTTACTTGACAGTAACTATAGTTATTTCTCTTTATTTTAATATATAGCATGTACTAGATTTAAGGTATTTGAGATGCAATGCACTTTATTTTTGGCACTTTAGGTTTTGATGTTCGCATATTCCCGTGAAAGAGAGGGAGGTAGTGGCCACCCAAATGTGAAAGTGTGTGTTATGGGGGGCGATCGCCCTGACCTCCATCTCCCCAGATCCGCCACTGCTCCATTGTGCATGACCCTGTAGCTGAAAGTCATATACAGTTATATTTACTGGCATACAATCAGGGGTGAATTTAGGGGTTAGGCCACCTCTAGACATAATGTTATTAGATGCCTGCTTCCATGCCAGACTCCTCTCTCCAGCTACGTAATTTTTGGCCTTTCGCAGGCTTCTCTTTCCCGGCTACCGGATTGCACATGGAAACGCTCCCGGGTCTTCCCCAAATACGAACCTAATCTTCAGGGCTCCCTGACTGCACATCCGCCTGCTCCTAGGACTACACCTGATGCATCATGGGGGATGTAGTCTTATCCATTGTGACTGCTGTGCTGCCCCCAGCTTGTGGCACCCCTAGGCACGTGACTCACGTTGTGGCATGCCTATGTTTAAATGAATAAGAAGCTCACTCCCTCACTCGCCTCCCCTCCCTTCTGCAGCCACCTTAAAGTTCTGAGTAGGAAAATCTGAGGGTGCTATTCGACCTATTTGAAAGAGCCGCAGCAAGAAAAACTTTCCACACCTCCCAGGGCTTCATCATGCCATATTACCTCACACTGTAATGCATGTAGTTTCAGTCACCAGCCTACCCTACCATGTCATTGCTATAACCCTTGGTGGAAGAACTATTCGTCATCTGTGATCATTAAATGTTATACAGTTGTCTAATGTTCTATTTCCTAGCAGATGTAGCAGAGAAGTGAAGGTGTGGCTTTGTACATAGGATAGTAAGAAAGAGTTGAACTTCATTCAGGGAGTTGGGGCAAAAGAAAATGGGAGAGCGGACATGAGAGAAAGATTTACACATCTTTTCAGTTGCTGGAAGGGTTTCTGGATTGTTATGTTATTTTAATTTTTTTAAATTAAATAATACTAGCTTTTGATAGTAAAAGTTAGAAACCTAGCTCCAGGAAACTGAAGATATTTGAGACTCTTTGGCTGTGGTCATTGAGGGTAGCGTTTGTTGTGTGCACACCAGAGATGATATTCCAATTTTCAATCTATTGGTTTTAGAGACATTAAGAAATCACTTAGAACTGTGGAATAGTTAAAAAAGGTGATTGTTCCGTCAATGTGTAGCCTTTGGTAATCCATGTACTGGGGTTATGCTACTGTGTCCTTGGATAAATCTAGGGTCTTCTATGACACAGTACAGAAACCCAAATTACACTCTCTCTCTATTTTGGATAGAACTTCTCTGATATTCCTACCAGCAGTTGACTGAGAAAACCACTCCCTGTCTCAAAGGGTAATAAACTGGTGATAACTTATTACCACAGAATAAATGGAAAAGCCACTTGCTGCATTTATTAGTGGTTATAATAGTTGGAGTTCTTTATAAGTCTATCCTTAATACGTCTGTATGCCTAATTTTTTCTCCTCTGAACTCACCCGCCCAGTCTACTCTGCTTTACCAAAGACCTCCTCCACTCCTCCTCCATTTTCTCCCCCATCCACTCTCGTCTTCAGGATTTATCTTGCACCTAACTCTCCAGCTTTTGTATCTTGCAGCATTGCCCATTTCCCTCTTTGGGGTCTATGTACTAAGGGGAGAAGAGGGGTAAAAGCAGAGAAAATACCTGTACATACCGCTTCTCAGTATGTACTAAAGGGATCTTTGCCTGCAGCCTGCCAGTGCTAGGGGCAGGCTACAATATTGCACTGCATCTGAGTCACTTAGCGATGCCATAGCCACCTATGGCAGCACTAAATGTCCCACTTGTTATTAAGAGGAGAGGTCACTTACCGTTGTGTGTCTTCTCCGGTGCCAGCTTCGTCTCCCCTTGCTGCCATTATCTGCCTCCTGTGCAGGAAGCAGGAAGTGAGCTCTGTCAGTTTTGTCCGTTTTCAATAAAGTTTTGAAAAAAAAAATCTCACTGCTGCAACACTATGGGAGAAAGGGAGAGGCCAGTCTCTGCTCTGAAGCCTGTCATCGCTGAAGGCGTCTCTTTTTGTTCACCCTCTTTAACAGCATATTTCTAAGTACACATTGCGGTAGCTGCTTCCTGCTCTGCACCGATAACAGGCGAAGCTGGAGTGGCTTTAATACTGGGATATGTGTACTCTTAGTACATAGACCCCTTTGTCTCTGCCCATACTGCCTTTAGAATCCTTGCAAGCAGAGCCCTCTTTGTTTTTGTATTCTCTCTATTCTGTATGTTTTTAGAGCACTGTACACAATTCTGTATATTTGTACAGTTATCTACTTGCCTATGCTATGTATGGTGCTACAGAACCTCTGTGACACCATATAAGTAAAAAAAAAAAATATATGGCTCTTTATTAGGTATTCATAATACTATGTGACCCTAGAGCAGCCGCTATTATATGTGGCATGACTTCAACAAGACTTTGGAAACATTTCATACAGATTCTGGCAGTGGTGGATTTAAGGGTCAGGCCGCTCCTAGGCACAACATTATTGCCCCCCCATCCCATGCATCAGAGCAGCTGCAGATCATTTCTTATGTAGCAGTACCAGCAGGGAGATGGGGGCGGGGAGTCGTGGGTGGCAATTTGTGTGTGCAGAGAAGTTGGGGCTACCTGCTGGGTTCCGGAGGCTTCACCTTTGTTCTCTGCATTGGCTGTGTTTATTCAGAGCCACCTGTCACAGCTACTGGGCAGCTCTGCATAAACACAGGTGGCTCTGGCTCCGACCCTCCTCATGATGGCCAGGGCCAGCTAGTCCTAAAATGAAAGCCTCCGGGACAAAGCAGGTAGCCCTAACCTCACTGTATAATAAAAGGTTCAGCAGCTGCTCTGATGCTCAAGGGCTTCTGTGCCGGCCCCAGCAGGTGTCATCCCTGAGCACGTGCCTTTATTTTATCTTCACATCAGGCTGCTATTAATGATTTATGATTCTAGACTACCATGGCAACCACAGTCACCTGAAGTAGCAATCGGAGAGTCTTTGGAATGCCCTTCTGAGCTCTGTCTATACTGGGCAATCCTCCGTCTCCCCTCTCAATCATAACGTGACAACATGACCCATCCCAGGAGAAACAAAATGCTCATGGGTCATGTTGGGAGGTATGTGACTTGCTAAGATTTACAGTGTATATGCTGCCATCCATTTTTGTTTGCCCTTTAGAGTGATTTGGAGGGAGGAGAGCTAAGAAAAAATAGATGTATACTTAAGAGGTAATTAACTTGTTTTTGAATGAAAACATACAGTACATCTTCTGTATTGGATTGATGCTTTAATTGAATTGACTAATCTTCAACTCCCAGGGCCCATGTGTTGTACAGTAATTGCTCTTTAAAGATAATGTGCAGGGGTGAGGATCAAGATATTTCTTGGGCAATATTATCCAGCTTTACCATAGAAAAAAAAAACCAGGTGATGCTTCCTTCATTCCTTGACCTTTATCTCTGGATTGAAGGGTAGATTTTAAATTCCATATGCCCAGTAAATTACACTTAAATCCTTTTATAGTACACTTACCACTTTATTAGTATAGATTTAATTTAGGTAAGAGCTGTTCAGGTTCCAAATTAGTTCTCTTCTCCCAATCTATCTCCTAAACAGATGAAGTCTAAGGGTGGAATTCAAACAAAAAACTTATCAGAGACGTTTTGGTGCAATATTTTTGCGTCTTTTGTGTATGCTGCTCCCGTTTTTCGCACAATACAATTACAAAAGATGCGAAAATGCATTCATACGAAGACTGTTCTTGGCGAAACCAGCGAAAAGTGCAGGTGAATTTGGGGAAATCTCTCTGTACTCCATAAAAAGCCTATGTCTGTGTCAAATGGCGGCTGTTATATGCATATTTGAATAAGTGTGGAAAAATGATAAAGAGCTATTTTTTTTTTTTTTTTTTGTACAAAATAAATGCAGCAGTTAAATTGGGGGTAAGTATATTTTTGAGTAAAAAATACACCAGGTGCAGCAACCTGCAATGTTTAAAACACATGTCCCATACAAAAAGCCCCTCAAAATACCTAACCCACTACTTTAAATTCATTTCCTCTACTCTTAATTTTTCACTCCAAAATTGACATATCATTATTGTCCAAATTAAGCAAATTAAAAAATATTTGTTGCCTAATTTGTCAATAGGGGGAGTGTCCAATGAGTTCTGAACCAAGTCCCCACATTTTTAAACAGAAACAGGGATTTTGCATAACTTTTTCACCTGCTTTAAGATGGTGAAAACAGTTTGCCGGTTTTGCTCTATGGAGAATTCTTACATTCAAAAACCTTCAGCAATAGGATTGCACGCTACGCATTTTTGTGTGAAAAACTTGCACCTGTGAAAACTTTTCGCCATACCGCTGCTTTTTGCGGCTAATTGAATTCCCCTTTACATCCATGCATGGAGCTAATTGCAGTGGTTAGGATAGGGAATTATGTATACATTTCCACCCTCCCTGATAAAGTCTAGCAAGTGTGTACCTGCCTGTTACTGGTATCCTCTTATCTCCCTCTACCCCATCTGTTACTCCTGTATCATATATTCCTGAGCGCTTATATACCTGTATCATACTTAACCCTTCATTTTACAGAGTTGCTTGTCTCATTGAAAGAAATACATAACAAATGTGATGCACTAATCTTAAACACACCATCTAAATATAACTGCTAGTTCTTAGTTTTCGCATAATTTTAGGAATATTGCTATGTACAGTAATTATCCTAATGAAGGAGATTTCACAGAAATCACAGAAATGGTCCTCTTAGTTTTCGCTGTAGGAACACCTCACCAGCCCTTCTTCCCTCTGCCCGTGAATACTACTGATCCTCCACTAATGTGATTGTTGTGCTCAGTACACCTATGTACCTCAACGGAGCCGGCAGGTCCAATGCTACTCCTGCAATTCGAGTCTGTTTATAAGCTATATCATTGACTACATAATTGACCTAAGGGGTTTACCATAATGGCTTAATTGCCCGTGCATTGTTCTGTGTTTTGCAGCATACATTTTTTTATTTATTTGGCTTTCTGATTGGTACCATAGGGTCTATTCATCAAGTAATTTTCACATAAAACATACAGAAACAATTTTTTTTTTTTGCATAATTTAAGTGTCCCAGCTATGCATTAATGGGTTAATGGAGAAGATAACGCAATTATCTTTTCCGTTAATACCTGACTCCTACAACATCACACAGTAGAGAGCAAGTCATTGCTCTCTACAGTGCTTAACGTTTTCTGCTATTCAGGTATGTTTACCTTATATACATAATGCCATCTGAGAATGTCCAATCAATCCCTGCAGGCGGCTGTGACTCCGCCAGGCAGGTTGTTTTAGCAGGACGCATTCTGCCCTTTTGAAATCGGGTCACGGCGCCCCGCTAAAACAGCCTAGTGGAATGCTAATGTATGTGTATATAGTGCAGCACGAATAACAGGACAGTCTTCTGGACAACCTACTGCCTGCTTAGACTTCACAGGGACAGCGTGTTAACACAACCACTGTTTCTGCAATAATTTTTCCTGCACGTCATTAAAATTAAGAGTTATTTTAGACTTACGTTTTGTTAACACTATTTCTTCGAAGTCCATGGGATCCACAGGGATACCATGGGGTGTGTGTGGTTGGAGTGATCCAGACACCAAACAGTTAAGCTTTAGCTTCCAGGGTGCCTATGTCCTGCTCCACATATACCTTGCCCCCAGCCACAGGCAGACAGTTTTGTAAACAAGCCCATGGCAGGAGCTGGTAAGAAGAGAAGGAAGAACATTACTCTCAAGAAACACTCTCCCAGAAAATGAAGGAATCGGTGATCAAGAGAGAAAAATACCCAATGAGGCCAGGGGCATCAGGGTGGGCGCCTGTAGATCCTATGGACTTCGAAGAAATAGAGTTAACAAAGATAAGTCTACCATAACTCTTAATTTCTTCTTCAGGGTCCATAGGGGATCCACAGGGATACCATTGGGATGTCCCATAGCAGTTTCCCTAAGGGTGCGGGACAATCCTGAGCACTGAGCAAAAAGGAGAATCTGACGACCAAAGGAAGCATCCTGAGAGGCAAAGGTATCAAAGGCGTAAAACCTGAGAAAGGTGTGATGGAAGACCATGTGGCCGCCTTGCACAATTGTTCAGCAGAAGTGCCAAGTCGAACCATCCACGAGGGTCCCACAGACCGAGTAGAATGAGTTGTAACCCTGTTTGTAACAGGAAGATTAGCTTGCATGTAGGTGTCACAGCGCCGCTGAATCCATGTCGCTCTTACCTGGTCTGGCGACGCTGGAGTCCTGGCTGGTGTGGGACATACCATACTCCAGCGTTCCTGTGCATATCCTGATAATCGGTTCTGACCTTGGCGTGTTCGTGACTCTGATTCTGCCTGACCCCTGGTTCTACGTTGATATCTGGTTCTGACCTCGGCTATTCCCTGTGACCCGTTACATCTGCTCCCTGGTACTGTCTCGTCCGTTTGGTTCTGACCTGGCTAGTTGACTACGCTGAAGTCTCCTGTATACCGACCAAGTTGCCAGCACCTGTAAAGGGAAACCTAACCTGAAGGCTGCGACCTGTGTGTCGGACGCAGCCAAGTTAATACCTTCTTGTGAGGGTCCCTGGTGAAAACCACCGGCACATTAGACTCTGCGCCTCAGGAATAGGTCTAGCCAATTCCCTGAATACGTGTAGCATCCACAATCCATCCGTGAGTTTGTGACAGAAGGCCTGAGAGATTGTCATGCGGAGCCATCGAGCCAGAGTCTGTTTGTTACCTGACCAGCCTCTCTTGTGAAAGCCATATAACACAAAATAAGAATCTGATTGAATTTGTACGATCCACGTAGATCCGAAGTGCATGATCCACATCCAAGGAAGCTTTCACCTGCAGAAAGATCCAAGGACTGGAAGACTGGAACCACAATCTCTTCATTCAAATGGAATTGGGATACCACTTTGGGGAGGTACCCAGCCCTAGTACGGACGACAGCTCTGTTCGGATGAAAGATCAAAAATGGGGTACCGACAGGAGAGCGCTGCCAAATCAGATACCCTGCGGTCAGAATTAATAGGGAGGAGAAAGAGCGTTTACACTGTCAGCCACTTGAGGTCTACCTAGTCCAGAGGTTCAAACAAAGGAGCCTGTAGAGCCCTGAGAACCAAGGACAAATCCCATGGAGCTAACGGAGGGACAAAAGGATGTTAAAGACGGAGAACCCCCTGAAAGAATGTTCTAACATCAGGCAGGGGAGCAATTCTTTGCTGGAACCAGATTGACAGAGCAAAAACCCGAACTCTAAGGGAGGCCTGGCAGAGACCAAGGTCTAACCCAGTCTGATGAATGTCAAGTACCCTGGAGACCCTAAAAACTGTAGGTTCATAGCCTCTGGGGGAGCACCATTGAAAGTAAGAGTGCCAAACTCTGTAATAGATGCGGGCTGAGGCAGGCTTACATGCCCTGACCATTGTCTGGACCACAGAGTGAGAGAAACCCTTGGTTCTTAAGAGGGATGACTCAAGAGCCACACCTGATGAGGTAGGTCCGGGTGCTGGCAAGGACCCTGCGCTAGTAGATCCTGCCATAGAGGTAGTGAAAACTGTCAACGGAGAGACTCCGTAGGTCAGCGAACCAGTGTCACTTGGGCCAGGCTGGGGCTATTAGTATCGCTGTGCCACCTTCTTGCTTGAACTTTCAAACCACCCTCGGAAGGAGGGAGATTGGAGGAAAGAGGTATGCGACATTGAAGTCCCACCTCACTGCCAGAGCATCCACGAAGGCGGCAGAGGGGTCTCTGGTCCTGGACCCATACCTGGGGACCGTGTGGTTGTGATGTGAGGCCATGAGGTCTACGTCTGGCATGCCCCATTTGTCCACCAGGAGTTGAAAGACATCCGGTTGGAGAGCCCATTCTACGGCGTGCATGTCCTGACTGCTTAGGAAGTCCACTTCCCAGTTGAGGACTTCTGAAATGAACACTGCTGAGATGGCTGGGAGATGTCCTTTGGCCCAGACCAGAATGTTTGCCACTTCCCACATGGCTGCCCTACTTTGTGTGCCTCCCTAATGGCTGAGGTACGCTACTGCAGTTGCATTGTCGAACTGTATTTGGACCGGCCTGCCGTGGAGGAGATCCTTCGCCTGAGTGAGTGCTCTGTACACTGCTCGAAGCTCCAGAATGTTTATGGGCAGGTGACTTTCCTGAGTTGTCCACCGTCCCTGAAAGGAATGATGGCTGACTACCGCGCCCCATCCGCAAAGGTTGGCATATGTCATGAGAAGTTCCCAATCTGGAATCCGGAAGGGGCGACCCTTGTCCAGATGGGACGTCTGTAGCCACCATGAGGGGGAAAGCTGAACCTCCAGAGAGGGGTCTACCCTTAGCTTACACACAGCTTCGATGGCACTCGATGTTCCTGATGTGTACGCTGTTGATCACAGCATAGGTGGGCAGCTTTATGTTTTGCTGGGTGTCTGCTTCTTGTGCTGCGGTCTCCATGCATATGCATTGATTAACATATTCTCGCAGATGCTGGGTGCATGCGTCTGCTAGGGTTCGTTCCTTGCTGAATCGGGCCCACTGTCCATTCCACCGGGAGAGAATCAGTTGTTGCAGAGGCCTGTAGTGGAACTGGGCTTATTCCACCATAGTGAAGGTGGACCCCAGTACCTGCATTGCTGAGTGAATGGATACCATCCGATTGTGGAGCAAGCTGCGCACAAGCAAGTATAGTTTCAAAATATTGTCTGCTGGTAGAAATATCTCCTGTATTCGAGAATCTAGGAGTGCCCCCGGATGTATCATCCACTCTATTGGAGATAAAGTAGGGAGGACTTTTTCCAATTGATGATCCAGCCGTGTGTTTGCAGGCAGTCCACGGTCAGCTGGAGATGGCATTGTAACACAACCGGTGAATCTGCCAAGATTAAGAGGTCATCTAGGTATGGCAGAATTCTGACTCCCTGGTGTCTGAGGTGTGCCACCATAACCGCCATTATTTTGATAAAGACCCGAGGGGCTGCTGAGAGACCAACGGGAAGTGTCGGAAACTAATAATGTTGCTACAGAACAGCAAACTGTAGGAATCGTTGGTGGGTTGGAGTAATAGGTAATGCAGGTATGCATCCTGAATGTCCAGAAAGCCCATGAAATCCCCAGGCTCAATCAAGGACAATTGATCTTAAAGTTTCCATACGGAACTTGGGCACTCTGATAAACCTGTTGTGAGGGCTTTGAGATTCAGAATAGACCGATGAGATCCATTCGATTCTGAATAAAAAAAAGAGTGGAATAAAAACCAGTTCCTCTCTGAGTCGAAGGAACCGGTATTCTCACCCCTGGATGCAGCATGGAGTGAATGGCCTCCTGGAGGGCCAGGGCCTTGACAGGGTCTGATGGGGGACCTGTACAAAAATATTGCTGGGGAGGACGCCTCAAGAAAGTGAGGGTGTACCCCTGAGAGACCACTTCTCGGACCCAGGTGTATGTTGTTTGACGCCAAGAGTCAGCATATTGAAGAAGTCTGCCTCCCACCCTGGTATCCACCAGGAGGAGGCCCGCCCCATAAGGCGGAATGTTTGTCGTCAGGCTTGGAAGCTGGACGTCTGGCCGACCAAAGCTGCTTGAATCGTGGCTTGGTGGTCTTGAGCAAACTAGACTGCCTGGGAAAAGACTGTCCTCTTGCCTTACCCTGGGGGCAAAATAACCATTAAGAGGACAGCCTAAGCTTAGGGGCAGTTGCTGATGTCCGAAAAACAGACTGAGGCTGCCTCAGTAGCCGCAATCTTGTCCAATTCTGCGTCGAACAGCCTGTCTCCAGAGAAGGGTTAGGATTTGAGTGCCTTCTTGGATCCCATGTCCGCCTTCCAGGAACATGTAGCAAATTGACCCGGCGTGCGACTACTGACGTCGCAGATGCCTTAGAGGCAAGGAGTCCAGTATCCAACGCAGATTCTCCCAAATAAGAGGCCTGAATATGGGAATTGTATAGGCCAGTTGTTCCCTGGTAGGGTCTGATGGCAGGCTCTCTTCCAGTGCCCCTGCCCATCCTTTGATAGCCTTAGCCACCCAGGCTGCAGCCATAGCTGGCCTAGTAATAGCACCAAAAAGCTAGTAGACTGACTTGAGACACGTTTCTAGCTTTCTATCCGTGGCCTACTTAAGGGAAGATGTAGACGGTAAAGGCAGTGTAGAGTTTCTGACTAAGGGGGGTATTCAATTACAGGCGAAAAGTCTGAGGTCGGACTTTTCGCCATCATAAAGCATGCCCGCTTTATCCCAGTATTCAATTGAAAACTGGTCCCGGTGGAAAGGTAGGTATCGAAATATCCATTACATTTTTGGGAAATGTTCCTGTCACCCCCCTAAAGATGTCTTTACATGGGGGATCACTATGTGTGCCCCCGATTTGGGCTGCTGAAGGTAGACAGGGTTTTAATAGCCGCGGCAGGTGCATAAATGCGGCTTTAGAAGAAGGGGTGAAGAATAGCACTTAAGTTATTTTCCCCCCCAAAAAAAACCTGTCCCATCAAATTTGGGGTACATGAAAATGAGTGCAAGCATATTTTTAAGTCTCTAAAGTAATTTTTGAAAATTCTTCAAAAATGCACCCACCGCTACTACCCGCATTTTAGAAAACACCTGCCGCATACTCGGGGACTCCCCATGAATCAGTTTTGCTAGTTGAAAATTTTGTTCCCCCCCAATTTTTTATTTTTTTCGCCCCCAAAATTAAAGTAATTTTTTTGGGGTGTCCTGTGGATTTTTTAACATTTCTTCTTTGACACAGATTACTTTTAGGGGGCCCTCCCAGGGCTGCAGGCTATTTTTTTTAAAGCCTGCACCCCTATACCCCAATTCTGCACTTTTTTCGCCATGCATTACATGGCCATGTATTTTTTAACAGAGACTTTTCGCATCGGGAAAAAGTCTGTGAAATTGAATACGGGGATAATTGAAATAGGCGAAAATTACATCATTGGCGATAAATTATCGCCGATAACGGACTTTTCGCCTCTAATTGAATATGGCCCTAAGAGTGCCACATGTGAATCAACAGTGGGAGGGACTTCACATTTAGTACACTCCTTAGTAGGGAGAGGGTAAAAAGACGCTTGTCTTTTTGGGACCTGTAACAGCTTGGCAGGAGTACCCCAAGCTTCCCGCATGAGCTTAGTGAGTTGTTCTGATTGAGGGAATTCCGCCTTAACCACCTTCTGATGTTTAAACATCAGGGTTTTAGGTTTGGGGCAGTTTCATCATTCTCTATATTTAGGATTGATTTAACCGCCCTCACTAAAGCGGGAACATCCACTGTTGATTGACTGTGCTCCTCACCAGAGTGTGACTCAGAGAGAGAACCTTGTGCTTCATTTGCCTCCTCAGATGATGTCAGAATCCGAAAGCTGGGTGGACTGAGCGGATGATACAGTCCGCCTATGTGACTTGGTGGCTAATGGTCTGCCTGCCTGTAACTTTTGCTGAGAGGTGGCAGACATTTGAGGCATATCTGATGGGCATAAACATCCATCCAAAGCGAATGCATAGGGGGTACAGACATTGTAGGATGTAACAGCTGTGGGTACCCCATAGTAGGAGGCAGCATGGTAGTTGATAAACGATCCACTAGCTGCGTTATAATCTGAGATAAGGAGGTCACCCAGGGTGGCTCATATCCCGGGGCTGGTAAGGTGGATTGGTGAGCAGATTTATAACAATTAGCACAGAGACCCTCCTGCATGAAATCCTGAGAGGGCAAGCACATAAACCAGGATTTACATGTAACCATCACAGGAGCCTCAGCCTCCTGTTTATCTTTGCCTTTAGAAGACATACAAATAGCCAATAAGTAGCACACAATAAGTGTCTAGTTAATTATGCAATGTGACACCCTTCACAAATACAAGTAAATGTGAAGTACAAATGCCCCTATACACACCTGGTAGTTTTAGGGTTTGAGAAAAGAACAGCAGGGATAGATATAACTGATAGTCAGAAAGTTTAAGGCTGTATATCACAGCACAAGTCACAATGCATATAAATATACTTATAATGGGCACTAACTCAACTACTGAAACCTCCAAGGGCTGGTAGGATTTGTGCACTCTATAACCTGGCCCCAGGGAGAGAGATACACGGAGACTGGACCTGACACTCCTGAGACCTCTAGCTTCAGAAAAGCAATGATTAATGGCTACTGAGCATCTCATATAGGAGGAGGGTGAGTAGGAGGAGCAGCCCAGAAGTGGGAAAACTCTTGTGAAGGATCTGTGCTGGGGGAGGGGCTATTGCTGGAGAGCCTACCTCCCCATTGCCGCATCAACCACCGGGTGCCGCTGGCCTCACCTGGTCCCCGACGCCGACTTTTAACCGCCCCAAGGTCTAGTGGGGGAGTGGACGCACAGGTCGCCCCACTACAGCGTTTTCCGGCGGGTCTCCACCGCAAGTGGGGAATCGCCTTACCTGATCTTCCCCTTTGCCCGTCTCCGTCTGCAGCCCTGGGTGGAGTGGCTAGCAAAGCCCCGCTGGCGCCCACTGAAATCACCAGACCACTTGCTGAGGTTGCGGCGCCTGCAGAGGAAGTTGGAGCAGCGGATGACAGAAATAAAATAATATAACCAATAAAATTAAAAGCAGTCCCTCTGTTATAAAAGGTGTGACTGTCCAGCACCAAACAAAAAACTGTCTGCCTGTGGCTGGGGGCAGGGTATATGTGGAGGAGGACCAAGGCATCCTGGGAGCTAAAGCTTAACTGTTTGGTGCCTGAATCACTCCAACCACACACACACCCCATGGATTCCCTGTGGATCCCCTATGGACTTTGAAGAAGAAAATGCAAAGAATCATGACTATATTGGCCGAAAATATTTCAGCCAATATTGCAATTCTCACTAAATAGACCCCCATGTGTCTGAGCCGATGCTTTTGCTATCCATTATGTGCTGCATTGCATGAAGTGGCCAAATACATTTTCTGATTTCTTTTTAGAATGAAACCATGCTTGGCTGATTTAAGCCATACAGGTGAGAAACCACTTTAAAGGGAATTCACACCTTCAGATGACCTTTGTTATTACTATTTATGTACCCTCTTGCAACTTTCACTATACACATTGCTTTTAAATTTGTAGTTCCTGCTATCTGTAACTACTCGCATACGATTGTAGGCAGTGGGCAACTGAAACCTACAGAAGGAAGTTGGAAAGAAAGGCAATGTGTTTAGAGAAAATTACAATGCTTTTCAGTGACGGGGTTATGTGTTTAGGATTTATATACACATGAATACGTAAAATAGCAGCATTACTAGGCTTTATACTTCAGAATCAGAGTTGGTTACTATGATAGCAGTAGCTGATGGTTACACAGTCTGTAACTCTTGTCCCAGTTGGATCGTGCTGATTTGCAGTAGTGAAGGGTAGTTTGTGTTTTCCTATGCAGCCTTGGACTCCTAATGTGGGACCTGGATGAGTGCTCGTGAGGGCGTGGACATGAGCCAACAGTTATCCCAGCCAAGAGGAGAAATCTCTTTGTTTCCTGGCATCTCCATCATTGCTCTTTAGTTTTTTTTTTTCCTTCTGATTTTCTTTGTAACCCTTTTTTGGCCTGGAATCTGCGGTGATACAGTAGCATAATCCTTAACTCTTAATTTGCCACACAAATTTCCATGCTAAGGGATTTCTCACTCCCATGTGCATGTATGTACAGAATCTGTTTACAGTTCGCTTTGTTTAATCCCAGTTGTTTGTTTACATGTGGATGAATGAATGGTTAGCTATTTATTTAGTATCATTTTCATATTGCGTTAAACTCTTTCAGCAAAGTTAAAAATAGATGAACTTTATTTCTAAGTAACCCTCATTTCCAGTCTCTGTATATCAAATGTTTGTGTAAATCTTTCACTCAGGGGTAGATGTATCAAGCCTTGGAGAGAAGTTGTTCAGAGCAATCAACCAGCTTCTAAATGTCATCAGTGCAATAACAGGGCTCAAGGGTGCCCTGTGCTGGCCCGCCACCCCAGAGCGCTCTGTCATGCGCATGACGTCATTACATTGTGTAGATTTGGCGGGTCCAGCAGCACCAGTAAGGGGAGGGTCCTGAGGACTCCCCAATCGGCTGTACAGGCTGCAGGGTGCCTGTCTGAAGTGTCTAAAGGATCCTGGCTGCAGGTTGCCGTTCCAGGCACCCTGCTAACCCAAAGCAAGGGTCGGCGATGTTGCCGCCCACAGAGCCCTGCACTCTATGCGGCGGCATCAGTGGCACACCCCTAGTTAAGGTCCTGTCATTTATATAGCACAGTTTTCAAAATGACAGTTAGAAGCTGATTGGTTTCTTTGGGGAAATACTCCACTTTCTACTTCAGGGTCCATAGGGTATCCACAGGATACCTTGGGTATAGGTGTGACATTAGTCATCGGGCACCATAGAGTTAAGCTTTCAGCCTCCCAGGATGCACTAGGGTCCCTCTCCTATACCCCGCCCCCGAGCCAAGGCACCTCAGTTTAGTTTGGTGCCCGGCCGGAGTCGGGTGCACCTGTTGGAGTGGGGGCTAAGAAGAGCCCCTTAAGTTTTCCTGCATGCAGCTGTGGCTGCACATCTGGATGTACAGCGATGGACAGTCAGTCCTGACGTCCATGCTGTCTTCCCTACACCCCCGCCGGTACCAGAACGCCGGTACCGATCCGGGGATGCTGGTGAGCATCTGGGGTCACAGCTCGCGGTGACCCCAGATGTTCCGGACCATGGCCGGAATCAAGGGGGACAGCAAGGTAAGCAGCGGGGTCCCGCGGTGGGTCCCCGCTGTTACATGGTCCAAAGTCCCCAGGCAGGGGGCTCCCTGGGGACTGGCTGCAGCGTGGAGCCAGGTATATAACCTGCGCTTCCACTACCCCCCTAGGACAGCGGACTGCAGCAGAGTGGTAGCGCTGCGGCGTCCCAGGGGTTAAATGCATGCCAGGGGAGCGCGCCTTCCCTGTCTCACAGCCGGCGACTCCCCCGCTGCACACAGCCCTCTCTGCAACACGCCGACTGGCCCTGTGGCAGCGCTCCTCCCCCAGGCCAGCCTCCTCTCTGCTCCTCGGCGGCCATCTTCCTGAACGCATGGTGAATGCTGCTGGAAGCCTGGACGGAGGCATCGTGGTCTGGGTCCCCCCGCATACCTCTCCTCCGCTGTGGTCAGGTCTGTGTATGCAGCGCTGTGTCCTACCAGACTCTGTGTCTGCGTAGTTGATTGATCAGCGCTGGTTAGTGCAGGAATTGATTTTCTTTGCATTGTATGTGACTGTGCTAGCGCTGCTGCCTGTATCTTCTATTCTGACTGTCAGCTTTATTACTGTCCCTGTTCTTTCTGCTAAGCCCTTGCGGTTCGGTGCTGCAGGGTGGTCTCTCGCCTCTTTAAAAAACAATTGGTGAGAGGGGTCACATACTTTGTACCATCATGTCTGAAAGTGATTTTCCTCTCCGGCTACAGTGTACTACGTGTAAAGTACCTTTAGCGGAGGGGGAGGGTAGCGCGGAGGGCCTCTGCCATCAGTGTTTGTCAATGGCGCGGCCTATTACGGTTACAGTACCAGTACAGGAGCCGCCCTGGGCTTGTTTCGCTCAGGCGCTTACAACCTTAGTGGGCCAGTTAGCTCCGCAGCCCGCTTTTACGCAGATGGGTTTGTCCCAGCAGTCAGTGGTGTTGTCACCCATGCAGGGTTTCCCAAGACAATTGGTGGTACCCCGCAGTCTCCCTATTTCCTCTCTTCCGCACAGCCTTGGTGATTGAGGACGAAGTTCCCCCAGCGGCTAAATCCAAGTATGCCTTTTTTAAGGATGTGAAGGGTGACGCCACAGTCTTTCCTCTTTCGGGTCAGTTGGTGGACCATTTAGAGGAGGCGTGGAAACAGCCTGGCAAGCGATACCAGCCGCAGAGGCGCCTGGCGGTGGCTTATCCGTTCGCGGATAATTATTTTGCTAAGTGGGAATCCCCTCCACAGGTGGATTCTCATGTGACACGTCTTGTCCGTAGTGCCACATTGCCGATGCCATCCATGTCCTCCCTTAAGGATGCTACGGACCGCAAGGTGGAGATCTGCCTGAAGTCCGCTTATTCCCTTGTGGGGGGGGGCAGCGCGGCCGGCTATGGCCATTTGCTGGGTTGCCAGAGCGATGGAGCGCTGGGCAGATTCATTGGAGGCGTCCTTTGATTCCGACTGTCCGGCCGATCAGGCGGAGTTGATTGGTAATCTCCGTGATTCGGCCACTTATATCAACGAGGCGGCCTTAGACATTAGTACCCAGGTGTCTCGAATTTCTTCAGCAGCGGTGGCTGCTCGTCGCACCTTGTGGTTGCGATCCTGGAAGGCGGACGCTGATTCCAAAAAGGGTTTGGAGGCGTTGCCCTTTAACGGAGAAGTTCTCTTCGGTCCAGATCTGGACAAGATTGTGGCCACGCTGGCGGCAGCCAAATCGGCATGTCTCCCATCGGCCGCTGTTCCTTCTGGTTCAGGACCATCGTCCTTTCGGTCTTATAGGGCCCGGGGCAGGCCCAAACCGCAGTCTTTTCCCCGACAGGCTGGTCCCAAGAAATCGGCCAAGCCCCGGAAGCAGGCATGGCGTACCAGACATCCGGCCCCTAAGCCAGATGACAAGTCTGCGGCCTGACGGTCCGGGCCTCCCTTTGGGGGATCCCAAAGTGGGAGGCTGCCTGCTGCAGTTCGCCCAGTGTTGGTCGGTCACCACGACAGACACTTGGGTTCTCGAGGTGGTCTCCCACGGGTACGCCCTCTCTTTCCGGCACAGACCCCCGGCTCGATTTTTCACCACGGGTCTGCCATCAGACCGGAACAAGGCCACGGAGCTGCGGAAGGTCTTGCACACTATGCTCCAGGCTGGAGTTATAGTGCCTGTTCCATTCTCCCAGAGGGACTACATGGTGTCATTGGACATACAGGACGCTTACCTGCATGTCCCTATTCTTTTGCGCCATCAACAGTTCCTCAGGTTTGCAATCCGCAGCGACCACTTTCAGTTTCGGGCGTTGCCTTTTGGCCTGGCGACAGCACCGCGTGTGTTCACCAAGGTGATGGCGGTCATGGCGGCTTCTCTGCGGCTGCAGGGAGTCCGCATGTTGCCGTACTTGGACGACCTTTTATTAGTGGCAGGATCTCCGGAGCTCCTTCCGCGCCACTTGGACCTGACCATTGCGCTACTGCAACGGCACGGCTGGTTAATAAACTGGCAGAAGTCCACTCTAATCCCGTCTCGGCGGATTCTGCACCTCGGAGCCTTATTGGACTCGGGACAGCAAAGGATCTTTGTGACGGGGGAAAAGATCTCTGCTTTACAGTCGAGGGTGCGCAGTTGTCTGCACAGCTGCCGGGTGTCTCTACACTCGGTGATGAGGTTACTGGGCTCCATGGTGTCGGTGTTCGACATGGTGGAATATGCCCAGTTTCACTCCAGACCTCTGCAGCACCTGATCCTGTCCAAGTGGAACGGGCTGCCTCAGTCTCTAAAGTCCCAGACGATGGTGCTCACCCCAGAGGTTCGCCTGTACCTTGCCTGGTGGTTACAGATGACCCATCTCAGCAAGGGACGTCCGTTCTGGGTACCAAATTGGGTCCTGTTGACAACGAATGCCAGTCTTTGGGGCTGGGGAGCAGTTTCGGGTCCACACTTGTTCCAGGGCAGGTGGACTCCAACAGAAGCGGAGCTTCCAATAAATATCTTGGAACTCCGTGCGGTCTTCAATGCCCTCCAGCAGGCACATCGGGTTCTCCAGGGTCGCCCAGTGCAGGTCCAGTCGGACAACGCTACCACCGTGGCCTACATAAACCGGCAAGGAGGAACCCGAAGTCGGGCGGCTCTCGTAGAGGTGTCTCGGATCCTGGTATGGGCGGAGCGCAATCTTCCGGCCATATCAGCTGTCTTCATCCCGGGAGTGCTAAATTGGGAGGCGGACTTTCTAAGTCGCCAGGACGTTCATCCGGGGGAATGGTCCCTGCACCCGGACGTTTTTCAACTACTGGTGGACAGGTGGGGTCTTCCAGAAATCGACCTCATGGCGTCCCGGCACAACAACAAGTTGCCGGTGTACGGGTCTCGCACAAGAGACGAAGAGGCGTCTCTGGTGGATGCTCTGTCCGTCCGGTGGACATTCCGGTTCGCTTACCTGTTTCCTCCGGTTTCCCTTCTTCCACGGGTAATCCGGAAATTCAAACAGGAAGGAGGGACGCTCCTGTTGATAGCTCCCACGTGGCCCAGACGGCACTGGTTCTCAGACCTTCAGGGTCTGTCCGTAGACAGTCCTCTGCGGTTGCCGCTACGACCGGACCTTCTGTCGCAGGGTCCTTGTCTTCACCCGGACCTGACTCGGCTGTCTTTGACGGCGTGGCTGTTGAGACAGCCATGTTGAGGTCAGGGGGTTTTCCAGCTCTGTGGTGCGTACCATGTTACGAGCTCGGAAACAGTCTTCCGCGAGAATATACCATCGCGTGTGGCATATGTTCTTCCAGTGGTGTCGACCGAGAGGTTATGCACCGCGGGAGTTTCGTCTGTCTCGGATACTCACCTTCCTACAAGCGGGACTAGACCATGGGCTTCGCCTTGCTTCTTTGAAGGTACAGGTTTCGGCCCTGTCTGTCTGGTTTCACCGTAGGATTGCTACAATCCCCGATGTGCGCACCTTTATGCAAGGTGTTCTATGCATTCAGCCGCCCTTTGTTCCACCTGTGGCGCCTTGGGATTTGGCTGTGGTCCTGAGGGCTCTCCAAGGACCGCCGTTTGAACCACTGGGCTCAGTGGATCTTAAATGGCTAACAGCTAAGACTGTTTTCCTTCTGGCCATTTCTTCGCCTCTCAGGATGCTTCCTTCGGGCGGCGGATTCTCCTTTCAGCACAGGAGCGTCCCCACCCTTAAAGGATACTGCTTTGGGACATCCCCAAGGTTTCCTGTGGATACCCTATGGACCCTGAAGTAGAAAATATGAGATATGGTAAGAACTTACCTTTGTTATCTCTATTTCTACGAAGTCCATAGGGTTCCACAGGACTCCCGCCCTGTCGCACCTTTGCTGCAGATGGGCTTTGTTCTGGTCACCGGTTTTTCCGTCTCCCTCTGGTGAGAGTGTGATTCTTGTGTGTATCCAGATCTTCTTTCTCTCTCGTCCTTCTCCTCCTCCGGCCTATGGCTTGGTAACTAACTGAGGTGCCTTGGCTCGGGGGCGGGGTATAGGAGGGGGACCCTAGTGCACCTGGGAGGCTGAAAGCTTAACTCTATGGTGCCCGATGACTGATGTCACACCTATACCCAAGGTATCCTGTGGAACCCTATGGACTTCGTAGAAATAGAGATAACAAAGGTAAGTTCTTACCATATCTCATATTTTTTGTCTCCAGGGCTTGATATATCTCCTCTTTTTTTTTTTTTTACGTATACAGTGGTTGAATTGGTAATAGAGGGGGAGATGTACTAAGCCTTGGAGAGAGATAATGTACCAACCAATCGGCTCCTTGCTGTCACTTTTACAGGCTGTGTTTGAAAAATTACAGGAATTGATTTGTTGGTACTTTATCTCCATCCACTTTCTCTCTCTCTCTAGTACATCTACCCCAAAGTACCAACCAATCAGCTTCTGTCACTTTTCAAACCCACCTGTAAAGTGACAGGAACTGATTGGTTGGTAATTTCTCTCTCCACGGCTTAGTATTTAGACCCCTAAATCTCCATCCACTTTCTCTCCCCAAGGCTTAGTACATAGATCCCATACTGTAGTAAATGTAACTATTTGCCAGAACTGTGTATCTCCCGAAGCTTTATTTAATTTTATTGGTTTAATTGAATTTGACCACTAATGCTGGGTACACACTGAATGATGTGTACCCAGCCGATGTGTTGTATGGCGGGTTCCGGCATCTGCAAGTGCATAAACACTTGCCGATTCCAGGTGTGACGGAGGGGGCCATGCTGCATTCGGTATGTACCTGAAGAGAGGACGGATGTACTGCATCGCCAATGCAATGCTTAGTACATTCTGCCCTTAGTGTTATCCACCTCTATCTCCCCTCCCCACCTCTCTCCTGCCTCAAACACACACACACACACACACACACACTCACACTCACACTCACACTCACACTCCAACATTTGGGAGGGTGGAGTCGCCTGGCCTCTCCCTACACTTTTGAGATGCACGTGACATCCATTCACAAATTAGTTACCCCCTAACCTACACACACACAACTGAGAATTACATCCAGTAAGGAGACATGGCTTAAAGAAAGATGTATCAATCCTTCAAGAAAGATAAAGTGGATAGATAATTTGCAACCAAACAGCTTCCAGCTATCATTTATCTAGAAGTCACTATGGGCAACTTCTCCATTTTATCTCTTGAATGTTTGATACATCTCCCCCTTTATCACTAATGTACCTACCTGTGTCCTGAGATAGATGCTAAGATGGTGTTGAGTAAACAGAACTGCTGGTTTTTTCATCTTGCTGATATGAAGTTCCTAAATAACATTTTGCCAGAACATTGATTTTAAATTAATTAACTTTTACTAACAATACTAAGAGTGCAATGCGCAAATGTCAAGATTATTTACTGTAGTCGATCGCAGTGACTTGTCATTCGCAAAGTGATTGACAGGGGCAGTGAGGGGAGAGGTACCAGGGAGTGGTGTCAAAAAAACACCCTGGCCATTTTCAGGGGGTGTTGTAGCCTGTCTGCGATCCTGTATGCAAATAAAGTGGTTTTGACGTATCAGTTCGGGTAACCTTTCTGTGCGACCATAGGGCTACTCGGATTGCTGATTATCGAAGGATCTGCGATGGCGGCTGCCTATTTGTACGCTGCTGCTTGGATTTGCAAAGGCCCCGTTAGGGTAATCAAATCTATCCCGGCCTCTGCAGCATTTGCATATTTTCACACAACAGCTGCGTACAAGATTGGAGCTGCGATTGCATTAGTGTACATCTCTCTATCAGGCCCTAAGTTATACAAGTTGCAGCCATTTTTGTGGAGACAAAAAAATGTGCTAATGTCTGTGGAAATAGTTCGCCCACTAAGTTCTCTGCATTGGAGACAACTTTATTTGTGACCATTAATCACCAAGTGGTGAGAAGTAACAGACAAATCCTGTACCTGTCCACTTCAACCACCGGGTGTATGTTTTATTAAGGGATAAGGATCTCTGCTTTGTAACGCTACCTTTTTGATAAAACCCCTGCGAGAGGGGAGAAACACGTTAAGGGAATGAATTTGTTTCTGCAGTGGTTCCGGGACCTACCAAGGCTGTCATTTGGAGTATTTTGACTGACCGCTCAATTGTATTCACCACTGGCTCACCTTGCCATATCCGCATTAAGCCAATCAGCGGTATAGCTACCCAGATCCCGTCGGAGAACATGACGGCGAGTGGCAATTGAAGGTGTGGAGACATCAGTGGGCTACACATTGCCGGATGCTGACCGCGCTGTGTTGGTGTTCATTATAAGATCGCAGTGCGTCTAGACATCAGCAGGCTGAAAACTGCCAGAGGCTGACCACGCTGTTACATTGTCTACTCTGCCATCACAGGAGTCACACCATATTATACTGCAAGCCAAGTGTTAATTGCTGGCCAGGATTCCAGGATATCTTTGTTGTTTCAATACAGGGGAGCGGTGAGTGATATTGGAAGCAAGGCCCTGATTCAGAGCCGGACTCTCTGACAGAGCGCTCGCTCTGAATCAGGGCCGTCCCTCTGAATTTAAGAGCGGCCTCCTGGCCACTCAAATAGCTATGGGTGACCACCCACAGCTATAGCGAGCGGCCAAAATGATGGTCGTGATGGTCAAGACCATCGCGACCATCGGGCTTGCGACAAGACCCTTGCGGTAGGGTCTCGTTGCCGCAAGCCCTGGAGTGCTTTTGGCTCTATCAGAGCCGAGAGCACTCCCACTGACATCACTTGTAATGTCAGTGGGGCCGGCCCCAGACGGTAGGCGTTCCCATGGGAACGCCTCCGTCTGGGCAGCCACACCCCCGGCACACCCTCAAAAGGGAGCGTGCTGTCACTCACCATCGACAGCACGCCCCCTTTGGTGCGAGACCCATAACGACGGCTTGGCCGTCGTTATTCGGGTCTCACACATGCTGCCTCCGTCGTGCACATGCGCACTTGGCCAACATCGACCCGCTTGCGAGCGGGTCTGAATTAGGCCCCAAGTTCCATCTTGTCGATTTAATATTCCCTGGACATAGGGAAGGGTCAATAACGCACAATTACATACAACGAGTGTGTTGTTCTCAATCAGGACAGGATATATGCATCTTTATTCCAATTGACAGGACATTTAAATTATTGCTGATAAGTCGTCTCTTAAAGGAATTTTGTTACTCATTGGGACCATGTTTTGGATACTTATTTTAGCCTATGTTCAGTGCACTGAATGATACATTTCTTGATGTTCATTTAACATTGTATCCATTATCCTAGGAACTGCAGTTCTTTTTATATTTGTTATTGTATTTTATATTGTTGCTAATGAATTGTGAATAACAGCTCTGGAGTATTATATCAATTAATGGTTATAAGCGCAGACATATACATTTTTTCACTTTGGCTATTTAAGGGGTTCTTGGCAGTATCCCCTATATGTCTGGTTAAAGGGCGCACCACAGTATAATCTTTCTTTGTATTGCAGAGAGATGAGATTTCACCCGAGTGTAGGAAGAAAACAAATTACTGTATATCTAGTATGTGGCAAAATTAGATGAGATCAAGTGTAAATGACTGCAAACGGGATACGTTCAGTATCCTGACACAGGGGATGGCTGTGCTTATAATGCCAGCATCGGAATCCTGACACCTATCATAATTCCTGACCTGGCATACCGGCCACCAGCATCCCAAAAGTAAGTAGCGGGGTTGGGGGGAGAGTTAGGTGCTGAGGGGTGGGGGTAGGTTTAGGGTGCTGAGGGGTGGAGGGGGAGGGAAGTTAAGTTCAGGCATCGGGGACATAGGGTTAGGGTAGGGAGAGGGAGATGGTTAGGATACCTTACTGCCGGTATCCTAACCCTGTAGGGATGCTGGCATCAGATTTTGACCACCGAGATCCCAAGAGCCGGCGTCCCATACCCATCCCCTGCAGACATGTGTGGCCTTGAGCATGTCACAGCGTGAGACTCTTCAAACATTCTTAAGTAATTACTAATTATTACTGCAAATATTGTAAACCACTGTGGCAACATACCGGTACTATATTTTTTTACTGTTGGCAATAAAATCGTATAAATAACACTGCAGAAACATAATCTGAAACAAAGGAGTATATTTATCATGGGGAGTAGTTCTGGTGACTTGTGCACATGAGTGTACATGAAGGGGTTGCCATCCATAATAACATTCTCATGGGTCCTTGTTCTGTTATAGCTCTCTCAGGCTAGTGATGACAGCAAATAACAAGATGTTTTAATGATGAATATTGGTGGTAGACTATTACATCGCTGTATAATATTAATTAGACCCCAGTGGCTGAGTGCATACTGCCTGCTAGATACAGTACTTGGAGAAAATAAAACTTGAGTAGTGCAAATATAATGCAATGGTGGTTAAGATGGGATCTAGTTATGAGCCGCGATGCCGCCGGTCTCCACATCGACAAGGAAATCCAGCCAAGGGACTTAAGATTGGCATCGAAATACCGACTCCTATCTTAATCCCGACGCAGGAACGCCAAAGGACCCCAGCCCGAACGAGGTAAGTCCAGGAGGATAGCCGCGAGGGGGGGAGGGTTAGGGTTTTGGGGGATCTTCTCCCTTTAGGCTACCGGCGTCTGGATATGAACCTGCGGCTATTACTTCATACCCATTCTGTTAAGATTTGTATTGAGAACATCAGTGATTGTTACTGCAGACTTGTTATTTGTGATCAATTGTATCAGAAGCATTTCATATGTACAGTATATACTTTTTTGAACACAGGCAATTTTATACTTTAGAAGTTGTGTATTGCCTCTTTAACGCTCCCAGTCTTAAGGACATAACTTTTTTGGTAAATGGGCTTATTCCTGTAGCCGAGCCTCCCACAAAACTGGAAAGAACAATCAGGGGGAAAGCCAGGGTCAGGTTCTCCTTTTTGGCAGGTCTGGGAGTACTTAAAATCAAATTGTGAAATCTAGATGTAGCAAACAAGTCCTCCTGTGAACCAGGCCCCATATAAACTTGCTTGCTCAGATTTGTTCTCAGAAAAAAGCCTTCCTATTATTATTATTACTGTTTCACATCTGCTATGTGTGTGTGCTATTGGCACATTTTGCCTTTTAGTTAAAGGAAACATTAAAAGCGGCATTTTTACATATCTCTCTTCTGTGACCAAGTTAAAGAACATCATTTGTCATAGCTATAGCATGAAGATAAGTCATCATTTGATTCTGTTCCTTTGTGTGATACCACCAGTTTGCACAGAACATTTTCATTAACATGGAGACTGCAAACATGGCAAGGTGGCAATGTGCAGCAAAGTGATGGGACAGATTATAGGGAGATATATCAAGCCTTGGAGAGAGATGAGGTGAAGAAGTTGCCCAAAGCAACCAATCACTGTTCTAACACAGTCTTTGAAATGGCAGTTAGAAGCTGATTGGTTGCTTTGGGCAACTACTTCACTTTCTCTCTCTCCAGTGCTTGATACATCCCACCCTGTATGTTGGAATTTTTTTTGCTAAGTGTAAACATAGAAGTAATTTCAGCTCTGTTATGTAGTTCAGCAGATACTGTACACAATCACTTTGCAGCTGTTGCATAACTTGCTTTCAATATTATACTATTAGTAACGTACAACATATTTATAGCAACCCTTGAGAAACTGCAGATTGGCAAAGGTTAAAGTTAACGAGTGTCGTCCTGTTCATTTTTTTTTTAAATATAAACTATCATAACGGGTAAGTCCAAAAAGGTAGAAGTCTCATCTCTTGCTTTCCATAAGGCATCCTTATATGTCCCTGTAGAGTCATAGCAAGCAGCAGGGCAGGCTCCTAGGGTACTAAAACACTGTGTGAGTCATATAATGCCCCATGCCATTGATATAGCAGCAGCAGCTTCTTACCTGTGAAACAGTGAGCTGTTGCTCCTCCATGTCAGAGAGGGTCTGGGAAAGTGGTATTGGCTATGATGTCACTGCTCAGACACCACACTCCCAGTTGAAGGTAACCGGAGAGGTTTCTGCTTCCTTCCTTCCCTCCTTGCCATCAGCCATTAAGAGGGAGGGGGGTCTTTTGTAAGATGCAACATTGCTTCTGCCAGATCTGGCTCAGAGATATGTTGGCATATATCTAGGTCCTCAGGACCTCAAACAGTGCATGTTTTCCAGGTCTCCTCACAGAAGTGAAATAATTAGCTCCACCTATGGATCTTTTAATATGTGTCAGTGATTAATGAATTCACCTCTGCACCTGCTGGGTGACCTGGAAAATGTGAACTGTTTGGGGTCCTGAGGACCGAGTTTGAGAACCACTGATCTAGAGAAAGCATAGACTGTTTCCCAGAACTACAGTATATTCCCCTGAGTAATAGAGTGGCTTATTTGTATACTGTAATTTTTTTTTTGTTTGTTTCAGTGAAATCATAAGCAAGAAACATTTAGGAGTGAGTTTGCGAAAGCGAGTTATTGCGTGAATGTGCGCACCAGAGAAATGTCAGATGCTATTAGAAATAGCAATTTGCGGGACTCTCAGCGAGGTTGCGTGACTTTTGAACAAAAAGTGACCTGGGAGAAGTGTGGAAACCATCCCGGACCCCAAAATATTGGCAGCTGAGATGGTCATAAGGAAGGCAGTTAGTAGCCAAAGGTGTGAAATGGCTGTTTTGTGCACTTTTGTTTTAGAAATGGTAGAAAAATTCTAGAGAGCAAGTATTTTTCAGTGAATTAAAGTATTTCCAGCATTTTGGGGAACAGAAAATTATTTGTAAAGTAAATTTTTAGTATGTTTATACACGTTTGTAAAAAGCTTGAATAAACTCTCTTACCTCTCAACTTCTAGTTCAAAAAACTCCTCCCATCAGTACACCTATACATACCTGTCCCACATCATTTACACCTCCATATACCTGTCCCACATCATTTACACCTCCATATACCTGTCCCACATCATTTACACCTCCATATACCTGTCCCACATCATTTACACCTCCACATACCTGTCCCACATAATTTACACCTCCACATACCTGTCCCACATCATTCACACCTCCACATACCTGTCCCACATCATTTACACCTCCACATACCTGTCCCACATCATTTACACCTCCACATACCTGTCCCGCATCATTTACACCTCCACATACCTGTCTCACATCATTTACACCTCCATATACCTGTCCCACATCATTCACACCTCCATATACCTGTCCCACATCATTCACACCTCCACATACCTGTCCCACATCATTACACCTATACATACCTGTCCCACATCATTTACACCTCCACATACCTGTCCCACATCATTTACACCTCCACATACCTGTCCCACATCATTTACACCTATACATACCTGTCCCACATCATTCACACCTCCACATACCTGTCCTACATCATTTACACCTCCATATACCTGTCCCACATCATTACACGTATACATACCTGTCCCACATCATTTACACCTCCACATACCTGTCCCACATCATTTACACCTATACATACCTGTCCCACATCATTCACACCTCCACATACCTGTCCTACATCATTTACACCTCCATATACCTGTCCCACATCATTTACACCTCCATATACCTACATCATTTACTCCTCCAAATACCTGTCGCACATAATTTATACCTCCATATACCTGTCCCACAACCCATTATTGAGGGTTTTTTTTTTTTTAGAGAAATTCGCCAGAAAACTGACATGTCTTTATTGGGCAAATTGTGCTATTTGAACCATTCCAAGTGCTTGCTTATTTATTGGGAGGGGTGTACCAGAGGTTATGCACTGTCCTCTGATATGTATACTTTTTTAGAATTAAGGTTTCCCCTACCTTTTCACCAGCTCAGGAAGGTGCGTTTAAAAAAAAAAAAGCACATAGTATAGAACAAAATAAATGCAAGTTTTGCAGTGCGGATTCACAGGACTCAATTCACACCTAATTGAATTGACCCCTTATAGTGCTATGCGGATCACTGTCATGTTTACACACCTGGGGGTGTAACGCTGCATAGCCTGACACAAAGGCAAAACTTGGAGATGGGGTTCGGCCTTGCCAGCTCATCCCCAAAGCCATCGCTAGGCTCTACTGGTCATGCACAAGGCTTTATGCATGCAACTCAAGACTTTCCGTTCCAGAACCGCTAGACAGATGGGGCTTCAGTAGACATTTGCCACCTCATGCATGCCATGGAGAACACAGTGGGTGATGGACTGGTGTCCCCTAAATTAATAAATTAGAGGATGGATGCAGTCACCTCCTTAGAACGCAAGGTCAATGCTAACCACTACTTAGGGGGTCTATTTACTAAGCAGTGTTATGAAACAGAGTGAAAAGTGATAAGAAAGTGATAAGGTGCCAGCCAATATGCTCCCAACTGGCATTTTTCAAACACAGCCTGTGAGATGACAGTTGGGAGCTGATTGGCTGGCACCTTATCACTTTCTTATCACTTTTCACTCTGTTTCATAACACTGCTTAGTAAATAGACCCCTTAGTGGTGCTGAATGCTCATATTCAACCTATATAATAGCATTTCCCTCACGGCAGTTGTGGCTTCTCAGATGACAATGCCCCCATACTAAAGCACCTGTGCAGGTTACCCAGTGGTTGATGAGCATAACACTGATGATATCTGTATGTCATGCCCTGCTCGTTCACCAGATCTGAACCTAATTCCTGCATGCTTTCTGCACAATTACAGACATTGGTATACTGAATGCCACATGGCATCTAGGTAGTATTGGCTACATATGGCAAACCAGTACCCGATTAAGTGACTTTATATGTGTTTCCATTTTTGTAAATACATTTTCAAGTCTTGCATTATGTCCTTATTTTTACTGAATGTAACTGTTTACCACATTCATCAGTCCTATTGTTTGATACCCGTTATTAGCCATGTTTGTAAATGCTGTCAGACGATGATCACTATTTTACTTTGTGACCACAGTGATCCCGTTTCAGAGTTTGCATGCGCCAGATGCCTGCTTTATGATGCTGACTAGTCTGGTTGCCTGATGAAACTTGCTCTATATCGTGGCCCTCCCTCATTCTGCACTGCAGCCGTGCAGATCTGCATGGACAATATGATCTGCCAATACTTGCATCAGCATGTTTGGACAACTTCTATTAAGCTATACCTGTGGCTTATGTCAAATAAAGGACATTAAATCTGTTTTTCATTTCTATTATCTCATAGGGGTGATTTATAGTTGGAAACCATTGCTTGTCCCATAACATTTGTTGCACTGCATGCACACAACCTGTATTAGTATATTGAAGTGCTTACACAGGGTGGATCAGAATTGCAGAGGTAATGATAGTGGCATATTTGATCCGGACTCACTTAAGGTTGTACATAAAATGGGTGTAACTCTAAATTCTGATGTGAAAATGTAAGTGTGAAAACATATATTTGCGCATATGAATTGGGTAATGCTCTGTTCCCTTAGTGGTCATTATTTGCGTATTGTTTGGTCAGTGAGTTGGGAATATTGCCTTTACAATTTAGCTGGAGTTAAATGTAATTGTATTGCATCACCTTTTTATTTTAATTTAAGGATTTAATTTTTTTTCAGTTCTTTGCAAGTTTTTGATAATATCTGTAATTATATTGTAGTCCCTGTAACTCCAGACACCGGGTAGGTCAGAATCCCGACGCCGGCTTCCCGACAGGATTAGGATACCGGCGATACCTGTTGGTCCGTTTCCTAAACCTCCCCCTCTCCCTAACCCTGCCTACCCGCTGCCTAAACCTAACCCACTCCCCTTAGTGCCTAACACTCCAACTAGTGCCTAACCCTCCTAGTGCCTAACCTTGACTCTAACCCCAGTACTTACCGCCGGGATGTCGATGCCGGGATTCTGACAGGTGTCGGGATCCGGCGCCGCATTCTAAGCACCTGCATCCTGATTGTCGGTATTATGACTACATCCCCCTCCAGGCACCTATGTGACACTTGTATATCTCTGTGCGACTGAATCTGTATAGGAACTTGGCATGGAAAAAAGCAGAGGTCGTCGCATCGTATACAGATTCAGGCTCTGATATACTTATCAGATTAGTCGGTGCAGTCTCATCATGCATCTTGGTCGCATTGCATTGTGACTGAGACACATTTTTGGTCGAAAAAGACGTGAAAAAGATGCTTCCTGTCCTCTCACAGCTTGAGGTTGTTGGGAATCATATTTTAAACACCTAAAACTGACTGGAACTCTGTCCTCCAAGTTATTCTATACCTTGGACCCTTTATCTCACCCAGGACCGGTTTTACATATACGCTGGTTATGCAGTGGAGTAAGGCGCCGCCTAGAGGAGGGCACCCTGACCCTGCCGTGGCCAGTGACATGCAAAGCGGCCTTCGGGCAGACTGTCACCGATAAAGCTGCCTTCGCAGGCGCGCTGCAATGATCAGGTGGGCGCCTGCCGACGTCTCTGCCAGACCAGTCCCCCGCCACCAGTCCTCTGCTGCCGCTGTTAAGGACAGCCTTGAACCAGCAGGTAGATCCGAGTGGGGGGCTGTGATGGAGGGGGAGTGAGAGGGGCTGTGATGGAGGGGCTGTGAAGAGGGGATATGAAGGGCTGTGATGGAGGGGCAATGATGAGGGGGATATGGGGGCTGTGATGAGGGGATATAAGGGGCTGTGATGAGGGGAGTGAGAGGGGCTGTGATGAGGAGGATGAGAGGGGCTGTGGTGAGGGGTGCTGTGATGACTGGGGCTGTGATGAGGGGTGCTGGGCTGTGAGGGGCTCCCTGGGGGGTGGGGAATGAGTGAGCTGAGATGAAGGTCCACTGAGGGACACCAAAATCTATATCCACTTACAAAATAAAAATTGGCTTGGGCCGGCCCTGATCTCACCCTCTGGTAAGCACTGGGGTTAACTTATGAGCCATCTACAAGTCTGCAAATGAAAGAAACATTAGCTGTGCCATTTTCCTTAGGATGATGGCCAGTAATGATATAATGCTGAAAAACTTCTGTTCACTCTGGGATTTAAGCAGAAAAAACTGCTTGATTGCATGATGTCATCTGGCAATGCTGAGTGCACTTCATTCGTAAAGCTTAAATTTTCTGTGCTCTAAGCCCTGCGACCCATTGCCTGACTTTTCCGGACAGTGTAACATTGCATTGTTATATTATTAATATCGCGGGCTAGTTATTTGATGTGCATATACCAGAGTTGTGAGCAGCCGCGGAAGCCTGATTTACCCCCTTATGCTAATGCCAGACTCCATAGGGCTAATGTGAGGGTTTGTGTGCCTGCACAAGGAAACCTGTGCTAGCCATTGTTTTTACGCCAACCACAGCAGCCTCCATCATTAGTATGGGCACTTTCCCCAGCCCCATGCTAGGTGCAAGAGATCCATCAGAAACAGGCTTCTCTGCCTCAGAGCTTTTGATACAAGCTCACGACACTCCCATGACACTTCCCAAGTCAGGGCGATTTATGAGTGCTCGCATTGTCGACTCCAAGTTCCCACCTCGAAACCCCAATTTCACAGACCGATTCAGCCAAGTTCTGGCTGACTCAGAATAAGATGGACATATGCAAAAATTAGTTAATTCGCTGGTGTGCATGCAAAACACGCCATTTGCGTCCTTGCACAGAGAAGCATCCCACTCATATTCGGCACCAGAGTGACTGTCAGACAAATGAAATCATCCATAGACTTTGTTGAACTCTACTCTTGTGGAGATGCTTTTATTTTGACATCCTCTCTTAAAGATTTATTTAATTGATGTGGATGTACAGTTCAATTATTCCAAGGGAAGAGTCTTGTAATCCATGCTACATCCCACTATGAGAGAAGAGCTAGAGGACCACATCCATCGCACTGTGTAGTGGATGGGAGTTGTGTGTGAATGTGGCACATGACCGGTTTGTGCTAGCATTACCTGCCTACTTCAGATATTTAGCACTGGAAGCACATCTCTCAAGATGGCCACACACCTACCAATGTTCATCCAACTTACCAACTGTTTACCTTGTCTGACCAACTAACAGATCATGAAGTGTGCTCATAAAACCTAACCAGCGTTTTCATCAGAGCAGCCAAGTTCTCTCCAACTGAATGGTTTTGTTATGTTACAGAAGCAGATAGACACTTCTGCATGTAAAAACAGAAGAATAATAATAATAAAAAAAAACGTGAGGAATGGTTAAAGTGTGTTCTGGTGGGACCACCACCGTTTTTTTTTATTTTAAATCTATATATTTATATGTGAGAGAGTCTTTTCCTACTTCTGACAGGAAAATCATTCAGTTGGGGGAAGCATACAACTTAACCCTCTACGGTTATGATAATCATTTAGACAAGTTGGTCAAATCAAACATTTTTGATTTTACCAACTTATCTGAAAGAGCGTTTTTGAATGTTTTCCAGCATTTGCTCACACATGGCCGATTATCGCTTGCACCCACACATTACCCATTTATTGTTCCAACCAGCCAACTACTTGGCGGGTTGGAACGATAACTTAATGGTTTGTTTTATACAGTTGGTTAGTCTTGACTGAGCTGCAAAGTTAATGGAGGCCTTTGGCAACCTGCAGATGTACATACGTCTGATCTTAAATATGTGTCCTGATTATGTGAATTATTTAGCAAATAAAGGAGGTGGTGAGTGTGACTAAACATGACTCTGCTGATACGGGATGTAGTTATGAGACCGCTGGTCTCAATCCCGACAGTGTAATCCTGGCAAGGGATTTAACATAGGCATCGAAACACTGACGCCTATGTTAATCCCGACGCCAGACCACCGAGGACACCGGACCGATCGTCCTCTCTGCTGGGTAAGTATACACTTAGCCTGGGCATGGGGGGTTAGGTTTAGGGACTCTCCTGGCAGGGTTAGGTTAAGGGTGCGGGGAGGGGGGGGGTTAGGCATCCATGGGGGGGAGGTTAGGATTAGGCACCCCTAAGGGAGGGTTGGGGGGGGGGAAGGAGGGGAGGGTTAGGGTACTTACCTCGGGGTATTGGGCTTTTGAGCCGACGGGTTGCCGCTGTTGGTATTTGATCCAGCGGCTAAACAGCTGCCGGCATTACCTACCGATTCCACTGATACAGCTATTTACATGCTCATAGCGAGTTATACAAACAAGATTTGCCTGATGATTAAATATTGTGGTCAGTTGCTTCTTGCCTAACAATTGCATGTTGTTTCCTTTTTGTTTTACTTAATTTGTTTCTGAAAAAATATTTGCTCTATAATGTAGCAATCATTCAATTGTTTTCATTATGATCCTGGACAAATGGAAACTAATTGCTAATATTGTTTACTGCAGATTTAAGAGAGAGTTATTTAAGAACTTTGATTAATCAGCCAACTATTCAAAAACCACTGTTTTGACAGCAAAAATACAATTAGAAACACAGTACCATTAATACAGCCAGTCTTCAGCAGATTTTACCTTATTAAATAATTTCATTGTAATGTATGTGCCAATGGCTGCTCTTTAGGGAACAGGGGATTAAACCTTCCAAATGCTTCCTGTGGTTATTGCTAGATAATATGATGACTATGTAAAAACTACTGTATGATTCTGTATTACATAGTGTGTGTGTATATGTGTGTATAATTATGTGTGTGTGTGTATATATATATATAACAATGGGAATGACCGGCACTCGTGGACAAACAATATAACAACTGGCCCGGGTTCCCCTCCAGAGACAAGCTCGAATGTAGATATAGGTGATGGACGGAACTCCGGGACTGGTATAACAAAATCAAAGAGTTCTTTGATTTTGTTATACCAGTCCCGGAGTTCCGTCCATCACATATATATATATATATATATATATATCTCTCGAAAGGCAGCACTCCCAATACTAATGTGTTAAGTGCCGGTGCCCTCCTGGGTATCCCCAAATAGTGGATTCAATTAATAAACTGTAATAGGCGGCACTGGTTATGACATATCCAAGACACAGCCGTAAGTATTTCAATGTTTCGAGACTACTTTATTGTCTCAACATAATATATATATATTTTGGCAGTATGGTTAGAAATGTCTTGGTCAGCTGATAACCAATATCTATAAAGTATGTATGTGAGGAGCCGACCATGATGATTGTGCTACATGCTGTCATACACCGAACGACTGGGGTTTTACAGTTTAATCAGTTGATTTTGTGTGTGTAGCTCTAGACCTGTGAGATGGTGATTATAATGGATCACTGATTGATTGTTTATTCTTTCTCTTTGTACAGGTGTATATTATTAAGGTCACCTGGTCAAATGGCACCACTGAGGTCATCTACCGAAGATACAGCAAGTTCTTTGACCTGCAGGTGAGAAATGGACAGGGACTAATGTTGACCACTCCAGTCTAAACACGAATATTCTGTAATCTTATTACTATGCAAGTAAAACAACTAAACATAGGTTACCAAGTGTGGAACAAAGTTTGTTTTTTTTCGGGGGGGTGTGTGTGTGTGTGTGTGTATGTGTGTGTGTATGTGTGTGTGTGTGTGTATATATATATATATATATATATATATATGTGCGTGTGTGTGTGTTATTGTTATGGCGAGCATTAAAGGGGTTTTGAAGAATGCCTTGATTAATCCACCTGATTACATTTTTAAGTTGAAAAGAAAGAAAAAAGAAAAATGCAAAGGAAGGGAAGACTTTTTGGTTTGTTACTGTATATGGTACTACATTTACTGTCCGGGCATAAAAGAGGTGGTACAGTATGGGGGTATTGAGCTCCCAAACCTTTTAATACATGTTTTATCAGAGTGCAAGAAATGACTGACTTCAATTAAAGAAGAAAAACCGTAAAGAAAACACTGCTTACATCTGGTTATTATAGGTTGAGCTTTACAGAGGCTAATAGCAATAATTTATCTAACGCCAATATTTGGACCAAAGAGGAAAACCAAGTACAGTACCTATCACCTCCATATTAACCAGGGACTTGCGGTCAGAGTAGTCAGGGGAGGCAGAGCCTCCACTATCATACTCTCTCCCCTATCATACTCCCTGTCATGCTCCAGAGTTTTGATATAAAAACTGTTTTTATACATGTGTGCCTCCCCAGCCATTGACCTCACCGCACGTTACTAATATTAACATACTTTAAAATCACGGAAAAACTTTTAAAAGTTTTACAATGAGTCCAGTGAGTTCCATGGTTTGGAACTCCATTTAGGTGGGAAAAAATGAAGCGAGTCATCTTTAGTCATGTACAGTCCAGGGATGTAACTAGAACTTTGTGGCAGTTTTTAAGGGCCCTCCCAACTGTATACGTGTGTGTGTGTGTATGTGTGTATATATATATATATATATACACACACACACACACACACACACACACACACACACACACACACACACACACACACACACACACACACACACACACACACACACACACACACACACACACACACACACACACGTGCATAAATATTGGGACATTGACAGAATTTTCATATTTTGGCCTCTATTCACCACCACAATGGCTTTGAAATTAAACAAACAAGATGTGCTTTAACTGCAGACTTTCAGATTTAATTTGAGGGTAATTACATCCAAATCAGGTGAACGGTGTAGGAATTACAACGGTTTCTATATGTGCCTCCCAGTTTTTAAGGGGCCAAAAGTAATGGAACAAACTAAACAATCCTAAATCTAACTTACACTTTTTAATACTTTGTTGCAAATTCTTTGCAGGCAAGTACAGCCTGAAGTCTGGAACGCATAGACATCACCAGACGCTGGGTTTCATCCCTGGTGATGCAATTCCTGCTTGTTCTTGGGGCATTTTCCCTTCAGTTTTGTCTTCATCAAGTGAAATGCATGCTCAATTGGATTCAGGTCAGGGGATTGACTTGGCCATTGCATAACATTCCACTTTTTAGCCTCAAAAAACTCTTTGGTTGCTTTTGCAGTATGCTTCGGGTCATTGTCCATCTGCACTGTGAAGCGCCGTCCAATGAGTTCTGAAACGTTTGACTGAATATGAGCATATAATATTGCCTAAAACACTTCAGAATTCATTCTGCTGCTTTTGTCAGCAGTCACATCATTAATATACAAGGGAACCAGTTCCATTGGCAGCGATACATGCCCACGCCATTACACTACCACCACCATGCTTCACTGATGAGGTGGTATGTTTTGGATCATGAGCAGTTCCTTTCCTTCTTCATACTCTTCTCTTCCCATCCCTCTGGTACAAGTTGATCTTTGTCTCATCTGTTCATAGGATGTTGTTCCAGAACTGTAATGGCTTTTTTAGATGTTGTTTGACAAACTCTAATCTGGTCTTCATGTTTTTGTGGCTCACCAATGGTTTACATCTTGTGGTGAACCCTCGATATTCACTCTTGTGAAGTCTTCTCTTGGTTGTTGACTTTGACACATATACACCTACCTCCTGGAGAGTGTTCTTGATTTGGCCAATTGTTGTGAAGGGGTTTTTATTCACCAGGGAAATAATTCTTCTGTCATCCACCACAGTTGTTTTCCGTGGTCTTCCGGGTCTTTTGGTGTTGCTGAGCTCTCCGGTGTGTTCTTTCTTTTTAAGAATGTTCCAAACAGTTGATTTGGTCACACCTAATGTTTTTGCTTATCTCTCTGATGGGTTTGTTTTGATTTTTCAGCCTAATGATGGCTTGCTTCACGGATAGTGACAGCTCTTTGGATCTCATATTGAGAGTCGACAGCAACTGATTCCAAATGCAAATGTCACACCTAGAATCAACTCCAGACCTTTTACCTGCTTAATTGATAATGAAATAACGAGGGAATAGCCCATACCTGTCCATGAAATGGCTTTTGAGTTGATAGTCCCATTACTTTTGGCCCCTTAAAAAGTGGGAGGCACATATAGAAACCATTGTAATTCCTACACCGTTCACCTGATTTGGATGTAATTACCCTCAAATTAAATCTGAAAGTCTGCAGTTAAAGCACATCTTGTTTGTTTCATTTCAAAACCATAGTGGTGGTGAATAGAGGCCAAAATATGATAATCCTGTCAATGTCCCAATATTTATGCACCCGACTGTGTATGTATGTATGTATGTGTATATATATATTATATTATATTATATTATATTATATTATATTAGCTGGAGTACCCGGCATTGCTGGGGATTTTAAGAATGTTTGTTTACACATTGTCCTCCAACCAACCTCTCCTTAGGCAGGACTCACAAAAAGTGTAACAAACTTCCCCATAAACAGTCCTAAGGATTTCGAAGGAAGTAGGACCTGTAATGGTGTAAATCAAACTTTGGAGATAGAAGCATTCAAAATTTGTAGGATTTACAGTGTACACACGGCCAAGAGCTTCTGTTGCTCTGATACCAGGATGACCGTCTACAGCGACTCCCTGTTTTCTGCGCAGAAAAACTTTGGGAGAAGCATTTAATGTGTAATATTTTGGCAGCTCACAGTACAGCAGGGTCCTTGCAAAGTCATCATTTTGACACAGTTGGAAGAAAGAAGTAAATGTTGTTGTGTAATTTGGTATAGTCAGAGAGCCGAGAATGCTGCAAAGCCTGCTAAAGCTCTCTTCGATAATAAACATTAAGATCATGACAAAACATGACAACCCAAAACGCTTGCTCCGAGGCCCTACCCATATGCCGTGAGGCCCCACAATGAGTGCCCAACAAAAATTTGTGGTTTAAAATTAATTAAAAATGAACAGTAATTAATTTCGATTTAAACATTTTTTAGATGTCTCCGCCGTGTTTTAATACGCTCGTATGTAAAATGTCACAATCTTCGCTTGTAAACTGTGGATTTGTATAGAAAGACAGAAGGACACATTTTCGCTTTGACATAGTAGAGAAGATAGAAAAGAAAAAATAGTAGATAAGGTAAATCCTTTTGTAATTCCGTACCTGACCTGTTGAGAATGCTATGCAAAAATTGTGGTTTTTCATTGATTAAAAATTAACAGTAATTTTTATTTCAAATTTTTTTTTAGTTGCTCTGCCGTGTTTTAATACGCTCGTATGTAAAATTTCACGATCGTGGCTTGTAAACTGGATTTGTATAGAAAGACAGAAGGACAAATTTTCACTATTATATAGTAGATTTACAATAATCAGTTTCATGATGGCAGCAGTATTAAACTCTCATCACCTGTGTCTCAGACTCTACTCATTGAAGCAGCCTTTCTCTTGCTAACTGATGGACTCTGCTCCTGCACCACCCTCCCAGTCCTTCTTGCCCTCTGCCCGGAGAGGAGTGAGACTTGCGAGATGATAACATCATCATCTTGCGAGAAAGCTAGCTCTGCAGACTGTGGCGGTGTGGCGGGTGGAAGGACCGTGTCAGTGAATGACCCTACAGTCCACACCGAAACCCGCACCCCCCATCCCCGACCACTTGCCCCGCCACCAGGCCATTTGCCCGGGTAGCTTTAAAAGTGCAGAGGGTTGCTTGCTGGGCCGGCGGGCCCCATAGCAAGCGCTCCCCTTGCCACCACTATAGTTATGCCACTGGTACAGGCTATGCAATGAATGTGTGGGAAAAATGCCTCTACTCAGGGACAGATTTAAAAAATAAATAAATAGTAATACTTCTGCTAAAAAGATGTAATGCCATTTTTATATGTATCCTTTATTTTTTTCCCCATTGTAAAGACAGATACTTTTTTGTTATCATTTTATATCCCATTTCTTCCCTTACCAGGCCAATTTCTTTTTTTTATTGTTAATTGAATATTTTTCAATTATATTGTGGAAAGCTATTTTTTCCCACAGTCACTATGACCTGCTATCACCTCAAAATAGTGGCAAGTAGTTATTTTAAATATAAGGATGTCAAATTTTATTTATTTACAACCAGTTATTTATATAGCGCACACATATTCCGCAGCGCTTTTACAGAGAATATATGGCCGTTTACATCAGTCCCTGCCCCAGTGGAGCTTACAATCTATATTCCCTACCATATGCTCACACACCTACACACTAGGGTTATTTTATTCTTGGGGGTCAATTAACCTACCAGTATATTTTTGGAGTGTGGGAGGAAACCCACGCAAGCACAGGGAGAATATGTTCTTTATTTCTTCACTCAACCTTACACAATTACACACAAAGATAACTTCATCTTAAGTCCATCATTTAATCAGTGACTTGGCTATGCTTTATATTGGGTGCCAAATGCAATAGAAATGCAGTTAGCATCCTCCTGGATTGAGTCAAACTTTCTCGCCTATGGTGCAAAAAATAGAAAATAAATACTTTAAAAAAAAAAAAAAATAAGAAAAAAAAACTTTTTCTGTCTCTCCCCATTCCGCACATCGAAATCATGCCACTTACCTAAATTTACTACAAGTAATGAGACTGGTGTTTATAGGGGGAAGCCGACTGCCTATATACCGGCAGCCGGCTTCCCGACTGTCTTATCCCGGCAAGGGTGAAATGCTGGGCGTCTAGATGTAGATGCCCGCATTTCCCCGACGCTGGGAGACCGGCGCCCGGCATCACGATCGTAGTGATGCCGGGTGCTGCGAGCGGACAGCCGCAGGGGGGGGGGAGGGTTAGGTTTAGGGCTCCCGGGGGGGACTTAGGGTTAGGCACCCCCCCCGGGAGGGTTAGGGTTAGGCTAGGGGGAGGGAGGGTTAGGGTTAGGCACCCCCGGGGGGACTTTGGGTTAGGCACCCCCCCGGGGGACTTAGGTTTAGGTAGCGGGGAAGGGGGTGGTTAGGGTTAGGCACTTAGAGGGGGGATTATGGTTAGGCACTTGGGGGGGAAGTTAGGGTTAGGCACCCCTAAGGAGGGTTAGGGGGGTTAGGTTAGTGGATACGTACCTATCCACGATCGGGATTTCCAGCGCTGTCGGGCTTCCGGTGCGTCGCACTCTGCTCCTGTCGGGCTGCCGCTGACGGGAATATTCCTTTATAGGGTAGCAAGCATATGTGGAAGAGACAAATACATATTCTTCTACATTTCCTGATACTGTATGACTGACCTGACTGACTGTCTTCTGTAACCATTAGTATTGTTTAAGCCAGGGGGGGGGGCCACATCCGGGCCTTAGGGATCCCTAATAGTTCATGTTTTCCAGACTACCTGTGGATTTTTTAGAATGTTTCAGTTAGTAATGAGTTTACCTGTTGGCAGGGCTGCCATCAGAAATTGTGGGGCCCAGGACTGACAAAACAGACAGGGCCCCCCTCCCCCGATGTTTCTGCAACTCCAGCCCAGCAGCACCTCTCCAGTACCAGCCAGTCCCCCTTCTGTCTCTGCCAGCCAGCCCCCCCCCTGTCTCTGCCAGCCAGCCCCCCCTTCTGTCTCTGCCAGCCAGCCCCCCCTTCTGTCTCTGCCAGCCAGCCCCCCCTTCTGTCTCTGCCAGCCAGCCCCCCCTTCTGTCTCTGCCAGCCAGCCCCCCCTTCTGTCTCTGCCAGCCAGCCCCCTCTTCTGTCTCTGCCAGCCAGCCCTCTCTTCTGTCTCTGCCAGCCAGCCTACCCTTAAGTCTCTGCCAGCCAGTTTCCCCCCTTAGGTCTCTGCCAGCCAGCCAGCCCACCCCCTTAGGTCTCTGCCAGCCAGCCCCCCACCCTTAGGTCTCTGCCAGCCAGCCCCCGCAAGACATGACACCACCTCTTCAGGCTGGAATGGACGCTCCTCGTACGCTGCGAGCTGCGGCTTTTCCTCTGTCAGCAGCATGACACATGCACGCCGGCTCAACTTGCTAAAAAGGAAAAAAAATTATTGCACAGCGGCCGGCGGCCACAGAAGTACAAGGCAGCGGGCGGGCCCCCTGTCATTGCAATTGCACGGTGACGGTGGTACTACCCGTTGCTGGTGAGTGGATGTCAGACATGGGAGGGAGGAAGGGTGGCCATTTGGAGTGGACGGGCCCTTTTTCTCTGACTGTGTGTCCGGGCCCGGTACTAGAGTCCCGGCAGTCCCTCCCTGATGGAGGCCCTGCCTGTCGGCAACAAGGAGATCTGGAAAAGTTGAACTGTTAGGGGTCCTAAAAAGGAAACTGTTTGGTTTCCTTAAACCATGGGGGTTCGGCCACTCATGGTTTAAGGAAAACATTTTTTTATTCCATATTGAATCAGTGTTATTTGAAATATACTGTATTCCTAAAGTTAGGGAATGCTTAGAATTTTGTGTTCTAGATAAACTGTACATTGTATGGAGTTTTTAGTGATTTCTTATAGCTGCTGGTTACATTTTTATAGGCCCTGTTGTCGGAAAGTGCCTTCAATCTCGTTTAAGAGGAGAGGCAAAATATGCATAGATTATCTAAACAAAAGTAACAAAATGACAAAAATATACTTTGAACGGTTCTTTGCTTATTTTCATTGTAACTAATTGATGTCAGATTAGCTGTAAAACTCATTGCCAGCATGATTCAAAATACAGTAAAGAGGTTGTCTTTATCCGTGTGCAGTTTATAGCCTTAAACTACCTCTATATCTGTCCTCTGTGGGCTGACCCCACAACATCCTGTGCTCTTAGTCACTCTGCTGTAAGTGTTCCATCACACTGGGCTTTCCAGACTTGCTGTCACATAAACGCCTTCTGCAGCTGAGACAGTATCCAGGTTTTTTACTATAATTTGATTTCTCTTCCTCTCTAGTAACCACAGCATCCGCTGTATAGGTGATGTAAGTGTTTATCTTCTCTGTGTACCTCCCTATCGTGTTTGGTTTATATTAATGGCTTGATTGATAAAAGCCACCTCAATTTTAAAGTCTAGTGTAAGGGTGACTTTATAATGTTACCCTTCAATCTGGTGTCTTACTAATGCATCATTCACCCAATCCACTGAGCCGTTGAAGCCTCCAATGGTCCCCCCACTACTGCTAATCAAACACCCAGATTTATCAACGAGTGATATTCTTGTTATCCCTTGTTACTAATCTTAAATGGTGCTCCAACCAATCAGCTCCTGTCATTTTTCACACACATGACAGCTGATTGGTTGGAGCACCATTTGTGATTAGTAATGAGTGATAACAACAATATAACTCATTGATAAATCAGGCCCTCTGAGCATTAGATGAAGTATTACAAGCTGGTAAGAAACCAGATGTGATGATAGCAATGTAATCTTATCCTAATACAAGATTTAACATTTTCAGTGTTTTCGAAGTTGTCCATAAAAGGTGGAAGTTTCAATAGGTAATTTGGCTGATTCAGGTAAAATTGGCCAAACATTGCAATGAGCATTGACTAAAAACTACAGTATTAGAGTCTTAATTTTTTTTGCCACCAGAATTGCAATAATGCTATTGTATTGGCTCTATGGGGAGAATTCAACTGATAGCTGCAAGACATCATCGCAATGTCTGGCCGCGCACAGTACCGTTTCATATGGTAGGCAATCTTTGCTGATTTTCCTGTGCACCTCTGTATGGTGCAATTAAAAATGAGCAAAGATACTGTTCGCAAGGTGCCTTCGCTCAACTGTTCCCATCGCTCAGATATGTATTCGCCCCAAAGTTATCATGATTCTGCCTAACTGCTAAATCACCAGATCTGCCTCTTCATAACTACTCTCCCAGAACATCCGAGAGATTCACAAATTTTGTAGTCTCCATGGACTTGCGGAAGACTGGGTACCCCTCCTGCATTCTGCCTATTTTATTGTGTCCTCCAGATATGTGGCATTGCACAGTGGGGGGATGGGACCATGATTGCACTTTGAATCCTCTTACCACCGGCACTGACCAACGGCATCTTTCTACTTCAGGGTCCATAGGGTATCCACAGGATACCTTGGGGTATAGTTGTGACGTCAGTCGCAGGGCACCAAAGAGTTAAGCTTTCAGCCTCCCAGGATGCACTAGGTCCCCCTCCTATACCCCGCCCCCGGGCCAAGGCACCTCAGTTTAGTTTGGTGCCCGGCCGGCGTCGGGTGCACCTGTCGGAGTGGGGGCTAGAAGAGCCCCTGAAGCTTTCTTCAGTGCAGCTGTGGCTGCACATCTGGATGTACAGCATCCAGATGCTGTCTTCCCTACACCCCCGTCGGTACCAGAACGCCGGTACCGATCCGGGGATGCTGGTGAGCATCTGGGGTCACAGCTAGCGGTGACCCTAGATGTTCCGGACCATGGCCGGATCCAAGGGGGACAAAGGTAAGCAGCGGGGTCCCGCGGTGGGTCCCCGCTGGTCACATGGTCCTAAGTCCCCAGGCAGGGGGCTCCCTGGGGACTGGCTGCAGCGTGGAGCCAGGTACTGAACCTGCGCTTTCCACTACCCCCTGGGACAGCGGACCGCAGCAGAGCGATAGCGCTGCGGCGTCCCAGGGGTTAAATGCATGCCAGGGGAGCGCGCCTTCCCTGTCTCACAGCCGGCGCCTCCCCTGCTGCACACAGCCCTCTCTGCACTGTGCTGACTGGTCCTGTGTCAGCGCTCCTCCCCCAGGCCAGCTTCTCTCTGCTCCTCGGCGGCCATCTTCTCTGCAACGCATGGTGAACGCTGCTGGAAGCCTGGAAGGAAGCATCGTGGTCTGGGTCCCCCCGCATACCTCTCCTCCGCTGTGGCTCAGGTCTGTGTATGCAGCGCTGTGTCCTACCAGGCCCTGTGTCTGTGTAGTTGAGTGATCAGCGCTGTTACTGCAGGAATTGTTATTTCTCTGCATTGTATGTGACTGTAACTTTATCTTCTCAAAACTGTCAGCTTTATTACTGTCCCTGTTCTTTCTGCTAAAGCCCTTGCAGTGCGGTGCTGCAGGGTGGTCTCTCGCCTATTTAATACTTAATTGGTGAGAGAGGTCACATACGTGGTGCCATCATGTCTGAAAGTGATTTTCCCCTCCGGCTACAGTGTACCACGTGCAAAGTACCGTTAGCGGAGGGGGAGGGTAGCGCGGAGGGCCTTTGCCGCCAGTGTTTGTCCATGGCGCGGCCTATTACGGTTACAGCACCGGTACAGGAGCCGCCCTGGGCTTGTTTCGCTCAGGCGTTAACAGCTTTAGTGGGCCAGTTAGCTCCGCAGCCCGCGTTTACTCCGATGGGTTTGTCCCAGCAGTCTGTGGTGTCGTCACCCATGCAGGGGTTCCCACGACAATTGGTGGTACCCCACAGTCTCCCTATTTCCCCGCTCCCGGGTTCTCAGGAGCCAGCGTGGGTTAACTCCCTGACGAGTTCTGTACAGCACTTGTCGGATGTGTTGCAAGGGGAGTCTGTGATGCGGCCTCATAAAAGGCCGGTGGCGTCTCTGTCCGCTCCTTATGAGGATGACGAAGGGACGTCTGATGATGGGGAGATTCTGGATCCTTACGATCAGGAACCTCTCCATACTAAGGACGCTGATGCTAAGTCCAAAGTATATATTCCTGGACTTATTCGGGCGGTCCGCACAGCCTTGGTGATTGAGGACGAAGTTCCCCCAGCGGCTAAATCTAAGTATGCCTTTTTCAAAGATGTGAAGGGCGATGCCACAGTCTTTCCTCCTTCGGGTCAGTTGGTGGACCATTTAGAGGAGGCGTGGAAACAACCTGGCAAAAGATACCAGCCGCAGAGACGCCTGGCGGTGGCTTATCCGTTCGCGGATAATTATTTTGCTAAGTGGGAATCCCCTCCACAGGTGGATTCTCACGTGACCCGTCTTGTCCGTAGTGCCACATTGCCGATGCCATCCATGTCCTCCCTTAAGGATGCTACGGACCGCAAGGTAGAAATCTGCCTGAAGTCCGCTTATTCCCTTGCAGGGGGGGCAGCACGGCCGGCTATGGCCATTTGCTGGGTTGCCAGAACGATGGAGCGCTGGGCGGATTCATTAGAGGCTTCTTTTGAATCCGACTGTCCGGCCGAACAGGCGGAGTTGATTGGCAATCTCCGTGATTCGGCCACCTACATCAACGAGGCGGCTCTAGACATTAGTACTCTGGTGTCTAGAATTTCTTCAGCAGCGGTAGCTGCTCGTCGCACCTTGTGGCTGCGATCCTGGAAGGCAGACGCAGATTCCAAGAAAGGTCTGGAAGCATTGCCGTTTACCGGAGAAGTTCTCTTCGGTCCGGATCTGGATAAGATTGTGGCCACGCTGGCGGCAGCCAAATCTGCTTGTCTCCCGTAGGCCGCTGCTCCTTCTGGTTCTGGACCATCGTCCTTTCGGTCATCTAGGGCCCAGGGCAGGCCCAAACCACAGTCGTTTCCTCGACAGGCTGGCCCTAAGAAATCGGTCAAGCCCCGGAAACAGGCATGGAGTACCAGACGTCCGGCCCCCAAGCCAGATGACAAGCCTGCGGCCTGCCGGTCCGGGCCTCCCTTTGGGGGATCCCAGGGTGGGAGGCCGCCTGCTGCAGTTCTCCCGGTGTTGGTCGTTCACTACGACAGACACTTGGGTTCTGGAAGTGGTCTCCCACGGGTACGCCCTCTCCTTCCGGCACAGACCCCCGGCTCGATTCTTCACCACGGGTCTACCATCAGACCGGAACAAGGCTACGGAGCTGCTGAAGGTATTGCACACTATGCTCCAGGCTGGAGTTATAGTGCCTGTTCCATTCTCCCAGAGGGGCCAGGGTTTCTATTCAAATCTATTTTTGGTACAGAAACCCAATGGGTCATATCGTCCGATTCTCAACCTCAGAGCACTCAACAAGTCTTTGCGGGTCCCGAAGTTTCGGATGGAGACCCTACGGTCCATTATTCTGGCGCTGGAACCTGGGGACTATATGGTGTCATTGGACATACAGGACGCTTACCTGCATGTCCCTATTCTTTTGCGCCATCAAGAGTTCCTTCGGTTTGCAATCCGCAGCGACCACTTCCAGTTTCGGGCGTTACCTTTTGGCCTGGCGACAGCACCACGTGTTTTCACCAAGGTGATGGCGGTCATGGCGGCTTCTCTGCGGCTGCAAGGAGTCCGCAGGTTGCCGTACTTGGACGACCTGTTATTGGTGACAGGATCTCCAGAGCTCCTGTTACACCACTTGGACCTGACCATTGCACTGCTGCAACGGCACGGCTGGCTAATCAACTGGCAGAAGTCCACTCTAATCCCGTCTCGGAGGATTCTGCATCTTGGAGCCTTATTGGACTCGGGACAGCAAAGGATCTTCGTGACGGAGGACAAGATCTCTGCTTTACAGTCAAGGGTGCGCAGTTGTCTGCACAGCCGCCGGGTGTCCTTACACTCGGCGATGAGGTTACTGGGCTCCATGGTGTCGGTGTTCGACATGGTGGAATACGCCCAGTTTCACTCCAGACCTCTGCAGCACCTGATCCTGTCCAAGTGGAACGGGCTGCCTCAGTCTCTGAAGTTCCAGACGATTGTGCTCACCCCGGAGGTTCGCCTGTCCCTTGCGTGGTGGTTAAAGACGACCCACCTCAACAAGGGACGTCCGTTCTGGGTTCCAAATTGGGTCCTGTTGACAACGGACGCCAGTCTTCGGGGCTGGGGAGCAGTTTCGGGTCCACACTTGTTCCAGGGCAGGTGGACGCCGACAGAAGCGGAGCTTCCAATAAATATCTTGGAACTCCGTGCGGTCTTCAATGCTCTCCTGCAGGCACAGCGGTTTCTCCAGGGTCACCCGGTGCAGGTCCAGTCGGACAACGCTACCACCGTGGCCTACATAAACAGGCAAGGAGGAACTCGCAGTCGGGCGGCTCTCGTAGAGGTCTCTCGGATCCTGGTTTGGGCGGAGCGCAATCTTCCGGCCATATCAGCGGTCTTCATCCCGGGAGTGCTAAATTGGGAGGCGGACTTTCTAAGTCGCCAGGACTTTCATCCAGGGGAATGGTCCCTGCACCCGGACGTTTTTCAACTACTGGTGGACAGGTGGGGTCTTCCAGAAATCGACCTCATGGCGTCCCGGCACAACATCAAGTTGCTGGTGTACGGGTCTCGCACAAGAGACGAAGGGCGTCTCTGGTGGATGCTCTGTCCGTCCGGTGGACGTTCCGGTTCGCATACCTGTTCCCTCCGGTCTCCCTTCTTCCACGGGTAATCCGGAAATTCAAACAGGAAGGAGGGACGCTCCTGTTGATAGCTCCCGCGTGGCCCAGACGGCACTGGTTCTCAGACCTTCAGGGTCTGTCCGTGGACAGTCCTCTGCGGTTGCCGCTACAACCGGACCTTCTGTCTCAGGGTCCTTGCCTTCACCCGGACCTGACTCGGCTGTCTTTGACGGCGTGGCTGTTGAGACGGCCATGCTGAGGTCCCGGGGGTTTTCCAGCTCTGTGGTGCGTACCATGTTACGAGCTCGGAAACCGTCTTCCGCGAGGATATACCATCGCGTGTGGCATACGTTCTTCCAGTGGTGTCGACCGAGAGGTTATGCACCGCGGGAGTTTCGTCTGTCTCGGATTCTCGCCTTCCTGCAAGCGGGACTAGATCATGGGCTTCGCCTTGCTTCTTTGAAGGTACAGGTTTCGGCCCTATCTGTCTGGTTTCACCGTAGGATTGCTACAATCCCGGATGTGCGCACCTTTATGCAAGGTGTTCTCCGTATTCAGCCGCCCTTTGTTCCACCTGTGGCGCCTTGGGATTTGGCTGTGGTCCTGAGGGCTCTCCAAGGACCGCCGTTTGAACCACTGGGCTCAGTGGATATTAAATGGCTAACAGCTAAGACTGTTTTCCTTCTGGCCATTGCTTCGGCCAGACGTGTTTCTGAGTTAGGGGCTCTTTCTTGTAGACCCCCTTTCTTGGTTTTTCATGGGAACAGGGCAGTGCTCCGCACTCGGCCCGAGTTTCTTCCCAAAGTTGTTTCCCAGTTTCATGTTAACGAGGAAATAGTTGTTCCGGCCTTTAACTCACCGGGTCTTTCCGTGGGTGAGGCCTCTTTGGATGTTGTGCGGGCCTTAAGGACTTATGTTGACCGCACTTCTTCGTTTAGGAAGTCGGACGCTTTGTTTGTCCTCTATGGCTTCCGTAAAAAGGGTTGGCCTGCTTCAAAGCAAACTTTGGCAGCCTGGATCCGTATGGCTATTTCTGAAGCTTATCTTCATGAAGGCCTACCGGTCCCTCCTTCTCTGAAGGCTCATTCCACTAGGTCTGTGGGTCCTTCGTGGGCAGCTCGACGTGGTGCCTCGGCAGTTCAGATCTGCAAGGCTGCTACGTGGTCTTCTGTCCATACCTTCGTGAGGTATTACAGGTTTGACACCTTCGCCTCTCAGGATGCTTCCTTCGGGCGGCGGATTCTCCTTTCTGCACAGGAGCGTCCCCACCCTTAAAGGATACTGCTTTGGGACATCCCCAAGGTATCCTGTGGATACCCTATGGACCCTGAAGTAGAAAATATGAGATATGGTAAGAACTTACCCTTGTTATCTCTATTTCTACGAAGTCCATAGGGTTCCACAGGACTCCCGCCCTGTCGCACCTGTGCTGCAGATGGGCTTTGCTCTGGTCACCGGTTTTCCGTCTCCCTCTGGTGAGAATGTGATTCTTGTATGTGTCCAGATCTTTGTTCTCTCTCTTCCTTCTCCTCCTCCGGCCTATGGCTTGGTAACTAACCGAGGTGCCTTGGCCCGGGGGCGGGGTATAGGAGGGGGACCTAGTGCATCCTGGGAGGCTGAAAGCTTAACTCTTTGGTGCCCTGCGACTGACGTCACACCTATACCCCAAGGTATCCTGTGGAACCCTATGGACTTCGTAGAAATAGAGATAACAAGGGTAAGTTCTTACCATATCTCATATTATCCTCTGGGAGCCTCAGGAGAAGAGATAATGAAGGTCTGCAACTATGGATCTGCCAGTTTGGCTTCTAGTAGTATTTGAGAGGGTATTAAAATGTTACTTTCTTTAGTATAGAGCCAATAAAACATGTTTAATGCTGGAGATGGAAATACCAGAGATGAAGGAAATAGGCTGTGGTAACAGGTGATAACTGATTGGTTATTTATCATTCAATCTATTACAGCACATAATCTCCAATCTGCAGCGCATATCAGTTATACACCCAGTGGCTGATCTTGCCGCCATCCTATATAGGGGTCTATTTATTAAGACCTAGAGAGAGATAAAGTGGACGGAGATTAAGTACAAACCAATCAGCTCCTGTCACTTTACAGGCTGTGTTTGAAAAATGACAGGAGCTGATTGGTTGGTACTTAATCTCCGTCCACTTTATCTCTCTCCAAGTCTGGACCCCTTAGTGCTTGTCCTCCCACAATTAGTACTTTTTCTTTAATTCAGTTTTTACCAGGCAATGCTTATCAGCTTTTTGATATCAACAAGCAGAAGTCTATAATACTGCTTTTATACCTAAATTCCGGGTCTGGGTTCCAAACCGTATCAGACCCAGAATTTAGTTGGAGTCGACCCTGGATTTTCCTGAGTCGGCGCTGATTACGCCAGTGCCAGGTCTGCAGTGACCCGGCATTTTCGGCATTGAAGTGGACGCTTGGAGATGACGTCATCTCCAAGTGCTACTGAAGCTGGCCACCGGCAGGCATGCGGCACGATCCAGGTCATCGTGACCCAGATCGCGCCGTTTACACTGCAGGGTTTCAAGGGTTATTCCTGTGTAAAACCCTGCAAGTTACCTGGGTTGGATTGCTGGGTCACTAAACCCGGGAATCCAATCCAGTCCCCTTTTACTCCAAGGAGCTACCCGGGTTAACCCTGCAATAGCTCTGGTGTAAAAGGGGTTTTAGTGATGATGTGTGTTTAGTACCTGCTGTAATTGACCACTATAGTTGTTTATCAGCTGCATAGCAATAATTGCTTAGGCTGTGACATTTGTGGGAATAGGTGTCGAGTGGTTAGCAGTTAATATGAATGGAACATTTTACATGGCCCTTTTCTCCAGTGTTAATAAACAGAGATTTAGTTACCAGGAAGAGATCTTGCTTGATGACAACTGTAAGTTTTGGAATATTCTAACTTCCGTGTACAAGGAAATGGTCTCACAGCTGATGGCAACGTTATATTATTATATTTTAGAAATCTGATGGCTTTAATATTTAAATATAGTAGTAAGAAAATAGATTTATTACATACACATAACATACAGAATGCAGCTATAATAAGCAAGCTTGGTGATTCAGATTTCCCAACTGGTGATTCTTACTGGCATGCTAGCTCAGCTTCACTGGGCTCTGGACACTAATTACATCCACGGTAATTGCCTGCTCATTATAGGAGTTTTGCTGCTGAAGGATTAAACCGTTAGGAAGTGACTAGTTACAGGTCAGAGAGTCTCAGGGCCTACTTCCTCCCTGTGTTCTATTACTTATACCACACTTATTGCCATGCGCTATTAACTCTCTATTGTTCTGGTAACTTTACAAGCTCTTCTGATAAGCAATTTCCTGCGCTGGGATTCCTCCTCTGTGGTTTTGTTTATTGATGTCCAGACATTAGGCTCAATAACGGATATACCATTCATAATGTGCCATTACTAAAGTCACAGTAACGTGTAAACATTATTAGTGTGGTAATTAGCCTTTTAAATCTATTTTTAAAAAGACACCTCTCCAGGGCTGTTTGAGAAGACATAACAAACTATTTAACTTTCTCATTTTTTCAAATGCAGTGCGTTCAAGCACTTGGTGTTCTCTCTCCAGGCAGTAAATTCTGGCAGTTTCCACCTCCCAATAAGTAACTTGCACAAACTCGCGCACACAATCTGTGTAAGAGGGATAAGCCATTTCACATACAGTATAAATTCTAAGGCCATTTACCCTATACCTGTAAACTGATGTACACCAATTATATCACACAGCCTCCATTCCTACTTCCACTTTACTTCCCCCCCCCCCCCTATTTCACCAATCAACACCATGAATATCTTCTCTGCTACCCCATCTCACTCAGTGTCTACATAATCCCTTCCCCCACCACCTGTTTCAACCCCTTCCTAGTCTCCTCCACCTCCCCCTCTCGCCCCTTCTCTGTCTTCCTTCCCCCCCCTTCTGCCTCTATCCCTCCCTCTCCCATTCCTCCATTATCATTCACTTCTGTCCCACCATTGTCCTACTACCTCATCACTAAACTGTGCTCCCTCCCTTCTCTCCCTGTCACCTCTCCTTACCTTCCATTGCACATTGCATTAAACTCCCTCCTTGCCCACCACCTGCAGTTTCCATTCCTTGCTCCACATAACCTTGGGGCTACTGATAACATATCCTACTGATAACATACCCTTATCCTCCCAGCTCAACTCACTCTCCCTATTGTTTCTCTCTCTCTCTTGCCCTAACCATTTTTTTCCCAGTTCAATGTCTCCCTTACTTCAGTTCTTGACTCTGTATCTCCAGCTGTCACTGCTCACCTTTGCAGATCCACGCCTCAACCCTAGCATTCCAAATGCCCCAGATACCTGCAAAAGTGTTCATGAACCTCCGAACGACAGTGCAGGACATTGAGCTCCAATGCAGACTTCCTCCATTTTAAATTTATGGTGTCAACCTACAGTGCTGCCCTTTTTCCTCTTTAAACAATCTAATTTCAATACCCTTATATCCTCCCAGTCCTCCAACCCCTGTCGTCTCTTCGCCACATTCAACTCCCTCCTCTACCTCCCCTCCTCGCTCTCCTCCCTTGACTTCGCCACCCACTTCACATCTAAAATTGAATCCATACGTCAGGACATCACATCTCACCAGACCCTCTGCACCCCATATTCTTCTTTCCTAGCCTGACTTTCCTGATCCTCCCCATCCATTTTACCAACTCTAATTTCTTTCTTCCCAGTATCTGGTAGAAACATAGTGATGACCCTAATCCGGTCCTCCCTCCCGATTCCACCTCCCCCTTGACCCCATCCCCTCTTGTGTCCTCTACTCCCTCTCTCCTGTAATCTGTTCCCATCTTGCCCATCTCTTCAATCTCTCTCTCTCATCAGGCACTGTCCCCTGTGCATTCAGGCATGCCCTTGTCTTCCCAGTTCTTAAAATCCCATCCTTGATCCTGACAGTCTCTCTATAATTACCTCCCCATCTCTCTCCAACTCCTTTTGCCTCCTGTAAAAGCTGGTGCATAAGGCTTGGCTAGGCTATGTATAATACAAAATGGATTCCAGATACTGCTAAAAATTCATAGCACTTCCTAATTACCTTTCACTGCTTCTCTACCTAAGCAATTTCCAGGTGGGCTGCGCTCTACAGTCCTGCAAATGTGTCTAGGACATGCTCTCAGTGCCTTGAGAATGGTTCTACCTTCCCTGCATTTATTAAATTTTCCCCTAGTAATTAAACAAACTTATCTGCGCAGTTGTTACTGCTAGAATTCTAATTGAAGCTGTATGAAATATTATGCGTTGCCAACTCAGTAGTTATAGGAATAAGAGCGAATAAGAATATAGTGGCATTTGTAGAACAGTCATTATTTATTAACGCTTTGAGAATGAATAATTGACAATGTGTTCTAAAATGGTTTCTTTTATTTTTAGACAAATATTTTACTGTGTTTTGTCTCTAAGACCTTAAAATGATGCTTCAAGAGTTGTCACTGGATGTGGAGAATGTTTAATGAAGACAAGTGTGAATATGTGGTTAAGCTATATTTCCTCTTGAAGTGATCTATAGAAATGACAAAATTCTACTTTTGAGAGAAGTAAAAACAAGTAAAGTATTTAGTGTATTAAACATGGTAAAATACAGAACCACATTATTTTAGTGGTTATTTTGAGTAGAGATGAGTGGTTCGGTTCTGCTTAAAACCGAACAGATCCAAACTTTGGGGGTTCGAGGCGAACTGAGTTCTGGCTCGAGTCACTTTGAGGGTTTCACATAGAACTGAGGGCCTGTTTCAGAGCCGGACGCTCTGACAGAGCGCTCTCTCTGAATCAGGGCTGTTTTTTTTATAGCGGCCTCCTGGCCACTCGCATAGCTGTGAGTGACCACCCACAGCTATAGCGAGCGGCCAGGAAGATGGTCGCGAAGGTCAAGACCTCGCGACCATCGGGCTTGCGACGAGACCCTTGTGGTAGGGTCTCATTGCCTCAAGCCCTAGAGTGCTTTCGGCTCTAACAGAGCCGAAAGCACTCCAACTGACATCACTTGTGATGTCAGTGGGGCCAGCCCCAGACTGTAGGCGTTCCCATAGGAACGCCTCCGTCGGGGCAGCCACGCCCCCGGCCCGCCCACTAAAGACGTGCTATCACTCAACATCGACAGCACGCCCCCTTAGGTATGAGAGTGGTACGATGGTGTGCACTGGGCCACCATCGACCCGCTTGCGAGCGGGTCTGAATCAAGCCCTGAGTCCCGGCTCGAATCACTTTGGGGATTTCGCATAGAACCGTCTCCTAGCTCTGGTCTTCCCGCAAGTAGCATATTGAATCTGAAAACTGTATCTCACGTGTATTTGATTGCATGTAAGTCCCTTACTCATGATTTCGGGTGCAAAAATTGGTCAAAATTGACTGGAGATGAATATTATTGATGATATTAATACTATAGGAACAAAAATAGGTCCAAGTTACATGATTTTAGCTGTTTTTATAAATTTTTTAGAGAACCATTACGGTACCAAAACTCTTGAGGGGTGGTTTTGGCAAAACCAAAACATGGGGGTCTGCACACATCTCTAATTTTGAACCCACGGAATTGAGTTACCTGATAACAAGTGATCGTGGTCACCCGAAATAGCACTCGGGCAGAATAAAGAATGCCCCATTTCTATTGTCAGGGCTGTTCTGAGAAACCCAAGAGCCCCTAACCTATGATGATCAAGGGACTTTTTAACCCGGACACTTGTAGACAATCTTAATTAAGATGCTCTCCTTTAAGAGACTATGGGGCCTATACATCAACCGATAAATGGCCCGGTAACAATGTGGAAACGCTAGTGTCCGCATATTTAGGTTACCGGGCTATTCACTATCAGGGGTCCGATGGGACCCCATGATATTCAGCAAACTCTGAAAACTGTTTTCAGAGTTTGCTGCTGAGAACAAGTGCCATCTTCAGATGGCGCTTGCTCTCGTAGCCCTGCTCCTTCCTATGGGAAGGATTTCCAGGGATGCGAGGAGGGATCCGTGGGACCCCTCCACCGCCTCCTCACTACCTCCCCGGTGGCTTTGCACATGCGTGACCCGAAGTCACACATGCGTAGGCGGGACGATGGGGAGGAGGTAAGTAATGCAGCTACATCTGTAGCTGCAATACTAACCTAGGGGACAGCTGCTTTTCAGTGCGGCTGTCCCCGCTCCGCAGCAATTATGAATTGCTCCAGTGTCACGTTTTTACTTAAGTATGTCTCACAGAGAGTTCAATACTTCATCATCGGAGGCCGACAGCACCACCATCTGTTTTAACCCAAGTGTGCTGTCTTGGAGTTTGACACCTTCCTCTCCTTCAAACCTCACATTCAGTACCTTTTTGAAAGTTCAGCCGTTTCCATCTCAAAAATATCTCCAGGCTCCTCTTCAGTACCCAATTCAAATTTCTCACACTCATTTATAAAGCCCTCACCCAATCCTTTTTTAATTACATCTCTGACCTTATCTAACTTTTACACTTCCGTCAGCCCATTTCGCTCCACAAATGAATGCTGCCTCTCCTCCCAACTAATCAGTGCCTCCCAAGATTTTGCCCATGCTACTCCCAGCTTCTGGAACTCTATCCCTTTTACCTATCAGACTCTTCACCTCTCTACAAAACTTCAAATGAGCTCTCAAGACTCACTACAGTACTTCATCAAAGCCTTCCAGCTCTCATCCTAGCCCACTGCTCCGTCTTCACTGTTCCTCCACTCTGTGTCACCCCTCTCTGTCTGCCCCTCCCCTTTAGACTGTAAGCCCTCACGTGCTGGGCCCTCTTCACTAGTGCTTCTCCATCCCTCACTTATACCATTGTCTCCTCCTCACTGCCTACAGCAGGACCAGATTAAGGCGGGTGGGCATTGCTCTTTTTTTTCTTTTTTTTTTTCCCCCTCCTGGCACTGATCCCATCATCAAAAGCATTTAATCAGACACATAACTGCCACAGCGGGTGTGGTATTACGTGCAACATGAGTGTCCACATGATCATAATGCCGACATTGACCATGTCAGCTTTCATTATGTAGACACTACATGTCCTTGTTGGCCCAGCGGTGACTTACCTTCTCCCGACAGCTGCAGCGGCTTTAGTGACATCTTCCGAGGCCCTAGTAGTCATGTGAATGTGACTTCCGGTGCAGACATCTGATTGAACAGTGGTTCCAGTAAGTATTCTCCCACTACTAATCCTTTCCCCTGCCCTCCCCCACCCATAAGTGAACTCACAAGAAACACCTCAGCGCTAATGAGCCAGTAATTCAAATACCAGTGCAGCAGTGTTAAAAGAGGTGATTGCCAACCTCACAAGCATATACAATAGAGAAAAGAAACTGCGCTCTGATATTTATGTTGGGACATAGGAACAACACATTGATATGTTAAAAGAATTTAATGCTTAAGATAATAATAATAACAAAAAACAAAAACACATGATAGACACAATAAATATGACAAATTAGTCAGCCTGCTAGAAGCTCATAAAGGTAAGTAGCAAACAGGAAATTGAGAAGCATGCAAATATAGGAGTTGATCAGGCTCCCAGATCTATACACACTCTCCTGTGGTAGTGACTACACCATATACCTGTATAGGTGTGGGCTATATAATGCTGTAGCAAGTGAGTTTAATAAGGCACTAGTAAAGCCTGTAGCCACTGATTCCCAACAATGTATCAATGATGATATTAGTGGAACCCGTTGAAAAAATGCCAGTTTTGTATCAAAGTCATAAATGATGTGGCCAGTCTCAAGCGTGGATAATGAGGCTGACCATGAAGTAAGCCTGTATATAGCGCGTAGAAAAGTACCCTATTGTGCAATAGACAGTCACGCAAAATTCTGCTGGGTACTTAAATATTTGAGGCTGTCAATAAGTACCTGTAGATAGGGACCATGCCGTCCTTTACACAGAGGAGATTGGAACTGAGAATTGTCAGTGCAGTTCAGCAAGATGTGCTAAGTAATGATGTCCGACAGGTCTGCAAACCGCTTGTTTTTCTCTTGTTCGGCGTCGGCACCCGTCCCGTGCTTACAGCCGCCGGGACCTCTGTCAGCAGCCACGTGACTCAGGTCCGTATCTGGAGTGGACACCGGAGGATGCTGATAGGGTAATGGTCTAGCGGTGGTTCAAATCTCACAGGAAAAAATTGCAGGCTAATTTTCAATGTAGCGGCACCTGGTTCCAAATGGGTAATAGCTTCAGTGGCTTATATGGAGAGCAGAAACGCGTTTCGGCTACTACTGTAGCCTTTTTTCAAGCTGTAAAGAATTGTTGGGAATCAGTGGCTACAGGCTTTACTAGTGCCTTAATAAACTCACTTGCTACAGCATTATATAGCCCACACCTATACAGGTATATGGTGTAGTCACTACCACAGGAGAGTGTGTATAGATCTGGGAGCCTGATCAACTCCTATATTTGCATGCTTGTCAATTTCCTGTTTGCTACTTACCTTTATGAGCTTCTAGCAGGCTGACTAATTTGTCATATTTATTGTGTCTATCATGTGTTTTTGATTTTTGTTATTATTATTATCTTAAGCATTAAATTATTTTAACATATCAATGTGTTGTTCCTATGTCCCAACATAAATATCAGAGCGCAGTTTCTTTTCTCCCCCACCCATAGCCTAAAGGTACGTATCCACTACACGAGAGTGGAACTACTGTACGTTTACAACATTGTAATCATTCAAATGTTCTTCATCCTGTGCAGTGGATATTGTGCCCACACTGAACGATATATTGTTCAGTGCAGGCACCCTCTCTCATCCCCTGAACATGCACAACCTGACTATCTTGTCAGGTTGGCCTGCATGTTCAGGCGATGACAAATGCCGACAATGACCAGCGGGAGCGCGCATCGATGGTTGTTACCAGCATAATTACTGCACGATTAATGAGCGATTGAACGATAACGATGTCGTAATCATTCAATTGCTCATTTTTTTTTTATTTTGTGCAGTGGATACGCGCCATAACTCTGTCTCTCCCCCTGGTGCCTACTGCTAACTTTCCCATCCCACAGCCTATGCCCTAAGATTGACATTCTGACAATGTTGCCATCATAACTGTTGACATTGTGGAGTCAACATTGTTAATGTCGACCTAATGATTACATCTCGCCATAGCCACCTTTAACCTCTCCTACCGCATTATACAATATATCTATGAATTATGAGTTTCAAAATTTACCCTAAGAACCTACTGGTATGCAATAAAAATACGTTCTGGGTAATTTGTGTAATTGGCCCCATACATCAGATTCCGGGGTCGGAGCATCAGTGAAATCAAAGATGTTGGCTTTCCCTGATTTGCTGTTTCCGACCTAAATATGATCAGGATTGGCAAATCTGGGATATTTAACATTAAGAATTTTCCCAATTTTCACACGGATTGGCGATCAGTGGCCGCTGGTTGGATTGGGAAATCAGGAAAACGGACACCTGATGTATGGGGCCCGTAAGTGTCATTTGTAGCTTAGGCAAATCTGACATTTTAGTGGGCTAATCAATGAGATCATTACTTGCTTCTTTCAGTCAGTAGTCTAGAGAATACAGAATGAAACAGTGCACTCCATAATACAATAGATTTTATTTAAAAATAAATGTAGGATATAGATAACAATATCAATACTGACTAAACAGCCATAAAATGCTCGAGGCTGCCTGGTTATCACTAATGATTCTGAGACTGGTGAACGTCACACACTGCTCTGCTACCAGCCATGCAAAGAGTGAATGAGAAGCTTTACATGTAGTAATGTAATAAAACGACTGTGAAATAGTATGAAAGACTTCAGGGCACTGTGTGGATGTAAAATGTCAGTATAAACTAACACTTGAACACAAATTGAAATAAGGTCCCTCAAGTGCTTTCTTTCATACACTGTTTTATTATTACACTAATGGCACCATTGGAATAGCACCTGGACTAAACCTTTGGTGAGTGTCCTTCATTCTTTTTGCTGGCAATAACATCCTAAAGTCAACGCAATTCTGCGGTGAGATAGAGACAGACAGAACACTAATTTGTGCAACATCCTAACCGGAAAATAAAATTCCTACTCTGCAAGAAAGAGGCTCGAAGAAGGTGAAAAAATAAAAAATCTTTAGAAAAAGTATATATATATATATATATATATATATATGTGTTTTAACCCTTTAATATCGAGGCATTTTATATGTTCTAGATCAGCTTTATATGCCGTTACATACAAAAATGGGGACATCTTTATGTTCCACTTTTAAATTGGTCTCCTTATCTGCATTGTACTTTGCATCAACTGAAACCTATGCATGGTAGTCCAGTTCTCGCTCATGAAACAGAACGGAAATCCCCATCCTGAGCCCCCGTCTTTTTTATGGATCGCATTAATGTTCTGTGCTTCTACTGTACATTGCCTTGTTTTCATCACTGTCTTCTGTATCTTGATATCTACTGCAATTTCACTGTTCTGGTAAGACCATCCTTTCAGCAGATTATATTTCCATGTACTGTACACACAACACTATGTCATGGGGGACATGTCTGATTAGATAGTACAACACAACTTGGTGTCTCTCGTTATTGCTAACAAACTACAATTACATCAATGCTCATCAGCAAAAGTTTCACCCTTCGCAAAAGCATTGGCACATTATTACAGTAGATGAAAAGCCTTTAGTGTTCTGTCCAGTAATAGATGAGTCCTATTATATACTGTAGCATTAGCTAATCCTTAAAGGATCTTTATTAAAAAATGATTATACTTCTATTTAAATGAACAGAACAATTTTTTTCTTTTAAGATTTTTTCTTTACCTGTAAAATAAAACACCATAATTAAAAAACCAACATATTTTTTTAGTCCTATTAAGATTGTTAATATAGTTTAAAACTGTGCATTACATAATGCTTGGAAGACCGGTTGTGAAAGATGGTGGTCTATACTTCGGTCCTTTCCTGTGGATATCAAAAAAAGCTCACTCTAAGTTACACGTTTTATAAAGCATGCGCCCTTCTTTCAACAAAAGTTAGTTTAGTGGTGTTGGCAGTGCTCTGGCTACACAATAGCTTCATTAACCATTAGCTCCTGGCCTACCCGCACCAGCCCAGCTCCACCCTGTGCTCCAGATACTTTTCACAAGCTCCAGAGCTTTTTTTTTTTTTTTTTTTCTTTTTTTTTAGGCTAGCAGATAGAAGATTAGCTGCAGAACCTGAGCTCCAGTTACCTGCTCTCCAGTGTGAGAGTTTCAGATCTTAATCCAAGTCACAACTCCTGTTCAGATGTGTTTGCTGTTGTGTCTTCTGTGACACCTTCATGGTTATGGCTTTTGGTCAGACACAGAGCTGTAGCTCACACTTTACACCATAAATGGAAACAAAAGTCTCCTCACATGCCATGTAATGGAGATATAACATAGGTGACATGCTGCTCACACCTAGCTGATGTATTTAATGGACACCATGCCATCTACTTCACAAGTTACTGTAGTGTAATTCACTTGTGCTCATTTCATTCTTGTAGTTTACAGTAATCATTTTCTTATCACCTCAATTATCCTCACACTTATTATCATATATTTATAGTTCTTGTCTTAGGAGATATGTAATGGTAGTCCCCACTTATCTTCTTCTGCACTGGGTGGTTTATAATTGTTCTTACTGTCCCCACTTGCAGCATTTCTCGCTAATGTCTCTTGTTATCCAAGGTGATCCCATATATCTGAGTACCACAGTACTTCATACTATTCTCTGGATCTCACATGTACAATATTGCTAATAACATGCACTAGACTAGTGGTTCTCAAACTCTGTCCTCAGGACCCCACACAGGAACTAATCATTTCACTTGTGATTCTGTGGGGAGACCTGGAAAACATGCACCTTTTGGGCTCCTGAGGACCAAGTTTGAGAACCTGTGCACTAGACAAGTTTAGTTGCACCCTGTGCAGTGCTTATCTTGCAGTCGACAAATGCTCTTACCCCTATGCACCTCTGGGCTCTATTCATGTACATAATGAAATGGCTACCGAAAAATATCACTATATATCGCATCATTTCAATGTGATCTATAGTAGTGTTTTGTGGCCATTCAGGAAAACGTACCTTTCCGGCGATGTCTTCCGATAAACTTCAGTCGTCCTGCTGAACGATCGAGAGTCCAGTAAGTCATCCATACACTGCTTATGCACTCCAGCATTTGCTCATGTCACAGGACAGATGCTGGGCACAAGCGGTGGAATGACGGAGGAGTAGTAGGATCAATGAACATCACTGCTCCTCTCCCCCTACTGAGGTACGCTTCAGCTCACTTCGCCAACTCCTGATGGCGAAATTAATTTGAAAAGTAAAACGGAAACATGATGTTTCCATTCATCTCTGAATTGCTCTCTCTGTACTAGTGTATGGGGAAATGATATTTACACTAATTAGGGGCACCACTGGTGAAATCTTAGATATCTGCACAGCAGCCTCTTCTGAATGAGACAAAGCTGTGAAAAGCCCTGTTATCACAGGGGAGAATGATAAAGGTCTTATTACTGCTGCATGAATAAAACTCTTCACTCTGGAACCTCTCATGTTCTTAAATCTCCAACTCAGCATTTCATCCAAACTGCTGACTACAAGCAATATACTCTTCAATGTTCTTATTTCTTTTCCACACCCACTCTACTCCCTCCTCCCAGTCCGTGACATCATACACAATGTGACGCCACACAATTCTGGGGCAGGATGCACTATCATCAGAAATGCAGTTTTTGGAGGTTTGCCCGCATTCCGCATATGCTCCAAGCTCTGGAAAGCAAAACTATCATGAGCTTGGTCCCGATAGGCAACACCATCTTTAGGTGGCTTTGCCTAATAGAAGCCTATGAGCTTCTTATTGGGAGACTTCCCTGAGAGAGATCCAATAGAATCCCTCTTAGGGTCCCCTGCGGCTGGCGCATACGCTGGCCGATGGCCGCGCAGAAGGACTCCCTGGTCATAAACCCAGAAGTCGCCCATACCGCAAAGGACAGATTTTTTTCGGGAGAGCTGTCCTATTCTTAAATCATCATGTTTGATCTTGGAGCAGGCTCTTAACCATGGAGCACTAGTTATCTCTACTGTCCAACAACCAAACGGGTCTGTTCATACACCACTGAAAAACCCTTTACCATTCGTCCACTGTGATAACAGCACTGTTCACAGCAGCTTTGTTTAATACAGAGAAGGGGATAATGTGGAGATATCTCGCATATCTCCAGCGGAGCCATATTACGTGCACAGCTCACTTCCCCATTCACCAGTATGGTGAAAGCTATTCATAAGCTCTGCTCTCCATTTCACTTCTCAAAAAATTTTACCATCTGATGATGGCGTAATTAGTGGAAAGAAGTTCCCCGGTGGTAGAAGGGTAGGGAAGATTAATATCTTCCTGGTTCTCCCACTCCTCACCAGTCGCTATTAGTGCTAGTTGTTACACAAAAATGTCAGGACTGAGTAAAGTGAGAAGTATGTATTCTGACTGTGTTTAAGGTTTTAACTAGTAAGTATACATCCTCGTTCACTATAAAATCCATGGTCATATCCCATTTGGAACTAATTAAACCGCGTATTAATGAAAAGGGAGGAGGATAAAATAGCAGGTATAGCTCCCTCTCTCACCCTCCCATATTCCCTGTGCCGCTTACACATGATGTGTTCGGTGACGAGAAACTTTCAAAGCGCATGCCCGAAGTTCACCAGTGCATGCATATTTGTTATTACTCTCCGAAGCCAATGGCATTGACTTTCTCAGCAGTCATTGTAGCTTTGGTAAGCAGCTGTACAATGTTTCTTCTCGCTGTGAGATGAGCCTATATACTTGTTTAGTAATTATATATTTTTAATGCGTAGGTAACATGCAAATTGAATGAAAAGGATTCACTTTTTTTTTTCTTAATGAATAGATTCGTTGATCACTATATAGAGGAGCCTGATTCAGAGATGGACAATATGCACAGCTGCAGGGAAGCGGCTGTATAAAACTGTCCAACTAAAATGCAAATGCAGCAGGAGGTGTCTGTATGACATAGACACTTCCTGCATGCATCTGCGATCTGACTGCAGCGTCCTTAGACAATGCCTCGGATCACCATCGCGACCATTGGTTGCTGCTTTTGCCAGAATGCTTAAGCTGAAACTTACTCAGCCTGGCACAGAACTGGACAGCTGGGTCCAGAAAGTTTGCATCCGACAATGCAGACCCTGGATCGGCATGCCTCTAAAAGAGGGGCAACATGCACCCGTTTTGGAGAATGGTCCTTGGGTCCGTCCCCGCTCTGCTCCCCAAACATTGCAGCAGGGGACTTAGAGAGGTCATGCAGGAACCATTCTTTATATGCGCAGAACAGGTCCTGCACAGACCCCCAAACAATCGGAGATGTAAGCAAACCATTTGTGTTGCGTACATCTCTGAATCCAGCCCACAGACCACATTGACCGTACGTAGCTATGTTACTGCTGCTTTCTGTGTTGTCAGATTTTATTTCTAGAAATAAATAATATATCTATTCCAGATATGGTTAATAGTGGGTTAGTGGAATTCTATCTGATTACAAAATAGCTGCTTCCATTCCATGTAGTGCATAAGGAGTGGAAAGGTGAATACTTAATGGACAAAAACTACATATTGTTCTTGTCAGTGGCGGAACTAGAGAGTGGTGGTCCCAGGTGCAAGAATATGCTTTGGGCCCCCCTATTCAGTGCCCCAGTAGTAGTCCCCCCAATGTGCAGTTACCCCAGTAGTAGTCCCCCCTATGTGCACTGCCCCCAGTAGTAGTCCCCGCTATGTGCACTGCCCTCACTAGTAGTCCCCCCTATGTGCAGTGCCTCCAGTAGTAGTCCCTCCTATGTGCAGTGCCCCCAGTAGTAGTCCCTCCTATGTGCAGTGCCCCCAGTAGTAGTCCCTCCTATGTGCAGTGCCCCCAGTAGTAGTCCCTCCTATGTGCAGTGCTCCCAGTAGTGGTCCCCGCTATGTGCAGTGCCCCCAGTAGTGGTCCCCGCTATGTGCACTGCCCCCAGTAGTGGTCCCCGCTGTGTGCACTGCCCCCAGTAGTGGTCCCCGCTGTGTGCACTGCCCCCAGTAGTGGTCCCCGCTGTGTGCACTGCCCCCAGTAGTGGTCCCCGCTGTGTGCACTGCCCCCAGTAGTGGTCCCCGCTATGTGCACTGCCCCCAGTAGTAGCCCCCACTATGTGCACTGCCCCCAGTAGTGGTCTGCCTACAGAACAAACACAAAAAACCCCACTTACCTGAATCCCCACTCCTGCGCCCACCACTGTCTGCTCCTTCGTCCTCCTGACCCGCTCTCACTCTGCACTATGGGAGAGACGTCATGACGTCTCTCCCATCACCCATTGTGGGAGCCGGAAGGCGGAGCTCATAAGTGAGCTCCAGCCCGGCTCCCTCCGTGGACGCAGCAGCCAATGAGTCTGTCTGACTCTTTGGCTGCGAAAACAAACACAACGAGTGTACTACCCGGGGCCGGCGGCGGTGTTTGTTGTGTAGTGCAGACCATACTCACTGCAGTCCGCACTACACTGTTCTGCCCGGGGGACACTGGCGTTGGGTGTAGCGATGCTGTTGGCTGCAGGCGCTATGGGCCCCTGCACCACAGCGGGGTCCGCTGCAAACCATTCATTCCATTCATTCTGCAGCAATCTTCTTCAGCAGCTCTGTAGCTGCCTTTTCCAAGGCTCCATTGTTTCTGATGTCCAGGAGCAGCACTATGCATGACAGCCCAGCACAAGCTACCTAATTCTATTATATGAAGATACCCATTAAGCTCTTTCAACAATAAGCTAAGCACATGTTTTTATGATGGTTTGAAGACATGTATGTGCAATAATGTGAAATTAATAGGCTCTCTGTTTAGCATTTCATTGGTTTAGACTAGGGGTGTGCACCGGCCACTTTTCGTGTTTTGGATCTGGATCTTTCTTCGTGTCTTGGATCTGGATTGGTTTTGCCAAAACGACCCTTCCGTGTTTTGGGTTCTGGGTTTTGTGTTTTGGATCTGTATTTTTTTTAAAAACAGCTAAAATCACAGAATGTGTTGGTTTTTCTGCTCCTATGCTATTATTAACCTCAATAACCTTAATTTCCACTAATTTCCAGTCTATTCTGAACACCTCACAATAGTGTTTTTATGTCCAAAAGGTTGCACCGAGGTAGCTGGATGACTATGCTAAGCGACACGAGTGGGCGGCACAAACACGTGGCCCATCTAGGAGTGGCACTGCAGTGGCAGACAGGATGGCAGTTTGAAAAACTAGGCCCCAAACTGTACATAATGCAAAGAAAAAAAAGAGGTGCAAGATGGAATTGTCCTTGGGCCCTCCCACCCACCCTTATGTTGTATAAACAGGACATGCACACTTTAACAAAGCAATCATTTCAGCGCCAGGGTCTGCCACACAACTGTGGCTGAAATGATTGGTTCGTTTGGGCCCCCACAAAACAAGCTGGCAATTAATCTGTCCCTGCACAAACTGGCTCTACGGAGGCAAGATGTCGTCCTCATCCTCCTCATCCACCGATTCCTCACCCTCTTCAGTGTTGTGTACATCCTCATCCTCACAGAGTATGAACTCGTCCCCACTGGAATCCACCACCACAGGTCCCTCTGTACGTTCTGGAGGCTGGTCTCCCTGGGAGAGTTGATAATTCATTTTTATGAACATCATCTTCTCCACATTTTCTGGAAGCAACCTCCTACGCCTTTCGCTGACAAGGTTCCCGGCTGCACTAAACACTCTTTCGGAGTACACACTGGAGGGGGGGCAACTCAGGTAAAATAGAGCCAGTTTGTACAGGGGCCTCCAAATTGCCTCTTTTTCCTGCCAGTACAGGTATGGACTGTCTGACATGCCTACTTGGATGCTGTCACCGATGTAATCCTCCACCATTCTGTCAATGGTGACAGTATCATATATAGTGACAGTAGACATGTCAGAAATTGTTGCCAGGTCCTTCAGTCCGGACCAGATGTCCAAACTTGGTCCTGCCTGCCCTGCATCACCGCCAGCGGGTTGCTTAGGATACCTAAGTTTTTTCCTGGCAGCCCCAGTTGCGGGAGAAAATGAAGAAGGAGCTGTTGACGTGTCACGTTCTGCTTCAGCTGACCGTGTTTTCACCAGCAGGTCTTTGCACCTCTGCAGGCTTTTGTCGGCCGGAAAGAGAGACACCACATAGGCTTTAAACCTAGGATCGAGCACGGTGGCCAAAATGTAGTGGTCTGATTTCAACAGATTGACCACCCTGGAATCCTGGCAAAGCGAATAAAGGGCTTCATCCACAAGTCCCACATGCCGAGCGGAATCGCTTCCTCTTAGCTCCTCCTTCACTTTCTCCAACTGCTTCTGCAAAAGCCTGATGAGGGGAATGATCTGACTCAAGCTGGCAGTGTCTGAACTGACTTCACGTGTGGCAAGTTCGAAGGGCTGGAGAACCTTGCACAACACGGAAATCATTCTCCACTGTGCTTGAGTCAGGTGCATACCCCCTCCTTTGCCTATGTCATAGGTGGATGTATAGGCTTGAATGGCCTTTTGCTGCTCCTCCATCCTCTGAAGCATATAGAGGGTTGAGTTCCACCGCGTCACAACCTCTTGCTTCAGGTAATGGCGGGGCAGGTTCAAGAGTGTTTGCTGGCACTCCAGTCTTCGGCACGCAGTCGCTGAATGGCGAAAGTGGCCAGAAATTTTTCGGGCACCCCAAAGCGTCTCCTGCACGCCCCTGTCGCTTTTCAGAAAATTCTGCACCACAAAGTTTGTGTGAGCAAAACATGGGACGTGCTGGAATTTGCCCAGATGTAATGCCCGCACAATATTGGTGGCGTTGTCAGATATCACAAATCCCCAGGAGAGTCTAAGTGGGGTAAGCCACTGGGCGATGATTTCCCTCAGTTTCTCTAAGAGGTTGTCGGCGGTGTGCCTCTTACTGAAACCGGTGATACACAGCGTAGCCTGCCTTGGAACTAGCTGGCGTTTCTGAGATGCTGCTACTGGTGACGCTGCTGCTGTTGCTGCGTAAGGTGATACATCTACCCAGTGGGCTGTCACAGTCATATAGTCCTTAGTCTGCCCTGTTCCACTTGTCCACATGTCCGTGGTTAAGTGGACATTGGGTACAACGGCATTTTTCAGGACACTGAGGACACTTTTTCTGATGTTTCTGTACAGTCTCGGTATCGCCTGCCTAGTGAAGTGGAATCTAGACGGGATTTCTAACCGGGGACACACTACCTCCATCAATTGTCTAAATCCCACTGCACTAATGGCGGATACCGGACGTACGTCCAACACCAACATAGCAGTCAAGGCCTCAGTTATACGTTTTGTTTCAGGATGACTGCTGTCGTACTTCATCCTCTTCGCTAAGGACTGTTGGAGGGTCAATTGTTTAGTAAAAGTAGTGGTGTTCCTACTTCCTCTCTGGGATGATGAACAACTCCCAGCAACAGCAGCAGCGGCAGCAGGAGGCGTAGCAATGCAGGATCCTCTGGAGGAATCCCGGATAGGAGAGTCAGTCATGCCAGTGACATGGCCTGCAGGACTACTTCCGATCCTGACTAAGGAGGAAATTGACGAGGAGGGAGTTGACAGTGTGGTTTGCAGGCGCTTGGATACAACAGGACAACAGGATTTAGGTGTCCCTGGACTGCTTACAGTCTTAGCCAAAGTTTCTGAACTTGACAGTAACTTTTTATGAACGCGCTGCAGGTGCCATATAAGGGAGGATGTTCCTAGGTGGTTAACGTCCCTACCCCTACTTATTTCACCTTTACATAAGGTACATATGGCAAGACAGTTGTTGTCCGGATTTGGATAGAAATATTGCCAGACCAAAGAGGTGGAATGTTTGGTCTTCTGCCCAGGCATGACCGTGATGGGCTTTTTCATCCCACGGACAACAACTGTCTCCCCCGGAGCCTGATTTAAACAAACCACATCACCATCAGAATCCTCCTCGCCAACTTCCTCCTCAGCGCCAGCTACACCAGTATCCTCATCCTGTTGTACTTCAACAGTGACATCTTCAATTTGCATATCAGCAAGTGGACTGTGGGTGCTCCTTTCAGCACTTGCAGGGGGCGTGCAAATGGTGGAAAGAGCCACCTCTTCCCGTCCAGTGCTGGGAAGGTCAGGCATCGCAACCACCACCACACTTGGACTCTCCTTGGGGATTTGTGATATCTTCTTAGAACGCACAGTTCTTCGCTGTGCTTTTGCCAGCTTAACTTTTTTGATTTTTTTAGTGGGAGGAGGGCTTCCATCGTAATGTGAAGCTGAACCACTAGTCATGAACACAGGGAAAGGCCTTAGCCGTTCCTTGCCACTCCGTGTCGTAAATGGCATATTGGCAAGTTTACGTTTCTCTTCAGATGATTTAAATGTTTTTTTCAAGGTCATTTTCCTGAACTTTGCCATTTGAGATTGTATGTGCCCTCTACTATGACATTGGGCATCGGCCTTGGCAGACGACATTGATGGCATGTTATCGTCTATGTCATGACTAGTGGCAGCAGCTTCAGCACTAGGAGGAAGTGGTTCTTGATCTTTCCCTATTTTATTTTTATTGGAGAAAGTTTGGTCCTCCATTTATGTTATATTGATATATACGTGCGGCTAAGGCGCACACAAACACAGAAAATAATTTTTTATTTTTGTTGGAGACTAGTGCACTTTGGGGGTTACACCACCCTTTAAGAAATGAGCCAGCCGGCCCTTTACTTATAACACAGGCGCACGCTTGGCACTACTTTGTTGATGCACGTGCGGCTACTGCGCACACAATTCACAAACACAGAAAATATTTTATTTTTTTTTGCACTTGGGGGCGCACCCCTGATGGACAGAGCACCCCGTGGACAACACTACAGCACCTCTTTAGGACTGGGACTCTGCACAGGACTTTGGAGTGGACACAGCCCCTATGGACAACTGACTGCACAACACAGTCCAGCCAGCCCCTATGGACTTTGGAGGAGTGGATACAGCCCCTATGGATGACAGCAGCACAGCACAACACAGCCAGCCCCTATGGACTTTGGAGGAGTGGACACAGCCCTTATGGACAACAGCAGCACAGCACAGCACAGCACAGCACAACACTACTCTGCACTACACTACACTACACTGCCCAGCCAGCCCTAACTCCCACCCTCCCTCTTCACTGTCCACAGCCGAGTGAGAAAATGGCGCCGACGCGGGTACCTTATATAGGATCCAAAACCTGCGAGACCCGGAAGGCGGGATGATGACGTTTTGCCTCGATTTCAGATCCGAGTCAGGCGGGAAAAGTCGAGCCTGACTCGGATCTGCCTCGGATCGGGGGGGTTCGGATTTCAGAAATCCGAACCCGCTCACCCCTAGTTTAGACCCCCTTTACATAGAAAAAGTGAACAGCTTATGGGGTTGTGCAGCCATCTTTGCACCAGATGTTGCTCCACCTTCAGGTAGTTGGTGTGCAGAACCATGTGTGTGGTTAGGTTACGCAGTCTGGCTCTGCAGCAGTGAAGGCAGAAATGTAGACTTGTGAGAAGCAGCACTCAGCAGACTGGAAAGTAGCCTTGCTGACTAAGGACATATTTTACCAGGCATTCAGTGATAATGTATCAATTAGGTGTGATTTGACTGCTGATGTATAAGAAATCTACAATTAATGTTCCTGAGTACAATAAATAAGGATATGTTGCTATTAATGTTTTACTTTTTTTTATCTTCCTAGTATTCCTTTTGGCTGTACAGTCTTTGTGGTGATCACTTTTGATGTGTCATCAGCATAACAGCTGTTATACACTCCAGAATAGGGGACTTTGCATTTCAGCATCTTTCAGAATGTGGTCCACCCACTCTTAATATAAACCAATTGGGCGTGGTGGTTAGAGCAGGGTCTTGCTCTGTTTGTTTTGGGTCAGACGAGTACACTGCAGCTGCTCTGTGCTTATAGATTGCAAAGGGCTGAGTCCAGCATTCTCCCTGCTGATTCATGGGTAAGGTGATGTGGCAAGCGCTCATTTCAAATCTGGTTGTGGGCTGGCTGTCTGTTAGACATTATTAACTGCATGCAATAATAACGTTCTAGAACCAAATCATTATTTGTTAAATGTTTTGCATGGTTCAGAAAGGGAGACAAACCGAGCTCTGTCCTAGGTTTGCCTCAGAAGGAAATTAAACCTTTGCAGAATCTTTCCCCCATTTCTAAAATGTTAACTGAAATGTGTGATTACTTCACCCTGCACAGCCACTAGAAAAAATAAAATGCAAGAATTGAATGGAATCCTATACTTTGTAGCAGTGTCACGGCTCTGCCAAAAGCTACTACAGAGCGCCGTGTGCCTTGTCCTGCCCGTATGAGTGCATGACCTCATAACATCACGTGGAGGGGGTGGACTGACAGCAGAGAATTGCAGTAGGCTTGTAGCGTCTGGCTGGAGGGATGGCTGCACAGACTGCAGAGAACCTGTCTGGAACGTCCAAAGGCACCATTCTAGCCAGAAGCATGAGCCGTAGGGCAGAGACAGTGCCGTCCCCAGGGCCCTCCGCTCTGTGCGACCCCCTAGTCACGGTCCTATGCATTGGTATTGAAAGATGAATAGTGCAATGAGTAATTAGACTGAATCGAAAACCTTGCATCATGCACATTATTCAGACATTACATTAAATAAGCAGAAGTTAAATTAACATTTGGGGCCCTATTTAACACTAAGCATAACCCCTTTAGCGTTCGCTAGAGGTGTTATACCACCCTTTTCTGGATTTAACAAACATCGGTAATCTAAGATTACTGCTGTCTGTCAAGCATCGCTCTCACTATCTTTTAGATGGCGAGAGTGATGCAGTCCCCTTTGCCGGCAATGGACATCCATCGGTGCCTTTCCGGCTTCAGCGAAGCCTTTCAGGCACTGCCGGGTCCCCGGGTAATGCACTTGCTCAGATGGACTGCCGCGCTTGCGCATTACAACGGCGCCCGGCGCTGGCAGCGTTTGGCTGCCAGCAGAGGACCTCAATGAGGAGAAGGACTTCGCGGGATCTCGCCGGAGGAGTAAGTATTGGTAAATACCAGTGAATTTTTCGTTAGTATCACAGTTATGCTAAACGAAAAATTTTGCCGGTATTTGCCTTCGTCTGCAACAATAGCTCAGAAGGGTCACATTGGCAATGTTTTTTTTTTTTATTTTTGTAAATTATATTGAGGAGGCATTTTTAGCTTTGCAACTACACTACAAGTAAGTTAGTTTTTCATTATCCTTAGTGGCTGTCTAAAATGAAGACAACATTTTAACAGAATAAACATTTCAAAATTTGTAATGGTTGAGTTTGCATTATAGTATTGTACCTACCTATAATTGCAGTAAAAATAGGGGAGCTATGATGTTCTTTAATTTATTAAATAGAAATACAGGTATACAATACAATGTTCTTCCTGGGCATAACTGTTACTTATTGCCATTTGTATTCTTGTCACGCAGAAGATTAGATTAACTGAATATGGTAAGAAGGGGATTGGGTATGGGAGGTTGCAGGATGCCGATGCTCAGAATCCCCACAGGGGTTTAATTAGTATTCTAACCCTACCCCCACCCCTAAATACCACCCCTTGGTACCTAAACCTAACCCCCCCTGTCCGCAGCCTAACCCCCCACCCCGCTGCTAACAGCTTTTGTGAAAGTCATGTGAACATGACGAAACGCATTAAGGGCTCCACTACCTGATTACTCCACATACTGGAGAACGGAATCATCCTTCATCCAAACTCGCTAACTACACTACAGCCGTCGGTGGGGGTATTGCCCAGCACAGTCTACGAGGATGCACGGACAGACTTGCAATATATCTGTGCTTACATTAACGGGCCTTCCCTCCCCATTGTAACAAGCGCTGGATTTGTGAGCGGGACTCCAGAGACAGATGATAAAAACTGTGAGTCTCTAAGTATGTGTTCTAACAAGTCAGCCTGTTAACATTGGAACCTCAGATATTTACGGAGGAACAGAGAGACACTCTCGCCTATGCTCACAGTTTTAATTTATCTAGACCTCGGTCCTGATACATTGGAATATTCCTATATCAATGCGGCTGATGGTGCAATGACACCCTGCTAACATTTGACTCAGCACAAATGGTGTAATGGTTAGCATTACTGCCTCACAGCACTGAGGTCGTGGGTTCGATTCCCACCACGGCTCTACCTGTGTGGAGTTTGCATATTCTCCCTCTGCGTGGGTTTCCTCCCACATTCCAAAAATATACTGGTAGGTTAATTGGCTCCCTATGAAATTAGTGCTTATGTGCATGTGATAGGGAATATAGATTGTAAGCTCTTCTGGGGCAGGAACTGATGCGAATGGCCAAATATTCTCTGTAAAGCGCTGTGGCATTTGGCTGGGGCACCTAACAGCCTACTTGAGTTGCTTTCCTTAGTATTCTTCTACTTATGCAGCTAATATTGCTAGTAGCCACTTTGACTGGATAACCTTATTCTGCTAGGCGATCACAGATTTTTGTTACTGATGGAATAGAAGGTGGTTACCTATCTCTGAATAACCTGAGTTAGTTTACTACACCACTCCTAGGGATTCCCTCTCACTGTCAGTAACTGCCTGTTATTGATGCCTCCCACTACGTAATGGGAGGTTAACTTGCTGCCACCATCAGGCTTCTCCACCGGCACCTGTAACCGCTCATTCTGCACAGGCTGCTACCACCATCACCTGTAACAACCTATTTTTGGAAATGTGTATACTCGCTGTTGCAACACTTCCTGGGTAGTGTCTGCTAATTCCCACTGGCCCCTCACTATGGATCAGTCTGCACATAGTTGGCAGAGGGTTTCAGCTTGGAGACACTAGGCTCAATCCTGAACAGCCAGAGAATGGAATAGCATTTTGCACTATTCTAGTAGTCACAGGATACAGGCAGATACAGGCGTCTTAAGGAAAGTTGTTTATTGCTCAAAATGTTTTTAAGTCATTTCCCTTGGTGAATGTGTTTGGGACAATCACAGCATACATATATCACAGAAGTACAATGCTCTCTACATGGTCATAGGATACACAATTTCAGGGCCGCATCAGCCTTTTATATAGTAAGAGGACACAAAACAGCAAACTGTAGACTTCTAATACTAGTATACAAATCTGACAACTGTCTTCCAAATTATGCTGTATATACAACGTACATTCCACAGAAACTGTTCAGTTGCATTCCTTCTTTGATCTATCTACCACACGGAATCAATGTATCTATGTGGTTTAAACTGTAATAGAATTAACATTGACTTCATCAAATATACCTGCTGGACATGTTGCCCAGAGACACACAGGAGACCCCCTAGTGTGCATTTCAAAAAGTGCTTTAAATTAACATAATGTATGGCCTTCGCTGATCTCATGATGGTCATTAACATTAACACTTTCTATATGAGACTGTCCCAAGAACAATCGCTTTCCAAATTTCAAAGCCTTATAAAACAAAATATCTTTTAAATACCTTTACTGTAAGTGCATAGTCCATACATTTAAAGGTGCATTTCCACAACTCCGCACAGTGCATTACATATAACATGTTTAAACACATATTTATACCTTTACAGTACATGGTGCCTAGTTCTGATGGCTCAGATGAAAATGATGCTGCAGCACAAGGGATTAACCCCCTCCGTGCCATGGCTGCCATCTTTACCATGCTAGCAGGGTACTGGCCACAGCCCTACTGGGCCAAACTCTGTTTTTTTACCACTGGTTCTTTGCTTCACACTGGTTCTCGGAGTGCACTAGACCAGTGAAGACCACAGAGAGAACTGGTGTCTGCAAGGAGTGTGTATGGACCACAGCGAGAAGTGGTGTCTATATAGAGTGTGTAGGGACCACAGAGAGAACTGGTGTATACAAGAGTGTGTAGGGACCACAGAGAGAACCGGTGTATACAAGGAGTGTGCAGGGACCACAGAGAGAACTGGTGTCTACAAGGAGTGTGTAGGGACCACAGCGAGAACTGGTGTATACAAGGAGTGTGTAGGGACCACAGAGAGAACTGGTGTCTAGAAGGAGTGTGTAGGGACCACAGAGAGAACTGGTGTCTACAAGGAGTGTGTAGGGACCACAGAGAGAACTGGTGTCTACAAGGAATGTGTAGGGACCACAGCGAGAGCTGGTGTATACAAGGAGTGTGTAGGGACCACAGCGAGAACTGGTGTATACAAGGAGTGTGTAGGGACCACAGAGAGAACTGGTGTATATAAGGAGTGTGTAGGGACCACAGCGAGAACTGGTGTATACAAGGAGTGTGTAGGGACCACAGAGAGAACTGGTGTCTACAAGGAGTGTGTAGGGACCACAGAGAGAACTGGTGTCTACAAGGAGTGTGTAGGGACCACAGCGAGAACTGGTGTCTACAAGGAGTGTGTAGGGACCACAGAGAGAACTGGTGTATATAAGGAGTGTGTAGGGACCACAGCGAGAACTGGTGTATACAAGGAGTGTGTAGGGACCACAGCGAGAACTGGTGTATACAAGGAGTGTGTAGGGACCACAGAGAGAACTGGTGTATACAAGGAGTGTGTAGGGACCACAGCGAGAACTGGTGTATACAAGGAGTGTGTAGGGACCACAGAGAGAACTGGTGTATACAAGGAGTGTGTAGGGACCACAGAGAGAACTGGTGTATATAAGGAGTGTGTAGGGACCACAGCGAGAACTGGTGTATACAAGGAGTGTGTAGGGACCACAGCGAGAACTGGTGTATACAAGGAGTGTGTAGGGACCACAGAGAGAACTGGTGTATATAAGGAGTGTGTAGGGACCACAGCGAGAACTGGTGTATACAAGGAGTGTGTAGGGACCACAGAGAGAACTGGTGTATATAAGGAGTGTGTAGGGACCACAGCGAGAACTGGTGTATACAAGGAGTGTGTAGGGACCACAGAGAGAACTGGTGTCTACAAGGAGTGTGTAGGGACCACAGAGAGAACTGGTGTCTACAAGGAGTGTGTAGGGACCACAGCGAGAACTGGTGTCTACAAGGAGTGTGTAGGGACCACAGAGAGAACTGGTGTATATAAGGAGTGTGTAGGGACCACAGCGAGAACTGGTGTATACAAGGAGTGTGTAGGGACCACAGAGAGAACTGGTGTATACAAGGAGTGTGTAGGGACCACAGCGAGAACTGGTGTATACAAGGAGTGTGTAGGGACCACAGCGAGAACTGGTGTATACAAGGAGTGTGTAGGGACCACAGAGAGAACTGGTGTATATAAGGAGTGTGTAGGGACCACAGCGAGAACTGGTGTATACAAGGAGTGTGTAGGGACCACAGCGAGAACTGGTGTCTACAAGGAGTGTGTAGGGACCACAGCGAGAACTGGTGTCTACAAGGAGTGTGTAGGGACCACAGAGAGAACTGGTGTCTACAAGCAGTGTGTAGGGACCACAGAGAGAACTGGTGTATACAAGGAGTGTGTAGGGACCACAGAGAGAACTGGTGTATACAAGGAGTGTGTAGAGATTGATCAGCATTCTTGGTACAAGAATTTATATTTGTGAAATTAATAAAGGTGGGGCATTTTATTTCCATTAGGTCTTATACTATCTTCTAAGATAACAAATTCTATTGAATGCTGTGAGCACCATGGATGTAAATTTTACGCCCCTCCTCCTCCTGATGACCACAAGCAAAATATTACATTTCTGCAACTTCTTCAGAGCCCATTCGTAATCACTCACAGTCCTTCTTGACACCTGATCGTTTCCTGAGCAGAACAAGAACGTGTTCTATAAGAGACCGCTGTGCCCTGTTTCACTGGCAGCATTTACATGCAGCTGTTGGATTGTTTTTTTCTACAGAAGGAGAGACCCAGTCTAACTCTTTAAAAGCAAGCGTTTCACACCATGCAAATGTTACTAAGGGAAATGTAATGGTAAAGTGTTTTTCATGATTTACAGTTTTTGCCTGTTTTCCCATATATGCTTCCTATAACATGAAAAACAATATTTAGTCAACTATGATTAACAGAGTACACACACACTTACTTTATAAGATTCACTTGGGTGGAGAAAAGATACTATGTACTAAGCCTTAGTACTATGTACTAAGCCTTGGAAAGAGTGGACGAAGATAAATTACCAACCAATCAGCTGTGTTTGAAAAATGACAGGAGCAGATTGGTTGGTACTTTATCTCCATTGATTTTCTCTCTCTCTAAAGGGGCATACACACTAGACAATTTATATGAACTATATAGTTATCGTTCATATAATCCAGTGTGTATGCACTGAACAACCAATAATGTGCACTCCCGCGGGTCCTTAACGAACTCCCCAGCCAGCTGAACATGCAGCTCAAACTGGGGATATCGTTAACGATGCCATGCTGCCGAATGCAGCATGGCCCTAACCCCACTGCCCTGCCGTCGATCGTTGTGGCCGACATTGGTAAGTGTGTATACACTTACCAATGTCTGGACACTTGCCGGTCCGTCCACAGACAATATTGCCCCATACACATATCATGCCGCATATACACTATATAGTGTATATGCGGCATTAGGCTTAGTACATAGATACCAAAGTTACTGGTGAACCTGCTACAGCGTCAAAAGGTGGAAATCAGCCAGGTCTCACAAGTGAGCGTATCTATTCAAACATATGCTAAAAAGGTTAAGTATTTGTAATTGATGTTATTGATGTTAGCATATCTATTTATATAAAATCAAATGTCCTGACTGACTCATCAACACCCAGCCCAAACACCTAGAACTAGAAACAAGCAAATCTGGAATATATGCCTTCCATGATGTAGGTTCCCACTAAGCAGGGTGTTTTCGAAATTCGACTCTTAAGGTGGTGAAAAGGGCTATGATGTTTCCTCCCCCGTGCACTATCCTAACTGACTGACTCATCGTGGCTACAACACAGGTCATATTCAAATGGGGTGACAGTTGGTGTGGCTCCCCTAACTGCTGCCAAACATCACTGGCAGTTGGTGTGGCTCCACTATTTGAATATTGGCCTATGCTGCAGCTCCAACGCTGGAGCCGCTACTGGCCGTATGATCCTGATGTAGCTTATGAGACAGACAGCACTGCAAAGAGTAAAATGTTTGTTCACAGATTCCTCAATAGCTCTTACGCCACAGGTGGGGGAGGATAATGTGGTACAAAAGCAGTAAGAGGGGGATGTTACTATAGACATGAGGGAAGGGAATGTGTTACTACACAGGTGAGGGAGGGAAATGTGTTACTACACAGGTGCTGGAGGGGAATAAGTTAGTACAAGTGTGAGTAAGGGTAATGTGTTACTACAGGTGTGAGGGAGGGGAATGTCAGAAGTGTTACAACACTGGCTCGGGAGGGAAATGTGTTACTACAGAGGTGAGGGAGAGTAATGTCTTACTATAGCAGTGAGGGAGAGAATGCATTACTATAGAGGTGAATGATTAATGTGTTACTAGAGTAGTGAGATGGAAATGGAAACCGTAAATATCTAAGATAATACACAAACGTGGAACCTACACCAAGGCGCTCCAAGTGGCAGCCGCCTCAACAGGAAACACCGGGAGTCGCCCAACTCCCCAATATGAATACTAGAATAAAAAATGGTACCCAGAGGCTGGCACTACAGATCACAAAATATAGTCAATTATATAAATAAGTCTCAATGTCCGTAATGGGAAACCTGTGGGTGTGGGACTCCACTTCCTATTTATTTACTGTTTTGTCTTTGGAATACCTATGGTTTACCTTGGAACCCTTGTCTATTTTATCCAGAAGAAGGTACTGGGTTTGCTTTACATCGACATGGTGACCTATGGTATAATTCCATATGTGCTTTTTTTGGACTGTTTTTATGATCGTTTTTATCACTGTCTGTTTGGATATATGGAATAAATGTTTATTATTTATACTACCGGATAAGAATTCATGAGGAACCGTTTTTTGAGATATATAAAGATACCTTTAAGAGTGTTATCCAGTGGGAGCAGAAGTGAGTGTGGTACGCTCATCTATAAAAGAAACCTTTTGAAGTTTATAGCTGCATGTGACAGAGAGTGAGTTGGGTATGGTATTCTAAAATCCTTTTAGACACTTTGGGTAAGGTAGCACAAGGATCATAAGCTTCGAAGGGTGGTCCCTTTCCCCACATAGAGGATTAAAGATACCTTTTATGAGTTTCACGCTCCTATATTCATAGTGAGTATGGTACGTTGGGTCTCCGACTTTGATATATGACCTCTCGGTGTAAGTAAGGTACAAAACATTGTTGTTATTTTCTTGTCTTTTTTTCTTCACATACCCACAGTTACGAGAGAAACAATATCCAAGAAGATTTTCTCTGTAAAAACACTATCTCATTACGGACATTGAGACTTATTTATATAATTGACTATATTTTGTGATCTGTAGCACCAGCCTCTGGGTACCATTTTTTTATTCCCGTAAATATCTAAGGTCTACCCGGGTGAAACTGGGTACATCAGCTAGTACAATATACGTGTAAAGGTGAGTATATATTGATAGAAATTGAGATGGTTGGCATCGTATAGCTAACCTTATGTATACACTGTGTGTAATAGTTTGCTTCATAGCTGATCCAGTGACAAGTGTTGTCTAACTGACTACATACAGTAACTTTATACGGGTTGGGTACAGGATGCTGGCGCTCGGGATCCCGGCAGAAAGGGTTGGGATAATGACACCTGTTGGTAGGTATCCTAACCCTCCCACCTCTAGTGCCTAAACCTAACCTCCCCCTTCCCGCACCCTAAATCTAACCGTCCCCCCTTTGTGCCTACCCCTAACACTCTCCTAGTGCCTAGCCCTAACCCCACAACTTAACTTCGGAATGCTGGTGGACAGGATGCCGGCACCGGGATTCTGACAGGTGTCTGGATTCCGGCGCTGGTATTCCAAGCTCTGGCATACATGTGCCGGGATATTGACTGTATCCCCTTTATACCTAACTTGATTATTTGGTATATTTATGTGTTTTGTAGATGGCTTTTTACTGGTTTGTGCTACTTTGGCATATTGTTTCTTACCCTTTATTGCCCTATTCCCTCGTATAGAGGGAGATGTAATAAGCCTTGGAGAGAGATAAAGTACCAACCGACCAGCTCTTAACTTTTATTTTTCCAAACACAGCCTGTAAAATGACAGGAGCTGATTGGTACTTTCTCACTCCACTGTCTCTATCTCCAATGCTTAGTACATCTCCCTCACCCTACTAATTTGTTACTGTTTTTATTTATTGTAATGCTTATTGTCTTTCTCATACATTGTATTGTTCATTATTTTTCTATTTGCATAATACCACAATCCAAAAATACAATAATTAAAAAGAAACAAATTACATACTACATTGCATGACTTGTTTCAAGGCTAATTTAATAAGATGGTCATGATTTCACTAATACATTAAGCAAAATGCCACTGATGTATTTTGTTTACTATCTTGATCTTTGCCTCCGAATACTTTACCCAGAATACCACCCATTGCACAGAATACTTTTCCCATTGCACAGAATACCTTTTGAACGGAATACTTTACCCATTGCACAGAATACCTACAGGTATTGCACAGAATACTTTACCCATTGCACAGAATACCTATTGCACAGAATACTTTACCCATTGCATAGAATACCAATTGCACAAAATACCTTTTGCACGGAATACTTTACCCATTGCACAGAATACCTACAGGTATTGCACAGAATACTTTACCCATTGCACAGAATACCTATTGCACTAAATACTTTACCCATTGCACAAAATACTTTTCCCATTACACAGAATACTTTACCCATTGCACAGAATACCTATTGCACAGATTACTACCCATTGCACAGAATACCTATTGCACAGAATACCTATTGCACTAAATACTTTTCCCATTGCACGGAATACTTTACCTATTGCACAGAATACCTTTTGCACAGAATATTTTACCTATTGCACATAATACTTTACCAATTGCACAGAATACATATTGCACAGAATACTTTACCCATTTCATAGAATACCTATTGCACAAAATACTTTACCCATTGCACAGAATACCTATTGCACATAATACTTTACCCATTGCATAGAATACCTATTGCACAAAATACTTTACCCATTGCACAGAATACCTATTGCACATAATACTTTACCCATTGCATAGAATACCTATTGCACAAAATACTTTACCCATTGCACAGAATACCTATTGCACAGAATACTTTACCCATTGCATAGAATACCTATTGCACAAAATACTTTACCTATTGCACAGAATACTTTACCCATTGCATAGAATACCTATTGCATGAAATACTTTATCCATTGCATAGAATACCTATTGCACAAAATACTTTACCCATTGCACAGAATACCTATTGCACAGAATACTTTACCCATTGCATAGAATACCTATTGCATGAAATACTTTATCCATTGCATTGAATACCTATTGCACAAAATACTTTACCCATTGCACAGAATACCTATTGCACAGAATACTTTACCCATTGCATAGAATACCTATTGCATGAAATACTTTATCCATTGCACGGAATACTTTACCCATTGCACAGAATACCTATTGCACAGAATACTTTACCTATTGCACGGAATACTTTACTCATTGCACAGAATACCTATTGCACAGAATACTTTACCCATTGCATAGAATACCTATTGCACGAAATACCTTTTGCACGGAATACTTTACCCATTGCACGGAATACCTATTGCACAGAATACTTTACCCATTGCACAGAATACCTATTGCACAGAATACTTTACCCATTGCACGGAATACTTTACCCATTGCACAGAATACCTATTGCACAGAATACTTTACCCATTGCATAGAATACCTATTGCACGAAATACCTTTTGCACGGAATACTTTACCCATTGCACAGAATACCTACAGGTATTGCACAGAATACTTTACCCATTGCACAGAATACCTATTACACTAAATACTTTACCCATTGCACAGAATACTTTACCCATTGCACAGAATACCTATTGCACAGAATACTTTACCCATTGCATAGAATACCTATTGCACAAAATACTTTACCCATTGCACAGAATACCTTTTACCCATTGCATGGCTTGTTTTTTGTTTCAGATGCAAATGTTGGACAAGTTTCCAGTGGAAGGAGGTCAGAAGGATCCAAAACAGAGAATTATTCCATTCTTACCAGGTATGTGATTCTGAAATCTTTGATGACCTAAGGTAGGAAATGCGTTAAACCTTCTAATGAGTGGACAAGTGGAGAAATTGCCCATAGCAACCAATCAGCTTCTACCTATTATTTTATATGTACTTGATAAATGATAGCAAGAAGCTGATTATTTGCAATGGGAAACATCATCACTTCTCCAGTCTAAAGACACACTTGCTGTTTTGTAGACTTCCAGAAAAAGTTAACATAACCACCAGTAGGCCATTGGTTAATCTTATTGTTAAGCTCTGTGCATTCCTGATGATGGTGCTCCCACTGGATAGTGCTATGTGGTGCTTCTCTGCAAAGTCAATGTGTGGCTCCATTTTGGCACCAATAACCCTTTGTGAGGCTCCTGGGAGATATCACCTTAACTTTGAGTGAGGTTTAATGTCGGGTAACAGCTGAATACCCACACCTTCCCAACGGCTGGTGAGCACAAACACCCAATTACAGTATTCCAGCTTTTAGTCAGGTCAGACAATCTGATGCACAAAAGGGATGCGGTCATAATACCGACTGTGGGGATTCCAGCACTCAGAATGCCGGTGCTGGAATCCTGAAGGCAAGTAGTGGGGTTAAGGTTAGGCAACTAGAGGGAATGGGTATGATATACCGCCGGCTGCATGGCCGGCGGTTCGATTCCCGTCAGCGGTAGCCCGACAGGAGCAGAGTGCGACGCAGCGGAAGCCCGACAGCGCTGGAAATCCCGATCGTGGATAGGTACGTATCCACTAACCTAACCTAACCCCCTAACCCTCCTTAGGGGTGCCTAACCCTAACTTCCCCCCCAAGTGCCTAACCCTAATCCCCCTCTAAGTGCCTAACCCTCACCACCCCCTTCCCCGCTGCCTACACCTAAGTCCCCCGGGGGGGTGCCTAACCCTAACCCTCCCTCCCCCTAGCCTAACCCTAACCCTCCTGGGGGGGTGCCTAACCCTAAGTCCCCTCCGGGAGCCCTAAACCTAACTCTCCCCCCCTGCGGCTATCCGCTCGCGGCGCCCGGCATCACTACGATCGTGATGCCGGTCTCCCGGCATCGGGGAAATGCCGGCGTCTACATCTAGATGCCCGGCATTTCACCCATGCCGGGGTAAGACAGTCGGGAAGCCGGCTGCCGGTATATAGGCAGTCGGCTTCCCGATTGCTTCCCAACTAGAGGGAGGGTAAGGATTACGCACTCAGAGGGGAGGGAGGGTTAGGTTTAGGGTGCGGGGAGAGGGAGGTTAGGTTTAGGCACATTAAGGGTTAGGGAGAGGGGGAGGGTTAGGATACTGGCCAATAGGTGTGAGGATACATATGACAATTTGATTTTCATCATAACATTCCTTTAGTTCATATGGTCTTCATAATTCATTGTACAAATTGTTCGTACATCTGTCAAAAATGTAAGATTTTCTAACTTTTTTTGGTGCAACTTTTGTTGTACTTTCACAGTCTGTTGTTCAACTGTTTTGCTTTATTACTCTTTTGTTTCTAACTGTATAGACTAGTACGGTATTATTTGTTTATTCACCATTGTTAATTTTCTGTGATATGTACGCCTCCTCTACTCCGTCCTAGATCACTCCCACTCCCCTGCTAGATCTCTCCCACTCCCCTCCTAGATCACTCCTAGCTCCCCTACTTCTAGCTCCTATATATAATCGGCAAGATCTGGGTGTGTTGTCTCCTTGGGTAAACATTTGCACTGGTCATGCAGCAGCCAAGTAGTAGTATACCAGTTCAGGGCCTTGGTACAAGTAACTACAGCTAAATTTATTAACAGCCCAAAGATAAAAAAATTAAAAGTAATACCTGGCCTGTGCAGCTCTAGCTAAATAAAAATGAATTCCTGTCTGAGTGGAAGCTAAAGTCCCTCTTACGAAACAGAAGTCGTTAGAACAGCAGTTACATTCAGTAATCACACGGTCTCTCAATAGGCCTATGAATTGTTCCTCGGGCAATGAGAGACTGACTACAGAAAGTGACACACCCTTTATCAGCCTCACACAGGTAGTCTGGCAAGCAAGGCTGCTAATCAGATTCTGTCTACCAAACAGAAGTTAAAAACCTGGGTCATGTATATCTCCCCTTGATAACCTTTCCAGAGTTTTCGTTAGCAGACCGATCTGCCGTCCTAGTGGCCAATTGGTAAGCTATACACACCTACCAATTGCCCACTCAATGTGCCTGATTCAGAGATTTACGCAATGGCGATATTTACAGAGTTTGAGAGATTTTGTTATTGCGCATGCACGAAAGCCCGACTGTGCACGCGAATTGCGATTACACTCACACAGAGGATTCACTTGCAAAGTGAGTGACAGGCAGTCAACATTTGGAGGAGGTTACAAAAACGCAGTTTTATGGGCGTGCATAAATTAGCTATTGCGATCTCCTTCGCAGCATGAGAGCTTTCAGTGTGTCAAAAGAGACACAGTGTATGAGACAGGCCATAGTTCACTCAGAAGCTGCATGGCTGCCCAATCTGCGTCGATGTTCCCAATGTTTAAGTTGTTGCACGTCGTTGGGGGGATACGAGAAGACAGCAGTGGGCGTCCCTATGCTTGGGGAAACATTGCAAGACATTAGCATATTTTAGCATTTGCGATCGGTGAGAGATTGTAGTTGCGATTGCATTAGTGTAAATCTCTGTGTAAGTATGTAACCAGCCTAAAAGTGCTAAATTAGGCTTCACACAGGGGTTAGAAATACCTCACAACAAACAACAAAAGAGTTAAGGAATTTATGTCCTTAGTAGTTATTTTAAATTGGTGAACTGGAATTTCAATATTGTCCAATGAAATTGTCCTCATTTACTGGGGCCAGCTGATACAGAACTATGAGAAATTGGGCAAGATCTGTTTATTAAATTCAGTTTCATCATATTAAATCTGTCTTCTAAAAAACGTCTTTATCATGTTATACTTTGCTACTCTCCTGGAACGTCCGGAAGGCTCCCAAAAATCGGCTGCTGGCCACCCGGAGGAGTGGGAGAGTCTCCTGGCCGGCCGCCAAACACCCCCACCCCTGCCAGCATCCACTTTTTCCCCGCTTCCGCCCACTTATACAATAGAAGCGGGAGGTCCTAGCAGATTCGCTCTCAATTGCGTCATCATGGCCCTGCCCCCTGCTGCACAATGCTGGTAATCTTTTGCATAGTGTAGCAGGGACGGGGACACCAAACGTGCATCACGCCTCCGCTGTGCCGGCCTGGCTGCTTCCTCCCAGAGTGGGCAGCCAGATTGTCTGCAACCATGTGTAAATAATAAGCATACTATGTTGGTCAGAATGTAATACAATTATAACTTTTATTATATAATGTACTTTGTTTTTCTCTTTGCCTTGTTGAAGTACTGTCTGACTGCTAATTCTGGAGAGCATTTTGTCATTGAGAAGCAATAATAGAAATGTCTCCCATTTTGGACTCCTAAAGCAAAAGTGTAATTGTATTTATGCATATATTTTTAAATGATGCATTGGTTATTACTTTCATGCAATGAGACACCAATAATACCTTTACTGTGAGGTGCTGATTTACTAATCTGAATTGTTAAATTACTTGTTTACATTTTATATTTACCTGTATTATTGTATGGTTAGTTCTACCTACTTCCAATGGCCGGAGCTGTTACCAGGATTGTAGTTTGCAGATGGTAACTGTATTCATTGCTTGAAGATCAGACCGCGGTTATCTAGTTAGCTCTGAGTTCTCCTCTTTGACTGGCGTACATCTGTATACAGACCTGTAACTAATTAAGGGCTGCAAGGCTTTGTCAGCAGTTTTTGGTTTTGCACAATATGAATCAGCAGCAATGTGGAAATACTGCAGTGCACTGGTTTTTGTGCCAAATTATAATCACTGTGCTATGGAAATATTTATATAGAAATATTTATATTTCCACCCTGCCTTTATACCCCTTAATATATATAATGTATACATAGCTTAGATATGTTTTCAAAGAATAATCAAAATGTACTATGTTAATAATCATAACTTACTGTAACTGCTTACTTTTTTGCCAAATGTCTGGTCTGAAGATTTGTTTTGTTGCCCTTCCCTTAAATTGTCACCACAATCTGATTTAGATTAATTCTAATCACTGTCACTAACCAGCATAGCACTTCATAGGATCATACTACTCTTTTTTTAAGTTCACTGTCAGTCTTACTATTAACAATGTATCAATAATAACTTAGATTTTGCCCCAATTTGTTAAGAAAAGTTTGCCAAGACAATTTAGTGATACTCCCCAATTTATCAAGAGTGTTCATTGGGGCATCTGTGTCTGAGTTTTAAAGTTTTTATTCCCTGTGGTATGCATGATCTGGCGATTGTCACTTACAGTAAAACCCAAACTAAAGTGTCTACTTTGACTAAAAATAAGTAAATCAAATAAAAAAAAAAAGTATTGGGACCCCTAGAGGCCATCCAAGTGCGGGCTATGCAAACTTTAGCCAGGGTTAATGCATTAAGTGTATATTGACCAGTGATGCTTTGGACCCGGTCACTGAAAATACACAATACAATTAGCATACCTCCCAACTTTTAAGATTCATGAAAAGGGACATTTTGCACGCCCGAAAAGAGGACAGGGTTTTGCGTACAAGAGGTGGGGAATTGTAAAAACAGGGCAGAGCCTGGGAAAATGGGGAGGAGACTCACAGCACCCATGTTTACATCACTGTGGGGGCATGCCCAGCACTCTCCGAGATGCCGGGCAGCCCCCAGGCTCTCCCTACACTAGTGAACAGATGCGATGCGCATACGCACTGCATCTGTTCTACGTCTGCTTACCCGCTGCTCTGTTGTTTGTGTTACCGCCCCCCAGCACAGGTCACAGCGAGACCCGTGGGAGGGACTGTCCCGCTGAATGACAGTTGAGAGGTATGCAATTAGTGACTTGGACCCAAAGTCTTTTGGACAGCAGAGCAATCCCAGAGAAGATGTCAAATCGAACATTGAGGAACAGAATGTTTTTTTTGTTTTTTTTTTCAATGAGCCTGTTTTCATTTACAAAAGTCTGATACCAGAACAAGTGAGACATCTGGCGCTCAGACCTTTCTAAATGTAAATATATAGTCAAACAGTATCAGCTGTATTTTAGAGATATCTGGAACTCTAATGCAGCCCGCATCCCTCCTGATCTCCCCATGCAATCTGCTTATCCACTCCAACTAGGCCATACCGAACGATGCAGAAAGATGACCCCTCAATTGGACCTTGGTTGTGGCCCCCAAATCATGAGGCTTGGTGCAATTTTGCTAAACTCATTGTCTTTTCCTCTTAAGTTTAGACTGACCTTTCCATAGATGTTAGATTACTCTGACCCTTGTATCCACTATCCAGCCCATCTGTGTCATCACTGGTTGTCTGCCCCCTCCCCTTTAGAATGTAAGCTCTCACGAGAAGGGCCCTCTTCCTTCATGTGCTTCTCCTTCACTTAAATTAAAGTATAATTACAACAGCACCCAACCCTTGGTTGCTGACACCATGCTGCTTATTTAAGTTTTATGCAGCAATGTATAAATCATGTATCTGTCCTGTATTGTTTGTACTGTTAATAACGTTTTTCTTGTGTGCTCATTTGCTTATGTACTGTGTATGGCGCTACAGAACCCTTGTGGCGCCATATAAATAAAGGATGATGATATTAATAATAAAATCTGCCCTGTACTTATCACAACCCCCATGCAGATCACACCCCTTTATTTACTCACATTACAATCTGTTCCTCAGTAAACCATTGTAAAGAAGGGAGCAATTTTGTTACATAGTGGCTGAGAGTAAAGTCTATGTGGAAAAAAGGGTCATCCCTCCTGTCCTCCATTCTATCATTCTTCCACCTGTCCCACCTGATACCCACCACCCCTCCCTCCTGCTACCTTTTTATCCTCCTTTCATTTACCTTATTTACACTGTGGTGATCAGAAGAGGCTTTGCTCATCATCCGGCGTGTTGTCCAGCCTTTCCCAGGCCCAGCTGCTGTAGAAGAAATGGAGTATGTGGCTGCTCTCAGAAACTGATTGGCTGGGATCGCAGAGATGGTGTGACTGCGGAACATGCTGCAAGCCTACCAGTGACTGTGAGCAGCCACATCTTGAGACTCTACTGTAGGCAGCTAGGAGAGCCCGAGACTGAGAGGACTGGAAAACACGACCGCAAAAGAGAACATAAGTCTCATCCCACTGACCTTGGCCCAGTACATAGTGTGTTTGGAATCCCGTAATACTTGGATTTAATTATTATAATCCCAGGTATTTAGGGATCCAAAAACTGTCTGGGATTCCGGGATTGGAATCCATAGTCATGGTGCAATGCTAATCATGAATGACTGGAAAATGCTTAATTTAGAAAGGGGGGTGGAATTGTTGTTATACCACAAAACTGGTGAGAGAGGAGCTAATTATTAGACCATCAGAGAAGAAATAGGAGGAATTTGTAATATTGCAAATCACTGAGCGTTTACTCAAAGTTAAAGTGATAATTAAGGTTTGATGAGTATTACTCTGATGTTGCCCATACATCAGGACTTCCTCAGTCACCAGATATGATCCCAGTCAAGCATTTGTGGCATATCCTGGAAATACACCTGAAGCAATGTTTTCCACCACACTCAACTAGACATCAGTCAGGTCATTTTCTTGTGGAATAAGATTGTTGCAAAAATAAAATAAAAAACATTGGCAGACTCAATACCATCATTTTATTAATGCATTAAGGCCATATTTTATTAAGTGACTTCATACTGACGTTTCCATCTTTTTGTCCACTATCTGTGTCCAACTGAGAGCAGATCCACTGTGAGGTATTTTTAACAATCAGATTCAATGGTCTAAACTGGCCATTACAACTAGGGTTCATATAGTAAGAATTACAGAGCTTCCTACACAGGCTCAAACAGCTCAATGTATTAGGTGTCTGAATGTAGTACATGACCGTCGAAACCAAACCATGGATGGTTCTAATGAAGCATCATTCGATTCCCATTCCTACTTTATAGTACACACATTTTTAATCCTTTTAGATGTCCTCTATATGCTTTCATCCTGAAGGTGAAATATTTTGTATATAGTTGATGTCTGTATGCCTTTTTATTTCTTAACCTCATACCTGACTCTGCCACAATATCAATTACGGCAAGTGGACAATTTTAGAATGGTGATTAATTACCTTTTTAGAAATACTAGACTGGCATTTTCTTCATCTCTCATTCCCACATCCTAAAAGCACCTTTCAGCTCAGATGCCAAGCAAAGTAAGCATAGAATTTGTGCAGCCTTTTCAGAACGACAAACCACACATTTCCTCCAATAAAGAAATAATTGTATTTTCTCTGCTTCGTCGTTCCCTTGAACCCACAAATGCCACCTACTGCATGTCATATGCATCTATTTAGTCTGCTCTTTTTTCTCTTTTTCTTTCTTGTGCCTTTTATTTAATGGAAATTACTTACTGAGCAGCAACTGCAAGAGCTTTGCAGTACATTGAGGGGTGAGCTGCTGAGCTTGTCTGTTGCCAAAGAAGTTGAATGGTGTGGAACACTGATCTTCTTGTATAGAGGCAAATGCCAGTTTGTCTCCTAGTTTGTACTCTGGCATAGTTTATAGATGACGTAAGTGACCTATTGTGGCCGCTATATAGAATGCCAGTCAGACTCTTCAAAGAAATGCTATTTCATTTTAACTATTGCCCTCAAATAGGGTTCAATTCCTGATTATAGACATATTTACATGTCGCAATGCACATGGGCCTTATTGAAAAAAAGGACATATATGTTCTGCATGTTTTAATTATAGCTGGGGAAAATTGAGCAGATATATATATATATATATATATATATATACATATATATATATATATATATATATATATATAGATATATATATATATATATATATATATATATATATATATATAGATTGGATTTGATGGTCATCCCCTGTATATGGGATGACCACCAAACTCCCACTGTCCTCCCTTCTCTTACAAGGTTCAGCCTCTTTGAAGTTGACCATCCTGTTTGAACTACTTGCCACAGACTGTTTTTTTATTTATTTTTATGAATAATATTTGATTGGAATAATAGACTCTGCACTCCTACCTTGGCCCAGAGCAGAGCCTAGAGTTCACACATGTCTTCCCCTGGTGAAGTGACTGCTTTCAAATCTGCAAGCCATCCTGGATAGAATCAAATGAAACTGAACATTGTAAAACCCTACTCTTTTCTAAAGTGAGTAGCCTTTTACCCAAACTTTCTTGCCTCTTATATGGTAAGCCTTCCTTGAACCCTGGTGACCTTGCTCACACACTATTAGCACTTCATAACTAGCCTTCACATGTACAGAGGAAACATATATTTTTTAGATAGAGGCACAATCTGGTGACCACCAAACAATGAACGAGGGTGGGGTTAGGTGTGATTGACTGACCATAGAACTGGTGCTCAATTAGAGGCCTCTGTCTGTATATAACTTATCTTAAACAATGCAACTAATACTCCTTTAAACTAAATTGTAACCTATTCCAATATTTCACTTGCATTCTTCATTTACTAATCTTGGTTTCCTAATAACTCTAGGTCTTTATTGACCCTCTCCACACCCCTCTACCCACATAACATTTTTATTAGAGGCGCTTTAAATTTTGAGCTCAAACATGCCAAGAAGCAAACCGCTGCTTAGTAAATATACCCCATGGAGTGTGTTGGTCTTTAAACCTGATGTCCAACAAAGCACTCGTAATACAATAATACAGCAATAACAAACTGATTTCAAATGCAAATATTAGCTTTATTACAGCTGTTATTCAGGAATGGAAGTGTCCTTTAAATGTACATGTTTTACATTTTGTCTCGTAAACCACAATGAAGAAAGAGGTGTCAAAAGATCTCCAGCAAATATGGAGCATTAGTAGACCCCTGGGTGTTTCTGGCAGTGTCTGGAGAGATGATATTATTTTCCTTTGTTAGGGAAGGAGAGGTGAAATTAGGACACAGCATTTCCTGATCTGAGGGTACGTATGGAAAACATCTGCTTGTTATAGAAATGCTCCCACTCTTCAAATTAATCAGACTCACTGATGCAGCCATTCATTTCTTGAGTGATTAAATACAGAGCTTAAGTTTTAATTCCCATAACACAAAAATGTATGCAGTTTCCATTTTCTGTGTTGTCTAGTGTTAGCAGTTTGTTCAGATGGGAATGTATAGGTTACATATGTGTCCAAGTCTGAGAGATGAGAAGTGAAATGGCCAGAGAGAAGTATTCAGCCTTGATACATGCTATAACGTCATTGTCTGGGCCAGTCAGAGTTCAGCTGACATCATTGTCTTGTACTTTAATATTTAAACCCATTGAGGGTTAGTTACTTTGTATAATTATGATTTGCATGTAAGCCTATTTTAATTATGTAAATAAATGTAGTATGTGTGTCCTCTGTATTGGAACTAATAGTAAGCAGGAATCACTGGAGTGGTTGTCATTGTAGACATTGAAATCAAATAATATAGGAAAAAATATCTTAAAACAGGTTGAGTCTCCCATATCCAAATATTCTGAAATACGGAATATTTTTAGCATGACTGAGATAATGAAACCTTTGCTGTTTGATGGTTCAATGTACACACACACTTTGTTTAAAGCACACAATTATTAATAATTAACTATAAATTACATTCAGGCTGTGTTTATAAGGTGTATATGAAACATAAATTAAATTTCATGTTTATACACAAACCTTGTGTGAGCCATAAAATGATTGAAAATATTGTATAAAATTACATTCAGGCTGTGTGTGTAATCTGTATATACAACATAAATGCATTCTGTGTTTAGATTTGGGACCCATTCCAAAGATATTTCATTATAGTATGCAAATATTCCGATGTGCAAAATACCCCTGGTCCCAAGCATTTTGGATATGGGAGACTCAACCTGTAATATACTAATATTAATAAAACACCCTAACGGCAATATACTCATTTGTTTGTACATAGTTGGTGTAAATGAAGTAATTATGCTGCTTACAAGACAAGTCATTGGAATATTGGCTGGAGGTGTCATATTTTTTGTATAAATCCATTATTTGCTATTTATTTGGGTTGATTTTCAGCATTACAATGTTTTGTTGTTGTTCTTGATATTTTAACAGATTATCCAGTCTATTTTTAGTTTTTTACAGTGTTTCTGTCCTGTACTAATGAATTATCTCACCTTGTCTTTCTGTGCCCCTTTCTGTTTTACCTTTATTCCTGAATATTAAATACCAAGAAGGGTAATGTCGATAAAAGTGACCATCTTGTTTGCATTTATGCTAAGAGGCATATTTATCATTGGTGGCGTGCTGCTCTGAAAAGTATAATTCCTTATCCCATATTTATGTGATGCACGAATGAATGATTTTTTGGGTCTATTAACAAAAAAGCCCTTTTCCTGGGCTGTGGTTCTATAGGAAAATCCAGTTCACCTGCCAGGAAGGAGTATGGAGGTTGCCAGGATGTGATTACAGGATGAAGATCCCTTCACGGCGATAATCCATTCTTAGGTTTATAACCGCTAACACCATCTTAAGGGACCAAACTCTAGAAAGCAAAGCATTTCTGAGCTTGGTAAATTAGCCAAGACCGCAGTCCTGCTTGATAATAATGGGGACTGCTGTCTGCAGCTTTAGTTTGCCTAATGCAAATGATGTCTTCTGCTTTAGGCTCTTCTTTAAAAGGCTACTTAAATCATGCAGAAAATGCTGTTTCTACATCATTTTAGGGGAAAATTAGATTAATAAATAGGTCCCTAAATCTTGAAACATAATTCTTAAGATAAACCAGAGGGCCTGATTCAGAGCCGAACGCTCTGACCAGAGCGCTCGCTCTGAATCAGGGCCCTCCTCCATGAAAATGGAGCGTCCTCCTGGACGCTCGCATAGCTGTGGGTGACCACCCACAGCTTATGCGAGCGTCCATGATGGTCACGATGGTTAAGACCATCGCGACCATCGGGCTTGCGACGGAGACCCTGCGGTAGGGTCTCGCTGCCGCAAGCCCTGGAGTGATTTTGGCTCTATCAGAGCCAAAATCACTCCCACTGACATACTACTGATGTCAGTGGGGCCGGCTTCAGACGGTAGGCGTTCCCATGGGAACGCCTTTGTCTGGCAGCCACGCCCCCAGCACGCCCACCAAAGGGGGCGTGCTGTCAATCAACATCGACAGCACGCCCCCTTTGGTGCGAGGCCCGGAGCGACGGAGAGCCCATCGCTATCCCGTTCTCGCGCATGCGCACGACGGAGCTCCCTCCATCGTGCGCATGCGCAGTGGGGCAACATCGACCCACTTGCGAGCGTCCTACGCTCGCGAGCGGGTCTGAATGACCCCCAGACTTTCATCCCATGGTATAAAATAACCTTGGCCTGCACTTTTCTGTATAGTTTTGCACACCTCCCTTCACCCATTTACACATGCACAAATTTTTATTTTGTTTTGTTTAATAAGTCTTTGAACGGGGATCTTCCGGATTCATTTACTCAGTTACAATTTTTTTTAAAGTTGTGCATTTGTAGTTTTTCATTTATTTTTGTAAATTGGGCAGTAGTCTTAGGGGGCCCTGCCCATAATACTAGGACCACTTGACCCACAACGTTACCACTCTACGGGTACCATTCTTGTTAAATGCCTTGTGCCCTTCAATCTATGAGGTTCAATATTCTCTTCCACATAAGGTACCAATCCCTACACTGACCAGGGGATGGTTTTTCTATTATTATCCTTTATTTATATGGCGCCACAAGTGTTCCCTTACGCCTTACATAGTACATAGAACTAATAGGTGAACAAAAAACAAGTAACTTGCAGTACATTACAGTGCAGGACAAGGACACGACTTATATACATTGCTGCAATAGCGATTAAAGCACTCGCAATAAGCAGCTGGGAGTTGGCAGTCACGTGTTAGGTGCCCTTATGGGGAGTAAAGAGTAGAAGAAAATGTAAAGAGAAGCACATGAGGGAAGAGGTCCCTGCTCATGAGAGCTTACATTCTAAAGGGGAGGGGCAGACAGACAGGAGTGACACTGAAGGGGAATATAGGGAGGAAAGAGCGTGAGGTGGTCTAGCATGAGTGCTGGAAGGCCTTGATGAAGTAGTGGGTCTTGAGAGCCCGTTTGAAGATTTGTAGAGAGGTGGAGAGTCTGATGGGGAGAGGGAGAGCATTCCAAAGGTAGGGAGCAGCACGGGCAAAGTCTTGGATGCGGGAGTAGGAGGAAGTAATCAGTTGGCAAGAGAGGCGGCATGCATTTGTTGAGCGAAGTGGACGGGCGGGAGTGTGAAGGGAGAGAAGGTCAGAAATTTATGTGGCAGAGGATTTGGTGAGGGCTTTGTAGGTGAGTGTAAGAACCTTGAATTGGCATCTGACGGGGAAGGGGAGAAAGTGTAGGACTTGAAGGAAAGGGGAAACAGATGTAGAACGTCTGGAGAATAATTACCCAAGGCTAGTGATCTCTATGTAGTGTAAATCACCCCATCTCTGTTGCTTGCGTGTGGCGTTGACCAGTTTTTTTAATCTATAATATTTTTATTGTCACCTCTTGATAGTAAATCAATAAACAAGTGACAGATAAACAGAGAATTTCCGTACTGCGCATGCCCAATCAAAATACCATGCGTATGTTTGTTCTGTGCATCATTGACTTCTATCTCCTCTACACATTTAGAGGCAGATTAAAAATATGGGTATATGAGCACTGGTATGGATTAGAATTGGTGAACCGCACAAAAATAAAATATATGAATGTAATGAATAATCAGTAATCAATAATAAAACAAAACAAAAAAAAAATAATAATAATTAATAAAAAACAAAGATGAAAATAGAAAGAAAAAACAGCAAAGGAGAGAAAAGGCATAAACAGTATTATGGAATTAATGTTTATAGTCTTTATAGACTAGTTGGGGGTGTGCCAGTTCTGCATGTACCCCACGAGGGGTCCGCTGTGCTATTGCCACCTAACTCACCCTAACTAGCTCGGCGTTGACTGCTGACTTCAGCTGCAGATTCCCATCTGAGCCGCGATCACATGTCCCCGCCGGGCTGGGGCCGCTTGATGACAGAGGGCGTCGGGGGATGTTCAGTGGGCTTGTAGCGGCAGCGGCAGTTGTTCTTTTCCTGGGCACTCCTTCCAATCCCAACGCGTTTCGGACCTTCCACGGGTCCTTTGTCAAGGATGAAGGGGGTGGGCCTTAGTATGGCTTTATTTATAGTGTGACTAATTAGTAAAAAGAGTTAAAACCCGGATATCCGGTCCTGGAATTTGCAGGAGGGTTGGAGGCAAGCACATGTTCTTTTTTCTGTGCCTGACTCCATTTTGGTTTATGCCAGAATGGTGTAGATTGAGAAAAGTTAAAGAAAGATAAGCAATGATATGAAACTAACAAAATAAGAATAAATATAGATAAATAAAGATAATAACATTTAAAATAATAAATAATAAATAAAAATAAAATTAAAATAAAGTGAAATAAAATTAAAAATAATAATAATAATTGCTAGTGAATAATGAATCTAAAAATTATTATTTTGATTTTAAAATACTTATAAAAATGCTATTAATTCTATATCAATGTTCAGTCCATACGGTTCCAATGTGTGGAGGTTATAGATCCATTCTGTTTCTTTTTTCTTTAATGTTTTGATCAGATCCTCACCTCGCCAGTTTTGTGTTACTCTTTCGATACCCATAAACTTCAATCCTCTTGGGTCCTTATTGTGGTTATTTAAAAAATGGGCTGATACACTGTGAGTAGTGAGGCCTTTCTTGATGTTGTATATATGTTCTGATATTCGTACTTTTATTTTTATTTTTGTTTGGCCGATATATTGAATGCCACATGGGCACTCTAATAGGTATATCGCTCCTTCGGTCTCACATGAGATGGAATCCTTAACTGGATACTTTCGGCCTGTTTGGTTTGAATTTAATTCTGTTTTCTAGTTGGTGTCCTTAATCTGGTTCTTACAGCCAGTGCAACTTTTGCAAAAATGGAAGCCCTTTGAAGCTTTATTTATTTTCTCTTTGTTGTTCTGGGTCCCGTAGAAGCTTTTTGTTAGTTGTTGTTTGAGGTTTGATGCCTTCCTGTATATAATACGTGGTTGTGCTGGCAGTATCTTCTTCACTTCCTCATCTAGCCTCAATATATTCCAGTGTTTCATAAGGATGTTTTCGATCTGTTTGTAATTGCTATTGAACTGTGTTATGAATGAGACTGGTCTTTCTTCTTCTTGTTTTGTGTTCTTGTATTGAATGAGTGTGCCTCTGTCTAATTTGCCAATTTTTTCAATTTCTTCTGATAGTCTTTTTTCTTTATAACCCTTCTTGATGAAATTTGACTTCATTTCTGTTGCCTGTACCCTAAAGGTGTCATCTTTGGTACAGTTCCTTCTTAGGCGGCAAAATTGGCCCCCTGGTATGTTGTTTTTCCATTTTGAATGATGGTTACTTTGAATAGGCAGAATGCTATTGCCACTGACATCTTTAACATGATTTCTGGTCATTATTCCACCGTCTTCTATAAATATTTCCAAATCTAGAAAAATAATCATTTGTTTGCTATAATTAGATGAGAATTCTAAATTTAGGTTGTTCTGATTCAGAGAAATAAGAAATTGCTTCAGGTCATCTTCTGTTCCATCCCAGATAAATAGCAAATCGTCAATATACCTGCGCCACAATTTAATGTTTCCAATATACGGGTTATTCTGCCAGATATGAGTATCCTCCCACCATGCTACAAACAAGTTTGCGTAGCAAGGGGCAAAGGATGTGCCCATTGCAGTTCCTCTTGTTTGTAGAAAAAAGTCGCCATTGTGCCAAAAATAATTTTTCCTAAGGATGAAATCTATTGAATCCATTATGAAGTTTATCTGTTTGTTTGGAATTGTTGATTGAGATGATAGGTAATGTCTAGTTGCGTCACATCCTTTTTCGTGATTGATGACTATAGAGGAGGAAAAAGAAAGAAGAAACAGGTAATACCAACTACAGATGAGGAAGAAGATAAAGGACTTATTTTCCATCTCAGTAAGAAAGAACTGACAACAGCTCAAAGAAACCTCCTAAAGAAAGGACTAAAATTTGCTCCCCATTCAGGTGTCAACAAATTCAACTTATACATAGACACACAAAAATTCATTAGAAAGGTATGCTTGAAGAAATATTTTGCAAAAGATCCAGTAACAAGAGTATGCATGTCACCATCGAAAGAATATATACACACCAACTTTAGAGCGGCATCAACCTTTTACCCAACACATGTCAAAGGACCACATATCACAACATTTCAACGACTAATAGAAGAAGAAATCAGACAACTCCCCGAAAAAAAGAATAATTTATATAACTTCACAAGAGAAGAAAAAGCAAGTATAAAAGAACTAAGAGAAGATACTCATATCTGGCAGAATAACCCGTATATTGGAAACATCAAATTGTGGCGCAGGTATATTGATGATTTGCTATTTATCTGGGATGGAACAGAAGATGACCTGAAGCAATTTCTTATTTCTCTGAATCAGAACAACCTAAATTTAGAATTCTCATCTAATTATAGCAAACAAATGATTATTTTTCTAGATTTGGAAATATTTATAGAAGACGGTGGAATAATGACCAGAAATCATGTTAAAGATGTCAGTGGCAATAGCATTCTGCCTATTCAAAGTAACCATCATTCAAAATGGAAAAAACAACATACCAGGGGGCCAGCTCTCTCTGTGAAGCAGTTTTTGGCCGAGAGATCCATGCTCACCAGACCTAGCACCATGTGACTTCTTTCTTTTCCCTAAATTCAAATCTGTACCCAAGGGAACCCATTTTGCATTGGTTACTCAGGTAAAGAAGAAAACGACGGAGCTGCTGAGACAGCTGACAGATAATGAGATATAGCACGGCTTAGGCCAATGGAGAATAAGACTGCAGCGAGGTGTGGATGCAGAAGGGGAGTACATAGAAGGGGAATGAAATTAAAATGTACTTAAAGTAATTAAACATAAATTATAACAACAGGCTCGTTATGTAATACCTAAACCTCGTATTTACAGTATGGCTAGTATACAATTAGCCCCGATATATATTTTCAGGGGCGAAAAACGTATATTTGATGCTTATAATCCCCATTCATGACGATTTTTTTTATTCTTTTATCCTATTTGTTCGCCCGAACAAATAGGATAATTCGTCCGAAAACACACAGATCATAAACTTATGGGTTTTTGCCATTGCGCCGGCAAAAACATAGCACTCTTCGGGGATTATTCTTCAGGACACATCAGGTCTCAAAATCCCACCCCCCCACCCGAAAAGTGCCAGAGTTTGGAGCTAATGCTACCCCAGGGGCACTTTTAGCAGTGGTAATTTACAGCTGCTAATTGGATACCGGCCTATGCCACCATGTGTGACAGACGGCTATCTGGTAAATTGTTGCTTCCACCTCATTTTCTGTTACCGTAAGATCTGTGTGTATCCCAGACCTCCAGGAATTCCTGTGACTACAGACTCCTCCATATGTGTATGGTTAGACCGTTGTTTACCTGTCCTGTCATCCTGGAAGTCTGACCTGAGGAAAGACAATATCATTGAAACAAAACTATGCACACTAATAAGAATATTTCAAAACCTATGCCTGTGCAAGAATTCCTTTAAAGGGTAATATAAATAAGCAAGAGGCAGGAAGGAATAGCTTATAGGATCTGACTCAGGTTTGGTGTTTTAAATAAATAAATGCATTCATTTTATTTACACAGATGGAAGGTGAAAATTGCAGACTAAGGTATAGCACATTTCTAGTGTAACATTGGGTAATAAAATACATGTACAAGTATGGTTAATCCATCCCGTCTTGGGTATTTTCATTTTTACAGCAAAATGCATTCTCACTATGTGATTCCCACTAAGTGGCAAATCTTCTTTAAAGGAAAGAATTTAGTTGCATATTAAATATTAAGTTCCACTTGATGACATTTTATTAAAAGTTCAGGGATATTAAAAATGATTAAATTAGATTGTTTAATAGTTTTTAATATTCGAAAACCGTTTAGCAAATGTAATAAAGTTAATAGTTTAATATGCATATATATTTTCTTGTGTTAGAGACTGAGGATTTAGTGTCACATGTAACAGCGATGCATAGCCCCTTTAGCACTTGCTAAAGTGGTTATGTCATCCTTTCTGTATTTAACAAGTAGCTGCAATGCTCTGCCGGCAATGGGGAGCCGGCAGTACCCTTTCTGGCTTCAGCAAAGCAGTTCAGACACTGCCTGGTCCCCGCCGGGTTAAACAGTCATTCACATGCACAGACTGGCCATCATACATGCGCATGACAGAGTAGCCGATCGCTGAGCGGAGGACGCAGCTGACGAGGAGGCCTTCGCTGGATCTTGCCGGTGAGTAAGTAGTAATGAATACCAATGGCATATTAAATTGTATCACTGCGATAGTAATGAAATATGCCGCCGGTATTTAGGTTCGTTGTTAAATGAGGCCCTTAGTGCTTAGAGTGTTTCATAATTAGAATGCACAACCTATTTTTTCCCAAGTAATCAATTGTATTAATCCAATAGAGCACCCTCTGCATTTACTTAATGTTAACTTTTGAGACCTAAAAATTCTAAACTCGAGATTGTAGCGTTTGGTTTGCAATGTTTTCCGATTGACAATACCTTTTTTTTTTTTTTTTTTTTTCTATAAATTAATGTATTTTTATTTTTTTGTCAAGATTCATTTTGTTACATGTGTATTTGATTTTTATTATATATATGATAAATATTTCTTGTGACATTTCTCGTGTATCAATAACTGTCATTCTTGCATATTTGTGTTCGAAAAGGGCCGTAGGTTCCTCTCTATTGGCAGTTCAAGTGAAATGTGCAGTATAACCTATAGCTTGTAAATGTAATTGGCAAGCATTAGCTGTTACAAGAATATGTGGCGTAAGATCTGGACAAGTCAATTACTTTGTTTAATCATAATGAAAAAAGACTGGGAAGTTGTATGTTAATTTTGTCCTTGACATTAGGAACACAAACAATGATCACATACAGTATATGTATGCGAATTTAATTCTACAAAGTAGTGTTTCATTCTAGTGACAGCTAACCAGAAGTTTTAACTAGAATTCTTTCAAAAACGAGCTTGATGGTGCCATACCTGAATTCAGTTCTCATTCTCCTACCTGGTTTTATGTTACATTTTACTGTGGAAGCTTTACTTTAGTACCGCTTTGTAACCAGTATTTTAGACCTGTCATTTTCCAGGTCGCTAGGTATTGTGACCGGGGTCTCTCCACCCCCATGTTCTTTCTCACTCTCTTCCCCCTTGTTCACTTTCTCTCTACCTTCTCTTACTTCTCACGTTTTCTATCTTTTCTCACATTCATTCTTTCCTTCACCTCGTTTGCGCTCTCTTCCCCGTTTGCGCTCTCTTCCCCGTTTGCGCTCTCTTCCCCGTTTGCGCTCTCTTCCCCGTTTGCGCTCTCTTCCCCGTTTGCGCTCTTCTCTCACCCGGTTCTCTCTCTATCTTTTCAACCGGTTCACTCTCTCACTCCAGTTTGCTAAGGGGACAGGCTGTGTCCGCTAAATTTGAGAGCTGAGAAGGAAGGGGTGGGGCCTACCTCCAGCTCTCTACTTGATACGTGTGACAGATAAACATCTTACCTCATTATATTATATATTAGGGAGTAAGTAGATAATGATAAGATAAGGTGCAATAGATAAAATATTTTTTATTTCTTCCTTCAGGAAAAATCTTGTTCCGACGAAGTCACATACGTGATGTAGCAGTGCGACGCTTGATCCCAATTGACGAGTATTGCAAGGTGAGTCTGTTTTATGTGATGTGAGTGTAGGAAAGTAATAAAGGTAGGGACGGCGTTTCAGGTAGTATAGTATATGTTGAACATAGCCCTCTGCCTTTTAAATGTCTTCCAATGATTGTCAGAAAGAGTTAGGAATTGAAACCATTGGGTGGGATTTACAGACCCTTTAATAAAGCAGAAATGTATTAAATGTGGATTTCCTGACCCTTGACACTAACTACAGATGTGCCCACATACATCTATCCTCTGTGCACTACAAGTCGCACCACACATAACGCAGGAGCTCAGTGTGACTCGGTAGCGCCGAGAGTCTTTTTGTGCATCTTTTTACCTTCAAATGCGTCTTATTCGTGCAATGGTGCGAATAGATGGCACAATCCGCTTCTGTTGATTCAAATTATATGCAGCATGCCTATGTTCTGTGAGTGGCTGCAGGTGTATCTACATGCAAAACGCTATGCTCCAGTGTTATAGTCACTTACACTGTAACGTGAAATGCAACGTTACAGTGTCAGCAGCTGTAACACTGGAACATAGCGTTTTGCTAGCAGATACACCAATAGTTGCACACAGAATACAGGCATGTTGCATAACATTTTACTCAGTAGAAGCTGCTTGTGCCATCTATTCGTTGTGCGAATAAGATGCATTGGAAGGTAAAAAGAAGCACGAAAATACACCGGGCGCTACCGAGTCATGCCACGGCATGGCGTAACTAGAAGGGCTGTTTAAACGCCAGGAGGCTAGATGTACGTATGTGGACAGATTTGTAGTTTGGATACCTAGCCCATAATGGTGAAAAAGGGTGGAGGTTTCGGAGAATTCATGACATCACAAACAACATCTTGGCACACTTTTTAAACCAACAGCCGATATCCTCCATTATATGTATGTTTGCATATAGCGCTTTTTTTATTTTTATTCTTTTTAATGTGACCCACTTTACCTACTATATAGCAGGCGGGACCACAAACATTAGTGATAAATCCCAGAAATACTTTAACATTCTTTGTGAGAGATGTATCAAATCTTGCAGAGAGTAACTGATTGGTTGGTACTTTAACTATCGTTATTCAAACACAGTCTGTAACATGACAACTAGAAGCTGATTGGCTGGTACTAGATCTCTCTCCAATTTCTCTCTTCAAGCTTTGATACATCTCCTCCTTTATCTTGTCTCAACCTTTTTGAAAATTCTCTCACACTTGTGCCAAATGCTTTGTAGGGTTTTCACACTTGCACATTGATCTGTATGTACTCTTTCAAAAGTAATTTTATAGTGCAATGGTGTGGTTAGTTTTGGTAGTCATTATTTGATAATGAAAAGGTGTGTAACTGACAGGTAAATTGTCTTGGTGTATGACCAGATATAAAGCAAATGGCTGCATAATGTTGAATTGCCGTGTAGCTGCCTTAACTGTGTGTATTTATCCATCTGTTGTAAATGGTCATGTAGCCTAACCTTTATTTTTATCCAAGGTGCTGAAGATGTGTGTAGTCACACAGTGAATGAGTTAGGGGCTGACCTGCCAAAGAACACACTAGTTAGCATTTTGTCCAGTTCTCGTTCTGCTCTGGCATTCCATCTTGTTTATTTTCTCTACTAAAATAGGCCTGTGTCATAAATTGCAATGTAGGGGCTTATAATAAATCTTTCCAGATTTCCTCTGAGCAGGTCTCTTCTAGTATTTTTATTTGGTGCTTATTGGAATTGCTCCTTCATTCTAGGATTGAGTGTGGAGGGGGCCGATAAGTGTGTACAGATCTGAGACCTCACTTGTGCCTGAGATGACCAATCCTTTTTCCCTTAATGTTTGTGCGGTTGGCAACTTAGTTTGGGTTAAAGGGAAAACAAATCACTAATTAACTTTGCTTCACCTTCCAAACATCTAATAGGTCTGTAGCTCTTTTTTTATTTCATTTGGATGCAGTAATGTGGAAACTGCTGTTTCCATATAATTACCCAATGACAAAGGGCTTGATAAGTAGTAGTAATGTATGATTTATATAAAATGTAAATATTAGGTAAAATAACATTGTATTATAAGTGCATGGCAGTCCTTTATGCAATCATTACTAGTTTCAGCGGACAGGGCATCTGTGCCCAGCATATATGATGCCTGGATAGACGACCAGCTGCCTGCTCCCAGCCTCCTATTTGCAGTGCGCTTGTGCCATACCAGAGAGCTGAAGTGCATGTGTGCCATCTAATGGGTTGGACGGCACCCCGACTGTTAGGGATATAACTAAATCCCCCGTCCCGTATGTCATGATCCAGCCAGAAGTTGCCATTGACAGGAAATTGTCACCTTGCTCAGATTGCTCTGAATCTTTTCCTATCCTGTAAGAGAACCCAGCGGATATCCAACTTCATATATTTATTCCAAGCCCCATTTCTCCGGCTATTAATGGGTCAATTGTTTATTTAGTAGCATAGGCCAATGGATATAAAGCTAATATTTCAAATTAATATATATTATAGGCTGTGCATTACTTAGCTGAATATCTTGCATAAAATATCTGAAAATTATATACATAATGAAATATGTCCATCATTCTTGATTCCACTCCTCTGCCACAAGATATCATGTTAGGTAAGAGGCACTTTTATCACTAAAGATGGCTGACAGGCAGACTTGCTTTACAGAAATGCACATTGTGGATTTGTTAGTCCATAAGCACAGGGCGAGTAATGTCACAGCAGCTCAAGTCTCTGCTTTTTGTCTTGTATCAGATCCCATCAAGAAATATCCTATATGTGGAAGGCTGTGTAATCGTCTGTAGTGGGGTGAGGAGGTAATATTTTACTGTTGTACCTAACGGGATGGAGTGTTATGTTAAATTAAAATGTAAATTACAGGGGTTAGCTCCCTCTTAACAAGTAAGTCGAATAGTCACTTTTCTTTTCTTTTTACTCTGGTGTGGTTAGTGAATTTTCATTATATTGCTATATAGTTGCTTGTATGAGCACTACCAGACTCAACAGAAAGACACATTGGTATATGCCATTTGAAGTTAAAGTAGACATATTTGTTGTATTAGAACTTCAAGGCAGCTCTTATAGCCAGTGCCTGTCTACAATGAACATAGGATATTATTTTAGCTTAGATCACAGAAGGGGTCCAGGATATATGAGCCACCTCGAACCTACACATTTCCTTTCCAGTCAGTGTTTTTCTAAAATGATAACATAAAAGAGAGACATCTGCACTTATATAGTGGAATGAGTTAAATCCTGACTGGTTACAAAATGTTATTATTAGAATTGCTGGGAAACGTGCTTAGCAATATGAGTCTTTGTGGGGTAATATAGGATAGTCTCGTTAGTCATTTTGTAACCATTGCACCTGGTTCTTACTTAAAACCATATCTACTAAGCAGATCTATGATGACCACTAAATGCTAAAATGAAAACAACATTTAAATAGCCGTTAACCAAGTATACTGATAAGATAATATGATAATATGATCAGAGTTATGCTATGGTACAACTGTAGTCCTGGCGGAAAAAAACAAGACAAGTTTAATATGTTATTACTCCCCCCGTCCATGGCAGACTGCTAAAGTCATAACCATTCTCTTTTCAGAATGATTCCACCCATAATTATTCTTGGTATTTTAAGCTATCCACCATGAGATTGCAAGGGTAAAAGATATAGCTGGGAGGTGCGGGGAGTGTAGTGTCACAAATTGTTGTTGTGCCCATTCATTTAATGTGACAATTTGTGGCATTATGCTGCTGAGGAGGTGCCATGATTACGCAATTTATAGCAGGCTCTGCCCTCTTCACTGGTATCCCAAAGTCGTGAGTCTCCTGGATATTCCAGGGGTGTAGGTAAGTTGTCACATTGCTGGTACTCAGACCCTCTTATCTCACCCGGCGCTGCCAATTTTCCGGCTGGCATATGTGCACTGGCCTGACATTTCAGGATTTCCCTGTTGCTGCAGTCCATCATGGCATGGGCGCCCCGATCTTGCCTGAGGTCACCTGACATTATTGCAGCCATTCACATGAGGATTACTTCTCACATGATTATAAACCTTTCCCATGCATCTGTTTAACTTGTCTTCAAGCTACTCCTGGCTTCTGTATCTGCAGCTCCAATTTGCAAGTCCTTGCAGTTTCCAAACTGCAAGCATCCACAGCTCCACTCTGGAATACATCTGCAGCTCTAATTTGCAAACCAGTGCAATTCTCGCATTGCTACCTTCTAGCCAGCAACCAACTATCTATTGCAAGCCTGAATCAGTGCTTCTCTGCTACAGGTTACCAGGTGCACATTATTACCAGCCTGCAGTCTCAACTACAGCTTCCTAGTGCTTATCCCCTGCTCCTTCACAGGAGAGGATCGGGGAAATGTCTTCTCCCCAGGGGAGGATTCCAGATATCGTGGCCAATACACTGTGTATGGCCATGATATCTGCTGGGTGTCAGACAGCCAGATAAAATGTTTGTCGGTCTGAGTCTGATGCACATTTTTTATGTACGTGTATTTGCAGCAGTATTCAAATGTCTACAACATTACACATTGCACATAATTTGATATAATAGGCAACACAGGATCAGGCTCCAAGTCTTCCAGTGCTCAACACAGAGCATACCTCCTGAGATTTTTCCTTTCCCTCCTTTTCTGACATAAAATATATATTTCACATACCAAATCCAATTCTTTTTTCAATATCTGCAGATTTTTAACTCCTACTCCTCTATAAAGTCCAGACACTGCTTCAGACAATTTACCACTTTTAAATCTTCATCATTCAGGCATCCTCCACCAAAGGACTAGTGTTTTATTTATATAAGTAGTTTAAAACCCCTGTCCTGCAGTCACAGACCCTCATGAGGTGACTTAGGAGACAGACTTGGGGGAAAATCTGAATGCTGAAGACCGGGAGGAAATTTAGGAAAAATTCTGCCTCCATCTCTCTTTGTGTCCAGGTTAAAGAAAATACTTACAAAACTCCTATTGATACCTTGTACCCTCTGAGCTACATAAGTTCTCCTACATCATTCCAGATGATTGTTGAAGGGGCAGTGCTCCGACAGGCACTTTCGGCCACATTTGGTGTCACTGTCCATCTCCCTGGAAGAGTATTGCTCACTATACACCCTACCTAGAGGTTCCTCAATCTCCCGGATTCATTCTTCAGCTGCTGAACATTCCTTTGCCCACCAATCACCCAAACAAATTAGCTCACCATATTATTTGGGCAACCTAATGTCAGATTGCATTGATTGGCGTCAAACATCACCTCCATATATGCAATCCCTTCTGGACAGAGTCTGGCATGTTTATCAGTAGGGATGAATATATGACTAGTATTTTATGCAACTCCTTGAAAACGTTTAATAAGGTCTGAGAGCCTTGGATGTTGCAATTTAATGCTCGCTTATCTTGCTCTCTGCAGACCTTTCACACTAGAGGATCAGCTCACCTATTACTCTCTACTCTCCCCCTCCCGTCTCCTTTTTCGTCACTTTCCTAGCAGTCTGCCACACCGCTCACTTTCTATTTCCCCATTCTCTTTTCTTTCTAGTTACTTTATCTTGAACAGTTGTTCAGCTTAATGTGATAGGTGGTTGTTCCCCTCCTTACGTGCGATATTAGATGAGGCCATTTCTTATGTTTCTTTTCTTGTGATCTCCCTGTATCTATTTCCCTTGACCTGATTGTACTTCTTTGATATTTATGCATCATGGTAACATGCCATCTTTTCAATAAATAATGTTTTTTTGGAGGGGGCTTTTTTGTGCTCCCTCATTGGCTCTAAAGGTACCGACCGGTCACCCTCATTGGGTCAAGCTTGTTATTTTTAAAACTATAAGTGGTAGTGTCAAACTTCCCTTCTGAGCTTCCCATTAAGTGTGTTATAACCATTGGTTTGCCCACCAGAATTCAGTGATGCAGACCCACTGCTAAGTACTACTGTGATCTTAGTTTTTAGGTTTTAAAAATACTATAATTAATGGGACATACACACTGGACCATAAAAGTGAATGATAACGATATTGTTCAACGATATATCGTACATATCGTCCAGTGTGTATGCACCAAACGACCAACGATGCGTGCTTCTGGGGGTGGTTAACGATGTTTGCTGTCAGGCATACATTCAGGCCAATCTGAAGATATTGTCAGAAACTGCCTGTTCAAGGATGTGGCAGGATGATGTCACTGAACGATATCATTAACAATATTGTTCAGTGTACACCAAATATCTTTCACCAATATCTTTCACCAATATCGCTCTGCACACCATCTAGTGTGTATGAGCCAGTCCCGGCAACCACTGGATAATCCCACATGTTTCACTTTGCTCTCAGATAATACATTCTCTGTTACATGTTTATAAATCAAATTTAAAATAAGTTAGACAATATTTTTTATAACCGAGGAAACACATTATATATTTTTCTGCCAAGATATTGTGAAATAACTTTTCCATAGTTTGCAGGTGCTTAGCCCAGATTTTTAGTCTACTGGATGCTAAACAGTTGGAAAAACAATAAAAGAATTAAGCAATTAAATAAAATGACTTTATTTCCTTTCTGGTTTGAACCTCAAACACCAATAAATTGGTACTGTATATGCAATCTTATATTATTACTTGAAGCACATGTTTATTGAATATCAATTGCTAGAAGTTCTGTGCCTTATGCCTACTCCCAGCATTGCATGCAGCTCTGGGCGAGCACTCATCTGTTGCTTGCAAGGTAAATTAAATAAGATAGAAGATTTGAAATATGAAGCTGTCAGTTTATGCAATAAGTAGGCTTTAAAAAATAGGAGATAGTGGTGCTCCCCTTGTCCAGAATATTTCCAGTTGCATTAACCCAACCTTAATGAAATAATTGATATTAGAAAACCTTTAACATCCATTACTAACTGTAGACTGGCAGTGATGAGCCCCAAAGCCAACTTGTACGCAGCTGTTTCCTCTGTGCAAGGTGAGCGAGTGGACCACCATTCTACTGTCTAAGTTTTTGGTCCCATATTTAAACCCTGCCCTTTATTTATCTATACTCACAGCCTTCTCTCTCTATTTTGATTTGAGAAACTGATTCGGTATAGGAGGTTGACACTCACTATGTCCACAGTAAGTGTGTCGACCTCACAATGTCGGCGCTGGGATCTCGATCTAGGTGTAATATTACTTTCGGCACTGTAATTATGAGGTCAGCCTACTTACCTTGGGCATAGTAAGTGTCGACCTCCTGATCGTATCCATAGAAACTATTATCAAAATCAAATACAAATTGAGTTGGAGGCATCTTCTGTTTCCTGAGATGAAGGATACTAATAACTAGGCACAGTGTGTGAATTAGGTTGTGTGATTCCTGGAATCCGTTTCAGATTTCTCACTTCTGTTTGAGCTTGCTTAGGAGGACAAGTGCAGGGGTTTCTCATAGCAGCCAATCAAATTCTATCTTTCCGTTATGTAGCACAGTCTATAAAATGATAGTTATAACCTGATTGGCTGCAATGGGCAACACATCCACTTACTTATACTCTTTAAAAGACTTGCTAAATCTTCCCCAAAATCTAATCACACTGCACATTAGTGTGTGCTCTGAAAATTATTTGGCAGAAAGTTTCTCCTAACTATCTGTGATTTGGTGACTGTGATTTAACATCTCGTCAGGTCTACACTTATATTGTCCATAAGAAAATGGATAACAGACTGTATTAGGTCTATTTGTTACCCACCAGTTTATACATATGAAAATGTAAGGGCAGATGTCTGTAGTAACTTGTTTTGGTGGTATTGTAAGTGACTGACGCAGGCATGTTATATGTTGTTTTGGCAAGTGTAGATGGCACTTTATCTTGTGATGTGCTGTAGAACACTGCCTAAATGACATATTTTGGGGCTTATATAAAGGGGCTTTCCACTTGAAATAAGCACACATGTTTTGCTTTAATATGAAATGATCACTAACATTGAGCAGATGTTGTTTAATGTACATTATGCACCATATGAATACCTTTACCGGAGATCTGGAGTAGTCTGTTCTTTTGAATTATTATTTATTACAGATGTGGTGGGATTACATGGCTCCCAGGACTATTTGAATTCTGAGCAAATCAGATTCAGCCTCTTCTTTACCAACACTATTATGTGCATTGTTATACTATTCACAGCCTACATTTCATGTTGGAGAAATCCAGCACTAAAATGGAGAAAATATCAGTTTCTGCATTAAAGAAAGTCTACATCTCTGACTTTACTCTGCCATTCTAAGGTTCAGTAGACACTGCCAGATAAAATGCCTGTCAGACCGACCAACCATTTAGCTTGACACCCTGCAGATATCACGGGCATACACTAGATATCTTCATGTATTGACCCCAATATCTGTGCTCCTCCCATGGGGGGGAGGCATTTCCCTGTTCCTTCCCTGTGAATAAACAGATGATATGTCTGTCGGATGGCCGTGGCTGGGTATACACAGCCTGATGTGGCTGCCATTTAATTTACAAAATATTGCATCGGATGCACATGCTGGACGATCCGGCATGTCCAACCGATTAATATTTTAGCATCGGTTGGCTAAACACACGGGGTCTGATTCAGCAAGGAATGCACAGGAGAGAACGCATGCACTTGGCCGATGTTTTCGCACTGCGCATGCGTATGCATCGCAATGCGTGTGCGCTAACTGGCCAGTGCGATCGTGTTATGGTACGCAGACTACATGGAGTGTGTATGTAGACCCTTCCAAAATTGATTGACAGGAAGTGCCGTTTGTGGGTGGTGACGAGGGGTGGTCAGGCAAATGCAGGCGTTATAATGCTGTTATAGGGCCATGCATAATTAAGGCAGTGCAGCGGCATACGCAGCCATACCGTAAGCTGTACACCGGAAGCAGGCAGAATCCTGCGACATGTCAGGTCAGCCACTATTATGCAAATGAGTCTGATGGTTCTCGATGTTAACGCTATCTTGTGCGTTGATCAGTCAGTGAGTAAAGGGAGATGGGCGGTTTAGTATGGGGCTGGGCATCTGCAACTTGTGCTGCGGTCTCCGTGTGTGTGCATTGATTTGCGTATTCTCGCAGCGGATGGGTGCGTGTGTCTGCATCCGTGCGTTCCTTGCTGAATCAGGCCCATAGTACAATTGTCAGGGCGATCCACCGATTGATAGACAAAATGACCCAGCGGTGCCATGGAAAAAATACTGATGCTTCTGGGTGCCGTGATGGAAAAAGTTTGGGAACCACTGGTATAGTGTATGCCCAGCATTAGACTTGAGATCCAGTTCATACTTGGGAACATTTAGGATTTTTAACTATATGGCTCAGCATTGTCGCAACAATCCCAGAATCATTTGACTCAGAGTGCCTTAGGCCTCATTCCAACCATTGTTTTTAAATTGTAAATATGTCTTACTCTAGACATCATTGTATATACTGTCACCATACCCATTGGCTTCGTTAGTACTAAGCACAAATTGCATTTTTATAGCACTTTTAAAGCTTTATATTTTAAGTTTTCATGTGTTTCCGTTTCAATTGATTGGAAAACTTGACGTTGGCAAAATCACTCATCAAACACGAATGGAATCATTTTGCATTTTAATGGTTTTTTTTTTCTTACTAGTTTAAAAAAAAAATGATAATAGCCTAACTTGCTGAGTTTTAGATGTTAGTGCACTTATCATGTAACTTAGCTTGTGTAGAATACATTTTTTGTATGTTGTATTTAAGTAAACTCTTTTAGGGCCACATATGGTTGTAAAGTGCCTCAGGAAGGCTTATCTTGTGCATCACATCCTTATTTTGCAAAGTTGCCAATGTTTACTGGCAAGCACATGGATTTTGTACGCCAAGATGGTGTGAAACGTGGGGATGAAAATTGCACCCTCTGATGAGAAGGGTTACTTATTGTGAATAGTTTTGCACATCCACATGCCACAATGAAACTACTTTGCAGTATAAGGTTTAAATTCGGTAAAGGTTGTAAGGTGGTGTTTTAGGGGTCCTTCACTGATGAAGGGTATGCAGCCTCTTTCTTCCCACAAAAATACTTCAATGGGACAAATTTTACAAAGAAAAGCACATTTAGGCGCCCGATTACATATGTAATAAGAAAATACTGAAACACACTGTACTTGGTTCAAAAATCTGTGTTTCTTCACAATAACACTGTAACGTTGGGATAAATATGGATTCATTTTGCAACAAGATCCGTGTGTATGCTATGAATTATCATTGGACTGTTGCAGTAGAAGAGCCCAAGGCAGTTACTATAATAATAATAATAGGTTTGTCTAACATTCACACGCAACCTTATTACACATGTAATAATGGCAGTCTCAATGTCCCTTAACTCATTAAGGGGGAAATGTACTAAGCTCTGGAAAGTGATCAACTACCAGCCACTCAGCTCCTAACTGTCATATTACAGGCTGTGTTTGAAAAATGACAGGACCTGATTGGCTGGTAGCTTATCACTCTCCAATGTATCACTTTTAGAGCTTAGTACATCTGCCCCTAACAGTTAAATAAGTAACTGAGGCTTAACTGAGTGGTATGTTAGGAGAATAATGTAAAAGTTTACATTAAGGAAGGGAGTAGTCGTAAAGGCGTAGTAATATCCTTTTACGAGGGAATTTTCACCTTTTAATACACTCAGAGGACATTTGCGCATATAAAACGCGAGAAGCAATATTTTCGCAAATGAGCCTTGGTGGTAGATTTACTAAAACTTCTAAAAAAGTAAAGTGGTGGTGTTGCCCATAGCAACCAATCAGATTGTAGCTATCATTTCTCTATTGCATCCCAGAAAATGATAGACAGAATCTGATTAGTTGCTATGCATAACCACAACTTTTCAAGCTTTTAGAAGCTTTAGTAAATCTACCACTTGGTGCCTGAAATGTCTCAAAAATGATAAAAAATAATTTTTCTGTTGGCAAATCACTATTTTCTATTGTCTCTAGGCTCTCATCAGTCTGCCTCCTTATATCTCCCAGTGCGACGATGTCCTGAATTTTTTTGAGGCCAGGTTGGAAGACTATAACCCACCTAAAGAGTAAGTAAAATCCTATAGATTATACATTGTGCAGTGGTGTCATATTTTAGCAGATCACAGGAAAAAAATAATGTGATGCAATATTTGTAAAAGGTCTTAAAAAGTGACTTCTTATATCCAGTTCAAAATATGACACTTCAGGGTAAAGCCATCAAGTGAAAAGCCGAATGGTGGGGCGGTGAGTCAATCACTGCTTTGTAAATGTCATTGCTGAGAAGTCAGTTCCCATTTTGGAGTTGCTTATTTGCATATTGCTCCTAGAGCAGCTCAGTATTCTCCCTAACCTTTCTGATTACTTTAGCTCGGCTGTCTCTAGCTCATCACATGATGACCAGAGCAATGTATCCTGTACTGAGAAGGTCTAGCAAGGTTGTAATAGGCCTCATGTGTCTTGCTCTAAAATCCCAGTGTGTGAAGCACTGAGATAAAGGACAATTCCCAGATATCAGATTTGGAGTGCAGTGTATCAGCATGCTTAATAAGGATTTGCTCAATGCATACATTGAAGGGTATAGCCACTTGTTTTACGTTCACTTACAGTGAGATCCCCACAGTACTTCTATTTTTTTGTGTTGCTTTATATACAGGCCTGCCTTTACGGTATACCTTTTCTGTATGTGCTATTTACTCTAATAAAGGCAGTGATGTCAGCATTTTGGAACATATAACCATTAATTCCATGTGTTTAAAAGGTTACTTGGCAGTTAAAATGCTATTCTTTATTTTTTGCACTTAATGCAGTTAATCTGTAGTGGTGCATTGGTTTTACTAGTCCTGTTAATTCATAAGCACCAGGAAAGTGATTTCTAGGAAAATAAACTCTCTGACGTTCATTTTAGATGGGAAAAACCACTAAGGAATAGAGCAAAAACCTCTTTAATGACACATGCCTGTTTTTGTGCAAGCTTCCCTCGATTTGTGCAGCTACAAATGTGTGGCTGTATATATATATATATATAGTGTGTGTTTCATGTTAAGTGTGTAAGGGGCAAGCGAGCCCATGCAGAAGCGAGATCTGTCTGGCTTTTGCTTAAAGGCGCAAATATGTATTCACTGCAGAAAAATAAGTGAAATGTTACAATAAAGTTCAACCTAATATTTTAGACCTACTTCAAAACCGTCCCTACTAAAACAGTCCAGGTCTGAATGTAGTGGACTGTCCTTCCAATCATGACTCTTTTCCCAGCTACTGGGACTGTTGGAGGGTATGACACTATGCTTTGGGGAGAACAAATAAATATATATTCTTAAAAGTCTTGTGTACTCACTGGATTATTTTTGATATTACTATAATTGGTTACCTGTTGTGTCCCATCGTTTATGAGCAGTGTGGCCACAGTGGTAATGGTGGAACATTGCTCCTTCTACCTCATACCCATGCAGAATAAGGAGTGCTATTACTTGCTCCACAGTTATCTGTGATGTGGGCAGCAGCTGCAATTTGTGAATAATTGAATTGCCACCTTTGTCTCTGCAATAAATTCTTTATAAAGCTAAATACACAAAATAAGATAGGTTTGTGCAATAAACACAGGGAATAAGGTTTCACTTCAGATTAAGTTTTCCTGATCCCACAGTGATGCTCCTAATTTATCTATGTCAGTTATACAAGTTTTGGTATGTTTCAATCCTCATTTCTTTCATACTTCTATGTTGTACTGCACTCACTGTATGAGCTATAGCTCTTCTTCGGGTTCTGTTTATCCTGTGATTTGTGTTACTTATAGTCGCACTTGTTACCTTGTTACTGTATCCTCCAACATCTATTTAAATATCACTTTGTTCTCATGTGTATATTCTTACATCCATGTAATGGATAGGTTTGTTTCAGTTGTTTCTGCAGTTTGAAGTTGTTGCCTTTATGGTTGTGAGTGACAGTACTACAGTGTATTGGTTACTCTCCGCACTGTTTCTCATATATTCCCTGAGGTTATCCAATAAAGAGCAATAGTTTGGTACCCAATAGTATTTTATAGAGTTTGCTGTAATACCATGTCTCTCAGAATGTGCTGCTACTTGTATGTTGCACACAGACACTGCATTTTATGTTGGGGAGTATTTATCTGTACAGTTTTCTGTTATTGCTCAAACAGATAATATTGTGATGTCGCTTATCTGGTTATTTATTTAATAATGTACCTTTCTTATGATATGGAATCAAACATTGGTGTAAACGAGGGCTACCTGTGTAGTCTCTAATTACCACAATTCCATGAATTTCGGCATAACATGCACACCTCGGAGACTAAGAGAATCGTTAGACCTATTGTTTAGCATTTTACATGTATATCATCCGTGATGCAGTCACCATGTCGACAATCATGATGTTGACACCATATTGATGAAATGTCGGCATAACACATGTCAACACCTGCAGCATATTGACATGTTCATAATGTTGACATGTGAAATACTGACATTTTACACAATGTCGACATTAGGGTTAGGCTGTTGGAGTGGATGGTTAGGGTTAGGCTGCGGGAAGGTTAGGGTTAGGTTACAGGAGTGGAGAGGAAGGATTAGGCTGCGGGAAAAGAGAGTGAAGGTTAGGGTTAGGTTGCAGGAGTGGAGGGGAAGGGTTAGCCTGCAGGAGAAGAGAGGGAATGTTAGGGTTAGGCTGCGGGAGTGGAAGGGTTAGGCTATGGGAGTGGTGGGTTAGGGCTAGGCTGCGGGCAGGTTAGGGTTAGGCTGCGGAAGTGGAGGGTTAGGGTTAGGCTGCGGGCAGGTTAGGGTTAGGTTGCAGGAGTGGAGAGGAAGAGTTAGGCTATAAGTATGGAGAGGGAAGGTTAGGGTTAGGCTGCGGGAGTGGAGAGGGAGGGTTAGGATTAGGCTGCAAGGGAGGGTTAGGGTTAGACTGGAAGTTAGGGTTAGGCTGCCAGAGTGGAGAGGGAAGGTTAGGGTTAGGCTGCAGGAGTGGAGAGGGAGGGTTAGGGTTAGACTGCGGGAGTGGAGAGGGTGGGTTAGGATTAGGCTGTGGGAGAGGGAGGGTGAGGGTTAGACTGGAGGTTAGGGTTAGGCTGCAGAAGTGGATGGTTAGGGTTAGGCTGCGGGAAGGTTAGGGTTAGATTGCAGGAGTGGAGAGGAAGAGTTAGGCTATGAGTATGGAGAGGGAAGGTTAGGGTTAGGCTGCAGGAGTGGAGAGGGAAGGTTAGGGTTAGGCTGCGGGAGTGGAGAGGGAGGGTTAGGGTTAGACTGGAGGTTAGGGTTAGGCTGCGGAAGTGGATGGTTTGGGTTAGGCTGCGGGAAGGTTAGGGTTAGGTTGCAGGAGTGGAGAGGGAGGGTTAGGGTATTGATGATTTTCTAATCATGGCATTTCAACAGTGTTGACATGCTAAATATTTCGACATTGCAACCATGTTGTCTTTCTTAAGTCAACATGATGAATATCGACAAAACAAATCGAACCTGTCCTCATACTATAGTATCAGTAATTCATGGATGGTCTCTGTCTCTATTATTTGCCTATTTTGAACCTTTTATTTTGAAATAGCAGAATTAATAGGGGAATAATATTTGCATATTATGTCAGTCTGTAAATATTCACAGGGGAACTGATATCTGTGGATAGTCATGTAACTACATAGTGACACTATGCACCAGGGAGGCTTTGACAACACACTTCTAATTCTTTTTAAAATAGACGGCAAAGTACAATGCTTAGTAAATTTGTTTATTAGGTGTTGTTTTATCACAGCTTATTTTCACCAATCTGTTGTGAAATCACTGTTCATCTACTTTCTTCAAAATATACTGTATGTTAGGAATGGGTTGCATTGGCTTATTACACTGGCACCTCTCCCTTCTTGCTGGTTACTCTGGCTGGATCCTCCTAACTAATCACTTTTGAACAGGATTGCTGGGGAGTGGGCAGAGCATTGACTCAGGAAGTTTTGCTTCAGTAGATGGCAGTTGAGGAATGGATTTAAGTGTTCCCTTTTACTGTATATGTAGAACAGAGGAACACCATCGGTATAGGAATTTCAGTCAAACAAATTCAGATCTTTATTAATAGTTAGGCTAATTATTCAGGAATGCTCATGAAAGAGTTTTTAACTACACAAAGAGACATAATGGTACGCATTTATATGAATTTTTACACATGCAGGCAGAGGGTTCTCTCTGAACCATGGTTTATAATTTACATTGCTTTTAGTATAAGTATGTGTATCCTCGCCAAACCATGCTGCCAATCCAGGGGATCTCAGTCCCCTGTCACCTCTTCTCCAACCTGGATCCATGCATGGCATGGGAGATGTAATCTTTAAATCTCGTGTCCATACTAATATCCATGACATTGTCATCGGGGTCTACTGCCACCTCCACTGGCTCCTGTGGTGACAATGGGCTGTGTTCCTGCAGCTATGAACTTGGCTTTGGTGTCTTGCTCTGTTTGACCTCCAAGGGGCAGCGTACTATCAGAAATTTTGTGGGACATTCCAGGGCTGTGAGAGGGAGGTCCAACGCCTGGATTGCTATAGCCTCAGTATAGCTGAAGTCCTCTCACTACTGCAGATTACTGGGGATGGCAGTGGAGCTAAAAATTGCTGCAGTACTCACTAAATAGGTTCTACCACAGGCAAATAGTATTTTTAGGAGGTAGGGAGAAGCCCCAATGAGAGCACCCATTTTGACTAGAAAAAGGACTTGTCTCTCATAGTAGACCTGTTGGATTGGATCTGACTAGAGCTTTAGAATACATCTTACTTCATTGGAACTTCCTCTCATAGCTTCTATTTATAACTGTGAGTCATGAACACTAAGGAAAAAAACTATATATTTGACACTTTTTTTTTTTTTATTTGTTTCACAACCTGTTTATGAATCTGGAATTTTTTTTCAGAAATGTAATTTTTCTGTTGAGGAAACAGATGCAGGGAAAATCACTGAGTGACAGATTTAGAGGGGTTTTCAACATGCACATGAAATTAATTTAATGGCCTACTGTACATGACCAGTTTTTCCCAAGTTTCTGTTGGTGCGGTCTATCTACACACAATTCTATTAAGATCTCAAATTTTCTGGTGTGATAAAAGTAACTATCTCTGCCTGCCAATGTGAAGGTACAGTTGAAAGGCACATGATATACAACAGAATAAATACAATCTATAAGTTTTATTGAAACATGTGCAAACCAGCACAATAAGGTCATTTGAGGACACACAAAGCCTTAGGCACAGGGTAGACAACAGAACCATGGATATGTATTGGCGGGAATGTTTGTACATGATGGACTCTAAAATGACCTCCACACAACCCAATCACTTGCCCTAAAATTACCCATATATGCCCCTCACATCTTCCTTATGTTACTCAGAGTCCACACTTGCTCCATAACTTCCACAAATGCCTTTACATCTCCTTTTGCCACTTAATTCCCCAAACTGCGTTCAATAAAATGCCCAAACTAACTCCAAAATGCCCAAAATACCCTCAGATCCTGATATGCTCCAAAACTTCATCACAAATCACTCAATCTTCTCACGTCCCTCTGCTACGTTGTCACTGATTAAGTAATGAATTAAAAGTAATGGCACCCTATCTATTTATTTTTCATTTTTTACCTTGTCTATAAAGTTCAGTTATCTCTTGCAGAGGAAGAAGAGAGATCACATGGTGCAGACTGCACCTCTTCCCTAATGCTGCGTAACCTCCCTGCTTTGTTCACAGGAAGTCACATGATATGGAAGCCAGCTTCGCCAATCACATAGTGTAATTCTGAACTTTACTACATAAGGTAGAGCTGGTGAAAACTTGCAGGGCTGCTGATGGCCCTTGAACTGCCCAATACTGTGGTACATGATGGCAAGATATAGCATTCACTGTATGCATTGCTTCCATATGTTTTACGACTGTTGTGGAACATGCACAAAACGGCAGGTAGAGAAGCTATGCCCAGCACTGATTAATACCAAATTACAAAGAATAGCTTTGACATACACAAAGAAGGTATTTTTCTCCTATAAACTTAATGTAAGCTAACTGGGGACAGAAGGGAGTTTAGGAAGTGGGGTGAGGCAGCTGGTGCTCATCAGTCATTTGTGAACTCTGCATCTAGCACTACCAGATAAGGATATTCTGATCAGCACCCAGATGAGATGGGGCTGAGGGAGAAATACATCATTATTCTTTCAACTTCCTCAAATCGCTTAAACAACAAAGCACTTTTTTTTCTTTTTTATAGGAAAAACTGTTATGCTGAATCCCTAAACCATTCTAAGAAATCACAAATTACTCCTGACACTTGGAGAGAATTCAAGCACGATAATTACACAATTCATGTTTACTTTGCTTGTCTTGTGACCGCATCTTCTAACCAAAAATACAGAGTGTAATTGGGAAAAACAACCTGAGAAAGGATAAAGCTGTGCTAAAATTAATACATTCTGACCAACAGTGGGTGACAGCCGGTGGTTAGTCTGGCGACTGATTGGTAAAAAGCATTGTGGTGCTGAGCTGTGTGTGTCACTGTGTGTCCCTGTGTGTGTGTCACTGTGTGTGCGTGTGTGCGTGTGAATGCTCAGGAAGTGGTCTGTCACTAGCCGACATTGTTGCAGCAACTGTATCAATATAAAGACTGAGCAGAGGATTATGTAGACGTAGACCCACATTATGTAGCCTTTGTACAGTGTTTGTGGTAAATAAAACTTCCAGTTATAGAACTGTGATATTTCCCATTTTTAAAATATAAAAATAATACAAAAGAAAGTCCTAACTGACTGAAGCAGCATGTGTCCGTATACAGCACACACCTTTCCGTAGGTTCACAAATACAGATAATGTACATTTCAAACAAAGCACCAACTACATTACTTTTTCTTTTTAATGTCACCCGTTGATAAGTTGACTTTTAGAAACAACAAATTAACCTCAGAATTAAAGTTATACTGTAAGCTATCACTTTGCTTTTTTACCTATCCCGGGGAGGGGCTCTTATCACAGCACATGTCCTAGCAAGAGAATTTTAATACATACCAAACTAAACTGTTTCTTATTGCTGCGATATGTGGAGAAATCTGGAGTGGAATGATAAACCTTTCCCCCATATTTCAGACTTGTGAGCCTATCTATCATTTTAATATTTGCGTCATATTCCCTAGCACGAGCTAATGCTGGATACACACTGGCTGATATATTGGCAAATCAATTGATCGGCCAATATATCAGCTGCCTGTTGGTCAGTGTGTACCAGCAATACATCTGTGAACGACGTTGTTCACAGACATATCGCATTGGCTGTGCTACACAGCTGATGGACAGATATGTCTGCAGATATATCTGTCCATCGGCAGGTGTGTACGGGCGATCAGCCGATTGCCCGTACACATGCAGCGGCAGCCGAGGGAAGGGGGGCGGGCTCGCCCCTGGTCAGCGGGACCCGCGGCTGCCGGATAGATGATGATCATTCAGTGTGTATGAACGACCATCATCTACAGATATATCTACAGATCACTCAATCTGCAGATATATCTGTCAGGTGTGTACCCACCTTTAGACACTCTCCGTCTGCCTAACAAAGTGGCTTGCAGTTAATCCAGCTGCTGACACTGACTGCCTGCACTGCGTTCTTATCAGGGCCGGATTGAGGGCCACATGGGCCTGGAGCTGAAAATGATCAAGGGCCTATTATGAGAAGCAGATGAGGTGTGATCAGTGCTGTGTGGTGTGGCCAGAGCCACATGGGCATATACACCCTCTATAATCTCAGCCTCAATGTCTCCGTAAATATGTACAAGAAAAAAAATGCTTTATTTTGTGAAGTAAATAGAAATACAATTTTACTGCTTATGATTTATGGCTGATCGTGTGGAGAGCATATGGTCAGTCAACATCCTGCTGTCATAATGATGGGCCTGTTTTTATTTGGAGGCCTGGAGCTGTAGCCCCATCCGCCCCATTGTTAATCTGGCCCTGGTTCTTATCAGCTGCTTTTCCATCACTGCAGGATAGTGTTACTTTATGGACTCCTGATGTTAATCCCAATTGCATGTATTCCATTTATTCTGATGCTGGCTGCAGCTTTCATATAGTTCTCATGATTAATACATTTTAATAACTATTGGACTACTTTACTTATCCAATTAAGCAACTGTTTGAGAAGGATTCTCCTTCGGTCCCCTTCTCCAGGCAGAATCACAGGTCTTCTGAAAATATAAAAACACGAATGCGATCCCAAACATTCCCGCTATACTCTATGCAGTATAGTGCACCGAATGGTGGAACCCACATGGGATCCTGCACTATAGCCAGCGGCCCCTGTCATATAACAGCGGCTGAGATTGGTCTGACTTGGTCCCCTCGCCATTTTCCCAGGGACAGCGGTACTGGGCATGCGCGAGTCACTTGGAGAATGGCCGCCGCCATTTTCCCAGTGATTTTTACTGCTCTTCAGCATCGGCTCAGTGCTGAGCAACACTACAAACAGGTAAGTATAAGACTCTATGGGTGCAGAGTATGCGGTATGGCCCCCCTGGACTTATAGATACGCCCCTGGACCTACACCATTCTTGTAATCTGCGTAGTTATTTCTTCTGAGTAGCAAACTCTGGTGTTGAATCATAAAAGGCCTTGGTGCAAAGCCTACAGTCATAATAGTCATAAGGAGCAACCTGTCCCTTCTTATCTGTGTTTTGTGATTTAGCACCCATGTGTATAAGGCTTGGTATGAGCTCCTGGCTTACATGTATGATTTATCTATATGAAGCTACAGCCTTCAATACTTAAATGTCAAAAAGCCAAGGAGGATGAGTTGAAATATATTCTCTGCTGCCCTGTTTAACTTGCAGTTCATGTATCTTATTATCTTGAGTGCACTCAAGGCTTCATTAGCTAATAGCAGTGTCTGTCATGTATATTTTTCAATCATCCCCTGGGCTTAGAGGAAGACCTCTGTCACAGTAATTTTCCAATCCATAACTGAGACTTTTCCTCAGCCTGGGGTTTGCACCACCATACAGACTTTTATGATCACAAAACAGTTACATGATATTCTGACTTATTGAAGTGACATTTGAGATCCTGTGGTCATTGGTGCCTCAGCTGCTGTGTTCTTATATTGAACTGTTGTTGTATGGCCATGAGGCGAAATAGAGAAAAGCATTCCAGTGTCCACAGCACCTAGAGGCCTATGTACTAAAGATCGCAGATAGTAGCGCAATGGTTTCATTGTACATCGCAGCAGGGATAATCATTTTCACATGATTTCCCTACTATGTACTAAATGTAACTTGCAGGAACAGCGGTAGCGCTAACCAATGTCCCTGCAAGTTATGTTCCCGGCCCCATGGGAGGAGGCTTTCACATTTGTGTAAGAATCCTCCAGGGAATATGACACTGCGCACGCATACAGTGTCAGATTCGGGAACTGGACAGAAGCTGCAGGAGAGGGATTGTAAGAAGAAGGTGAAAAATAGGCCAAGATTTATGCTAGGTGGAGCAATCTGCCCCTGCTCCTCCCCCTAGATACACCTCTGATCACACCCATATGTGCTTGCTGAACATCTCATTCCTGATAATATGGTCATTAATATGGAGTTGGCTCCCCTGTTGCTGCTGTAACATCCTCCATTTTTCTGGAGAAGGCTTTCCATTAGACTTTGGATCATGACTTTGGTAATTCGCATCCATTCAGACACAGGAATATTAATGAGATTGTGCACTTATGTTTGCAGATGAGCGCTGTCACACAGTCAGTGTTCCGGTACTTCCCTGAGGTGTTGGTGAAGAGGTCAGAGCTCTGTGCAGGCCAGTCAAGCTCTTCTACACCAGCTCCGCAAACCACTCTTAATGGACTTTGTGCACTGTGGGCATTATCATGCAGAAACGGGAAAGGGCCTTCCTCAAATTGCTGTCACATAGCTGGAAGCATACAATTCTCTAGAGCAGTGGTTCTCAACCTCAGTCCTCAAGTTTCCCAACAGGCCATGTTTTAAGGATCTTTTCTATGGAAGCAGGTGGGATAATTACTGACCCAGCAAAATAGATGAACTCTTCTGTGCAGGATTAAGAAATCCACAAAGCATGACCTGTTGGTGGTACTTGAGAACTGGAGCTGAGAATCCCTGCTCTAGAGTGCAGTTGTTTGCTTTAGGTTTAATATTTCCCTTCACTGAAATTTGTGCTGGGTACACACTATACAATGTATTGTATGATATATAATTCCGACGCGGATTAAAAATGATACAGTATATCAAACACATCCCGGCCAGCCTTCATTGCATTGTCCCATGTGTTGGTGTGCACATCAGATGGGATGATGCAATGGACGATGTGGCGTAGTTAAGTGCAGCATGTAACTATACATCGCACCAACATGGGGTGGATCATGCAGTGTGTGCGACACGTGATGTATTGATATATCGGTCGCCGCATGGCTGGGTTGCACCATCATGTGGTGTGTACCCAGCTTAAGGGTCACATGCCAATCCATGAAAAACAACCACAGACTATTTTTTCTCCACCCCCAAACTTTTAGTTGTCCATATACATTCAGCATCGAAGCTTTCTCCTGGCATCCGCGAAACTCATGTAGCCTGTTTAGATATTGATTACTAAACATTGAATGAATCATCACTAGAGCTTAATATACATTTAATATAAGGTCAACCTTTAAATTCCACAGTAAAACAAACTTTCCATTCTATTAACATTTTATATATGTTTATAAGCTGACCGTATTTTATCTAAAACCATATTATCTGCATAATTCTATAAAATGAAAACTACTCTGGGACTAAGTTAGGTAACCAAACACTGGTGGCTCCAGAGGTGGGGCTGCAGCGCAGTCCAAAATTGAAATAGGGGAGCCACACCAACTGCCAGTGAGTTCTGGTCGGTGATGTTTGGCAGCATTTGGAGTGGCAGTTGGTGGGGCTCCCCTATTTGAATTTTGGACTGTGCTGCAGCCCCTCCTCTGGAGCTACCACTGGTCCCAAAATAAAATGTCTAGAATATGTTGATGTTCCTGCCGCATATGTTATAGTGTTCATTCTAGCACCCTGCACATGTTAGAACCCATGCAGTTCCTCTTTCCTGCCTGGGGTGTCGCTCTCTCCCCCTGTGCTTCTAGCACACAAACTGTTTAATCTCAGCAGTTTGTTGCATCAGCAGAGTGTGCTAGAAGCACCAGAGCAGAGAGCAACATCCCAGACAGGATAGAGTTACTGCACGGGTTGTGACAGGTGCAGGGTGCTAGAATGAAGACTAAGTTATTGATACATGAACATTTCTTAAAGGATGAGCAACTGAGTGTTAGGAGTTTTTACACATTTGGATTGTGAGTACACAAATAGAATAGAACAAAATCTTAATTTTATAAAAACCAAATGGACGGAAGATGCCATTTTGCAGATGTCAATTTATGTTTTTGACTCCCTATTTGTCAGTGCTGCTTTTAACTGCAAGCGCATATAGGTATGTTGTCCCTGAAATTAGTAGGTTCTGCTACCATAACATTGTACATGCTTTTACTGACATTATGGCAAATGCTACAGTAGTTAGAAAAATAGAATTTGACGGCAGATAAGAACCACTTGGCCCATCTAGTCTGCCCCTTTTCATGTATCTTTTAGGCAACTTCAACCCTATTTGCTCCTTACGTCTCTCTTAAGGATATTCTTATGCCTATCCCAAGCGTGTTTAAATTGTTCCACTGTCTTAGCTCCAACCACCCCTGATGGGAGGCTATTCCACTTATCCACTACCCTTTCTGTGAAGTAATTTTTCCTCAAATCTCCTCTGAGCCTATCTCCCTCCAGTCTCAGTGCATGTCCTCGTGTTCTTGTACATCTCTTCCTTTGAAGAATGCTTCCCTCCTACACCTTGTTAAAACCCTTCATGTATTTGAAAGTTTCTATCATGTCTCCTCTTTCCCTTCTCTGTTCCAGACTATACATATTAAGATCTTTTAGTAATGTAGTTAATTTGTTTTTTAATTCAAGCAAGTCACACTTTCAACTGTGCCCTGTTGTACAGGGAGTTTTTTTCTTTTTTCCTAATAGACTTTCAATTATATCAAAACACTTAAGTTGCATTTCCCTGGAATGCTGGCAGTCGCTGTCTATCTTGCTGCAATATTAGAGTGGTGCGTATGGAAATCTTATTTAATGTCCATTTGCATTTTACTGCAAAGCGAAGTGTCAGCTGAGATTTCCACCATCTTTTATTAGGGAGGCTGAAATCATGTCAATCATTTGGAATTCTAAATGCTAATCATAAAATGACCTTGAATTTGTCCTTCTGGCACGGTGAGGTTTATATCATTTACAGCAATTGGCCAACAACAGTAGCATAATTGCAAAGAATGGGATAGGAAATCCTAATACATTCCAAATATACTACTAATCTAAAGTGTATTTAGTTTATTTAATATTGACAGTCATAAAAGTGTGTAATGTGTCACTGAGTACATGGAGGGTTATTATAGTTACATAGATGTAGAGGTGGGGGTTTGAGCTTAAAGGATGGGGCTACCTGGGACTATCAGAGATTGGGTTAGGTGGGGGCTAAGGTTGAGTAATTTGTGCTAATGCTCGGGATATGATAAATAGTGGTCACCTATACTACAGTGTTAGTACACTGCTTCTATCTGCTTTTAACTTTTATTCAATCAGGAGATACACTCGCTATACATCCTCTGTGTCAACAATTCAAACCTCCTGGCCAGTATACTTATCATGTATTTCAGTATAGGTAATGTGGAGACTGCCACCTCTAAAGAACTACAGTGGTTGTGGCTAGTTAAAGACAACATACTATAAAAATAGACCACCACTTTTAAGCTTTCAAATTAATTATTATCTTAATGTACAGTTTTTCTAATTTTTATAACATTATTATTATTATTATTATTATTATTATTATTATTATTATTATTATTATTATTATATTAAAAAGTGCCAGACAAATGATGATTGTTACCAAGCAAAAGAATAATCTGGTACTAGATTTTTGTAGTCCACTTCTATCTTAATCCAGCATAATATTGATATATTTTGTATATTATGCTATATACACTATATTTTATACTATCTGGGATATCTGGCGTTGCCCGGGGAGAGCATGGCATATGAAAATGTGCTTGGAGGATATTCGTAACTGCGAGCGCAGTTGCAGTGTGACAGTTGGTCCTCCGACTCACTGCTCTTCCGTTGGAGCTCTGCCTGCGCCCCACTGGTACATACCAGCCTGTGCCTTCAGATCAGTGCAGGTTTAGGGACTGGAAGACATCCTGAGCGAACTTGCTTAAACCAAAATTTCAAATCAGAGACTCCATGGCCTAGTTGGTGGGCACCATGTAGACCTCCATGGCCGTGATGAACTTCAAATATAGCCAAAAACCTAATCCTTGTCAAGCTCCACCACTATCTCAAATTTGGAGCTAGGAACAAAACTCTGGCTCTGCATAAAGGACAAACAGAGACGCACACGCACTTTCATGCTTATTATATAGATTATATACTATATAATAGGAATTAAATCATTCAATAAATCATCCTGCTACATATTGCTTTTGTTTTTTTTGCAAAATTTACAAACCATAAAAATTAAATACGTTATAGAGGGAGAATGAGACGCAAACAATCTTAAATCGGCTCTCTTCTATGCATTCCAAATCCATCAATATTTGCATGTATGCTGGATGATACATCAAAAGGTTTTCAAAGAATGTTAATGGACCACAAACCTATTAAAAAGAGTTAGTAAGTGGAATACATTATAAATTGATCAACTACTGTAGATACTTTCTTTTTTTGCCAAAATGTTGTTCTTCTAGACATGACTGTATTAGTGACGGGACAGTTGCAAATCCATTACTTAATTTGTCCGTCACTGTGTGTATACTGAGGGTATATAGTTATTTCAGACATAAACTTACAGCTGACACTAATTTAAACATAAGTGGAACAACAAGAATGTCCGAGAACACTGTTAATAAATATTTTGTGGAATCTCAACCTGCCTCACTTGCACAAGACAATGTAACATTATCATCTCATGATACAAACTTGTCTATATAAAAGTGTTACTAAATTGCAACATGAGATTCAGCAAGATTTTTGAATATCAATATTATGGTGCATACACACAGTCAGATATGTCAGAGGAACGATTTAAACGATTTTATGAACGATTGAATGATTTCAGCCTGTATTCAAATTAATGAAATTGACCAAATCTGACTGCAAACACATCAGATGTCAGATATCGGTACCTGACAAACGGGAACGCACATTGTTCATCATTGCAGGCTCACATGTCAGATTTTCTTTCAGATATGAATGATTTTTAAAATAGTTATCGTTTAAATCTGAAAGAAAATCTGAAAGAAAATCTGACCGTGTGTAGGCACCATAATTCTGTGATCAATTGATTATATGAGAAATATAAATCAAGATACAATTTTAAATTAATTTGACTGCTGTTTGGGATCATTTTGGTGTAAGGGAATCTTTCCTAATCTAGGAATGTTGTTACAAGTTCATATTATTATCCTTGCTCTAGTTAAGAAAGCCCTTGGTGTAAGAATGATGAATTAATTACAGAATAAGAAGACCCTAAGGAGACATACAGTTCAGCTATTTGAAATAATAAGAAAATACAGTACATCATATTTAATGCGTACTCATTTCTAACTAATAGGTGACTTCTGCTGTTTTCAATAATAACTAGAATGAGTTTGATTAAGGAAATATCAATCTCAGTTGTCCAACTGCAACAAGAAATAAAACAATAACAAACTCACCAGATGTATCTCGTTGCTATGGTTTTTTTATATATGGTTTTATATTATTGATTTCCTGTTGCAGCGCTGGGATATATTGTACTGTAAGTATTGTTTTTAGAAGTGTGGTGAAACCTCTAGGTATATATAGTATGAGGTCTGTGTCACCTTGGTGACTGGTCCTCTATGGTGAGTGCCGGCCTCACTATGCGCACAATTGATGGCTGAACCATCAATGGTTTCTTATTGATGGTGAAATGGCAGAGCTGTAGATGGTCATCCCTTATGCAATTTATGCATCTGATGCCAGGCTTATTTATGCCTACGTCCTACTCTGCATAGTCTGCAATCCATTTGATACGCCCTCACTGAACATTGCATGCATGAGAAAGTTTCTTTACAGTCCAGTTATGCGCTTTAATTTAAGTGGAAGCGCATTTGAAATGCATACGACTCTACATCCTTCGTACTTGCATATGATTGGTTCTGTAGCATGTGCAGTGCAAAACAATGCAAGTTACAATCTAGTAAATGACATAGGTTCAACAGTGCATCAGCCCCAGAGTGAGCAATTTGCTGCATCATACGCTTGAGCCTGCTCCCTTAGTTATGCAAATTACATAATTAATCCCAACCTACAAATGTGTCCACGTACGTCTGACTTCCTTGCATGTTAAACAGCCCTTCTCGTCTCGCCATGCCGTGGCATGACTCATTAGCTCCAAGTGCCTATTTGTGCAACTTTTTACCTTCAAATGCATCATATTCACCAAACAATGCAAACAGAACGCATAGAGAGCTTCTGCTGAATAAAATGCTATGCGGCATGCCTATGTTCTGTGTGTGACTGCAGGTGCATCTGCATGCGGCATGCTACATTACAGTGTCACAGCCGATGACACTGTAATGTAGCATTTCGCATGCAGATACAGTCGCACACCGAACATAGGCATCTTTGGGACCAATTCCTACTTACCTTGTTGTTTTGCCGGTATCAGGAGTGTGAATTATGGGTAGATAACATAAGCATTGTCAATCTATGTTTTCAAGTGTGTGTGATGGGGGGAATTTGTAACAAAACTGGGAAGACTACAGAGAGACTTTGTCATACATACAGACTAGACTGGGCAGATAGTTGGACCTATATGGTTAGCGAATGCCATTTTTTTTTTTTTTGAAGACACATATACAAGAATAAGGGACACTAGGCTTAAGGTACATTAGTGATCATGCTGTATGTGTCCCAATAAAAAATGTGAATGCATAAAATTATTACATAATTCAGATGAACTGTATTATTAACAATTACATAATTAGCAGCTAGCATACGCAAAAGCTTTTTGCATTTAAGAATTAATTTATGATCAGTCAATCAGCTTTGTATGTGTACAGCATTAGTTATATGAATGAAAGGGATCACCTTGAATGTAAAATTAGAACACTGTGTGCTTTGTTCAGCTGATTGGTGGTAAATCTATATGAACAGACTTTGAATTAGTGTAACCCTCCATTGTCCCATAAACTTTGTCTGGTCAATAACAAGATTTGGGGCCAGTGCACATAGTCTATTATGGTAATGTCTTACTTGGCCGACAGAAAGAGAGAACCAAGTCCTGCATTAATCAGGCTTTGCCTTGCTTCAGTGTGTGTGTAGATGAAAATGTGCACTCCAGCAGGTCATCTGCCATCATTCAGTGATTTTATATATTCAGTTTAAGTGCTTTCACACATTTTACATAGCTTGGAATATGTATGGAATGGGATCGACATTTGTCAAGCGCATTAAATGTAAACTGTTATAAACTGTTTGGCTGCTGTTCTGCATCCCCTTTTCAATAGTCTCCTGAACTAGGAAAATTCAGCTGCATTCAAAGACACAACTGCAGATCACACCATAGCACAGTGATAGTATTTTCACACACTTAACATTTTCCCATCTGTAGATACCAGTAGATAAAGAATAAATGTGGTTCTAAATCTAAACTTGTATGAAGAGCCATACTGTACCTATTGTTTTCATACCCCAAAACTGGAACGCACAATGAGGAGTGGAGGTAGGTCAGCGTAGAGCACCTGCCAATTGGAGCATTAGATAAAAGCAGAACAGAATATTTTACCAATGTCAATGTATAGACCAGTTTAAACTGAGTGGGTCTAGGTCAAGGGTAGCCAACCTCTGTCCTCAAGAGCTACCAACAGTTCACGTTTTCCAGACCACCTAGCTGGTGCATGGATGTATTCATTACTCACTGACACATTTGAAAAGATCCACAGGTGGAGCTAATTATTACACTTGTGATTCTGTGAGGAGACCTGACCAGGGATGGCTACCACTGGTCTAGGTCATCATTTAGCTAATCAGTAATGATGTGATGTTCTGATCCTGGTATGGGATGATCATAGATTCAAATGCACCTTTAGAGGAAATATAATGCCTTAGAGCTTTATATTGGCGGATCCCCTGGTATTAATAGTTGTGTTATACTAGATTTTTGTTGTGTGTTATCATAATTTTCAGGTAGTTTTCATATTTATTTATTACCAGTTATTTATATAGCAAATACATATTCCGCGGTGCTTCATAGAGAATATTTGCCCATTTGCATCAGTCCCTGCCCCAGTGGAGCGTACAATCTATTTTTCCTACCACATGTACACACGAGGGTAAATTTTTGTCAGTATTTTATTGGATTTTAGAAGTAAACTGGAGTACCTGGATTAAACCCATTTAAGGATGGGGAGAATAGACGAATTCCACGCAGTTAGGGCCTTGGTGGGATTCAAACCCAAGACCTCAATGCTGAGAGGCAGTAATGCTTACTATCACACCAACCATGCTGCATATGATTGTGATGCACTTTTCATGCAGCAAACAAGGCTACAATGAATGATGTTCTTGGGTTAATTGAAACAACATGTGTATTTGTGATACTGTTGTTGATGTGGAAAGCTCCATGGCATTGGGCAGTGGGGAGCTACCAGTAACACTGAATACATTGTGTAGGGTCATCACAGTATTAAACAATAAACACTTATACTGGATAGCTTAACTAACATTTGTTCTAAAAAATAAAGCTCATAACAAACCTGTTTTCTTTTTCAAGTAGGCTACCTACTACTTGTACCATATTTATCATTAACATTTAGAGATGCACGTTGGGCATTGAAACATGGCAGTGTATAGTGCAATTTGAAATGTATTAATCTATTGTGCTAATTGTATTTTGTTTTTTTTCAGAGAGCCCTTTGGGAGGAAGAAGCTAGGTAAGGCTATTAGATATATGTTTATACTAACACGGGTGTTTGATATTTTATCCATAAATTCTTTCTCCAAAAAGTTCTGAAACTAAGAAAGGAAAAATTAATGAACTGCTGCTACTGATGACATAATCAATGATCATTTCCTCCTTCAGTCATTGTAACTTTCACTAATAAATAAATTAAGATTCTATTTACTAATGTTCAACTATAAGGCTGGTTTTCGATCACCATTTATCATAGCGAAAGAAATTGTTATTGCTGCAATTTATTTGATATGTGCTGTCCTGGGATCGCCTGGGTCATCCTAGCTGATAATCAAGCCAATAAAAATTAAGCTGCACAGATCTAAATGCTCAGTGTGACATGTAAGAAAGTGTTTTTATTTGTATAAAGAGTTGGGTACTGGTGTGATGAGTTGGGCACCTTTGTTGGTAATTTGGCAAAACACATGAGAATAATTCTCTAGTAGAGTTATCTATAGTGATAACTTGGTATGAAAGGCAATGTGGAAATAGAAGTATCTAAAGGCCACACATATAAGTTGAAACATGAGCCGCTGACATTGATTTTTGTCGTTTTGATTAAAACCAGTGGTGACTCTATAGTTTTGGCTGCAGCGCAGTCCAAAATTCAGATAAGTGAGCCACACCAACTGCCACTCTAAACACTGCCAAACATCGCGGGCTGGGACTCACTGGCAGTTGGTGTGGCTCCCCTATATGAACTTTGCACTGAGCTGCAGCCCCACCTCTGGAGCCACCACTGATTAAAACCCATTTAACTGTGTTTCTAATTATTTGGCGATCTGCATAGTGGAGGGCAGCCAGAGTTTTAGAGTCAACTGTGAAGCCATAAAGATATATTAGAAAGGATCCATCTGAACTTTAGACAGGCATTTATGTGAGACACCCTGTATACAGAATATTCTCCAGACCTGTTGAACTGTTGGAAATGTCCCCTAAATGTAAATCACGGGAAAGTTATCTAAACAAATTGAATCTGTAACATGAAGATTTCCATGATACTGCAAACCGCTACACTGTTACTACTTCAGCTCTAGCTTACAATCAATTTTCTCTTTTCTTTACAGTATGTCAGGGATTTTCAGGTTAGAAAATATACTAGCAGCCCAAATGTATACATCTGTGTTGGGATAGGGTTCCCTCAGATGTTTTGTACTTAGTGTCAGATATTTTACCTTTTATGTTCCCCATATACTGCTTATTGGGTCTGCATCAGCTGTTTGAGGAAATAAAGCTGGGGATATTGCCAGTGTACATCAGTTACATGCTATGAGTTAATTCCCAACATCCTATTTGTTTCCTGTGCATTTAGCTCATTTCTATTTAATACACTCCTGACAAGTTTCCACTGTACAGGCAACAAACGTTCTCTTCAACGTCATCTGTCTGTAGTGTGGCCTCATTGTCTTTGGAGAGATTCAGCAAGTCAGGATACAGGTGGAGCAGAGGGTATTGCAGCGAATGGTACAAAAAGGCAACTCTTTATCCTGAAAAAGATTCAGTAATTGCGCTCAGAGACCTACTATAACAAGGATTCTCCACTTGGTTGGTTAGCCATGTTATACTTTTTCTGCTTTGTCATAATAACTGAATCACTTGTATACAATGGCCAAGGTATACACACTTGCCGATGCCGACCGACGACGGCGGGGAGGGGGAGCTGGCACCGCTCACGATATCCCCAGATTGGGCTACTTGTACAGGCGCCTGGGGATATTGTAAATGACCAGCGGGAGCGCGCACTGTTAGTAGTTTTTTGCATACACACTGGCCGATATTGTGAACGGTAACTATATCATTATCGTTCAAAATATTTGCAAGTGTGTACGCTGCTTAAGAGCGTAATAGTATACACTGTGAAACTTCATGTAAATTTTAAACTGTGTGATTGAACTGACCTGTTTGTTGTGTAAATTAGGACTGTTCAATCCATAACTTGAACTGTCGTACTCAAAAAGAACCAATCTAGTATACCTTGTTCCATGATTCTATTATGAAGCTATTTTTTGTCTATTAATAATCCACCATTCATGGTATTATTATTCCCAGTCTTCCCAATCATTTTATAATAATGTAATAAATATATTCTGATACACCACATTACAGCAAAAAAAAGAACAAAAATAAGAACAAAGGAAGTTTAATTTCCTTTATAAAAACACCCAGGTATATATTAATTTAAAGATATATTTTTATGATGTTTTTTTTGTACCATTGATGCCGGGTGTGCGTTCTGTAATGTACCACCCATGGTCTGTGAGGTCCCTGCAGGCACAAGCTCGTCACTTGAGGATTGCTGGATGCAATGTGAATAAATACAGTTTAGATTGGGACACATTGGAGCAGTATATTTAGTGCACTGAGCTCATACTGACATTTTAGGATTTCTTTATATTATTATGGCATAATGTCAATATTTATGTGGCAGAGATGTACTATTTAGATGAGACCCACCTGTCCTGCTCCATATAGTCTCACGTGGCATTATTTAGCCAGTAGTCAGTATTACACTATAAAGCCTCGTATGTCCCCATATTACATTCTAGACCTCTATCTAGTCACATATACCCCATCTACATTGGGGAGTGGATAGGGATGAGGCCTGTGAGTGGAAGTTCCAAGCTTTCCTATGTCACACATTTGGCAGCTATGGTAACGGCCTGTAGTGCTCAGTCCTTTGCTGGAGAGATGCTACTATAATAAGATGTCTGCGGCACGTATGGTGTAATGGTGGTAAATGCTTTGCAGGAACAACCTTTTACTCTGGCACTCGGTGCATATGTATGCAGTAATGAATTATAGATGTGCTAATACACTACATAGAAGCTGGGAAATGAAATCCATGATACATGCACATTAAGAGATCATCTTACACTGCATCTAGTATCAGTATAACTTGGATCAGAGATCTCTGCTTGTTTCCATTGGCAAAGCACAAACCGCCATGAGACACTATGTGAGGAGCACAGCGTCTTCTGCTTTAATGTGTATCACAATGGTTTGTGTTACCTGGCAGTTATTTCATGCACGCCAAAGATGTAGTGGTGTGCCACTGGAGGCTTATTATAGGTACACTGCTTGATAGACAATGACTTCCCTGTACAAATGAATTGGCATTGGCACACATGATAACCAAATGACATATCCCCACACTGAAAGTACAGTATATGTAGTTTCACAGATCAGTGTATATTCTATACAAAAAAGTGTTCAAATGTCCAAAGTGTGATACTATACTTACCCACCTTCTGATGGGTAAACACATATTTAACATCCTACAATCATTTAGGATTGTTTCAAGTAAGATGTTAACTCTTTCATTAATATCTATTAGTAAAACTTATATTTTTCCATGGTGTTTGTACTGTAAACCACCAGACTTCTAAAGATCAAAAACATTTCCGTCCATAGCTGTGATACTTTTGAGTACTGCACTTATTGTGCTCTGCTGCCCTCTAGCTGTGACTAAATCTAATGGCAATGGGGACTGAATAAAGTGCTCTAGCTGTCAGTCAGTACACAAGTTAATTGCTTGTCTCATACAGGTTTATGTAGACCAGCAAGTAATAGTATATATGGGATAATGCACCCTGACTACAAATTACAACTTTATGATGAGAACGCAGGCAAAGTAGGGACTACCGCTTATCTAGGTCACAGAAATACCGGTGACCATTTGTGGTGGTTTACAGAAGGGCATGCACTATAGTAATACATTTGCTAATTAATAAAGGGTTGATGACATTGATTATAAGGTATGGCATAGAAAAACATTTTATACATAGTTTATTATAACATGCATATATTTTGCTGCAGGCAAATGCAGTGCATATAAACTACTGTATTATTATGATGACGTATACTTTGTATCTTATCACTTTAACTGATGTTTTATTGAGGATAGTCCTTTATTCTTAGTTATTTTCCAAACCTCTGTCGTAATCATCAAAATATATCTATATACATCTTTGTCTCTTTGGACAGGTGTAGACTCTGCGTCCGCTGATGCCTTTAATCTGGATCAGTATGTGGTGGTGGCAGCATATGAGAAACAGGAGAGCTCAGAAATCAGCCTGGGCGTTGGGCAAGTGGTGGATATCATTGAGAAGAACGAATCTGGTAAGAATATGTAAATCATTAACCGAGTGCACACAATGCTTTCCTTTGTCAGGGCAGTAACACTTTAGCTTGTTTGTAATAATGTCCATTTTGTAGGGTCTTGTTGGTATAATAAGATATAGGCTACCACATCCCCCCCTACCATCTCTCCATTCATGCTATATAGTAATCTACCCTCCTCACTACTATATGTTTATACTCCTACTTGGAACTTGTATCATTATATGGGAGATGAATCAAACCTTGGAGAGAGATGAAGTATCAACCAACCTGTGTTTAAAAACTGACAGTGGCTGATTGGTTGGTACTTTCTCTCTACTTCATATCTAGCCAAGATTTGACACATCTCCACCATTGTTCCTTACACTGTGGGCTCCCATTGTGTTGGGCAGTTAAGACCTAGGACCAGTGGCGGCTCCAGAGGTGGGACTGCAATGCAATCCAAAATTCAAATACGGGAGCCACACCAACTGCCAGTGATGTTTGGCAGCATTTGGTGTGGCAGTTGGTGTGGCTTCCCTATTTGAATTTTGGATTGCATTGCAGCCCCACTTATGGAGCCGTCTCTGCCTAGGACCACTCCTTCCCCTTGGAACCTACCAATCAGACTACCAGGAAAAGCGCTGACATTAACCTTAGCTTCTTAGCTCTCTTAAGGGAAGATGAATCAAACCTTTGAGAGAGATAAAAGGAAGAAGTTGCCCAATGCACTAATCAGCTTCTATCATTTATCTACCACCTCCACTCTATCTCTCTCCAAGGTTTGATACATCTCCCCCTCAGTCCCTCCCATTACTGGCAGTTACTGTACTTCTTCATGTAAGTGATATCCTATGCAGTTGGGCTTGAAGAGATGCTTGCTGCCTTTTAGCTTAGGGAAGAGGAATGTAAAGGTAATTAGAAAGCATTTTTTGTGTGTGGATTTTTAGCATATTTGGCTGGAAACCAGAATACGTCTAAAACTCAGCAAGAAAGAAAATGAGCTTATTCAGTCTTCAATAACACAGAGAAAACAAATGGCTTTTCCATTTATTGTTGTGCACTTACTATAAAGACTGGCATTTGTTGATTTCAGGCTGGTGGTTTGTGAGCACTGCAGATGAGCAGGGCTGGGTACCTGCAACTTGTTTAGAAGCTCAGGATGGAGGACAGGATGACTTCACTTATCAGCCTGAAGAAGGTGAGCATTAACGCGTCACTCTTTGTCATTCCATCGCCGCATCCAGGCTCACAAGTTCCGCAGTACACTAATGGCAGCACGTGTTCAAATGGAAAGCGGAAACATCCGTTACATGCTGCTAATTTCTATATGTTAATGAGTAATGCGTTTTCTAGACGCAAAAAGGAAAAAAGTCAAGAATTTTGTTCCCTCGTCAAAGCTTTGTGTGTGTATCTCAGTGTTTGTTGCTATAAGACGTCTAAATTTGTCTTACTAGTCTATGTACTATATGTATGTATGAGTGTGTGTTGGAATCCTGAAACTACCCCGTTAAGAGCGGTTATTTGGAGAACTATGACAGCTCCTCATTTCCTGTTTTGTCACTTCCTGCTTCCAACATGCTCCCAGCCCCATGGCGACACTGGTCCTTGCCTAGGCATGTCGGCCGTCGACGGACTCTTGGGGACTTGTACACCAGTGGATGGGGTCCAGGTGCAGAGTGGCTTGTTTTATTGTCTCTATTTACTGTCTGTATCTGCTGCTGTTTGCATGAGTACCAACCATTGGTGTTTGCATGTCTTGCACGGAATTTTCCTATATTGATAGCAAATGGAATATTAAACAGCATGCCTGGGGATGTATTCTATATAAACAAGACTCAATGAAGGGAAAATGTGATTTCATTTATTATCCAGAATACATGTTTTAACATGCCCATGGATTGTGGTTTGTATTTGTCTGTTCTTATACAGAAGCATATAGCAAAAATATGCTGCTATTGTACATCAGTATTTTCCAAATTGCAATTGGTTTTCAATAGTTGGGGGAAGCTATTTTCCTATGCACTCTTTCTACTCTGCAAAATAATTTCATATTGTATATTCTTTTTCTCATTTTGTGTTTGTATCAGAAATAATCCTGTTTCAAATTAGATAGAAAATATGCCCTCTGCACTGCAACATGTACTGTTCCATTATATTAAGGTCTGTCAGTGTATGAGAATTCTTCACATGCACAGATGTGTCCTCATACATCTAGCCTCAATACCCCACACAGTGCGGCTTGCCTGGCATGAGTGAGCTGCCAGGCCCTGTGATACTCTGCTAGCACTGGGCGGCTTTCTTCGCTGAAACTGCATCTAAGTCACAATGCGATGCGACTGGAAAGCACCAGCAGAGATTAATCTGATATGTGACACTTGTATCTGTGTGCAATTGAGCTTGTATATGAACCACAACGGAACTTGGAATGAAAAAAGCTGCAGGCGCTACATTGTAGCACTTTGTATACAGATTCAGAGACTCAGGACCTCATTCAGACCCGGTCGCAAGCTTGAGCGCTCTCAACCGGGTCGATGTTTTGGTCCTGCACACGCGCAGCGGCTGCACTGCGCGTGCGCACGCCCCGGAGTGAGAGAGAAACTCTCTCGCTCCGGAGCTCACTACAAAAGGGCCGGCTGTCGATGTTGATCGACAGCTCGGCCTGTTTTGTGGGCGGGGGGTGGCTACACAAACGGAGGCGTGGGCAACCTTAGGGTCTCGTCGCAAGCCCCGATGGTTGCGATGGTCTTGTCCATCGCGACCATCACCATGGTCGGTCACTAAGCTGTGGGTGGTAACCCACAGCTTAGCTAGCGACCAGGAGGCCGCACTTAAAAAAAAGAAGCGTCCGCCCTCATTCAGAGAGAGCGATCGCCTCTGAATGTGGGCCTCAGTCTAACACAGATATATAAGTGTCACATATCAAATTAATCAGCACAGTCTGATGGTGCGTTCTAGTCACATCGCATTGCGACTTAGACACTTTTTTGGTGAAAAGAAATGCCCGGTGCTAGCAGTGTCTCACGGGACCTGGAGAGCTATGAGGGGCTTTTTACTGTGACTGCAGCAAAGATTTATAAGGATACATCTGAATATATTGGAATACTATATTGTATACAGTTTCAACAAGATGTATCGCTACACTCTTCCTTAAATTAGCTTAAATACAGCTATCAGTATAAATTGGGTAAATGTCATCCAGAAAAGTTTTTACCGAATATGATGTGTGTTTATAAATGTATATTTCCTGATTTTAATTAATATAATTATTATTATTATTATTTTTTTTAACCAGAGGAGAAATACAGTGTAATCTATCCCTATACTGCCAGAGATCAAGATGAAATCACTCTGGACAAAGGAGCCATAGTAGAGGTCATTCAGAAGAACCTGGAGGGATGGTGGAAGATTAGGTATGCTGGTATCTAGCAGTATGTACAGCCATTGATGGAGCAGAATCTCTTATTAATAGGAAGGCATTAGTCTACAACAACAAAAAAATAACTTTAAGTTTTACAACTATTCTTAAAATTGTATGTACTGTAGTTAATGCACCTCCGATACAGGCAGTGTGAATAAGTCCATTTGTCAGAGGTTCCCCACACTCCGCCATTACAGTCCAGGTTTTAAGGATATCCATGCTTGAGTCCAGATGGTTAAATCAAATTGACGAGATAGTAATTAAGTCACCTGTGCTCAAGCACTGATATCCTTGCACAATATTCCCTTTTCTGTTCGTCTGGAAACAGAGCCAGATTAGAAGGCAAGGGAGGGCACGGGGGCATAGTGCCATCATATAGTTGGGGCGGGCTGACAGATAAGTAGTAGTGGGCAGCTATTGTGCCCATTCTTTACTAGACTCTGTCCTGTGTCCGGCTCAGCTGTGCCAGGGGCTCTGTCCTGCCGTACCTATGCTTTGCCCGCCTCTGTCCTGCGTCCGGCTCTATCCCACTGCGCCCAAGTATTTCCCGGCTCTGTCACTTACAGCTCAGTCCTGTCCTCACAAGCAGCAGAGCCATTTTATGCTGGTCAGTTTATATAGGGGCACGCGGTGGATGACAAGTGGGGGCAGTGCTGTCAAGACGAGGGGGGGGCAGAGGAGGAGTTGTCTTAAGTGTCCGGGGGACCCCAAAGGCTTAATGCGGCCCTGTCTGGAAACAGTAGTCAATGGACACCAATTTGCTATTGGTGGCAGAATATAAGATTAATTCAAAGACTAAAATAACCTCAAAATAAGTTTGTGAAACACCACCTTTATAGCTTCATGCACTTCTGTGGTTGTGTAGCTGTTGTGGAATTTTAGATGTACCTTAGCAATGAAACAAATATGTGAAGTTGTTAGAAATTCTAATTGAAAAATGAAATGTACCCATTTATCAGTGGAGACAAAACACATGCAAGTCAGCATACTTGGAAGCTCAGAAGAGCTTGGGCTGTACTGTGCATCGAACAGAGAGGTGAAAGACTAGTGATCAGGTTGCTGATGTATGAAGTGAAGACTATAATGAATCCGACATCCATAGCCTATGTAACGCAGCATGTCACTGAGTTATAGCAGTGTGTTGTAAAGCACTGGATGGCAATAATACATTCTGTAATCTCACACAAGGTGACATACACTGTCTGCTGTATATACTGTGCAAGAAATGGTGTTAGTGCCCCTTTAAATGATTCTCTACGGCTGTTTTGTGAGGCCATTTTTCTCATGTTATCCTTCATTATGGATCTGATAAATGATACTAGGATACAGTATGTTAAATGACTTTTCATGTTGCAGGTACAAAGGAGCAGAGGGCTGGGCCCCAGCATCCTACCTTAAGAAAATCAGCGGGGACCTGCTGGCTCAAAAGCTGGCTTCAGGATCCAGTGCCAACTCCAGTGCTCTAGACTTGGATGGGATCTCCAGGCAGCAGAATTACGCTGGTCGAGATCGGGACCTACCCAATCGCCAAGTTCCTTTCACAGACTTCAAACGAAGTGAGACTGAATTACATTGGTATATTTATAGTTCTGGAGATAAATACCCTCCTCCTTGTATTGCTCACTGGGGTAATGAAAGGGCAATTACTACTATGTCATGTATCAATGTCTTCTCTGGAAGTACAATTTATAAGGGCTGTCTTCCCAGATACGTTACTCTTTCTGCTGGGTGAAATACGACATATGTCTGCTCGGTAGGAAAAGTACAGTGGCTGAAATGCCCATCTGAGATTGTACACTGCAGTATTTTTGAGAAGCAAGAGGTGCAGTCTGCAGGATTGACCTACGTACATATAGAAAAATATACACATGAACATTTAGGGCTAGAGAAAACCCAATAGTAATGTGTAGAACTGACGATAAACAATACTAAATGTTTACGATAAACAACTGAATTTTTGTCATTTGCTAATAACTTGTTCAATTTGTTATTTTTTTTTGTAAAGGTTAGTCTTAGGGTAATATGTCCATCATTTTATATCCAACAATACTAATGTGGCATTCTATTTATGCAGAATCCCCTACAATGAGACAGAGACCACCCCCGCGTCGTGATCTTACTATTGTAAGTATCTTCCTGCGGCCTTGTGTCATCGCTGTACAGACGTTTTGTCGGCCAGTAAATAGTTATTTTCACCTTTTGCATATTTATTGATTTTCTTCTTTTAAACCTGACCTTTTGCCTTATTATTATTATTATAGATGAAAGGCAATGATATATATATATATATATATATATATATATATATAGTATATTATGTTATATTCTATATGCTGAGCACATTATTACATAAGTATTTTGGTGTCTTACTTGGTGTTACTCTGCAGTTCCATTTTATAGCTGCAGATTTGTTCCCACACCCTGGGCCTGATACAAGGATGGACCCAGGCACGACTGTGCCTTCTGCCCCAGTCACGTCTGCATCTTTACGCTAATGCCGCCTCGATTTTTAAATAACTAAGGGGTCTATGTACTGTACTAAGACTTGGAGAGATATAAAGTGGAAGGAGATAAAGTACCAACCAATCAGCTTCTAACTGTCACATTACAGGCTGTGTTTAAAAAATGACAGGAGCTGATTGGTTGGTACTTTATCTCCAATCACTTTATCTCTTTCCAAGGCTTAGTACTTAGAGCCCTAAGACATCCATTTGCAGCGTCTTAAGCCAGTGCATTTCTGTCAATGTGCATATTTAGACGCACCATTGATACTTGCACCAGCCCTATAGAGGTTGGAGTATGGCCTCCTGTGTGAGCGGCTGTACACCTTTGAATGCAGCGGTTTTCAGCGAGATGTCCGCATAGTCTTTGCCAGCCTCCTGTTACCTCCCAGGAACGCCCACTATAATTCTCAGGCCGTGCGTCCGATTCTGTAGTTCACATCGGTGTGCAGAACAATCGGGAGCATGCGTGGTGCAACTCAGGCACATGTGCAGACTTAAAACATCAGCCAACTGCGTACAACATCCACACTGTGTCCACCTCTGAATCAGGCCCACTGTGTTATAAGGAAATGACGCCACTGCTAAAGCTACATAATGAATATTCCAAGATAAAATAGGGCATAAAATAGGAAAACTAGGAAGCACATATAGCATGAATATAGAGCATGTTTAATATTTAAAACATAATAAAATATAAGAATACAATAAATAGTCAGCACTTATTAGACAAACACCACGTGACAAAACTAAAAAACCATTACCAAAATAGGGTATCTCTATGTATAATAACTACTTGTAGTGGCATATTCAATAATCTGTGATATGCAGCTGCCACATCTCAGATAAATGCAAGAGAACATTTTATTATACTGCTCATCTCTATGTGGGGGTTATACTGCTCATCTCTATGGGGGGGGGTTATACTGCTCATCCCTATGGGGGGGTTATATTGCTCATCCCTATGGGGGGGTTATACTGCTCATCCCTATGGGGGGGTTATACTGCTCATCTCTATGGGGGGTTATACTGCTCATCTCTATGGGGGGTTATACTGCTCATCCCTATGGGGGGGTTATACTGCTCATCCCTATGGGGGGGTTATATTGCTCATCCCTATGGGGGGGTTATACTGCTCATCCCTATGGGGGGGTTATACTGCTCATCTCTATGGGGGGTTATACTGCTCATCTCTATGGGGGGTTATACTGCTCATCCCTATGGGGGGGTTATACTGCTCATCCCTATGGGGGGGTTATACTGCTCATCCTATGGGGGGTTATACAGCTAATCCCTATGGGGGTGGTTATACTGCTCATCCCTATGGGTAATATACTGCTCATCCCTATGGGGGATTATACTGCTCATTTTTATGGGGGATTACAGTGCTCATTCCTATGGGGGATTTATACTGCTCATCTTTATGGGGGATTATACTGCTCATCCCTATCGGGGTGTGATACAATATGAGTAATGCTGCGGTCACTATGTGCTGCTGCTAGGAATGTTCCCACGCGTGTTGACAACAATTCACCCAGGTCACAAAAGATTGAATCAGTCCCGTATAGTAAAGAGACTCTGTTTAGAGAAAACAGAAGACTTGATAAAACTACAGAAAGGAATCCACCTGGTAAGGAGCAGAATAAATTACCCATTGGGGTGGAATGGAAGCCTATCTCCTGGTGTTAGTCGGTGTACGTTCTATACATATGTATGTATAGATAGGAATCTCCACATTTTTCTATTTTATTTACTATTTAGGTGAATTAGGTTCTTGGCACTCTCTCTTTGGGAACTGCACCTTTGTCTGTGTGGCAGGTCTGTTATTTAATTGTCTATATACTTTGAGACAATGTTAGCCTGTGAGCCCCGCTGGTGGAAATAATATGTATTCTGTAAATTTAGCAGGCATGTAATATCAAGGCCTGTGCTTATTTTATTTGGAATGCAGATATAATGCACCAGGATACAATATGGCCATTTGCAGGACCATTATTACAATGTTACTTATTTAGTTGATGCCTGTTAGTAATGTGATTTATGTACATTTTTAATTGGTATTTTGTTTTTATCGATCTGTTATCTTGCTTTACTAACTGAATACATCAGCCCAGGGGACTACATCTCCCAAAGCCTCCTACTCCCCCACATGTTGAAGAAGAGTATTACACTATTGCTGACTTCCAGACCACCATTCCTGATGGCATCAGCTTCCAGGCAGGACTGAAAGTTGAGGTGAGAGTCTCTTTACTTACAGTAAATATATAGTGAGGGCTGAGATATTACTATTACTTTGCATGTGCTGGATACCAGGTTGGGCTCCACACCATACTGGTTTGCTTCACACTTGCACAATCTAACTTTATAATGTACAGTAGGTGATCACTATGAAAGATGAGATACTCTCACAGTTCTGAAATTGCTGTAGTAAAATCACATTTGTAGCTAGGAAATTAGTGTCTTTCGTCAGCTCTTAGAGAGAAATGTAATAGCCTGCAACTTACAGGCATCTGCGAGATCCTAGTGAGCATGCCCAATGTTTTAAATGGCAATCATTTAAAAGGCAAAAACAACTTGGTTTTGCCTTTTGAATGGTTGCCACTTTAAAACATCAGACAGACTCATCTTGATCTCACTGATGCTTGGAAGTCACAGGCTGTTGCATTTCCCCTTTAAACTCACTCTAATTGTATCTTAATCCCTTGCTTTCTAATGGACTTGTCTGATGTGGTGTTTGGTGAAGGTAAGCTCCCACTTCTGCTCCATGTTATAGGAAATCTTGTACAGAGCACTGGTGATTTGCGGCAGGAGTAGATTGGAAGATGTGCGGCAGGAGTGGATTGGGAAATGTTGGTTAGAGGTGGATTGTGTGATGTGTGCCAGGGGTGGATTGGGAGACGTGTGCCAGGGGTGGATTGGGAGACGTGTGCCAGGGGTGGATTGGGAGATGTGTGCCAGGGGTGAATTGGGAGACGTGTGCCAGGGGTGGATTGGGAGTTGCGCACCAGGGGTGGATTGGGAAGACGTGTGCCAGGGGTGGATAGGGAGATGCACATCAGGAGTCCATTAGGGGTGGATTGGGAGAGCTGAGGCAGGGGCGGATTGGGAGAGCTGAGGCAGGGGCGGATTGGGAGAGGCGAGGCAGGGGCGGATTGGGAGAGGCGAGGCAGGGGCGGATTGGGAGAGGCGAGGCAGGGGCGGATTGGGAGAGGCGAGGCAGGGGCGGATTGGGAGAGGCGAGGCAGGGGCGGATTGGGAGAGGCGAGGCAGGGGCGGATTGGGAGAGGCCAGGCAGGGGCGGATTGGGAGAGGCAAGGTAGGGGCGGATTGGGAGAGCTGAGGCAGGAGTGGATTGTTAGAGCAGCAGCTGTCCCTGCCATAGTCATGACTGTGCGTGACAGTTTCCCAACAGTCAGGACAGCTGGAAGACTGTCTGCTGCCGGCAACTTAAACCCAGTCGCTGCTTGTCCAGGTCCTGGAATGTTAGGTTTCAACATATTTTAGTTTCACAAATATACATTTGAATGAAAAAAAAATATTATTTATTCTGGCTAGTATATATATAATATGTATGTATGTGTGTGTGTATATATATATATATATATATATATATATACACATATATATATATATATATATATATATACATATATATATATATATATATAAACAGATAATACAAGCAATCATAAATCACTATATAAATGGAAACCCTGATGATTTGCTGATTGTTAAACTGTTGCTTAATTCTAGACAAAATTGTATAAAAAGCCACATTGTGTCTGCAGACGTTAATCGAAGATAGTATACTGTACTGTTATATTTGTGCAGATCTGCCTTGTATAAATACTTCTGTCCAAACAACAGTCACTGGTTTAATTAGACTGTTGGTATAGCAATAGATACATTAATAAACAATCCAAAGGAGTTTCCCAGCTGGAAGAGTTAGTAAGTGATCGATTACCCATTCTAGTAACGGGTCCACAAGTGAAGCAATGTCTGCTTGGAATCATATTGCAACAAACTATTGCTGGTTCCAAATGAGCATATACATTAAATGTGTCCGCAGCACTTCCCAGCTCTTGCTGTCAGTGGGAGTGATCCGTTTGTGCAGTGCTGCGGATCACAGCTGATTTCAGCCCCAGACTTGCAAACTGATGCCAAGCGGACATTGTTTTACTTGTAGACCAGTCTCTGCAATGTTTCACAAAGCAAATGCCTTTGGATATATATAAGGCAAGGATTAGTTCTAATTGCAAACCATTTAAAATTAAAGGCGATATCCATTAAATTTTACATTGTTTAAATGAATAACCATCTGTTGCTAGTTATTAGAATTGCAAATCTTACTATTCATAATATTATGTCCAGGGTTGAAAAATAACATTTAAACATGTGGACTTCTCTGCATCTCTAGGGGATACGTGTTTATTAGTAAGCAGCAACACTATTACATCAAAGTATAAACCGAATGGTAGTTTAGGTTTATATTTGTGCGATAGATCAAGAAATATGTATAGATCTCTCTTTTAATTACGAATTAATTAATGGCCTCTGTATTGCGGTCCAATAATTCTATGACCAACTGAAATATCAAGTTACATCACACGTTTTGTATTTTCTTATGTGTTGCTTTTATATGCTGTAAATTGTTTGGATAAAAACTTTTAAAACCTGGGTGTGGTATGAATATATATATACTGTACTGTATAAATCATTGTTGTATGTTTCCTGCTAGGTGATTGAGAAGAACCATAGTGGCTGGTGGTACATTCAGATCGATGATAAAGAGGGCTGGGCCCCGGCTACCTTTATTGACAAGTACAAGAAAACTAGCAGTGCTTTAAGGCCCAACTTTTTAGCCCCTTTACCCAATGAAATGGCCCAGCTATCCTTGGCTAATGTTTCTGGAGAGCACATCTCTCAGGAAGAAGCCCTTGGGCCTTGTAGGCCTCTACCTGAACCACCACAAAATGGTACAGACTCTGTAGCAAAGTGGTCCAAGGATTGGAAGAGTAAAGACCAAGGCTTTAAAAGTACTCCTTTGGATTTCCAAGAACATGTTTTAAATAGTGTGTATGATGAGGCAGCTGGTGGTGATGGGGAAGAGAAGCCAAGTCTGCCTCCGAGAAGGGAATCCATGCTGAAAACAGATGATGTTTCTGAACGACCAAGTATGCCGCAGCTTCGCGCTCCCCCTCCAAAGCCGACAGCCAGCATGCTCTCAACTAGCCCACAGAGACCGTTTCCCCCAAAAGAGGTGAAGAAACCTGACTTAAAAAGTGAAAAAGGCAAAATGTTTCAGCTGAAAAATGAAATGGGTCTGGAGTGTGGGCACAAAGTGTCACCAAAAGAGCTGAAAAAGCCTGTCCTTAAGCCCATCGCCAACAAACCTAAACCTGAGCTTTCTTCAGAGAAGCCAGAGTTAATTGTCCCAACCCCATTTCAGAAGTCCAAACCCCAAGTGAGGCCCAAACCACTAGCTACAGCTAAAACTGAAGTTAGCGCTGAAGATAAGGTCGATATTTCGCACCTCAGAAGCAGACTCAAACCTGCTACCAAAACTGCAGATAAGGCAAGAGAACAGGAGTTCTGTGTAAGCAGTGGAGTGATTGATGCTCCAATGTATACTGCACCTTGTCTTGGGGCTGCTGGCAGACCCCTTGATAAACCAGATCCAAAACATCAGTACAAACAAGACAATGATATTCCTAGAGAGCCCCCATCTAAAGCACTGCCAGTTCCTGTGAGGACTCCTGACAATGAATCAAAGGCTACAAGAGACCAACCCCAGAGACCTGTAGTTCCACCAAGAAGACCCCCTCCTCCTAAGAAAGGGTTTGCTTCCAATGAAACAAATGAGGCTGCAGCAACACAACAAAAGGAAAATTCTGATTATGCCACAAATCGGCCAATACTGATCCCGCCCAAAGCCAAACCGTACCTTCCTTCATCAAGCAGTGATGATACCAAAGTAAGGAATAGCTTTGTTCCAAAGGCGCAGGTACTAAGGCAGATAGAGAAGGCATTACCTACTGCACCACTTCCTGAGGTACCCAAAGATTCCCATTATGTGGCAATTGCCGATTTTGATGGGGATGAAGATAGCAGCAGCTTTAAAGAGGGGACAGTATTTGAGGTTCAGGAGAAAAGCTCCAGTGGCTGGTGGTTCTGTAGGGTTCTTAGTGGAGGCCCATTCTGGGAGGGCTGGATACCTTCCAATTATCTAAGAAAGAAGCCATAATGGCCTGCTTTTTACAGTTCAGTAGTCTCCCATTTCATGTCTATTTAAATAGTACATTTATTTATAGTTTGATTTTTTTTGTGTTTTTTACATAAAACCTTTTGTTTTTTTATACATTCCATTTTTATTCACTATTTTAGTAAAAAAAAACAAAAAACATAACAGCCTGTGTGTAGGGCAGTGCATCACCTCCTACAGCTCCTAGCATGCTCTGCCGTAACCTAATCTAGGTGATTGATTGTACATCTATATGTCTGTGTGGACCTCTTGTGGCTCCAGCATTGGAGAGTTCTCCATATTGGTACAAATTCTCATTTTCCAAATAACATTTTAGCCACTGTTGACAGTGATATAATGACCTTGGCAGTATAGTTTAAAATGCTGGGGGACATGCACATTTTTTTTTTTGTGAACAAAAATGGGAATAAGAATGTTAAACAGTCTGTGGCAGCGATTACTAGTTATCACAGTGATTATCAACATTTCTTCTCTGCAAACTCGTCAGTGTACCATTGTTTTAGGACCACTAAAAGGGTAGATTCCAAATATAATGTATTGTGAATAATACAAATACTGGTCTGCAGTTTGCATCCTGACCAACAGGGAGTATCTCTGGGTTCAAACATGAGAATAGTGCACATATGTCTGCACTAGTTGGAATGCAGGTCACAAGTGCAGCGTGTTACATTGTGCATGTTCGGAGTCACCATTTCCATCAGGTCATAGCCACATCATACCGATTACATAAATTAATGTCCATCCTGGAAGAAGACTTTTATGTGATTATTTGGGGGTCAACATTGATACAATATGGAACAGCCAGTTCCCCTTCAATTGCTGTGATGAAAACATATTGAGAATGTGGATACTTATACAACCCTCTGTTTTTACCAAATTAGTAGCTGCTGCTTGCAGCTTTCCTTCCTCACCACAGCCCGGAACACTACTGGCATGAAGATGGAAAGTGAGATTAAATAAACACAAGAAACCACACACTGTTGTAGTAAAGATTTCCTGCCTAGAACATTGGTCTTTGCTACCGCTGTAAAGATAAAGGATCTGTTCTCCTGGAAATAAAGGAACTGAACCAGACAATGGCTGCCCCTGATTATCACTGTCCTCCAGTAGTCCTACAGCAAGGTGTCCCAAGCAGGAACGTATGTCATGCAGCTGGAACGCTCTTTGAATATATTTTAATATAGCGGCTCTTAGTGAAAGAGTGAATTTACTTGTAACAAAATAAAAACTATCATGGAAGGGATATATTTAACTTGCATTATTCCTAATTGTTACAAACATTGATATATATATATATTTTTTTTCCAAATGAAGGAGCCGTGCTCCATGTCTTACGCCACTGCCTTTAACTGCTCTAGAGCTGTGATCAGGTCTATTTACAGCCATGTGACAGTTCTGTGTCTTGTTTACTCTGACAGATGTTCATGACATCACCAAGGCAGGGCACATGCACACCTTGCACATTTTCCATTGTACTATATTGTATCCGTGCAGTATTATATAATCTGATGTGTCGCTATACAAAGGAGGAGGTTCAATGCTCTACTGCATGTTACCAGTAGCTTTATCAGTGTCTGTAATACTCAACCACCCTTTTTTTCTTGTCTTTCTTTCTATCTGGTTATCCGCTGCCATGTAACGGCTTCAGACTCTACTGCTGCTTTGCCCAATGAACCCCTGATTTCATATATCATGTAAAGATATTTTTCCAACCATAATCGTCTAGGAATGTAATTATTTGTGACTGTGCCTTTCTAACTGCCTGTATGGCTGAAGCATTTTTAAATGTGGTGTATTCAAACCAAAGGTCTGTGGGCTAAACCAAATTGTTTTCATGCTCTGCGCCCAATTATCTTTTGATAGAGCCCAAGTGACTGTTCCTATCCCCATTATTGGGCCCTCCTAATGCATGCTTACTTTATAAACCAAAAAATCTGGTCCCTGGGTATTGAAAATGTGCTTCCAACTTGGCTGCAATGAAGGCACCAAAGTAGTAGACTTTTTAAAACCAGGACAGGACATCAGTTATTGACACTTGCTAAGTGTCCATCATATAGAATTATGTGGCTCACCTTTAATACATTTTGAAACTATGCAGACTCATTTCTTTACCTCATACCTTTGAATTGTCAAGATATTCTGCCATTGGTATCCTGTACTATGTCAATAAAGCTTTTTTTTAAAAAAAAAAATTCACTTGTGTTTTATGATCATTTGTTGCACCGATCTTTTTAGCACATTCATATTGTGTACTGTACTGTTTAAGTGTTACTCCAGTACACCACTGGGTGGCAGCAAAGCTTTACATCAGGTCTACTTGTTGCTAGGACATCCTGTATATGTGATCAGATTCTCCATTCCAAACCTACTACTATTTAAGTTTGATGGATGAGTAAGTTCTTGTGTAGCTTTAATGATGTTGTGTCAATATAAAATACAAGAATCTGCAGAATCTGTAAGATAACCAACCCCCTCAGCGGCTCTAGATGTCAGCATGACACTATGGGCCTGATTTAGAGATAGACACAATTGTGACGGAAGCAGGAAAAGGCACATTTTCGTGCATTTGCTCAGTCAGACGCGACTCATGATGTATCCAGGTCTACAACCCTAGCATATGTGCCGGGCTTATGTCAGCGTTACAGTTGTACATACTATACAATAGCATATGTGCCGGGCTTATGTCAGCGTTACAGTTGTGCATACTATACAATAGCATATGTGCCGGACTTATGTCAGCGTTACAGTTGTGCATACTATACAATAGCATATGTGCCGGGCTTATGTCAGCGTTACACTTGTGCATACTATACAATAGCATATGTGCCGGGCTTATGTCAGCGTTACAGTTGTGCATACTATACAATAGCATATGTGCCGGGCTTATGTCAGCGTTACAGTTGTGCATACTATACAATAGCATATGTGCCGGGCTTATGTCAGCGATACAGTTGTGCATACTATACAATAGCATATGTGCCAGGCTTATGTCAGCGTTACAGTTGTGCATACTATACAATAGCTTATGTGCCAGGCTTATGTCAGCGTTACAGTTGTACATACTATACAATAGCATATGTGCCGGGCTTATGTCAGCGTTACAGTTGTATATACTATACAATAGCATATGTGCCGGGCTTATGTCAGCGTTACAGTTGTACATACTATACAATAGCATATGTGCCGGGCTTATGTCAGCGTTACAGTTGTACATACTATACAATAGCATATGTGCCAGGCTTATGTCAGCGTTACAGTTGTGCATACTATACAATAGCTTATGTCAGCGTTACAGTTGTGCATACTATACAATAGCATATGTGCCGGGCTTATGTCAGCGTTACAGTTGTGCATACTATACAATAGCATATGTGCCGGGCTTATGTCAGCGATACAGTTGTGCATACTATACAATAGCATATGTGCCAGGCTTATGTCAGCGTTACAGTTGTGCATACTATACAATAGCTTATGTGCCAGGCTTATGTCAGCGTTACAGTTGTACATACTATACAATAGCATATGTGCCGGGCTTATGTCAGCGTTACAGTTGTACATACTATACAATAGCATATGTGCCGGGCTTATGTCAGCGTTACAGTTGTACATACTATACAATAGCATATGTGCCGGGCTTATGTCAGCGTTACAGTTGTACATACTATACAATAGCATATGTGCCGGGCTTATGTCAGCGTTACAGTTGTACATACTATACAATAGCATATGTGCCGGGCTTATGTCAGCGTTACAGTTGTACATACTATACAATAGCATATGTGCCAGGCTTATGTCAGCGTTACAGTTGTACATACTATACAATAGCATATGTGCCAGGCTTATGTCAGCGTTACAGTTGTGCATACTATACAATACCATATGTGCCGGGCTTATGTCAGCGTTACAGTTGTACATACTATACGATAGCATAGAGAAAATGCAGGCGTAGCCTAGATATGTGGCTGGACAGTATTAGTTTGTACACAACATAATACTGTAATGATGGACATATGTAAAAGAATAGTGTCTGGACAGTGTTATTAATACATGTGAAAGTTGCATTTACCATGTAAGAGCTAATTAAATACAGACAGGAATACCAAATAATAGTAAAAATGAAATACAAACATCTGTATTTTCCTTTTTAAGAATCAGAAGGGACTATTTTCTTTCCTGCATCAGTACAAAAGGAAGTATCAATTTAATAATGGGTCTAGACAGCTGGGACTTAATATAATATAAAACCACACCAGTGTATTAAGTATGTGTCCAATAAATAGTGTGACTGCATTCAGGTCATCCATTTCTGCTCTTTACCTGCGTCTGCTGGCCTATCCTTGCTCCGTCTGCTGGACTATCCTTGCTGCATCTGCTGCCCTATCCTTGCTGTGTCTGCTGGACTATCCTTGCTGCCTCTGCTGCCCGATCCTTTCTGCGTCTGCTGCCCTATCCTTGCTGTCTGCTGTTCTCTGCTGCCCTATCCTTGCTGAGTCTGCTGCCCTATCCTTGCTGAGTCTGCTGCCCTATCCTTGCTGTGTCTGCTGCCCTATCCTTGCTGTCTGCTGTTCTATGCTGCTCTATCCTTGCTGTCTGCTGTTCTTTGCTGCCCTATCCTTGCTGTGTCTGCTGCCCTATCCTTGCTGTGTCTGCTGTTCTCTGCTGCCCTATCCTTGCTGTCTGATGTTCTCTGCTGCCCTATCCTTGCTGTGTCTGCTGCCCTATCCTTGCTGTCTGCTGTTCTATGCTGCCCTATCCTTGCTGTCTGCTGTTCTATGCTGCCCTATCCTTGCTGTGTCTGCTGCCCTATCCTTGCTGTGTCTGCTGGACTATCCTTGCTGCCTCTGCTGCCCGATCCTTTCTGCGTCTGCTGCCCTATCCTTGCTGTCTGCTGTTCTCTGCTGCCCTATCCTTGCTGTGTCTGCTGCCCTATCCTTGCTGTGTCTGCTGTTCTCTGCTGCCCTTTCCTTGCTGTGTCTGCTGCCCTATCCTTGCTGAGTCTGCTGCCCTATCCTTGCTGAGTCTGCTGCCCTATCCTTGCTGAGTCTGCTGCCCTATCCTTGCTGAGTCTGCTGCCCTATCCTTGCTGAGTCTGCTGCCCTATCCTTGCTGAGTCTGCTGCCCTATCCTTGCTGAGTCTGCTGCCCTATCCTTGCTGAGTCTGCTGCCCTATCCTTGCTGTCTGCTGTTCTATGCTGCCCTATCCTTGCTGTCTGCTGTTCTTTGCTGCCCTATCCTTGCTGTGTCTGCTGTTCTCTGCTGCCCTATCCTTGCTGTGTCTGCTGCCCTATCCTTGCTGTCTGCTGTTCTATGCTGCCCTATCCTTGCTGTCTGCTGTTCTATGCTGCCCTATCCTTGCTGTGTCTGCTGCCCTATCCTTGCTGTGTCTGCTGCCCTATCCTTGCTGTGTCTTCTGCCCTATCCTTGCTGTGTCTGCCGTTCTCTGCTGCCCTATCCTTGCTGTGTCTGCTGTCCTATCCTTGCTGTGTCTGCTGCCCTATCCTTGCTGTGTCTGCTGCCCTATCCTTGCTGTCTGCTGTTCTCTGCTGCCCTATCCATGCTGTCTGCTGTTCTCTGCTGCCCTATCCTTGCTGTGTCTGCTGCCCTATCCTTGCTGTCTGCTGTTCTCTGCTGCCCTATCCTTGCTGTGTCTGCTGCCCTATCCTTGCTGAGTGTGCTGCCCTGTCCTTGCTGTGTCTGCTGTTCTCTGCTGCCCTATCCTTGCTGTGTCTGCTGCCCTATCCTTGCTGTGTCTGCTGCCCTATCCTTGCTGTGTCTGCTGCCCTATCCTTGCTGTCTGCTGTTCTCTGCTGCCCTATCCTTGCTGTCTGCTGCCCTATCCTTGCTGTCTGCTGTTCTCTGCTGCCCTATCCTTGCTGTGTCTGCTTCCCTATCCTTGCTGTCTGCTGTTCTCTGCTGCCCTATCCTTGCTGTGTCTGCTGCCCTATCCTTGCTGTCTGCTGTTCTCTGCTGCCCTATCCTTGCTGTGTCTGCTGCCCTATCCTTGCTGAGTGTGCTGCCCTGTCCTTGCTGTGTCTGCTGTTCTCTGCTGCCCTATCCTTGCTGTGTCTGCTGCCCTATCCTTGCTGTGTCTGCTGCCCTATCCTTGCTGTGTCTGCTGCCCTATCCTTGCTGTGTCTGCTGCCCTATCCTTGCTGTGTCTGCTGCCCTATCCTTGCTGTCTGCTGTTCTCTGCTGCCCTATCCTTGCTGTGTCTGCTGCCCTATCCTTGCTGTGTCTGCTGCCCTATCCTTGCTGTGTCTGCTGCCCTATCCTTGCTGTGTCTGCTGCCCTATCCTTGCTGTCTGCTGTTCTCTGCTGCCCTATCCTTGCTGTGTCTGCTGCCCTATCCTTGCTGTGTCTGCTGTTCTCTGCTGCCCTATCCTTGCTGTGTCTGCTGATCTCTGCTGCCCTATCCTTGCTGTGGCTGCTGAGTCTGCTGCCCTATCCTTGCTGAGTCTGAAGTGTAAGAAGCTGTAAGTGTAAGGTATGACTGAAACTGCATACAGAAGTATGCCCTCACATACTGTCAATGCCCAGAATGGAAATGCATATTTCATAAATACATATATAAATATATATATACATTAAATGTGCAATAAAGAACCTGTAACAAAAACCTCTTCAGTGAAGGCCCTTACTATGCATTGAGATAAAATTGTAGCAGGACAGATGCATACTTTCCTTTGCTATAAAGGATGGATAATTGTGTTATCCAAGCTGCAGTAAATGCAAGACTCTGCCAGTTATTAGCAATAAACTATATCATATATTCATTGGGAAATGAAGTGATTGATATAATGTATGTGAAATGTGGAATTGTATTCTATTGCATGGTTTTTTAAATGTTAAAATTCTGTCTGTGCATCCAGTCCACTGACTGCCCTGTCCCATTCTCTGGCTTTAGGAGGTGCCCACCTTTTTAGGCTGACTACTTTCAGTGCACAGTGTAAAGGTGCCCACACACATACCGACTTTTCATCCAATTTGGCCGATTTCGACGAATCGTGACGACAGATAATGTAAAAAATGGCAAAATCGTGAGTTTCTACTCTTGATCACGATGCCGATGCGCGTCCCCACTCTTCGTACCTCGCATCTTCAGATCTGCCGTGCTGTAGGGCAGATTAGCCAATCTGGGATACAATGCACTGGCTGCAAGATAGATCTTTAGTCAGATTGGACATTTTTAACTCCAAATCGTGACCACCACTGTTTGGGGAGAGTTCAGGGGAAATCATGTACATCGGCTGATTGGGAGCAAGTCGGTATGTGTGTGGGCACCTTAAGAACAGCCGTGGTATTGGAAAGCAGCATGTCTGATACCATGTACCTTGTGACAGCATTCCCACACCTGGCATCTTTCTAGTTCCCTACTTTCTTGTGTTGCATTGTTGTCTGTGTGGGCTGTGTCCAGGCTGTATAGCGTTACCATTGCATTATATTCTCATTGTTACACTGATAAAAACATGTTGAGTAAAAATGTGGTGAGTGGATGATGGTTACCTGCATATTGTAAGTAGATAGAAACCATTCGCCTAGACAGCCTACAGTTCTACATCTTACATATAGTAATAAGCCATTGTCTTATTCAGTAGCTGGTGGTATGTTTTTGAATTCTATAAATTGCTTGTTGTTGTGTGTTGTTGTAGGGTCTCTTTTTATAGTTGTGAATATAATAGCATCAATAATTGGTGAATACATCAACCATTTTATCGTTTGGATATGTGTGCCCAGCCACGGGGCATAACCAGCTGTTTGTTTTGCTATGTGATTCAAAGATGAACATTTTATGATTGGTTCACAAAACATACATATCCCCTGCTGTGTACTCTGCTGCAATTTCTTAAATCCAAATATTTTATTGGTCAATAACACTTATTTATATTGCACCCACATTTGTGAACAAAATCGTAATGAAAAAGGCTGATTTTGCCTGTTAAATGACTGCTATTTCATAACATCGGGCAGCCTATAACATTTACCTCCTGGTGTTAGCTGACAGATATACAGTCAGGCCCATAAATATTGGGACATTGACAGAATTTTCATATTTTGGCCTCTATTCACCACCACAATGGCTTTGAAATGAAACAAACAAGATGTGATTTAACTGCAGACTTTCAGATTTAATTTGAGGGTAATTACATCTAAATCAGGTGAACGGTGTAGGAATTACAACGGTTTCTATATGTGCCTCCCACTTTTTAAGGGGCCAAAAGTAATGGGACAAACTAAACAATCCTAAATCTAACTTTCACTTTTTAATACTTTGTTGCAAATCCTTTGCAGGCAATTACAGCCTGAAGTCTAGAACGCATAGACATCACCAGACGCTGGGTTTCATCCCTGGTGATGCTCTGCCAGGCCTCTACTGCAAATGTCTTCAGTTCCTGCTTGTTCTCGGGCATTTTCCCTTCAGTTTTGTCTTCATCAAGTGAAATGCATGCTCAATCGGATTCAGGTCAGGGGATTGACTTGGCCATTGAATAACATTCCACTTTTTAGCCTTAAAAAACTCTTTGGTTGCTTTTGCAGTATGCTTTGGGTCATTGTCCATCTGCACTGTGAAGCGCCGTCCAATGAGTCCTGAAGCATTTGATTGAATATGAGCATATAATATTGCCCAAAACACTTCAGAATTCATTCTGCTGCTTTTGTCAGCCGTCACATCATCAATAAATACAAGGGAACCAGTTCCATTGGCAGCCATACATGCCCACGCCATGACATTACCATCACCATGCTTCACTGATGAAGTGGTATGTTTTGGATCATGAGCAGTTCCTTCTCTTCTCTTCCCATCACTCTGGTACAAGTTGATCTTTGTCTCATCTGTCCATAGGATGTTGTTCCAGAACTGTAATGGCTTTTTTAGATGTTGTTTGGCAAACTCTAATCTGGTCTTCCTGTTTTTGTGGCTCACCAATGGTTTGCATCTTGTGGTGAACCCTCTATATTCACTCTTGTGAAGTCTTCTCTTGATTGTTGACTTTGACACATGTACATCTACCTCCTGGAGAGTGTTCTTGATTTGGCCAACTGTTGTGAAGGGGTTTTCTTCACCAGGGAAATAATTCTTTTGTCATCCACCACAGTTGTTTTCCGTGGTCTTCCGGGTCTTTTGGTGTTGCCGAGCTCTCCGGTGTGTTCTTTCTTTTTAAGAATGTTCCAAACAGTTGATTTGGCCTTACCTAATGTTTTTGCTATCTCTCTGATGGGTGTTTTGATTTTTCAGCCTAATGATGGCTTGCTTCACTGATAGTGACAGCTCTTTGGATCTCATATTGAGAGTTGACAGCAACTGATTCCAAATGCAAATGTCACACCTAGGATCAACTCCAGACCTTTTACCTGCTTAATTGATAATGAAATAACGAGGGAATAGCCCACACCTGTCCATGAAATAGCTTTTAAGTTGATAGTCCCATTACTTTTGGCCCCTTAAAAAGTGGGAGACACATATTGAAACTGTTGTAATTCCTACACCGTTCACCCGATTTGGATGTAATTGCCCTCAAATTAAATCTGAAAGTCTGCAGTTAAAGCACATCTTGTTTGTTTCATTTCAAAACCATTGTGGTGGTGAATAGAGGCCAAAATCTGAAAATTCTGTCAATGTCCCAATATTTATGGACCTGACTGTATAAGAGGGCTCTGCTTGAGATGACATCTTCAAGTGCCGGTGAGCTGGCTGTTCCTATGCTGTTAACGGGACCAAGGTCGGATGACCCAGGTCACCCTTTTACATTGCCCCATAACCCGGGACCAGCCCTGCTCGCTACCCAGGTTGGATTGGACCCAGATAATTTTTGGGGACCCTTTTACTGAGCTGCGACCCAGGTTGACATGGCAATAACCCAGGTTATTTGGCCAGTGTAAAAGGGGAATTACTGTAACTGCTGGTAAATGCATTTGCAGTTGAGTGTTTTCTTCATTCTTATATGTAACTAGTTTTTCTGAGGGAGTGTGATAAGGGCAGATTGGATGCATTCACACATGGCTTTTTCACGTTGCTTATTTTTTGCTAAATAAATAATAGCTATAAATCTTATGCTATTTTCCATATGAGTTTATCTTGTACATATATTACTTTTACATGTCATTGTATTGTTCAACATATTATACTATGGTCTTGCCTCATATGTTGAGAGTAATTCTGTAAAGGAGGAGTGGTGACTGACTGGAGGAAAATCCTCTACTGTTTCTGGTTTAGATAAGCTACTTATTGGATACAGGGCTATGTTGCATTGTGAAACAGTCTGAGGAAGTGAACATTGATTCACAAAACAAGTGGTCAGAGGAACAAGAGAACACTCGTTTACACAAAGCTGTATCATCTTACTCCTGCTGAGGCTTCTCAGCCTTTTTTCCAAGTTCAAATGTATGTTGTAAGAGAGTTTTTGACCACCCTTCTATAATGAAGGACTACCTTGGCCCTCTGGCCATGAAGCTTCCAGCTGGAAAGCTCAGGATGGAAAGATCACATGGGAGTGGTCAACCCATATGTAGGGACATACACTGGTCTACTTTGCCATTTGCCTTTTTATTTTTTCTCACAATCACTTTGATTGGTTTTATTTCTTCATGGGTTGGGGTCTGTTTTGGAATAAGTACTTAGAAACTTACATTGGAAAGATTAGTCAAAGGACTTTGGATGAAATGTTTGCCAACTGCTTCCAAAATTGCTAAGAAACAACATTTATCATGATGGCATAACAACCTGGCAATTTCTAAGGACACCCAGATAACCCTTTTATCATTTGATAATATGCATTTGTGCATTTAATTGTGTCCATGTGAATGGTTAATTATTATACACTATATTGTTCTACCTGGTTTCTTCCTGACTCTTTTTGAAATTTAAGGATCTATTAGAATAGAGGAAACTGGAACATAACACCAGATAAACTGTTGTCAAGCTCTGTTTTGTACCATCCGCTTTGTATGAGTAAATCATCACAACAGCAATCATTACTTTGGAATAATTTATTTGTTGCATTAGTTACTTTGGTAAACAACAGAATTTATAAGGACTGTTCAACAAAGTTTATACTGGGTGCAGTCATGTGACCTTCACAATCCCAGCAGGGGATCTAACATAGGCATCGAAATACCGATGCCTATGCTAATCCCACCGGGACTCCGACAGGACGCCGGACGGATCATCCAACACCGGGGGCAAGTGTCCACGTAGCCGGGGATGGGGGGGTTAGGTTTAGGGACTCCCAGGGGAATTTAGGGTTAGGCACCCCTTTGGGGAGGGTTAGGCTAGTGGAAGGCGGGGGTTAGGGCTAGGCGCCCCCCCGGGAGGGTTAGTTTTAGGGTGCGGGGAGGGGGGGTTATGTTTAGGCACCCTTGGGGGGAGGTTAGGGTTAGGCACTAGGGGTGGGGGATGATGGTTAGGCACCCCTAAAGGTGGGTTAGGGAGGGGAGAGTTAGGTACTTTACTTACCTCCATCAGGATCTGCGCTGTTCATCCTGCCGGCGTCGGGCTCTCGTCCGGCGGTCATTCATACCGATTCTGTTTATACACATACAGTAGAGTATGTGCAATAATTGTACAGGTGATTTGTTACACCTGGTGGAAATAAAAAAAAAAAAAAAAAAAAAGGACAACCAAGACCATTTTTGCTCAATGGGACTTGGATAGCCACTCCTAATGCACTGGCATCTGGACTTTGGCTATTGTAGCTGACACTGCGTCTGTCAGAAAATTGCATCATTGTGTTCTACTGAAAAACGTCATGTTCATCATTTGGGTTTTTTAACTTGTCATTTATCTAAAGGTGCGTATCCACTTGCCGACTGAGGAATGATTACAACATTGTAGTCGTTCCTCATCCTGTAGGTGCCCACACTGAATGATATCTCGTTTAGTGCAGACACCCTTCCTCATCCCCGAACATGCCCAATCTGTCGTTATTGGCTGATTGGCCGGCATGTTCGGGCGATGATTGACGTCTGAAACGGCCAGTGGGAGCGTGCATCGCTGGTCGTTTGACATTTTAATGCACGATTACGATGTCGCTATCGTTCAATCGCTCATTTTAATCAGTTATACCCCTTTTCCACCAAAATTCCGGGTCTGACCCAGAGTTGGAACATGGTTCCTATCTGGATCAGACCCGGAATTTAGCCGGCGCCAACTCGGGATATTCCCGAGTCGTCGGCGCCGCTCACACCGCAGTCAGGTCTGCATAAACCCGACTTTAAAGTGGATGCTTGGAGATGACGTCATCTCCAAGCGCCACTGAAGCCGGACCAATTGGCCGGCTTGCGGCGCACTGCAGGTCATCAATACCCAGAGTGTGCCGTACACACAGCAGGGTTTCACGGGTTACTCCCGTGTTAAACCCTGTTAGTTACCTGGGTTGGATTGCCGGGTCACTCGACCCGGCGATCCAACCCTCACCCATTTTACACCAAGGAGCTGCCCGGGTTAACCCTGAAATAATCCGGGTTTTAGCTCTGGTGTAAAAGGGGTATAAGTGGATATGCGGCTTAAGATAAGAGTGAAATACCTACAGTTTAGTGAAAAAGGTGTCAGCAGAGGAGTGCTGAGCTAAAGATTGATAATGGTTTATTGTAAGTGTTGTAAATACTTGGCATATAGTGCCTCTAAATAACATAAAATCTACCAATACTGCTAATGCCTATAACAAAGCTTTTATCACATTACTTGAGAGTAACTGTGTAACTGCAAATGACAAGAGACCTCTTAGCTGCATGGAGTTTCAAATGGAGTTAAATAGGGAAATATCATTTTTGGAGACCATGCTGTAACACAATATAAACAATGAAGTAATATGTTCTTGCACCAGTCCTGTTCCAAAAGATTTGTACACAGAACATATTACCTCATTATTGTTTAGATTTTGTCTTTAACTAGATTGTGTGTCTTGTCTTGTGGTGATTTCCTGCTGCATTTCCAGTAATGCCCAGGTGTGGTGTCTTTGTTTTGTTTATTCGTAATGTTATACAACATTGGTTCCCAAACTCGGCCCTCAAGGCATCCCAACAGTCCAGGTTTTAAGGATATCCCTGCTTAGGCACAGGTGGATAAATTAGAACCTTAGGTCAGTTTGGTTATACCACCTGTGCTCAAGCATGGCTATCCTTAAAAAATGGACTGTTAGGGTGTCTTGAGGGTTGTGTTTGGGAAACCCTTTTATAACATACTCATGTCTACTTTTTTTTTTTTCATAATGAGATTCTCTTTTGTTTAATGTAATTGTCATTCTATATTGTACACGTGCAGAGCTATGTTTGAAGAATTCCTGATTCAGATATTAGTGAAAAACTCATTTATAGCTGAAATACATTGTGAGTAATGGAACATCTTATTTACATATTTCTACATTTCTAGCATTTGCATGTACACAGTATCTCACTATATGTAGACAGCGAACTTGTCATGAGGCTTACCGGAAATGTTTCCGATAGGTTGATGGTCTAATGGAGGTAACTGGAGGCTGGCTGATTTGATCTTTTTTTTTTTTTTTTTTTTTTTTACTTTTTAACATTTTTCTACCCGGTAGCGGGTGGTGTATTGTGAGGTACTCAGCTGGCTTGGATGCCCAAACTTGCAAAGTATGGGCCCTTTAATAAAAGAGGTGACCTTGGCAGTGAGGTCGCAATAAGACGAGTGTGACAGGCAACACCAGGTCCTGCTGTCTGTTGCAGAGCAGCCTGCGGACCAATAATCTCAAGTTGAGGTAATGCTTTGTGCTGTCCACAAACTGACATCAATCGGCTGCAGCAAGTCTGTGCCCTCCGTCTATATGTCCTTTCTTCTCCACCTAGAACTAGCATGACTGTATGGTTAAAATGAGCTCTCAACTAATTTTTCTCTGAATATTTACTTACAAGCAAGGAGAACACTTAGGGCTTTAGTATGACCTATAAACAATGCAACATTTGTTTTTTGAGCTGTACACCAGAAGTGCCCAAACTGTCCAAAAGACACTCTTAATGTTCCAGCTTTCAAGGATATCCATGGTTGAGCACAGATGGTTAAATCAAAAGACTAAGTTACTAATTAAGTCACCTGTGCCCAAGCATGGTTATCCTTAAAATCTGGAACTAGGGTGCCTAGAGGACAGAGTTTAGGAACTTCTGCTGTACACTATAAAATGATTTGTCAATATATTAAAACTAAATATTACTGCAACACATACAAAGTAAATTGACTTGATCAAGGAAAGTCAGTATTACAGATCCACAGGACAGTTGTAAGTTGAGAATTTATTTATCACTAATAACAATACCAGCTGCTAAACTACCTGCCCTAATAGTGGCACACGTTGGCACCTACACAGTAGGGACATGAGAAAGAGGTGTATTTACTAAAAAGCTGAATAAGTTGTGTAGTGGAGTTGCCAATTGCAAATTTTTTTAATAGGATGGAGGTGTAGAAATGTGCAGGTGATGACCAGTAAGTTGTTGGGTTACTTCTATACCAGAGGTTCCCAAATGCGGTCCTCAAGGCATCCGGAAGCAAGGACTGCCGCACGATTCCCCGTATGAGAGGAATCCTTACCTGACCTCTCCGTGCCTGTGGTTGTAGTCCGGGTTCCAGCCTCGATGCTAGCAAGCTCAGCTGTGACCCGCCAAAATCACCAGCCCTGTTACTGGTGCTGCGGCCTGGCGGAGATAGACAGAGTCGCAGTACTGCCAACCCAAAAACATAGAAAATAAACCTTTTTAACAGGACTGCTCAGGCAGTCCTAAGCTTTTACATTGTCTGAATACTGCTGCACAAAACGAACAACTGAAAGCCTGTGGCTGGGGGCAGAGTATATATGGGGGAGGACCAGAGGCATCCTGGGAGCTGAAAGCTTTCACTGTTTGGTGTGCATGGTTCTCTCCAACCACATTACCCCATGGTATCCCTGTGGACCCCGAAGAAAGACTTACCATTGATAACTTTACCATAACTTTTATTTTGGCATAGGTGATTAAATCAAATTGACTGAGGTACTACTTAAGTCACTTGTGGTCAACCATGAATATTTCTAAAACCTGAAATGCTGGGGAGTCTGGAGGACCACGTTTGGTAACCTCTGTTCTATACAAAAGAACAGTGGTGTAGGAGCTGGGGTTGCCGTCTTTTCATTAAATACTCCAATAATGGCATATAATCTGTCACAGAAGGATTTAGTCTTCCAAATTATTCCCCAGACCCTGGGGTTGATTTACTAAGAATTGGGTTCTAAAACCTGGCTCTTCCAATCATGTTTATGCGGCTGGGTCTGGGTTAGAAATCGTGCATGCCCACCTCTCTAACGCGCTACTGTTCATGCTGGTCTTCCTCTACTGTCCTCCGGATAGTAAGGATGATCACTCACCTGGTGACATCTTTCCTTACATCTTAGCTTTGCTACAGAGTGAGAAGCCACTACATGACAACTGTCTATGGGCGGGATGCAGCAAAGCGAGAAATGGAGTCAAACCCCAAAAATGGGTGTTTGACCGCATTTCTCATATGCGCCAAGTCCCGGAATACGATGCACGCCGGGGCTTGGCTGCGGTGGGCAACGGCATCTCCTGATTGGCGTTACCCTATAGAACCCAATGGGCTTTTATCGGGAGAGAACTGTGAGAGTGATCCAACCCCCAGCAGCATGTGCATCCTTCTGCGCAGAAGGATGCCAGAGGAGCTTCTGGGTCATAGACCCAGAAGTCCCTCCATCGCAAAGGGCTGCTGTTACAGAGAGAACGGTCCTTTGCGGTGTTCTTCAGCGTTGCTAAAGTGAGCATGCATGCGAAAAGTGGCAGGATGCATCGCCATGTCACATACAGATGTCATAACTCGGATCTCATATTTGATGAGCCTTTTGAACTATTGCAAGACACTAATTAAATAATTTATATTTAGGTTTCCCATCTACAGGTCCAAGCTGTATTGGCTAAAGGACATCACTTTTTAAATGCAGATGTAACCCCCTTAGACCAGAGTTTCCCCAAACTCAGCCACTACAGTCCAGGTGTTAAGGATAATCATGCTTGAGCATATAGGTGACTTAATTAGTACCTCAGTCAATTTGATTTAACCATAAGGACTCAGGCATGGATATCCTTAAAACATGGACTGTAAGGGAAGAGTTTTGAAGAAAAAAAACAAAAAAAAAAACTGCCTTTCGCCGTGTATACTTAATACACCTTATGGGCAAAAATAAAGTTTAGAAAAAAATAAAATAATCTGTATATTATAAATAACAAGTCACCAGACTAAAACATTTTAACAATGGTCTACAAGCCATATGTTCTTTATTTGCTTTTAAACAGAAATAATCCTTAATGGAACATAAAAATGTACAATGACAAAACAAAAAGCACAACACAAAATGGAAAGTGCAAAATAGACAACCAATATTAAGCCTATATATATATTAGACAGACTATATGTAAGCTTACAATGCAATATAAGCATCAAAGTAAAGAACCACAAATCTCTCACCCCCCCTCCCAAAAAAAACAAAAACTTAGAACATCCAGGGAATAATGTTTAAGCATACAATGTTACTGAATTATCCAAAACAAAACAGTAATGTTATCAGTGGTGAATTTATAAAACATGAAATTGTGTTGAATTGGTAATAGTTAAGTATCTTTTAGTGTTTTATTATAACATTGCGTCTGAATATAAAAAAAGTGCACAAACAAGCTCAATAAGGCACAGACATAGTCTATACAAATTGTTTACCATTCCATAAAACATTTCAAAATTACAAATCAATAACATTAATTGTACAATGATTGTCTTCCTGGAGTGTGGGATGGGTGGAAACCAATTACAGGAGAAAATGTGTAGTTTATTTTGGCATGTTATTTAAAAAGTGGAGGCACAACCTGGGAACACTTGTAATGTTGCTTCGAATGTATTTGTTTCTTTATCTTTGACTGACAAAACTAAGGCAATTTCTATTAGTTTGTCACATACTCCTGAGATCATCTGTGAATAAGTCCTTTTATCAAGAGCCTGGAATTCCTTCATTAATGCAGTTTGTGATTATGGTATGCTTCTTGCCTCCCAGAACAACATAATATAATAGCCTTCACAAGAATTGGAAGAAAGGCTTATAAAAGAACTACAGAAAAACAGTGGAAGCAGCCATTTTGTGCATTCAACTAATAATGAAGAAAATATAGTCTTGTCAATTCACTAGGAATCCATCAATAAATAAATTGCAGCAAGAATACAAGCAGGCTTCGTGTATAATGAGGTATTAGTTCCTAGTGAATTAAAAAGCTACTGTACATTCTCAGGAATATTAGCAGAGTCCACAAAATGGATGCTGCCTCCACTGTAGAAGTGTCAGGTCTACTTTTGAAAGGTGGTATTTGATACAAGTAAACAATATTTCTGTTTAGCGTAGATCACTTTAAGAAACCATTAATACTTGAATATCTGTGTGGTATGTATTTAAATGGTAAAGTTTAGACCTGAATCATGGTTTAGCCAAAGTTCACAAATACAGGGGCAAATAGTTTTGGCCAACTCTTAAAAATATTCACCAACATTTTTATTTTATAGATGTCACCTCATCAACATCAAACTACATAAACATGCACTTCTGAGGAGCTTACCAGTGCCAGTCACTTGTATAGCGGGCGAGTCCTTGAGCAGTGACCATTACACCATACTGGCAGATGCAAATTTAATCTGTAAAATACATATTTTGGTTGGACATCACTGGTTTAATGATCATGTAGATGTACTGCAGCTACAGCAAAGGTCTTTTAAGAATGTGTAATAGTGTGATCCTTGTACAGGGTTCTAAAGTTATTAAAGGGCATTGGTGGCTAAAAACAAGTTAGGTTTTAGGGTTAGATCAGCAATAATCAAGTTATTCTGTTGAATGAAACACCTTTGTGGTTTTTAAAATATATGGTTCATACAACCATTTCTAAATCTACTTTGTTACTATTGAACAGAGTAGATGTACCCTTATACTAAACTAAGTCCAACATCAGTGCAAAGTTATGTAATCTCTCTTCTACTAACATGCCTAAAGCCCTACTCTTTCTTGCTGTACACTTGCCACACCCCCAAGTAAAACAATCCCCTGTCTTCTAAAAAGTTCATTGCGTCTACATCCAAGTGTTGGCATCAGCTCTCTGGCCCAAACCAATCTTAAGATCACCTTGATACAAACGTTAGTTACTGCAACACACAGGAAACACAACACCTGGCTGTCTAATACACTCCCGCTACGCTACCTCTGTAAGGCAGCCTACATCACACATTATAATATATATATTTACCACTTTCAGCCTGAAGGGTTGTTTCTGATTATTCAAATGAAATATCTATATTATCCTATTAAACCAGTTATGCAGGCTGTAAAGCTCACAGTGCCCTTATAATATATACTGCTGCAAGCAGAGACTTGATTTATTATCACGCACACCAGCCTCCTTGGCTTTTCATTTAGGGGTTCTGCTTCCTGTGCAAAGTTTGTTTACCCTATTTCCAAAATAGATGTAATAAACACCATATGTACATAACTAGGTGCATGTTAAAACATCACTAACAGCTATTACAACACCCAACAACTTTTAATGCTTGCTACTACTTGTCAGTCACATTGCACAGATTACTTGTCAAGCACACAAACTGGCAGCCTGTGACTTCAGATAGGCACAATATAAATTGATGTCACTTATTCCTAAAATAGGAGCCAACTTTTTTTTTTTTTTTTTTTTAATGAGTGGGGTGACTTCAACACTATCTGATCACCATATTACTGACAATTGCCATATATAATAGTAGTACAAATGATGGGGGTGCTCAAATACCCATAGAGCTGGCGCCTATGATTCCAGTGAAGTAATAGTCTGCAGTTAAATAGGAGTTGGGGCCGCAGTACAACTGCCAAGTGTACGCTATAGCTGTATTGTAAAGCACTGAGATTCTCTTATTATAAGGCAATCAATTATTTTGTCAGACCATGAAGAATGCATTCTGGGGCCAAAACAGCATCTGGCCGTTCATTTCTAAACCATAAAATACACCATACAGTTAACTGCTGGGGGACAGATTCTGCTAAATACTAAAATAAATCTGTGTGTAAATATGCCCATCTACTTGAATGGAATAGAGCAACAGTGTAAAGCAACAATATAATGATACAAGAGGATCATCCTACCAGACAAATCCTCCCATTAGGGTCTATGCATCTTACAAAGAATGGAGTGTCTTTGTTACCTGCTCTCTCTAATACAAAGCGTGAGGAGCAGTACACAAGGATTAGCTAGCAGAAAATCAGCTAACATTCTGAAACTTGTATCCAGCTGATTACAGCAATAAGGCCTCAGATCCCTGTAATCTGGCAAGACTCATAGTTATGTGAAAACATGGGCATAACAGAAAATATACCATTTACCTTTTAAATATATTAATTTGTTTTTTTTTAATGCTTGGTCAAATCATAAATTGGCAAACAATACACTGTAGTTTAGAAAATTGTTATACAGTTTTCTACTGCCATCTGGAGGAAATAGAACCCCGCTTAATGTTATTTTTACCATATCCACTTGCCTGCTAGGGAATTCAGAACTTTATTCTAATGACTTTGAGAGGAAATTAGTCTGGGGAATCACACTGCCGTTTCATTTCCTACTCACTACTGTAGAACTGTCCTTCAGCTAGCCAACAGATCTCTGCAAGCTTTGATGGTATTTTTTTTAAACATATATATTATATTATATATTAAACTCCCAACCCTTGGTGTGCTGGGTAAGTTTATTAGATTACATTTTTTGTTTTGTTGTTTTTCTAATTTGCAGTTTTGCAGTTCAAACAAAAACAAAAACTATGTAATCATTAATTTTATTAATCCTGGGATATAACTTACGAGACTTGAGATACCCAATACAAGCCTATATTTTCATTAAAAAATGCTCCATACCAACTAATCGGTTTATGAAGTAAAGAAGTAGACCAGTGGGGAAGTTACCCATAGCAACCAATCAGCTCCTATCTATCATTTTATAGACTCTACTTGATAAATGATACCTCAATGCTGATTGGCTGCAATGGGTTCCTTCTCAACTGGTCCACTATTCTACTTATCTCTATTTTTGGTAAAATATTCAATTAGAAAAGGTGTATCTTTCAAACACAAAATATACATTTTATGGGTGGGTGAAGTCTTAAAACATTACTTTTATGTTCATGCAAGTCACCTACTCGTTGCTCTGTAAGGATAAAATGAAATGTTCGGTTCTGTGCCACCAGAATGTCTGGCTGGGCACATTACCGCTTATTACGTTAAGAAAACGGCTTTCATTTTTTTCTCACATCCCATAGAGGTGTGCAAGAAAATGAGCAAAGTTACATTGCCACGGAGTGCTTTTATGACCCTTCCTTGGGCAATATGCTGAAAATATGATTGTCTTCTAAGACTGTGTATTTGCAAATGTTGTACATGACCTTCTGCCCCAGCTACTTAAATAAACATGCCTTTGAAATGAGTACTTGTAACATATAACCAACCTCAATGGTGCAGGGAAAGAGCTGCCGAATCATGAAAAACACTGGCAGCCATTTTGATTGATTATCTCTGGTACTGCAGATACAGTAAAATAAGAATCTGCCTTCAAGAAACCCTGTTTGATTATTTGTGCCTGATTAATGACACTGGAAGGCACTACTACTATCTGTATACACTGGTAAAGTGAGGATATCTCTATAGGGGCCTCAGGTGAGAATATTTTGGTCAGTTGCACTCCTGAGTAAAGTTACCCCCCACAACCATGTACTTGTTGAGTTGGTGAGCAGTAAGTACACCCTGAACAATTTCTTTGTGACACTGTATTGAAGGCATCTCTTTATCAACTGGCCATGAGTAAGGACACTGATACACACTTGTGGTGCCATACCACTGCCTTAAATTTAATCCCAGAGCAGATACATAAAGCACAGTTTTCATTGAGGGAAAATCCCTAATTTGACTCTATGTTCAGAAAAGTCAGCACACAAAACTTCACTGTGAAACTTCCGACTCTCCATGTTTAAGGACGGTATGTTTTAATGACGTCTTTTATCACCCTCCGGCAGATGGGACAGCAGGCGTTGACCTGCCTCTTCAGCTTCAGCCCACAACTGCTGCACAGACACATGTGACCACAAGTATATATAACCGTTTCAACTTCATTGTCAAAGCAAACTGCACACTCCCCATCTTTGCTTCCTTGAGGTTCTGGTGCAAATACAGGTGAGACGGGAGGGCTCAGCGGAGAACTAGGAGCGGTCACTGTAAAATAAAATAAGAGCAATGTATGAAGTACTGACAACTGAAAGCATGAACACACAGATAAGAGAATCTGGGTACTTTCTGTAGGAGTACTGTTGTGATCCAATAATTCTTTGGACATTTCTGCTGTACCTTTAAAGCAACCCACACATGCATTGACTGAATGCCAGTTTATTGTATTCAGATCTAACAAACACAAATTGGTGTGTTTATGAAACCAAAATTACTGGTAGTCCCAATCAGATCTGAACGGATATTGATTGGGACTGCTGGATTATCCAGGGGGCGGATATGCATTCTGCTTATGATGAACAGTCATAAGACCATGAACAGTCATCGTCTGAATCATAGGCACCAGCTCTGTGGGTTGGTGAATCAGTTGCCATGCTGAATATTAAGGAGGTGCCCAGGCCAAGCAATTCTGACAATATATGGACAGTTTATCTTTAAAACAATTACATCTATGGGGGCAATTCAATTAGCAGAGGTAAATTACTGCACACTAATTGATCACCCGGGGTGGCCGCATCGGTTATTTTTTTTTCAGGACCTCAGTAGGTTCTGGAAAAAAAATCCCTCATAATTAATTAGCCTGTTTTCAGGAATCAGTGAAAACATATAGAATTCGTGACAGGTTCACGGACGTGTGTTTTCGCCCGAAAACAGATAATTAGAGCCTGTGTTTCCCCCGAAAAATTAAGTTACCCGAAGCCGAAAGAATGGGAAAAAGTGCCACTTTTTGCCCCCGTAAAAATGATCGGTGCTAATTGACTACCTCCCCCCCCCCCCTTTGATTTATTACACATAATGGTCAGGATTGAGGGCATTCTGGACAATCTGTGTTCCCATAATTTGGAGCAAAATGAGTACACTATATAAAATTACATATACCCTATATTTCTCCAATTATACTGCCGTTGGAATTCTCCTCTTAAGTGAACAGGTCAGTAGTGCTCCTCACCGTGGCTGTTGGGGGATGGGGGGGGTCTATGTGTGTGTGTGTGACAATTACCCAGTAGCAGCAGTTTTATGCTGTAATCTGTACAAAAGATGGGGAGTGGATAAGTAACTAATATTTTTATCATGTACATACCCAAAGACGACTCAGAGGCTGAAGAGGAGCGGTTCACGCTAAAGACCATATCCGAATCACTGTCGTACTGGGAACCACTTGGAGAACCAGATGGAGAGAGGACATTGGACTGTACTGTGCCTGATGGGAAAAGAAGATCAAGATTATTGCCACACTGCTGGGCAAAATTAAATTAAAATGTTTTTTCATTATTCTGGTAACATTGAGCGCTTATCATTAGTATGTTAATTTTCCATTTTTAAAAAGGTTAATCTAAAAATGTCTTTGTAAATAATATTTCATTACTGTAACATGTTGCCCACAGCTTATATCAGGCTGCTGCTCAATCCTATACAAAGTTTCTGTCTACCACTAAATGCATCCCACTCATTGCATTAAAGTAGTAACATGGAAGCAATTACAGGAATGTAATCCCTGTCACAGAACTGTGCTTAGGTTAGATATGCACGTAGTGTCAGCCATACAAATACACACTATCGGCACAGCAACACGTATGAAAATACAGGGTGGAGGAATTTATAAAATTCCAGATCCAGCGATGGAAGCCGTCAATGCAAATGATGAGGCACAGAGGGAAGGGTGCATATGATGTGTGTGCAGAGGGAATGTATTTATAGTTTATTCATTTATTATATAGAATTATCCATTTTCTTTGCAATGACATAAAAGTAGGAAGCCAGTTCTATGGACACACACAGGCTGTGCTGACATATTGGCACTATGTTCCCACACTATCTTGAAACCACAAACCTCCTCCGCTTGCCTGCAGGAGAGAACATCTGTGATAAAGAATACATGGCTAACACTATGCAACGTCCCACATATAAAAATATCTGTCAGAATCAGGATGCTCCTTCAGACACAGGGCAAGGAGAAGCTCTAAGGTCTTGGGAACAGCGCTCAGTCTCATGGCACGTGAAGCCATGGGACAGGAAATGGGGAAAATCAGAAGCACCCGCACATGATGGGGAACAGACAGACATGCTCAGTTTTATACAGTATCTATTTTGAAAATGTTTGTCTTCTGCAGCCGTTCTCTACTTTGTTTATTTGACATACTGTATGAAGCAGAGATTTACTGTGAAAACAAATTTCTAACTGCATAAGCAATGTAAATGGTCCTTTTTCTCTAGGATCAGATTTTCCTTTGCTAGGAAATATAGAACAAAAGCGCAATGTTTGGGGATTAAATGGGGTTGATGAGCTATTCTAAAAATGTTCGCACAAAACTGCATCTTAGTAAGTAAGCGTCTATAGACCCATACAAATCAACCAAAGACTAATTCATCTGTGGAGAAGTTGCGTGCATGTTGCTATAGACAACAGCTCTCTCATTCACCTTAAAGGCAGGTGAAAAGGTGGTTGGGCAAGGGTTAAGTTTTAATACAGAATCTGCACAATCAGTTTTCCATTACCAAAGAGATGTGCACAGCTGGGAACTTTATATATAAAGTAGCCGGGAGACTAATGCTAGTATCAGTCAGGCACTTTTGTTTATTTTTTCAGCCAAAAAATGTGTTTCCAAGTCTGATGCTTCTAGTCTACCTCATACATATCATTCAATGAGAAGTGCTGTCATACGAAGGCTCAGTCTACCTCATACATATCATTCAATGAGAAGTGCTGTCATACGAAGGCTCAGTCTACCTCAAACATATCATTCAATGAGAAGTGCTGTCATCTGAAGGCTCAGCAGGGCTATTATATGTACATATGTAGCAACCACCTTCTCTTGAAAATCTTGATTTACTACTTCTTTTTAACATTCTCACACCCATATCAAATCCCAAAATGTTTAACCTTCGGTGAACTAGGTGGGGTGTTACATACCCCAGCAAGATTTAAAAAATAGGGTGCGCAAGTTTCCATTTTGTATAGCTGGAGTTGAAACGTTGCCAATTTACGTAGTGACGGCGGGGTAGTCCGGCGAGCGCAGCGAGTACACGTGTATAAGCTGCGTGTGGGCATCTCATACCCCACCTGCTTCAGCACCTGCCGTGATGTCAGCCAAATACAACATAAGATTACCACCCCATATCTCAGCTCCCATATCCTGCAAGCTTCTCTTGCCTATACTCTGCTCTCACAACTTTTTGGACCCTGTTTAGTCAGGCTTTCATTCCCAACATCCAAAGAGGCTACACTAATTTAGGCAATGATTTGATAATTGCTAAATATAATGGCCACCAGTTTCCAAATATGTCTTGTTCTATTTGAGTGGTCAACTATATAAAATACAGAAGAGAGATCAACATCTAGAACAAGAAAATTGTATAGAAGACTAGAGAATGCAGTGTTTCTATCTATCCAGCTGCTGCTTCAGGGCTCATTTTTCTGGATTCACCTCCTCTCTGTTTCCTCTCTCAGTTGGCATACAATAAAGCTCTTCCTCATCTAAACTAGGAAATTTAATAAACTCTATTGTATTTCAGGGACATATGGATGATACCCAAATGTACCTAGAATTTTTCCCCATCTGTGTTTACCCAAGTCACAACTGAGCAAGTGAGATATGTGGGTGTGAAAGGGTTTAATCACAAAAATAGTCTGTCTACAAATTACTTTATCGCACACTCCTGAATAACCACCCAGTTCTGTACCACTAAAATTTTGTTCATGAGCTGACACTTTTAGGAAGCCTTAATTTATTCCCTATATTAACCCACAATACGATCTCAACCTAATGTAATCGAGTTACTATTAAACAAATTATCTGTCTTTACTGTAACATTTATAAGAACCAAGCCAGACATACATATTCTTTAAGAACACAAAGATAGCATTAAGTGGAGCTTAATATGACAAAAATAATGCAGTAAAAATTGGTAAATTGATATATGTATATATAACATATAAATGCAAAACAGTGTTCTTTAAAATTAAAGAAATAAAAACAGAAAACACCAACTCACATCAAGAAGTTGGATAATTAATCAGTAGCATAAGGACCCCCAAAAACTGAAAATTTCTAACAAAAGTTTAGAACTTTCAACAGCCCTTCCACACACACACACACATACACACACACACACATATCCCTTTTCTTCTTTCCTTGAGATTTCACTATAAGAAGTATCTGTATGCTAATCAGTTTTAGGATCTTTTCAGGAACATATAGAAAATGTAATATGTCCATTAAACAAGTTAGTTTTCTGCACATATGTATAAGAGATCATCATTATACAATATGAGTGAAATATGTTATTTCATGCATCCTGATGAAGATGAAATGTATTTATACCACATATCATGTGACTATACATGACTTTATGTATGTACAGATATCTCCAGAAAGATGGATTATAAGAAGTAGTGCTGTCATGTATTATGTTATCTGTAAGTATATTTAATGAGTGACCCTTTGGTCCTGTCTATAAAATTAATTTCTGAAATCTTTCAGCATGTAGGGAGGTGCCATAAGCCAAAGTCTGTGACATTTAGGCATATCTGCAAACACTTCTATCCCAGGTGACATTATACAGACTTCTGAATTAAAACAAGCTATAAAGCACCATGTTTGAAGTTATAAAGTTGACATAAAATGCTTTCAATTGTCGCATTATTAGCATGTTCAACCTAACAGTGTCCATATTTTAAATGTCTACAATGTAAATGTCGAAATCCCATACCGAACCCAGCCTGGGTCATTACTTGCACCCAATTCCTGGTTACAAGACCTTTCAATGGCTGCATTCACTTTGTGGGTTTAGCTCCCTCACACAGCAAGACTTGCCCTCCAAACCTTCAAGCTTTCCCTGAAAACTGACACAACTGCTCTAGAATGTGATAACTTTGCCTGAAGAAGTCTAACTCGGGCCCTCCAGCTGCAATGGAACTACACGTCCTAGCATGCAGTGCCACAGTTTTGCTATTAGGGCATGCTAAAACTGTGACAGGGCATGCTGGGATATGTAGTCCCACAAAAGCTGAAGGGCCGGAGTTTGTCACCACTGTTCTAGAGCCTCCCTGAAATTTTCCACCAAATCAGCCGCCCTTTACGTAGTTTACCCAAAACTAAAACATTCTTTTTCTACACTCACACAACCTACTGACCCCCCAAATCAACACTGGATCATATAACCCTACTGAAAATTGCGTGGATAAATATGCACTCTCTGGCATTGAACCTCTGGCACCTGCAGGAGAGAACATTTACTTCCCTATAAGCTGCTGTAAGTTTGGCCCTATCATCTCTTTGTAATTTTATTAACCCCATCTTGTTTTGTTATTGTGTTTGTTGCCGATGGTAAAGATCTACAGAAGAGGATAATGCTATATACATAAATGTTAATAATAATGATAAATTCCATTCAACTTCCTGGTAAAGCAACAATAGAAAGCTATAAATAATAGGATACTGAGACTATTGTACATTTTTGCACATCTACTCTAAGATCCTTTACTTGGCTACATATGTATTACTTTTTTACAGGTTCTGTAAACTTGAAAGGATAATTAGTAGAGTCTGACAGGCTGTAAGCTATGTGCAAAACACGGCAAATGTTGGAGATGTGCGAGCTTGTTGGAAGACTGAATTAAACACAGTACATACCCTGGTTCACAAATACAACTTTAAAAAATAAAAACTTTCTACTTACCCATAATTCTCAGCTGGTTGACAATCCCATGGATGGAAAAGAATACCCAGAGCGGCTGTGAGGAGTCCACACATATCAACATCCCGCGACTGTTTCCGTTTATACCATGGTGAATCTCCCCACTGGGCATAAATGAAAAGCTGTGGATATCCCCATTGCTCATTGTGAACAAGCCTTGATGAACAACCCAGTATTCCTTCCTGTCTAATAGATAGTCTGGGTTAGATGGCAGATCATAGGTTCGTAATGTGCTTGGATCACATGAGGTGATGCCAAATGACAACGAGCCATAGTAAGGCAATGGCAAATGACCCGTTTCAATAAACAGGGTCTCACCGATGTGTACTGGCCGATCAGTGAACACTATCGTCCTGTTGCTCTCCTGCCAGTTAGTGTATGCCACTGTTCGATCAGGTGACAGGGTAATGTCAGCACCACGAGTGGGGTGAAAATGAAGCTCCATGTCCAATAAGGTTGGCATGCCTTGTGCACGCTGCCGCCTGTTTGAGCAATAAGGTATGGTATGATTATCTGTTGGTGGCGGCACTCTGCTCAAGTTCAAGTTAGCGATTTTTGCCACCACCTGGTTGTTCTCTAGTTCATTATTATTGAAGTTGGCTGAATCATGGCTATTTTGGGGCAAGCAGGTGCTCAGTCGGGGACTGCTCAATCGTCCTGGAGGCATAGTCTCTGCAAACATACTATCTGTGGGAGCAAAGAAAACAAATTTACACATCTATGAACACAGATTACAGCTGAAACGGTAAAATGTTTTGTAAAATAGTTTCTGTCATGATATAAAGAATTAGGGTTAAAATGGGATGAATATTTCAGGATTACCCTGCCTAAATATACAAAAAATCTGCATTAAAAATACAATGTCTTCCAGGAAACCACTTAAAAACCATCTTTAATTGATGCACAATGGTGGAAGACATTTTGTGTTCTGAACTCTAAATCAGCAGTACACTAAGGGGTATATTTACTAAAGTGAGAGTTTTTAGAAGTGGAGATGTTGCCCATTGCAACCAACCAGATTCTACTTGACATTTAACTAGCACCTTTTACAAGATAATAGCTAACATCTGATTGGTTGCTATGGGCAACATCTCCACTTCTAAAAACTCTCACTTTAGTAAATATACCCCTAACAATTAAATAGGAAACAGTGCCTCATGAATATTAAAGTGCCACAGTGATGTGACAGGGTCCTAGTGAACAGCCTACAAAATGGCCGTCTCCACTGTGTTATACTAAACAGTTGCTTTTAATATCACCTAATTCAGGCCATAAGCTGGAGACACTTCTTCCTGGAAAACATATCCTACACCCCTGCATTCCTTCCTCTCCCAATCCTGACAGGCTCTGCCAATAACCTCTGGCAATCCAGCCGTAGATGAACTATAACTCACAGCATGCTGCTGGAGTGTCACCAGTTGCCTACTTTGGCGTAGAACATCAGTGAATAGAGCCAGGGATTGAAAACACAATACAGTAGTGTGATAAATGAGTAGGTGTCAGAAGCTCTGCAGCTGCCTCACATCAGAGATGGGAGTTGTGAAACCTCGCTTTCAGGCCTGGAGCTACAACAGTTTTCTGTAATAAACAAATAGTACGAGAACTCACTAAGATCCGAACTGAGTGAAAGGTGTATTAACACTCATGGGCCTGATAATATATTAAACATTGCTGAGAGTATGACCTCATAGCTGGATAAACCTACTGGAACAGCAACACTGTAAAGCAGAGGTCTGGAAAAATTAAATAAGTCTTCATTTGCTCTTTTCTTAAACTTAGAATGAATGCAGTCATTAGAGCAGTACCTGTATTAAATACCATTTGTAGTTTGCTGGTTTTGGGGCTCCAAGCTTCACCCCGAATAGCGACTAGAAACTGCTCTGCCATACAGACACTTTGTTAACGGAAAGTTTAGAAACGTAAATAAAACAAAATGAGGAACTTTAGAAGGAAAAAGACCAAGATCTTGGCTTCCAAAAAAATATGGAGAATTGGAAGTTTTACGATTTGTAATATGGCTGACTTGATATGGATGGTGATATGTGCAGGAGTCTTGGTAAATAGGGCAGGTCATCCATCGCTGGTCTATTGCACTGCAGTTGAAATGTTTATTTCCTTTCTTTTTTTAATTTGCAATTTTTAAGTACAATAAGCCAATCCATCACTATTTATTACAGTTATGTCTATGTATGGAGCCAAAGGAAAATGTGTTCAACACCCTTTTCCCTCCTTTTTATTTCTAACCATTTAAGGCAAGGCGTTTGCTCCCAGTGTTTACAGAAGTCCACTGTCCTTTATAAGGGGGAGAAAGAATCTAATAGGAAATCATAAACAGATTCTAAACTGATGTGAGTTTAGAAAAACAGAGAAATTGTATTGTAATAATAAAGAAAAAAATATGCACACCAAATGCTCCTCTTTGTTCCCGGAAAGTTGAGCACACTTAGAAAACCTTCTGTATAAAGAAACAGGGACGTCACAGCGGCTGTCTCACGGTGTTTACATCCCGTGAAAGATAGCTGAAATCCTGTGAACTCTGATACCACAGCTCTGTTCTTTTTCAAAAACTTCTTTCAAATACTGACTACTTTTAATGAGTTTTTACCTTTTCTTCCAACCTTCCACTCTAATCCACATCAGCATTTGCTGAAAGTTTTTTAATATTCCCAAGTGGACTCAAGGTTGCTATAAAAAGATTTACAGCACTAAATGTGATGGACACATTAAAAAGTTTAAATTTTTTTTTTTTTAAATATGATTTTTTGATTTTTGTATAATATATGTTCATTCTAGCAGCATGCACCTGTCACAATCCACGTAGTTCCTCTTTCCTGTCTGGGGTGTCATTCTCTGCTCTGGTGCTTCTAGCACACACAGATGAAGCACCAGAGCAGAAAGTGACACCCCAGGCAGGAAAGAGGAACTGCACGGGGTTGACAGGTGCAGGGTGCTAGAATGATCATTATATATATATTTTTTTTTACTTTGATCAGAACAAGAACAACTAAAATAAATATGGTTTTCTCCAACTTGGTAGGGGCAGTTACACAAAGAAAGATACATTGCTCTATAGGTCATACTCAAACTAATATGTATAAGAAAATAAAGTAAGAATCAAATTCCATTTACAAATAATCTAAAAAAAAGCTAGAACACAACTTTTTCAGATGTACCTATGAATTACTCCATGTTCTGTTATCATGTTCAGAGTCCTTAATCTGTCATGTGATGGGTCAGAGTTCAGATGTGACAGTCTACTGTGTGGTCACAGATGTCTTAATCTACAGACAAGCCTGTGAGATGTTACCATAAGAGGACATCTAAATGAGCTAATGCCTGTGACAAGCATACATGATGATATGAGCAAAGGAATTTCTCAACCTCTCTGTAATCTTAATGACGGCAGTGGATTTGAGGTCCGAATTGCCTGGCTGCGATAATGCAAACAGCAATGTAGGTGTGCGATTACGGATTTTCATCTGATCTCTTAAGTCATTGTGATACTAAAGTCAGAAGACATATATACCATCAGCAGGTTCACAGTGTCTATTTTAAGTACCTTGTGTGGATGCTGGTGAAATTTAAGACTGTACATCTCTAGAAATAACTGAGTTCCAATACTTTAACCCTCGCACCAAAGCTATGGGTGAATGATGAGAAGTACGTACTGTGAAATACAGCAGGCTTCTCCTGCCATTTAGCTTTGTTTAATGCTGAAGAAAAGCCGTATAGCTAACTAAATGCATCTATCATGGAATCTACTCAAACTGCCTTTAAAAGGACACCATCTAAATAGAGCATTAAAGTTTTTATGGTACAGTATATACTAAAGAATGCAGTTATATAAAGGTAACTGAGAGACATAATTTTCTACACTGGTATGAACAAACTGATCATTATAAATGTCAGAATGTGAGATTTAAAAATATACTGAAGAGAACCTGGTCCCTATTGAAAATGTGAAACAGCTACCGCTGAATAGCTGAACAAAGGCACATTCCTCTGTGCCTTCATACTGCTGATTGGAAGTTACGTTCATGCACAGCTGTGACTTCATCTATTGCGAGTGGAAGCAGCAGCTGAATCGGCAACTGGTCCCAAAGTACAGACAACTGGATCAAGTTGTAAAACTGAAGATATCAGAAATCTTAGTTGACTTTACCCCATGATACATCAGGAGTAACATGGCTCAGCAACAGCAATAGTGCTCATGGTTACAATATGCTTGTCTAATCCTTGCTTTATGGAGGAAGTATACAAATTACAAAAAAAAAAAAGACAACAAACACAAAACCATGAAACATGGTCTCCTATGGTATAATAACACATTCCACTGGCCAGCTACCTAGAGCAGAGCAGAAATGCTCAGCCTCTTGTCTAAATGAGGTAATTTGTTGATCTGTTATTTTAATGGTTGTAAGTTTCCAAGATCTTAAAAAGTGAATTAGGACACTCCTGTATTTAGAGATAAGATGGGCAGCTGGAGTTTCTCGCAGAGGGTCAAGTGCTGGGCTTTCTAAAAACCCTATATGATAACAGAGGAATGCAGTATAAGAGGCCCTGAAGAGTCTCTTGTTGGACATACAATATATTTAGTAAGCAGCACCATTGAAGGCTACAAGTGAGCAACTCAACATAATAGAGGACACATTGAGCCATGCGCAATGAACAAGAGGCAATGTTTCACAAGATAAAAGCCAGATGCATTATACTTGGTACCTCTAGCAAAGTAAATGTCTCAGGGCCTGATTCAGAGCCGGACGCTCTGACCAGAGCGCTCGCTCTGAATCAGGGCCCTCCCATCTAAAAATGGAGCGGCCTCCTGGCCGCTCGTATAGCTGTGGGTGACCACCCACGGCTTATGCGAGCGGCCAAAAAGATGGTCGCGATGGTCAAGACCATCGTGACCATCGGGCTTGCGACGAGACCCTGCGGTAGGGTCTCGCTGCCGCAAGCCCAGGAGTACTTTTGGCTCTATCAGAGCCAAAAGCACTCCCACTGACATCACTAGTGATGTCAGTGGGGCCGGCCCCAGACGGTAGGCGTTCCCATGGGAACGCCTCTGTCTGGGCAGCAACGCCCCCGGCACACCCACCAAAGGGGGCGTGCTGTCACTCACCATCGACAGCACGCCCCCTTTGGTGCAAGATCCATAGCGACAGATGCGGGTCTCACGCATGCGCACGACGAAGCTCCCTCCGTCGTGCACATGAGCATCAGGGCACCATCGAACCGCTTGCGAGCGGGTCTGAATTAGGCCCTCAGTTCATAAACACAAGACGCTGATGTCAGGGCACATAAAATAGTCTGCCATTACTATGGCTTTCTTAGTATTGTGAGTATTGCTTTCGGGCAGCATAATATTATAAAAAAAAAAAACAAAACATGGATCTCACAATCATTGCTAACAGATGATTAATGTACAAATAAAAAGTGACTGCAATTCAGTGGAACACTTTTATACCCCGTTCACATTGCAAACCCAGGTCGCACCCGGGATTTTGTACACGGGTCCATCCAAGGTGTGACCTGGCTGAAACCCCTTTCAGACCGGCAGCGCGACCCAGCTTATTGCAGGGTCAATGATGTCAAGAGAGGCACGTGCTGAACCGGCGCTTGGAGAGAAGATCATCTCCAAGCACCAGCTCTTCATATGCTGTGAACGGGTCCTGGGCTGCATCGACCTGGGATAACCGTTCACACTGCACCAGGAGCTGGGTTGAACCAGTGTTCAATCCTGCTCGACCCGGTTTATTTCAATTGGGCCCTTGCACACTGCACAATAACTCAGGTTGCTTTGTTTTCACGTGAAATAACCTGGGTTATTGCGGGCTGTGTGAAAGGGGTATCAAGTAACAAACCTGTTACTTAAATGTCCTACTGAAGATGACAAATAAGACTGTAATCAATAGAGTTTTAGCACTAGAAATAAACTGTTTACCCAAACATAATATCATATTGCTGGTCTTTCATTTATTTATTGCTTTACTTATTTTGCAATATAAATAGAATATTTTATATGCAAAAAAAACTAGCCAAATACTTGCCCTGAGCGAGAAAAGTTAAGCAGATGATGGCAAAAATGACTGATTCAGCTCTCTGAACACAATGTAATGCCAGTTCTTAGCAAGTGTGCCTTTGGCAGCAAATGCGGTGATAACTGATTGAAATTTAAAACTTTAGAAACAAACTGGAGAAACTCAAAGAATTTACCTAGAATTTGTACTTCTTGGGTGATACCATAGACATCAATCAAGGCCCACAGAGGACTGGAGACTTTAACTCCACAATGAAATAGTATGGGTTCCTCGTCATTGACACTGTAGAAAACTCTTCCATGGCGGTCAACCCAAAATGCCAAAATATTGTCCCGTTGTGCAAATCTCTCCGGTAACGCTTTTGCCCAATACCCAGGTCGGGTAACCAGATCTGGGCATGCATATTTGGGGATATCTTCTGACTTCATCTGTGCTGGGTCATGAATTGTGAATCCAAAACGCAGCGCTCCACTCCATCCATGGTGTACAGATATCAGCTTCAGGCGGACCTTTTCATACAGATGGATGGGTCGACTTGTAAAAGTGATTCCATTACAAAAGCTATTGCGCCGGATGGCTTTTCTTCCATGAGTGTCCAACCGGATATTCTTTCCTTTTGTTTGGCAATGAAAGCGTGGAGACTCTGTACGAGACAGGACAAGTCTCCTTTCCTGGCCACAGTGAAGAAATGTGTAGCAAGGTCTGTTGGCCACTGGACGGCTATGATGGCTTGTATCTGCAGGATAAAAAAAATATACATAAATGTGTAATGAGTATCAATATCTTCACTAAAACCAAATTAGACAGAATATTTGTGTTGATAAAGTAAAATTAATTAATAATAATGGTTAAAACATAACGTAAGATATGCTTTTGTATAGGCTAAACATTTTGTAAATTAATGTATAAATAGCCAACAACAACAATTAAAATAAAATGTCCCATACAAGGAGGATAGACTCTTGGGGGTAAATTGACTAAAGTGGTAGTTTTTAGAAGTGGAGATGTTGCCCATAGCAACCAATCAGTTTCTAGCTATTATCTTTCCAGAAGGTGCTAGTTAAATGTTAAGTAGAATCTGATTGGTTGCTATGGGCAATATCTCCACTTCTAAAAACACTCACTTTAATAAATATACCCCCTGGCCTCCAGGCTGAGGGCTTCCATATCTAAGAATAATATTCTCTCTCTTAAAATAACCTCAGTACCTTCTCCTATAGCCCTGACCACATTAATAATTAATTCCAATTATTTTACTCAAAATTGTATAATTTGGATAGTCAACGTGCTGGTCCTGGCCTGTCAGTGGATTCTATTAACGATTTCCTTACCCGTTTCCATCTCCCTACACCCAACAGTTGAACCTAGATATTTATATCAAGGAAATAGAGAGTTACCAAGGCTTAGAAATCTTCTAAAGCCCCTTACCCGGATGGCTTTTTCCATTCTGGTCCCCCACCTCTTGTATAATGCCGTGCTACATGGCACCCCTTTCCCTAGAGCTAGGATCGTTGTGATTCAGAAGGATGGGAAGAACCCTAGTGATTGTGCCAGAGACCTATATCTCTACTCAATGCTGATCTTAAACTTTATGCCAAGATTTTGACTGATTGCCCGAGCAGGGTCCTTCCTACCTTTGTGCTTTATGATCAAGTAGGGTTTATGTTGGGGCGGCAGGCCAGGGACAAAACTAAGATGATGATTGACCTTATCCTATCCAACTTATACACCATAGACAATGCCCTGTGATTATTTTATCCCTGGATGCGGATAAGACATTTGACCGGATTTCTTGGTCTTTTATGTTTAATGCCTTGAGAACCTATGGTATCTCTGTGAAACTCTTTACGGGTATTTCCGCTCTTTATTCATCTCCCATGGCAAGATTCCTAACTAATGTCTCTCTCTCTCTCTCTCTCTCTCTGAGACAGGGATGCCCATTGTCTCCCCTAGTTTTCACTTTGATAATTGAACCCCTAGCTTCCATGATAAGGCATTTTTATCTATATAAGTTCCAGTGAATTAAAAATTTCTGTTTGCAGATGGCTTTCTTTCCCTTACTCACCCTCAGTCCTCTCTACTGTCACTTCATCGGCTGATGGCCGAATATTGTACCTCAGAGGTTATGCTGTTAAATATCCAATCTCAATTGAGGGCCTGTTTACAGTTGTCCTATTCCTTTAATAGCAAGACTGTAGAATACAATATTTAGGGGTATTTATCACTTCCCAATATAATGATTGTACCAGGAAAATTTCCTCCAGCTTCTCTCCAGAATTAAATAGGACCTTGCTACTTGGGGGAGATATTTTGTGGCTAGGAAGGATCATCACTATTAAGATGAATATGATCCCCAAACTCCTCTTTCTGTTCCAAACTCTCCCTGTCAAGGTTTCAGATGTGGTTTTAAAATAAAGATTATCTTTTTTTTTTTTTTATATATATATATATATATATATATGTGTTCGGAATGGCAAGACCCCTAGAATCTCTCTGAATGTTCTAAAACAACTCAGACTCAGGGCAGATAGGGGATTCCTTGATATTAAATTCTATTATCTGGCAAACCAGAGTCAAGTGACAGCTACCTTCTCCCCACGCAATACCCTGACTTGGGTAAATTTGGAGGCTTGTTATTCCAGGGGCCCACTTTTTGACTCCAATATGGGGTTTACCTAGGCCAACAGGACTTCCTCACTTAATTCCTTCCCCGCTCTTAAATTCTGTCTTTCTAGGACTTGATTTCTTCCATTCATAACTTAAGGTGCATACACACGTAAAGCTTTTCTGTCCAACCATCCAACTAGTTGATTGGTTGGAATGAAGATCTGGTAATGTATGGGAGTAACTGATGGTCAGCAATTTGCTCCTAAATGCCAGAAAACAGCTGAAAATGGTCGTCAGACACGTTTGTTAAATATTTGATCTAAACAATTTGTTCAAACAACAGTTTTTGTCCATTTTCCGGCATTTGGGAGCAAATTGCTGACTGTCATTTGCTTTCATACCATACCAGATTTCAATCAATCAACTAGTTGGCTGGTTGGACATAAAATCTTTACGTGTGTATGCACCTTAAGTTATAAATGGAAGAAATCAAGTCCTAGAACATTTTTTTTTAATATTATTTTAAGTCTATATATTTCTCAGACCTCAAAAGATGGAAATAAAACCATTCCCTACAGCATTAATCGTTGGGAAGTTGGAATTTGCCTTTCTATTCATTTACCCAAAATACCAGAACGGCTATTTTGTTAGTGGAAATATGCGACTGTTTCCTTTATTATACAATATATATGACTTTGTTTCCAATCACAGGGGCCACGGTTTGGCTGAAATGCAGAGGACGACAGGTAATGTAAATTCATCCTACTGGAAGTTTCGTGCTGCTCCCCAAGCCTTTCCTTCCTTCCTGGGGCTGTCGTGTTGGAAATGTTTATACCTTCCCTTCGTTACAATACTTATATGCAGCTGGGTTTTTATTTTTGTTACAAAGGATGAAGACAATGGTCTTTAATATGCTATCCAAATACTGTACTAGTATTGTGACCTGGAATTCCTGTGTACAATACATCCATGTGGTATTCACATTATTATTATATTTACTCACGTCTATGACTGGATATGGGACTTGGATGGAAAACAATTTAATCATAAACGCACCACTTTTTTTCTATAATACATCAGTCACCATTTGTAATTATTCATTTGCATTATATATACTGTACATCGGAATTAGGAAACAGGCTTCCGAGCTATTGGAGAAATAAGGCAAACATTAACCCTTATATAATAAATTATTTTATGCTACACTACAATATGATCTTAACCATAAATTGTAATGTAGAGTTTATATCTAAGTCCATTCCCATTGCTAGCAGTGTGAGAATATGGTATATAATTCTCCTCATGCTAGAAAGTAGTCATTTTGTTTAAGGTGATTTACAAAAACACTGAAAACATCATTGCAAAATAAAGGTTACACACAGCCTGTGGCTGTATATCATGGTGTCTTGCGTTTCTGGAAGGGTTTTTCTCTGTCACATTCATTCTTTTGCATGCATCATCCTCTTGTACAGTTGCAATGGGTCTAACATGGCAACAGTTGTTGTGGAAGGTATATTTAGCTCTACAGGCTTCTAAAACCGTCTGGGCACAGAGGAGGTTGGCCACAACAGGACACTGATTGAGCTCCATACAAATCAGTGACAGAGTGCACAAGCTAGTCCAAAAATATCCATGGCAAAACTTAAACTTCCCTATTCTAGCCTCATTGTCATAGAAAAGCATGTCCTATGCAACCTAACAAATCAAGGGGTACAGTGAGACAATAAGTATATATACATTTCACAAGGTTGTTATATAAAATAGCACAAGTACATATATATATATATACACTCACACTATATATATATATATATATATATATATATATATATATATTTTACACATACATACATACATACAAACATATATGCACACAGTAATGTGCATATGTTTTAGGCAGGTGTGGAAAAAATACTGCAATGCAAGAATGCTTTCAAAAATAGAAGTGTTAGTTTATTTTTATCAATAAACAAAATGCAAAGTGAATGAACAGACGAGAAATCTAAATCAAATCAATATATGGGACAAGATGTACTAAGCATCGCATCAGCAATGCGGTACATCCCGCCTCTCATCGGGTACCTACTGCGGTTGATTAGGACAGCTCTCCCGATATGAGCGGTCATTTGCGATGCCCCAGGAGAGAGAGACTTCCGGGTTTAACACCCAAAAATCCCTCTTGCGTCCTTCTGTGCATGCGCAGAATGACTCGGGCCGTGGGGAGTGATGGTCCGGATCCGTTTGGATCCCTCTCATAGGGAGCATCCCGAAAACAAGCCCATAGGCGTTACCCATTGGGACAAAGCGATGCATTCCTATGCTTAGTATATATGGGGTATGCAGTAAAACCCCCGTAAACTGCATTTTCGGGAGTTTTACCGCATTTGTGCATTTAGTAAATCCCACCCTTGGTGTGATCACCCTTTGCCTTCAAAACAGCATCAATTCTTCTAGGTACACTTGCACATAATTTTTGAAGGAACTCGGCAGGGAGGTTGTACCAAACATCTTGGAGAACTATTCGCATATCTTCTGTGGATGTAAGCTTGCTCAAATCCTTCTGTCTCTTCATGTAATCCCAGACAGACTTGATGATATTGAGATCAGGGCTCTGTGGTGGCCATATCATCACTTCCAGGTCTCCTTGTTCTTCATTACGCTGAAGAGAGTTCTTAATGAAATTGCCTGTATATGTTTGAGGTCGTTGTCCTGCTGCAGAATAAATTTGGAGCCAATCAGACGCCTCCTTGATGGTATTGCATGATGGATAAGTACCTGCCTGTACTTCTCAGCATTGAGGACACCATTCATCCTGACAAAATCCCCAACTTCATTTGCTGAAATGCAGCCTCAAACTTGCAAGGAACCTCTACCATGCTTCACTGTTGCCTGCAGACACTCATTGCACCACTCTCCAGCCCTTCAGCGAACAAACTGCCTTCTGTTACAGCCAAATAGTTAATATTTTGACTCATCAGTCCAGAGCACCTGCTGCCATTTTTCTGCACCCCAGTTCCTATGTTTTCATGCATAGTTGAGGCGCTTGGCCTTGTTTCCACGTCAAAGGTATGGCTTTTTGGCCACAATTCTTCCATGTAGACAATTTCCGGCCAGTCTTCTCCAAACAGTAGATGCGTGTACCTGGGTCCCACTGGTTTCTGCCAGTTCTGAGCTGATAGCACTGCTGGACATCTGATTTCAAAGGGAAGTAAACATGATATGTCTTTCATCTGACACACTTTACTTGGCCGACCACTACATCTACAGTCCTCAATGTTGCCCGTTTCTTTGTGCTTCTTCAACAGAGCTTGAACAGCACATCTTGAAACCCCAGTCTACTTTGAAATCTTTGCCTGGGAGAGACCTTGCTGATGTAGTATAACTACCTTATGTCTTGTTGCTGTGATCAGTCTTGCTATCTGTGACATGAAAAGGTCTTCCACAACCTCACCTTTGCAGCAGAGTTTGGTTGTTACTCACCCAGTTTTAAGCCTCCTACACAGCTGTTTCTGTTTCAGTTATTGACTGTGTTTCAACCTACATATGAAAATGATCATTATCACCTGTTTTGTAAGATTGGTTAATATATACACCTATAATGCTACAAAATCATAACAGCCCCGGCGGCCGTTTCGGTGTATAAGGTATACACCAAAACTGCTGTCGGGCCCGGTGCTGTCATGAATGGTCACCATGCATACGATAAGTAACTGTTTTTGCATTGGCTCCTGTTATGTGATCTACAGCTGACTATTATACTTGAATTGCTGAGCATGGCTATTTTGTTTTAAATAATTATAAATATCCTTTTTTGCATCTGAAACTGGTGTGCTGGTCCCTTTCCTGTCTCAGTTAGGACTGGAGTGTATTCTATGCATTTTTAGGTGACTACAGCATCTATCATCTATTTCAAGTGTGTGCGACACACACACACACACACACACACACACACACACACACACACACACACACCTTAGGAAATAGCTAGCATAATGTATATACGTCTTATAGCATTGTGTTCATTTTCCCAGCAAATAGTAAATCATTAAATACAAGCCTGTGCTTGTTCACATATCAGCCACATGATTGTGCTGATTTATATTAAACTCTGCTGATAAGATTAATGCTGGCAGGTGCTAAGACAACGCCCTTTACTGGATAGCAACGTTGCTACAAAAAGATACTGAATGCACTTAGAGCAACTGTTATTTCTACATTTGTTATATTTAATTATCAGCTGTCAAAGGGGCCTCAAATGGCAGTATTGATCATACATTCCACGAGGATAAAATGCCCCTATATCACATATATGCACTGTTTCTTGCACAATTGCTGAACTAATGAAATCAATAATAAATTTTAAATGCAGCCCTAAATTCCCAAATGTTATACAATAACAGATTACAATTCATCTCTACTTGCCTCAAAGAAGCTTACAATCTAAATTCCCTGCTAACATGCACCAGTGCCAGCTTTGTTAAAACCCATACACACAGTACGATGTAGGCAACGATCCAATTTGGTTAACGATTTTGCTTGAACTCCTGAACACTGTCGGACAAACGATATTGTGCCTACACATGGAACGATTGTACACAGGATATAGGTGGGTCACTAACGACTGCAAATTATTAATGATATACCCTTTGGCAGCAAACAACCTCACGATGCATCTTCTGTCTCTCCGTCAGCTGGCACAAAATGGTGGAGGGGAGTGGCCAGGAAAAGTGACGACAAATCGTTCGTCGTCCATGACATCACTCATTCACACGGAACGATGTGTGTCAAATCGTTAAAGTCAGGTCGAGATCTTTCTGCATGTTGAAGAGATCACCGACCAGTAGGAGCGCGCATCGGCATTGTTATCATGCGCACACATGGCACTTTTTAAACAATTTGACGTTCCAATTGGTCGAAAATTGCAATATCTTTTAAAAAATCGTTCCATGTGTATGGGCCTTTAGAATATATGTATGTCTTTGGTCTATGGAAAAAAATTATATAGAACAAAGGAAACCCAAACAAACAAACAAAAGGTCTGCCATAATTGTGCTTGTAATCACATAACTATGCGTTTTTCTAATTAATCATTCATCTTTATTTCTGGTGCTCCGGGATTTATAGGTTTGCCTGCATGGTCACAAAATAAATCTACTGGAGCAACATGTCATCTGGCGTGGTTCCCGCTCCTCTATTCTGCTCCAAAATATCATGTCTCATAGTACAATGGAAATGGCACACACTCAATCTTATGTACTAGTAAACACATACAAATACTTAAAAAAATGTCAGATCCTTCTCCTCACTGTGTATATCTCTCTCTCTGTGGTTCCAACCCCTCCTTTGCCTTTCACACTGCCAGCAATAACCCTGGTTGTTGCATGTGACTGCGCAGCAACCTGGGTTACTGTGCAGTATGAAAGGGCCAGGTTGAAATAAGCCGGGTCAAGCAACCCGGCATTTCAACCCTAGTAAAGAGCAGGGTTGAACATGGGTTCAACCCGGCTCGTGATGAAGTGTCAATGGATAACCCAGAACGATGCGTAAACCGGGTCCCGTTCACTACATAGGAAGAGGCGGTGCTTGGAGATGAGAGCCTGTTGATGATTGCAGCCGTTATACGGCAAGATTTAAATAAGGGGTTTACATATTTTTTTACCATAACAGGGCTTCACTGTGAGGGGAGATGTGCAGATACATATTGGTAGTTACTGAGTGGCCAGAAAAATATATCAGACTTACTGGCCCATTAAAAGCAGAAGAATGCATATGTCACAACTGTGCCATCTGGCTCATTCAAGTCTGGTCACACATGTGAACGATCAAATAAGACAGCGATCCAACCTCTGGTCCCAAACTTCAGGTTCACCCTGTGTATTTGCACCTCTAGTGATATATACATTGAGCAATTGGCTATGGACTATTCATATACCAAACTCAAGGATGAAACTGTTCTTTGGATACTGATGAAACCAATCATTAGTGAAGATACTAGTAATGTCAAGGAGATGAGCTTACGTAGAATATACAGCATGCAATGCATCTGACAGGTCCTCTTCTAAGAACATCTTGAACACAATTTATTAATGGAATCCGACCCACAAGTGTGTATTCATACATGTAGCCCTTTCCATGCTAATCTCATTTACAGAAACCACTTATGAATATGGACACAGAAAGAAGCAATATATAAGCAAGTGATTCACAAGTGCTAAACAGACAACACTAGTTCTTGCATACTACAGCAAAATTCCCCATGTAACAAGGTAGCAGTACTTCTCGTAACCCTCTAATCTTTCAGGGCATACAGTATTATTACTTGGCAGGTTTCAGACCCGATAATTGTGTTTTCTTATTGCCGCTATTTGCAGCAATAAGAAATTATGTTCCGCCCAGAAGTATTAAGAAATACATCCATGGAGAGTGGTTCCGATTGGAGCCCGTCCCTGCAATGTGTAAATTTAATGCAATCACTTTACTTGTGGTGAGGGACCTAACTCTCATATGCATGGTCTTCAGTCTGCACATGTGCCATAGAAATCTATAGGGGATGATATTGGAAATGGGGGATTTACCGCATAATTTGTTTAATACTATAAAAGCTTTTCCCACTGTTGTGACCCCTGAAATGAGCGAGATCTTGGATAATGTAAAGAAAAAAAAATACTATTTTTTTAATTGCGCGATTTTAACATGCCTTCTCATATGGCACAATTTTACCTCTAGTGACGTTAGTACTGGCTTACCGCAGAGAGCCTCAGTGGTACACCCTAGCAGTAACACTAGGTAAATCAGACATGCATTGGTTACTGGTATATGGAGCTTCCAGTCAGCGTTTAACTGCAGTAATAAGGCTGTGGAAAGAATATGATGTGTTCTAAAAACCAGAAGACAAATGTAATGCTACTGCAATGCTAGCTACAGCAGTAATGGGTATGGCAACACTAGAACAATAGTTTCCAATGTCCCGTTATGTGCCTCCAACAAGCAGCATTCAAAGTGCTAGTAGAAACACATGTAATTAATGCCAGTAGTAGTAGGGTAGGCAACAGTAGTGCTCTTACCCACTGAATTGAAGCAATGATTGGCCACACAAGAACTGGTGATGATGACATGTGTAAAAATTAATATAAAAGCAATCTTTAGTAAACAGACCTATCAATTCACAGGATTAACTTATTTTTCAATAACTGCATTATATTCTCTTCTGCCTTGCTACGGCTGTACTATGACAGTATACTAATGTACATGAATCTGTATGGATCTCGTAAAAAATACAGCTTAAAGTAAACAGGACATAATTATATAACACAGTAAATACGGTGTCTGTTCTCTCATACGCTTGCTGCATATCAATCCTGGAGGATCAGGACGGTCTGTCCTGTTACTGATATAACATTATGCCTTATCATTGCTCATCCACCTTAAGACCAGTGATGCTATTTGTAATGGGTGTTTTCTGCTTGAGCGTGTATTGCAAAACACTATTGCAAAATAAAAGGCACTCCTCCAATTAAAAGAGAAAAAGTAATAGAACATAATTGTGCTTTTCATAGTTCATAGTATGTTATCACTATAGGTATACTATGTATCAGGAGCAAGCCATTCTGAATTGAGCATTACTGTGGAATACAGGGATCATTGGTCCCTAATCGTTAATGTGCATGGAGCAGAGGTACAAACATAGTAAATACGCCTCATATTTCTAGTGTAGCAAAAGGTTTCCAGAATGCCATTGATACACAGCAAGATTGCTCTATTTGGCATATTGTAATATATATTATTTACAAGTATGAAAATTCTGTAAATAAAAGCAAAATAATATTAGGATATGGAATGTATTATATTTAATGTGCATTTGAGACATACAATATAGTAGCACCTTTCTGTATCAATGTTATGTTTCTGTGATGTTATACTGGTTTCTGATACAGTGTAAACAGGACTTGCGTTTAATTTTTTTTTTAAAAATTAATATTTTTGGTACTACAGACTACCTGCTGCTCCGCAGCCTCAGGACCTGTTTAAGAGATGGACACTATTGCCAATCTCACGCAGATTGAGCGATTTTTAGCTGCGTATAAACCACACTGCGTGTGCGCAACAACTGCGGACGCACATAGAAATCCACCGCAGAGCGAGTGACAGGATGTCAGTGTTTGGGGGTGGTAACGGGGAGTGGTCAGAAAAAATGCAGACATTCCTCCCCGTTTTAACGCCGTTACATGGGCGAGCATAAATTAGCTACTGTGAGTGCATACGCAGCTCTGCGTGTCAGGAGAGCTCCCAAGGCTGAGGCTGGTCAGACCTGCCGCAAGGGCAAGATGGCCATCGATGTGCGGCGATGTTAATGATATTTACGTTGGTATGCGTCATCACATGCAGGTAAGAAGGCAGCAGTGGGCGTCTCTATGCTCGGGTGATCTTTGCAGACATTAGCATATTTTCGCAGCTGCGCTCCGTGCGAAATCGCAGCTGCGGTCGCATTAGCGTCCTTCTCTGAATCAGGCCCTCAGTTCTCAAGTGGGCACAGAAACATTGTGTAGCCACTGGGATTATGTGTATTTCAGAGGATGAGTGCACTAATTCTGTATGATGCACTGACCTGTCCATTGGTGTGATTATATTAATAAAGACAGGGATGTGGAGTGAAAGCTAGCTGGTATGCTACATATTATATAGTTGTATAATCACATGTACCCAGTGAATGTTGTCTAAAGAAAAAAAAAAAATCTATAAAGGGGATATCCAATTAGCCTCTAAATATTTTTGGGGGCGAAAAACAGGTTTGTTTTCTCGATCATCCTCGTTTTTCACACGTTTTTTATCCTGGTATTCTATTTGTTCAGCTGAACAAATAGGATTTTTCAGGAGAAAACACATAGGATCCGTGATAGGTGCACGGACCTATGTGTTTTCGCCATCGCAGCAGTGAAAACACAGCACTTTTCGGGGATAATTATTTGGGACACATCAGGTCCCCCCAAGAAAAGCCCCGATAATTGCCGGCATCGGGTGGACTTCGGTGATAATTAGACAGCCCCGGGGGATCGATTAGCACCGGTACAATGTTCTGGGCTAATTGGATACCGCCAATGATCTATAGTATCTATCACTGGGTCTGATTCACTAAGGATCGCAATATTGCGTACGCATGCAGTTCAACTGCGATAGCAAGCTAATCCATTGCGATCGCAATGCAAACTCAGCACTACATAAGGATGCCCACTTTACCTTACACACATCCGTAATGTTTAGCAGAAGAGCAAAACCATCAGTACAATCGAGTACCATCGCAGCCTCACGCACACTTGCACAAGCTCTGACCTTACTCAGAATTTGCTAACCACCACGCACGCTATGAGACCTCACACTGCGTATGGCATCGCAGTGGCTAATTTTATGCATGCCCCTGCAATGGCGTGTGAACGCACTGGCACGCCTGCGTTTTCCCAACCACCCCACCACCACCCACAAACGGTGCTTCCTGTCAATCACTCTGCGAGGGGTCTGCGTAGCCTCTGAGATCGTAGTCCCCATCGCAATAGCTAGTTTGCGCATGCTCACTGTGATGCAGTGCGCAATAATCAGCTGATAGCGTGCCTATTGGCAACTGCGATTCTTGGTGAATCAGGCCCACTATAAACTACAAGTTATAGAATTAGCATATCATTTCGAAAAATGATACACATTCTTGAATGCATTTAAAGAAAAACAAATTGTTCTATACTGCTCAAGTAATGCAAAAAGTACACATATACAGTACATGGTTACATATTACTCATAGAGCATGTGTTTGCAGTTATTTAGCCCCAGCTACCAAGTACGTACTTACACAGAAACATGGTATTGTAATTGGAAATAAAATGTGTTTATGCTTCATCACCTTTTTCATATTACATTACAGGCAATCAAAACCCTCCCAAATGCAGACTGTGGTGCTGCTCCTCTCTGGCCTCCCAAGTATAAGGGGGAGCAATGTGGAAAAAGGAAGGAATGAGTAAGTGAATATTTGTGCTCAATCCCAACTAATCAGCCAAAGGCCCCGAAGACACAGGCAAACAAAGCAGAGTATTGTTTAAGAGAAGATATTGCGCAGAAAGAAAACTTAGAATAGAAAAAAAATTAATTCCGTCACAGTATTATACTTTCCACATGAGAATACTTCCAACCAGACAACTTCATCATACTACAGGCTGTGAAAAATTGTTTATCACTTTAATCTCATGCAAGCACACATCAGGACAACACAAATCCCCATGTGGTGCAAACGTGTACAGTGCAATAACCACAGCACCCAGATAACATTCAATAGGCTATTTACTAACTGGTTTGCTATGTGTTACAGTAGTTAGTACTTATGTATCCAACCCATGACTTTGGTCCACACCAAACAGACAAACTAGATACTGTATGCAATTTATTCTCTCTGACCATTTTAAATAGAGGTAGAAAACCCCCAAAATGATTTATTGCACTATATTACAGATGGGTCCATCTGATCAGTCAACAGGAGTTGAACTAACTTCAACTACATGCCATAACCATAAAAATCCAGGTACTTTTAATGTGCATGCACAGAAAATTTCATGGCAGAATTTTAAGTAACATGTACGTCTGTAATGATTGGAGAGGTGGATTGTGTGCATGTTATAGCAGAGTACTTCTAGAAGAGCTGTGCAGTTACAGGCTCCCTGACCTATATAGAGCAGATATCTTATAGCCGTCTCCTCTCATATTGGCCTCTTTCGTACATTCACATTGCGGCTCACTTGCAGCAGATACTCGCCACTTGTTCTTGGGTTTTTTTTACCTTTTTTTCCTATCAGATTATTTCCAGACAGAACAAAAGATGATTTCATATGGATTTAGGAGAATAATAGTGTAGGAAATAATGGGTTTTGTTTTTACACTGTTCAGTACATTTGTATTACAATTTCCGCAGGTCCTGGATACCAGGGTATGCTGGGGATTGTAGTTCTATAAGGGCTTGCATGGCTGCGAGGTTTCCTCGATACTGTAGTTACACAAACATGGCAACTTCTCCATGAGGATCCCTGTACCTGGGCGGGGGGAGTTTCAAGGAATTGAATTGCCTTGGGAATTCCATCCTGTGTTGAGAGGGCTGAAGATTGTATATCATCATGACAGAAAGGACTCAACTCTGCAGGTATCCCCCTTAAAGTCTGGCATAGTTTGATGCTAGTTGCTGCTTCTGCACTGGGTGTCACCCTGCATTAGCGGTAGCGAGCCCAAGTTATAGCATGAATGTTAGCATGCTGGTTAATATAGTTAATTTAGGGAAGGTGGGGGATGTGTCTTCTGTATTTTTTTGTAAACAGCAGTCATCATCATTATCAAATTGATTGTGATTACAGCAGTATCTTTACTCTGGTCATTTAGAGCCTATATTTATGCAGGAATGTACTCACAGTATTCCGAGTTGCCACTGAAAATGAACTTGTTTGGCTGCAATTTTGCATGCACAATTTTACTGTTACGTAGTATAAACTCCCATGGTCTTTTTAAGTCTGATGTCGGAACAGTGACCCCCTAACACTGATTGTGATAGAGCTACTACAGACATAAGACGTTGGGAATAAGATGGAAAATTTACGGGTAATTTTGTTTTTATATAAAAATAAAATACTGGGACCGCTAGAAGGTAAAAGATGTCACTTCAGTGGTTCGAATTGTTTGGGAGTGACCCACTCCTAGAACCTATAGGGCAGGGGAGGAAGTCAATGGGAAGGCTTCTTCTTGTAGCACTCCCTTCTATTGAGGCAGTAGGCATGCACAGCATAGCCCCCTCCCCAAATTCTTAACTAACCCCAGTTCTAGGCTGGTTTACAGTATAGCATGGAGGCAACAAGCCTGGGGTCCATCTAATACAAAGAATACTCAACACACAGCTTTGCCTCCATGGAGAGAAGTGGCTGTAAAAAATAAAATAATAAATCACACTTATTATCACACAGCATAAAGTTCACATACATTACATAGATTGTACAGCAAGATGACATTATAAGCTGTATGAAGTGCAAAATGAGTGCCATGCAGAAACACACGCATGTGCAAGGCAGTTTAACATAACCACCACCTCCACCCTGTCCAGCCATTTGAAATCGGTATTGTGTGGCCCAAAAAGAAAAGATAAGAATAAAAAAGAAAGTTAAAGGAGGAGATCTCTCTATATTTAAATATACAACATTGGTTTAAGCAATAATTTTCTCTTTTGTGAATGAATTTAAGGGCATGAAAAAATTTGAACGAATTCTCCTTTCAGTAAAAAAAAACTAATATCTGTTTACAAAATGAAAGCTCCAATACAACAACATTTTATATGCTCACCTAAGGAGGAGTGTCAGTGGCTTTATAAAAACACATTTACTGTATAATATTAGGGCTGGATACACTGCAAAAATGACTGCACACTGTAGTGCCTATCAAAGTTAAATTCATTAATTATAATAGAAGATGTAGGATAATGACCTCTCTAATTGGTGGGACTGGTATGCTAAATGCTGCAAAAAGATTTGTACTGCTGTCCACAGCCTGCAACATAGCAGCCAGGTAATTAGCTAAATATTAAAGTGTAGCGACCACAGAACAACTGCATTGTCAGAGTAAAACAGACTGGATTATTGTTGGGTACCTGGGTAGATGTTGGCCACTATTGGAATACGAGTGTGTGGCACCACCATGCTAACAATCCCGAGTAATTTCAAAAGTGATTCCTTTAGCTTGGCCAAAATTTGTCCAAAATGGCCACCAATGCGTATGGCTAAATTGGTGATCACCACCCTGATTGGCAGGATTTTCCCATACATGGCCAGCTTTAGTAATATTAGCATTATAAACAATAAAATGTGTTGTATCTATATGCCTATATATATATATATATATATATATATATATATATATATATATATATATATATACACACACACACACACATACATATATATATATATATATATATTTATATATATATATATATATATATATATATACACACACACACACACACACACACACGTGTATGTGTATATATATATATATATATATATATATATATATATATATATATATATTAAATCAGAGAGAGACTAACCATTCTATACACAATTGTGGCTGAACACAATGGGGTAAATTTACTAAAGTGAGAGTTTTTAGAAGTGGATATATTGCCCATAGCAACCAATCAGATTCTAGCTATTATCTCTCTAGAAGGTGCTAGTTAAATGTTAAGTAGAATCTGATTGGTTGCTATGGGCAACATCTCCACTTCTAAAAACTCTCACTTTATTAAATTTACCCCAACATTGGAGCTACAAACCCATGCCTCCCAGCCATCCCCTCACAGGATCTAAGGGGTCTATTTCCTAATCCTTGGATGGAGATAAAGTTAACGGAGATAAGATACCAGCCAATCAGCTCCTAACTGTCATGTCACAGGCTGTGTTTGAAAAATGACAGTTAGGAGCCGGTTGGTTGGCACCTTATCTCAGTCGACTTTATCTCCATCCAAGGCTTATTAAATAGACCCCTTAATCCCCTTTTGTGTATTATGTTAAGATTGTGTATATTTCACTGAATCCTAAAATGTTTGTCTGCTAAAAAGTCAACATAGACTGTATCCTGTTTATGTTTAATACTTTAGAGTGTTTACAGCTTATCATAAGTTACTTTCCAAGATATAACATACAGTATAATAGTGTACATCAAGGCGCAAGTTACATTTAAAATTAGATGCAAGCAAAGTTTAAATTTACCAGATTACCTAACCAGGGACATAGTAACAAGCTAGATGTAGGAATTGATTTCCACTTAGGGGGATGTCACACATAAACTCATGTCCTGACCAAAGCATCAAAGTGACATGACCGGTCCTCGAAATGTCCACTTTAAATGGCAGACCTACAAATCGTTTAGGCAATACAGATATTCACAAGTAGATTAATCAGTTGATTTAATAACTCCAGTTTAAATGGACACTTGTATTCATTCATCAATTGTCCCTTTGGCCAGTTACCATATTTGGAGGTATGCTTTTACTTGTTCCTGCCAAATACTTCAAGGGACATAATTCCGAAAACACAAGTGATTCCTCAAAACTTCCCACTGATTGGCCAAAACTGTGATCTCGCACTGGGAATTGTTAGACAACAGCTTAAAAGCCGCAGATTGGAACAAGATGAACGTTATGCAGGTGCAAAGCATCAGGAATATGGCGAGAGGTCTGTCATGAGAATCTGACTTTAACTAATGAAAGTTTTCCAGTATTTACTGGGACATTAGTGGTAAGATGTCCTCTAGAGTAGTGTGGGATACAAATTATTTTCTGTGCACATCAAATTTCTGTTTTATAAAGCCATGAGGCCTTCGGGGAAACTAAAAAGGGCCTTGTAGCTAATAACTTCATTTGATGAAGGAAGAAGTTCATGATGATAAATATAGAATATTGTTCTGCGGTCATGTTAGAAAATGAGGCAATGTGCCAAGTACATATACTTGAAAGCATTACTGTTATAGAGGCTCCATTGTTTCATTTTCCCATTCCTGATCGGGCTTGGTCAATTGCTAATACTACAAATATTGATTGTCTATATAAATCAATGGAAAGTAACAAGATAAAAGTACACATAGGGCTATAGTTTCAATACTTTGCCTCTTATTTAAACAAACAAGCATAGTATATGAGTACATTAAAGTGCACTATTGATATACGTCTGTGAGTGTGTGTGTGTGTGTGTGTGTGTGTAGAATTGAGTTATAAATGATAGAACAGTCACTTATTCCAAATTATTAGGATTCAAGTTCAGTGTCATACTGAGTTATGTACTTATTTACATTACACGTACACAAGTATGAAAATATATGCTCTTGAAGAAATGTGTCATTTAAGAACTGTAAATCTGACAACACACAATGATGACAATTTAAAATGTATCAAAATAGCGCAAACATGCTAGAAGATCTGGTCAGCCACAGGTCAGTCTTCTAAGTACACTGCTGGGGTGCCTCGAGAGCAGGGCCTCTATCAGAGGGGTACAAGCAGTAGAGATGTACTGGGCCCATGCTGATGATCCGGCTGTGAACTGCTTTTCCAGTCCTGTGATTGAGAAACAGTTTGCTGCCTGCCCAGGCTCTGGGGAGATTAAGGGGAGCACACTCATCAGGATCTCCTTGCTCATGGGGCCTGATGAACCAGGTGCAACCAGGGTCTATAGACTGCACTCACGCACTACAGTGTCTCCATATCTGTCTCGCCTCTCTCTTTGTCTCTCTACAGATTTGTAAGTGAGCTTTCTCCCCATGTGCCCCAATGCCACCTCCTCCTCCCCATGTGTCCCTCTGCCACCTTCTCCCCATGTGTCCCTCTGCCACCTTCTCCCCATAGCTCCCTCTGCCACCTTCTCCCCATAGCTCCCTCTGCCTCCTCATGTGTGCTTCTGCCCAAACACTTTATATGCCCATATGTTCCTCTGCCCATCATCCCCATGTGTGCCTCTGCCCCTCCCAATACATGACCCCATTGCCTCATACGTGCTTCTGTCTACCTCCCCATACTGTATGTTTATATGTGCCTTTCCCAACCTCCCCATATGTGCCTTAGCCAAGCTCCCCATATCTGCCTCTGCCTTTCTGTCCCCTTATATCATCTATCTCCCAATCCCATCTGTTTCCCCTCCTCCTTCCATCTGCCCCCACCTTTCACTGTCCTCTTGCATCACACATCTTCCTCACACACTTCTCATGACTTTCTATCGTCCTCTTCTGGATGTTGGTAGAACCATGACTCATGGCGGCTGATCAGAAGTGGTGTGGATGACCGAAAGCAAGAACCATGTTCAACACTACATAACAGAACCTGAGGATAGCAGGTAAGTACAACTTTCCTTTATTAAATCATTAGGGATTTTTTTCATTTCAAAAGGTTACTTCCCCAGCGGTAACACTGCCTTTGCACAGGAAAGCCAATGTAACAAGTATCACTGCAGTACTTGTTCCATCACAATACATGAAAATATATATATTTTTTAAATGCTTTCTTCTTTCAATTAAGCATTTTTTTTTTCATTTTTACAGGTTTTTAAAATATTTGTATTGTTATGGGGCATAATGGGAGCACTAAGAGCATATGGAGAGTATTCAGTGTTGTATAAGGGCACTAGTACTGTGGGGGCATTATAACATGTGCCTTCCCTGGGCACCAGGCCTACACACCACAACCTTTGCGCTCCCTAGGATGATGGCAGTTAAAATTCTGTAATTAGTATTTAGGACAGAAATACTCCCTCCAATAGTTCCCTATGCGGGCCCCCTCCCTATAGTTAGTATACAGACAGTACCTGTGCCACTCATAGCTATCTGTCCCCCCCCCCCATATAGTTTCCACAGGAGCCAACTTTACTTACCTTTACTACAGAGCTCCAACGCGCGACCTTTCCCTCAACTTCTCAGATCCTCCAGCCACAGCATCAACACAGGCAGCCCAGTCCACTGCCTGGCTCCCATGCAATCGCATCTAACCCCCGCTCCACCTCCAATAGCGATGCACTTAAAAAAAAAAAGAAGACAGCAGATTCCCTCCCGCCACGACACCCTGGAGACAGCGCCTAACCACCGCCCACCTCCATTCACGATGCATTAGAAAAAAAAACAACCTGACAGCAGCTTCCCTCCGGCCGGCATATAGTTTGGGAACCACTGCAGTAGGGGGATAGAGAAGCAGTGTAGGAGTCGAAAAAGGGGGGTTCTGTATGTTTCATTTGTACTGGGCCCCACAATTTCTGGTGGCAGCCCGGCTCAGGAGCAATGCAATTTGGTCAAGATGGTGTTTTTCTGCAATTAGGTGGAATTACTGGACCTGCCCAGTAGTCATTTCAAAAATGATAATTAAACAAAGGTATTCCAGTAAAATGTGTTGTAATGTTTATATTATATTCTAGATAGACAAGCATGTTCTACATGGTGGTTTCCACACTAATAATACATTTAATATGAATCACTGGAATGTTTGGACATAATTCTGAAGCAAAAAATAATACAGAAATCAAGTGTACAAATACAGTGACATTCCCAGCCTGTATACATATCCATCCACACACATTTTATATTGCTGTCATTTATTAATTAAAATACCTGCTGATCAATTATTAACAAAATGGGCACAATGGGATGCTGTTAGGATATTGACCTAAGGTTCTGCATTTGACTAAATTAGAAGACTTGTGCCACCACACAAACCTTACTTACAAAGTGGACATGTCGTTACTATTGAGCAACCCCAAAGGTGTACTACTGCCTCGGTATAATATTTTTACTAATGTGACTGCTTATCCAGAGCCCAAACATCCTATATTTAGCATTTCTGTAATAGAGTGGCAAATCAATGCCATTCGTGATTCTAAAATGGTGGCAGAAAGGTTGTGTGAGCGAAGGATCAATCACAAACCACGACCTCTAGATTCTCTTGAGGTTTGCGACTGGTCCTCCCTGCTCACCACCTATACCCCCCCATGTTTAAGTGGGTGCTGTAAAACTAATGGTGGTATCTTAGGGAAACAAAAAGGCCACATGGGGCAACCTCAGGTTTAGGTTCATCAATGCACTACAGCAGTGGTTCCCAAACTTTTTTGGATCACGGCGCCCCAGAGCATCAGAATTGTTTTCATGGCACCCCTAAGCCAAAAGTTTGTTATTGAGTAATTCAGAAAAAAAAATTATTAAGTAAATTTTGCTTACCTGACATACTTAGGATCAGTTATGTGGTGGTGCGCTTCTGTTTATCCACATATTAACATTACATTGACTATATATAAATAATTTGATTTGGTGCTATACCACCAACTTGAGGTACCCCTGCAAGTGTCCCAAGGCACCCCAGGGTGCCAAGGCACACAGTTTGGGAACCACTGCACTACAGAAAGTTCCTGTTATTTAAATAGTATCAACTCAAGAAATATTACATGGGAGTAACAGGCTCAGCTAGAAAGTATTCAGAACTATATTTTCCAAACATGATAATGTACATATCAATCTGGAAGGGAGATTATTTTACAAGGAAAGTAAAAGTTATATATGATCAGGGATGATCAGAGAAGCAAGCCTCAGGCAAACTGTAGATCTCATGCATCATCTGTGTCTCAGCTAGTACCATCTGTTTGCCAAGTTGTTACTTCTGTCACTTAAATCTGGACAACATATCATTATGAGAATATATCACATTGATCGTAAGCACTTGCCAAGCTCCCCTGGATGTTAATCCAATACACTAGTAGATCTTGCTGGTTGACAAATGACAGTTTCAGAGCAATGATTTTTACACCACATACAGATAAAGTTACTAGTTTGTGTGACAGATGAGTTATGTTTTATAGCCATTTACAGCATATTGTGTTAAAATTAAATCAGCTAAGAACTGCGAGTGTTGCATCTGAAAAACAAGGTGAACCCCACTCAGATGGAATTACTCACCATAAGTACTGCATCTTCAACCCACTTAGGTGACGACTTTGGGACTCCCCTATGGATATCCTGAAGGGGAGGTCCCAGGAGCTACTGACGAGGGAGAGGGGGGATTGTGCTTCGAATCAAATCACAGCCCCCACCCCCAAATGCATCAATTCACTAAATTCTGCATACGGAACTACAATGACACATTACACTTTACTGCAGAAGGGTATGGGATCAGTAAAGGTTGTCTACACTTTCTTCCGAATTTTGAGGGTCTCCCGGACATTCTGGGTAATTGAGCAAGTATGAATTGTAGGGACTAAGGAATTCCAGGTGATTTGCAAGTTGTTTAAAACGTGGTGGTTCATGAGATGCATTTAACTATGAATTGCCCTCAATGGCATCTACTCATAGAAATAGTAACAGTGATTGTCCTTATTGAAGAAAGTTTTCCCCCCAACAGGACATGCTATGAAGTTTCACTCTGTGGGAGCAGATAGGATAATTAATGTCTCACACAGATAAGTTTACCTGCACATAACTAAATAGATCCTGAAATAAATTGAAGACCACAATTGAGAAACCCCAAAGTAGGCAAACTATGGACTTATACATTTACTTGCTAACAGCAGGTGCCAATTTGTGATTGGCTAACAAGTGCGTGCTTTAAAATGGTGTTTGCAAGAAAGTTATAACAAACTCACCAGACAGCTAAATAGAATGTTCTGTTTTACTGCTTATTCACTGGTTAATTAAGACCAATCATATGACCATGTTCCATTCATCATCTCACTATACTTAGTAATTAAAATACATGATACAAGCCTGGGCACAAACAGTCCACAAAATGATGCCCAGGGAATATATGTCATGACAAAGAATGAACGTTATTTAAAACATTAAATCAGCAACGATTTTTATTACTTATTTTTATAAAGGACAGTTCCCAAAATACCTGTCTTGATTTACTTGGTGTGACATACAGTATGTAATAAAGTCAATCATTCTGAAAAGTGTCTGAATTCACAATATTCTCCCTGAACTTTATACAACCTTACTCTTTGTGCTGTTTCTAGCTATATACAGAAACTGGTGTTACGTGAATTCAGAACTCATCCAGGTGCATGAAAAATATATAGTTGCGTGTTTCGAGGGAGAAAGTATATAATGTTTAACTAAATATTTATTAAGAAAACTTGTATTATAAGGAATACTACACCCCAGTGTAAATGACAGGTATTATAATTCACCTTGGAGTAATCTGTATATAATATTATGGCCAATGAACTCATTGGTTACTTATCAAGTTCTTTTCATGCACAGTAGGTGGAATCTTATCAGCTATACTAGAAGTCACCCTGGATGTCTGACATGCATAAAAGCACTTGGTCTTTGGCCTCATGTTTTCATATCATATAGCTCATAGCTCCTCTTTTCTAATACGTATCCTTGCAATTTACAGTAGGGAGTAAATATACCATTTGTAACTATTTGTACATTGTCATACCATGTGTTAAGCATACCTAGTCATGCAAAATTGGGATAAAATATGGTCTGCCCCATATTCCCAAATCACCACCTGATTCACCCATTTTTGGGCAAAATGCTGTATATTTTTGTGCAAGGTCATCCCTTTTTGAAGACCACAAATCAGAACAGTCCAATAACAAAAAGGGGACTATGTTTAAGTCTACAAGGGAAGAAATAAATAATCTTATTACTATACGGTGTCTAAAAATTCACTATGGAGATATTACCAATAAATAATTCAAGGGTCAAACCCTAATTTAAAAATAGAGTACATATTATGTAGTAGGTAATAGTATACTAATAAGATTCAAAACTTCAAACAATGGCGCAAAATAGCCTATATGGTAAGGTGTTTTTTATACACTAGTGCTTATGCACTTATCTCATTCTTAGATAAGCAGCTCCAAAGACATATAATTGGAAGAGGGATTAATAATATGGTGTTTATTTTTGTACACTTCCCTATCCCATTATGTATGTACGTGATAAGCGAGTGAGTCAGCTTGTAGATTATTATCATAGTCACTGATATTTATACACAAAGATTTCATGATAATAGGCAGGAATTAAAATATGAAACTAAAAACAGGTGCCAAATGCTACTTGCTAAAGCTAGAAAGTTAAGCTGCACATCCACAAGGCGACTACGGAAAGACGGTATGATTACGATGTTGTAATCGTACTGTCGTTCCCCATCCCCTGCAGTGCCTACACCGAAAAGATTAATCGTTCAGTGTAGGCACCCTTCATCATCCCCGAACATGGCCAATCTGTCGTTATCGGCAGATTGACCGGCATGTTTGGGCGATGATTGATGTCGGAAACAACCAGCGGAAGCGCGCATCGCTGGTCATTTCTGACATTATAGTGCACGATTTGTGGATGATTAATGAGTGAATGCACGATTACGATGTCTTAATCGTGCAATCGCACATTAATAATCGCCTAGTGGATGTGCGCCATTACAGTCAAATATTCAAGCCTTTGGTATGAAATGCTGGTTTACTCTCAATACTCCCCTATAGTCTTGTAATATGGGAAAATGTATTTCTCTTCCCTGAACGCCTCGTGCATCTACCTAGCCTAATCTAATATAATATATGGTTTTTATTTGTAACTATATTCTTGTGTCTTGCTTTACACAACTATATTATAAAGGTGTGTATTCTGTTCTTGTTACTGATCTTGGGGAAAAAATGCTTTATCTATGTAAAGTGACCCCATAATGACTAGATATAGCCTGTGAACATTGTTATGCATAACTTTTGAACATCATAATAAGAAGGAGCAAACTTTCGCCACACAGATCATCCATTTACCTTGTTTACTACGGTCTTTAAGCCCCCATACATCAGCGATGTATTGATCCAATTCCCCGATCCCCAGACGCCGGGGTCAGGGCATCGGAGAAAAACAACATCTTGGATTTCACTAATTTGCCGGTCACGACTAAAATATGACCGTGATCAGCAATTTTGGGATTTTTAACATGCAGAATTTCACAGATTCTTCGATGGCCACCAGTCAGCATTTCCGACCAGCCGATCGGCAGTTCCAGTCCAATTGGGGGATCGGTGATTCAACTGACAGATGACTGGGGCCCATTAGTAATGGAAACTGAAGTGCAATAAAGTTAACTTATAAACATGGTATGTTGTTCCCTTTTAAGAGGTCCAGTGCCACAAGTTAAATATATAAGTTGTTGTGGAGCTACAAACAGCAAGCTGCATTATCAATAATTGGGTATTAATTAACCTAACTCTGGGTATCTAGGGAATGGCACAATAGTGACCACCTAGTCAGCCTTAATGATGCTAGTTTAATGACATGGAAAATGTGCACACATACAATCAAAGAGAATCCATTAGTCTTACATTGTGAATTAATTTTAGTAATACTGATTGAGTACTGCACTGTAATAAAAAGCATTGAAATCCATTTCCTTAGCAGTGGACCTTTAAGGATATTCCAGTGAGCACTTTTTCATAACCTCCTTGACTAATCACACAGTGCAAAAATGCACCATAAAATATACATACACACATATGTTCCCAAGAAAGAAATGTTAACAAAGGTCTCTAACGGAGGGAAAACAGGATGGCATGGATCCCAAAGTCAATTACTGGCTGGCCTTTCCCAAACAGCGCTCAACATTCTGGCACAGCCCTCTATAAAGCACAGCCCTCCACCAGGGTGGCCTCCATCATTTACCCACATCCTGTCCTTTTCCACCAGTCAGCCTCCTAATTCTTCACTCCCCAGGCTTGACCACATGCCAGACAGACAGTAGCAATCCCAAGCACACAATTCAACAGTGGCAAGACATACTGGAGGACCATAGAGTATGTGAAATAGAAATCAGCTTTTATTGCTAAGACATATGTTCTACCCCTCCTAGAAAATCTTAGCATAAGCAGACATAGTCAGACTACTAACTGACATAATAAAACAAGTCAATAATGACAATTTACAAATTCCAAAAAATGAATGTCCCATGTTGAATTTTCTATTCCAACAAATGTGCCTAAAATATCTATTAAATGCATTTTCAGATGCACATCCAGGCCTGGGGCTCTATACGAATAGCCCAGAAAATTCAGATCATGTGTAAAAACAGGGCAGTGAATTGGCCCCTATATGGCTAATATCTCAGAAGCAAAATCTGAATTAAGATGTATTCTTTTCAAATTCAGACGCTACAGAAATGCCATTTAATAAGAGTTGTTATAGCTATGTAATTTCAAGTATGTCCTACCGTAGTACCCAGATTGGGATACATGCAATATCCCGGTTCAGGGGATGCAAGTGCTTAGAATACCGGTGCCAGAATCCCGACATCTGTCAGAATTCTGGCACCGACATCCAGACCGCCGGCATTTCGAAGGTAAGAAGCGGGGTTAGGGGGAGGGTTAGGTACTAGGGGTGGGGGGAGGTTAGGGTCAGGCACTACAGGGGAGGTTAGGGTCAAGCACCGGGGAGGGAGGGTTAGGGTAGGGAGGGTTGGGGAGAGTTAGGATACCTAGCGAAAGGTGTCGGTATCCTAACCCTTTAGGGATGCCGGCGCTCGGGATTTTGACCGCTGGGATCCCGAGCGCCATTTGTAGTGTGCAGTAATTCTCCCTAAAACTGTTAAGTCAGCAGGTACATAACATTTCTCAGAAGCCTTTCCTCCTAAATCAGAATAGCAGTTTGGTTACGGTTTCTAACAAGAGGCCTAAAATGTTTCCAACCAATTTTCAACTGTATTAATTTGGAATACAGCTTTGTGCAGAATAAAGACATGTTCTAGTGTCACTTAGCAACAACATACTTGGATACATTACAATTGTGCTGAGCCAAAGGTAAGCATAACATTAAACTGTAACTAGAGTGAAAAGAACACAACAAAAATTATAATACATTTTATTCTGCCTGGCCAGGTCCAGACACACCAACAAGGTCATTACTTCCTATCAGTGAAAGGCAACTGAAGCTGGCCACATGCACATACATTTTCTCAATCACTGTAGGGTTTTAAAACACATGCAGGAGTTTACAATAACTCGCCATTCTCAGCTTTATGACTAGTCTAGTGTGTTATCCAATCAGGACACTGTGGGAGGAGCTTCTGCTGTCTGTACTGACATGAAGATACTTTACTTTTTAACAGTGGTGCAATGGAATTTAAGGTTTACACTGAGTAGTGAAATTTACCTACAGTACATGGTGTATCGCTGAACATGTCAATTATGGGGTGTTTAGTGTTCATTTAAAGCCACTGGCTCAGGCTGCCTAGACCAGACCTGATGAAAAGTATGAAAGGACAAAGCTCCTTCCTGGTTAAAAGCATAATTAATTTAGCTATTTAATTTTATAATGTAATTAAGTACTGAATATTGAAGTACTGTTCAATTTAAAATTTAAATAAACTTAAAATTTTCTCAAAATTGTTATTCAGTTGTAGACCATGTTCTCTTATCAATCATTTTAGTGCTCTCTGGGCCTGATTCAGACACAGTCGCAAGCGCTGAGCGCTCGCAACTGGGTGGATGGTGGCCCACAGCGCATGCGCACGACGGAGCCGGCTCCGTCGTGCGCATGCACGAGACCCGGCTAGTGAAGGGCACTCCGTTGCTCCGGGTCTCGCACCAAAGGGGCGAGCTGTTGATGTTGAGTGACAGCTTGCCCCCTTTGGTGGGCGGGCCGGGGGGGGTGGGTGCCCAAACAGAGGCGTTCCCATGAGAACGCCTGCAGTTTGGGGGCGGCCCCACTGACATCACAAGTGATGTCAGTGGAGAGCTTCCGGCTCTGTTAGAGCAGAAAGCTCTCTGGGGCTTGCGATGGGCGAGATCCTACCACAAGGGTCTCGTCGCTAGCCGGATGGTCGCGATGGTCTTGACTATCGCGACCATTATCCTGGCCGCTCACAATAGCTGTGGGTGGTAACCCACAGCTATGCGAGCGGCCAAGAGGCCGCTCCAAGAAGGAAAAAGCCCGGCCCTGATTCAGAGCGAGCGCTCTATCAGAGCAAGCGGCTCTGAATTAGGTCCTCAGTGCCAAATGCAGATTGAACATCTCACTACGCTGAGATCTGAACTTGTGCTTTTTCTAAAAAAACTAAGAAATTTTAATATTCATTTAAGTCTTTTGACAGAAATGTTTAGAAAATAAAGCTGCATTGTAGATCCCATTTTACAGCTTAAAAATAAGTAACCTTCAAAAAAGACTAATGTAACCGCTAAAGTTTCTCCTGTTACAAATAGACCATGCAATAAAACACAAGTGAAAAAATAACTCTGCAAAACAAGAGATTAACTATATTAAAAAAAAAAAAAGATATTTTTACAAACCACATAGTATCCACTACTAGTTATTCCGAAAGCTGTTCAAGAATCTTGTATTGCACTTAAAGATTTGACTCTTCTAAATTGTTAATAATAGTTTTTGTATTTCTCTTGACCTGGAGAGTAGTCACTACAAATTTGTTAATATAAATCACATGGGAAGAGGGAATTTTTTAATTATACACGTCAGGCAAATGGCTCAATATCACTTCACCCCAAACAGGACCAAGTGCCAGTGGATGATCCTTATTAGCAGAAAATTGCTCCAGTCTGCTTATGTGATTTCGTCTTCCACTGCACTAACAGGCCAAAGTGAAGCTAAAAGTAATCTTACCAGATTAAGCAACAATCCCGTCACTGTCTCCTAAGGCTCATCAGAAAACTCTCTAGGATATCTTGTAGGGGACACAGTGAGGATCCTTTTTGTTCTGGTTCAAAAGTATTTGTGAATGCTAATGGGAAAACAACATTTAAAATGCATATCTTATTGGGCTGCTCACATGTTTTATTATAGGACTGGCTTTTGAGTTTAAACGGAATGGGTATGAAGTCCCGGCGGATGAATAGCCGCCAGTTCATATCCCAACGCCGGCAGCCCGAAGGGGGAAGATCCAGACAGGGCAAGGTAAGTACCCAATCCCTAACTCTCTCCCCCCCCTAACCCTCTCTTAGAGGTGCCTAACCCTAACCTCTCCCCCAGTGCTTAATGCTAACCTCCCCCCGGGGGTGCCTAACCCCCCCCTTGCCGCACCCTAAACCTAACCCTCTCGGGGGGGGGGTTGCCTAACACTAACCTGCAACTTAGAGCGTGTTTTTACAGGTATCCTCAGGAATAATTGGTATCACCCGTAGTCCTATTGTGTTAGTCAGTTAACACCTGTGCTCCAGATAGATTAGGCCTGGCCAACCTGTGGTTCTCCAACTGTTGTGAATCTACATAGTCCCAGCATGCCATGCTGAAGTTTTAGAGTTCCCTAATAGCAAAACTGTGGCAGAGCACTATGGGACTTGTAGTTTCACAACAGTTGGAGAGCCACAGGTTGGCCAGGCCTGAGCCAGATGGTCTGTAAAATATGTACTGTAGGGGTTCTATCAGGACCGGTTTTGAGAAATTCTGTTCTACAGCAAATAGATATTCACTGTCACTAGTCTATTGACACACAAAATATATATATATATATATATATATATATATATATATATATATATATACGCACATATATACATATATATATATACATATATATATACAGTCAGGTCCATAAATATTGGGACATTGACAGAATTTTCATATTTTGTCCTCTATTCACCACCACAATGGCTTCGAAATGAAACAAACAAGATGTGATTTAACTGCAGACTTTCAGATTTAATTTGAGGGTAATTACATCCAAATCAGGTGAACGGTGTAGGAATTACAATGGTTTTTATATGTGCCTCCCACTTTTTAAGGGGCCAAAAGTAATGGGACAAACTAAACAATCCTAAATCTAACTTTCACTTTTTAATACTTTGTTGCAAATCCAAATGCATAGACATCACCAGACGCTGGGTTTCATCCCTGGTGATGCTCTGCCAGGCCTCTACTGCAAATGTCTTCAGTTCCTGCTTGCTTTTTGGGCATTTTCCCTTCAGTTTTGTCTTCATCAAGTGAAATGCATGCTCAATCGGATTCAGGTTAGGGGATTAACTTGGCCATTGCATAACATTCTACTTTTTAGCGTTAAAAAACTCTTTGGTTGCTTTTGCAGTATGCTTCGGGTCATTGTCCATCTGCACTGTGAAGCGCCGTCCAATGAGTTCTGAAGCATTTGACTGAATATGAGCATATAATATTGCCCGAAACACTTCAGAATCATTCTGCTGCTTTTGTCAGCAGTCACATCATCAATAAATACAAGGGAACCAGTTCCATTGGCAGCCATACATGCCCACGCCACAACACTACCACCACCATGCTTCACTGATGAGGTGGTATGTTTTGGATCATGAGCAGTTCCTTTCCTTCTCTTCTCTTCCCATCACTCTGGTACAAGTTGATCTTTGTCTCATCTGTCCATAGGATGTTGTTCCAGAACTGTAATGGCTTTTTTAGTTGATGTTTGGCAAACTCTAATCTGGTCTTGCTGTTTTTGTGGCTCACCAATGGTTTACATCTTGTGGTGAACCCTCTATATTCACTCTTGTGAAGTCTTCTCTTGATTGTTGACTTTGACACACATACATCTACCTCCTGGAGAGTGTTCTTGATTTGGCCAACTGTTGTGAAGGGGTTTTTCTTCACCAGGGAAATAATTATTTTGTCATCCACCACAGTTGTTTTCTGTGGTCTCCCGGGTCTTTTGATGTTGCTGAGCTCTCCGGTGCGTTCTTTCTTTTTAAGAATGTTCCAAACAGTTGATTTGGCCACACCTCATGTTTTTGCTATCTCTCTGATGGGTTTGTTTTGATTTTTCAGCCTAATGATGGCTTGCTTCACTGATAGTGACAGCTCTTTGGATCTCATATTGAGGGTCGACAGCAACTGATTCCAAATGCAAATGTCACACCTAGAATCAACTCCAGACCTTTTACCTGCTTCATTGATAATGAAATAATGAGGGAATAGCCCACACCTGTCCATGAAATAGCTTTTGAGTTGATAGTCCCATTACTTTTGGCCCCTTAAAAAGTGGGAGGCACATATTGAAACTGTTGTAATTCCTACACCGTTCACCCAATTTGGATGTAATTACCCTCAAATTAAAGCTGAAAGTCTGCAGTTAAAGCACATCTTGTTTGTTTCATTTCAAAACCATTGTGGTGGTGAAGAGAGGCCAAAATCTGAAAATTCTGTCAATGTCCCAATATTTATGGACCTGACTGTATATATACACACACATATATACATATGCATACATACTGTTATCCTTGTTCTTCACTGCAGGTCAGAGGTACCCAAACATGGTCCTCAAGGCACCCCAACAGCTCAGGTTTTAGAGATATCCATAGTTGAGCACAGGTGGTTAAATCAACTAAGTAAGTAACCTGTGGTCAAGAATGGATATCCTTAAAACCTGGACTGTTAGGGTACCTTGAGGACAGAATTTGGGTACCTCTGCACCGGGTTATAAAATTGCATGGCAAATTCTAAACATATCTTACATGATTAATTTAACAAATCTTACATTAAAAAAAAATAAAATACAGATACATCTAGCCTCCTTACGCGTTAAACAGCCCTTCTAGTCGCGCCATATCGTGGCGTGACTCAGTAGCACACAGTGTCTTTTCGTGTGACTTTTTACCTTCATATGCGTCTTATTCGCTTAGTGATGCGAATAGGTAGTACAAGCAGCTTCTACGGATTAAAATGATATGCAGCATGCCTATGTACTGTGTGCAACTATTGGTGTATCTGCAAGCAAAACGCTATGTTCCAGTGTTACAGCTGCTAACACTGTAACGTAGCATTTCACTGCATATCATTTTAATCAGCAGAAGCTGCTTCTGCTACCTATTCTCTGTGCGAATAAGTCACATTTGAAGGTAAAAAGTTGCACGAATAGACGCTGAGCGCTACCGAGTCACACGGAGCTCCCGCGTGATGTGTAGCGCATGGAGGATATATGTATGTGGACACATCTGTACTCTCTCTCAAAATAATACAGCAGGAAGAATGCCTAATGAAAAGGTGTTTTCATTCAGCAGTAACTTATTGTCCATCAAGGTCAAAGCTTTGTTCCTTGCTGCTCAAATACAAGATATGTTTCACATGGGAGTGCGTTTGCCTCTGTAATACATTCCTAACCCTTTCCAGATATTAAGAGATCATAAAAAAGAATTATTAAATAACTGCTCAGGATGTTGACCGCTTCCTCCCCCCCCCTCTTTTATCCCAATAGGCATTTTGGAAAATTTGTTTTGCGCCAAGTCTAAAAACAGGAAGGACTCTCCCATCTCACACTGATTTACAAGTAACATCTTTTTGGCACCGAGAAGTCGATAGACTATTCATACAAGCCAATTCTGTACATGCCACCTCCATGCAGAAACAAGGCAAAAAGGTGATTTATGTGACTACCGAAGCTTATTTCTTTTTAAATGACGTTAGACTAGATTTACTTTATTCTAATAATGAGTCTAGGTGGATACCAACTGCCCACATAAGAAACAAGCTTGCCAGGGAAGAGTATTTATCAATCTGTTTTTGTATAAATAGATGTCAAGACTGGGCATGTGCAGATTCCCCAGAATTTCATATGAATTAGCTGGCAATCAGTACAGGTTGTTCAAAGTTGGCCGATTGTGTGGTCTCTGGTTTAATATCCAGAACATTGGTGGGCAACCTGCTTGACTTTGGGGCTTAAGAGCAGCCTCTCAAACCCTCAGGTGTGCCCCATATTGCAGTAGTAGTTATGGACAACAAAATTTAATTGGTAGCGCTAGGGTCCAGTTGTATGCCATCAGTAAAAGGTAATGCCAGCATAATGTGCTGCTGATGCTGTCCCTTGCTCCTGATAAGGTGCCCAGCTGAAAGTAGTCCTGACCTAGTGGTGCCGATTGTTTGAATTTCACTTGATGTGATGCAAGATTTGCTATTCTGGTAAACAATTAAAATATAGCTATGACTTTGCAGTATCAATGCAGCTACTCACTGATCTTCCCACTACTTTCCCACAAGTTATCTTCTCCCTCATTATGTGGGGTGGAGAAAAGAAAAATAAATGGATTGCTTTCCCCTCCCAAAACATAGGATACATATCACCATCACCATTGTTTATCTGTAAGACGACAGAGCCATCTGGTGTGCCAAACAGTCAGAGTTATAAAACGCATCTACTTTAATAACAGAACATGTACAGAGTGATTGGTTGGATAGGAAGGACCCTACTCTTGAGACCTTCCATTCTTGCAGGGCTCTTTAACATGTTGGTCCTCCAGCTGTTGTGGAACTACACATCCCAGCATTCCCTGCCACCGTTTTAATATTAGAGCATGCTCAAACTGTCGCGGGGCATGCTGGGATGTGTAGTTCTATATTACTTGGTGGTACTCTCATTATTTTAGCATTTAGTGTCACTTTCATATACTGTATCATTTGTTGTTTGCAACAAAATGTTTGCAGTGAACAACAATAAATGATTCAGTTCCACCAATAACAGTTAATGACGTATCTTTCTATTGTCTCCTCTAAGCTATGTGCACAACAGGTTCAGGATTCACCCAGCTGCCATGCCTATCTGGATGTGAATTGTACATGCACTATACAGGTTGCACTGTACTATCCATCCCACTGTGCTCAGCTCATGACGGACAGTAAAATTAGCTCTGATGAATGGTTATTCATGCCGAAAGACAGGTAAGATAGCATAATAAAACTCATCAAATAGTTTCATCTATTTATTCCCTAACATGGCTAGCGGTGTTTTGCTGCCCTGCCTGATATCTATTAATGTGCACTTCCTTCTTATAAATAAACGGCTTTTCTAAGTAACTTTGTAAAACCTGCCACGTAAAGAAACAAAATGTTAAAAGAAAAGCCAAGCTGTAACTCGTCCGCTTTCTTCTTCCTTATCCATTGTGCTGAGCATTACTGCGCTCTTAGAATTCCACAGTGAAAAAGAACTGTTGGACACAGTTGATGTTTTCCTAATTCATCACCCTGATAAGACAAAACCAGTTCTGGCATGGTGTGCTGGAGATTGTCTCCATTTCCAAACTCGTGTCAATGCACATGAATTACCAGCAATGGCGCCAAGTTTATTAAGTGTACCACCTTGCAAGGACAACGCTTTTAACTTTCATATATATTTTTTTTAATACATATAAAAAATAAAAATAAAAAAAAAGAGGCTTTGCATCTTGCCTTGTGGTCATTGTTTTCTGATGTATACAGAAACAAAGGGCACATCTTAAGTTTGTTGTTCTGTGCAAAGGATATAAAATATTACCATAAATAGATTTATAAATGCTATGCAATTCTGTAACATCTATAGTAACGATCTTAAGCCTTAATCACGCATCAATGTATAACCATGCATTTTGTTGGTCACTATGGTTAAATTCATTATGTGGCACTTTTCAAAGCTGCCACTACTTCAGTGGTTCCGCTCGCTGAATTTAAAGGAGCAATTCTATTCAATATGAAGCCAGGCATATTGTTTCCTACATATAATTGCCCCTTTAAATCAAGTGGTTGAAACCACTGAAAGCTGAAGCAGTGGCAGCTTTGAAATGCTCCTCATAGTAAATTTAGCCTTACGTGTCCATTGAAAAGCAGAGATAGATTTGACCTGAGGAAAGTCAAATACTACTATAAGTGGTTATTTAATGCAAAGACCAATCTTTTTATTTCTAGTAAATAACCACAGGGTGTCCAGACATCCTTTGCAATTACATGTCGAGCTTTGTCTGAAATTGATTTGCTCTTTGGCAGTCAAGTGATCCACGTTATCTCCAGCCTTGGGAAGAGGAAAGGATTTTTGCTAATTAAGTTTGGGATGTTTACAAAGTAATACTTCAGCGACTACATTTTATGATGAGTTCCTTGGCAAAAAAAAATCATAAGTATCCTCTTTGTCTTTCAGCCTTCCCTCCGGCCTGGAGGTAAATGTACTAAGGTTCAATTTGGTATTCAATTTTAAGAATCTATAAAATCAAACTGCAATCCCTTAGTAAATCCCTCATTTACTAATATTCTATTTTGCATTCGATTTTCAAATCAAATTCTTTTTTGGTCGATTTTAAGAAGGGATTTTAGGTTTCATTTAGCTTGTTCATGTACAAATCGAACACAAAATCCCACTCAAAAACAAACATCAGATCCCTAAATGAATAGACCTGCTTCATGCTTTCATTTTCAGCATGAGCAGTTCTGATTGACACATATGCATGTATACATCAGTGAGATGCATACATGCATCTTTGTGTAAAAAGCTTAAGTGTTAATTTTAAAAAAAGAATGAAGTGGGGTCCCTCCCTAAAAGCACAACCAGACCCGAGCTTTTCATAGCCAGACCTGGTTGTGTAAATACAGGGGACAAAAGACGTAGGGGGTCCCCTGTATTTAGCACATCCAGCACTCTGCTCTGAGCCGGCCCAGGCTCTGGAAATACAGGGGGAAAAAGGTGTAGGGTTCCCCTGTAATTTCCATAACCAACACCTGGCTATTTCTAGCAGGGGAGTAATGCCACAGCCAGGGAAATGCTTTCACTGGTTCCCCCGGCAAAAGCATTACCCCTGACCGCTAGTAAGCCCAGGCCGGGGATCCCTGGGAGTTGGGGACCCCCCCACCCAATAAACGGGGCCCCCCTCTCCAGGGCACCCCTGGGGGGGGGGGCTGGGTTGATTGTGTAAAATGTGTGTAAAAATAAAGATTAAACATTGTCTTTAACTATAGAACTACAGGTCCCAGCAAGCCTCCCCTGCTTGCAGGTACTTGGAGAAACACAAGTACCAGCATGCGGGGCATTAAGAGCCCGCTGGTACTTCTAGTTCACCTGTAAAGAAATGTTAAAATAAAGACAAGACACACACACCGTGACAGTATAAGTTTATTACACACATACACACTCACAAATTCTCACCTATAATACCAGGACCAGTCCTCTTCTCTGCATGTAGGCATCCACAGTCTTCTGAAAATAAAAAAACAAAAAGTCCCGACCCACAAACTCAGTACCGTCCTCTAAAGACGGTACCTCCCGAAAAGATGGCCTCAGCAGCGGCATTTCCCTCAGGTGCCAGGGCTGAGCATTCATTTGCTGGGAGAGATGAGCCTCCGCCTCTCTCAGCCAAAGAACGGCTCCCACCATTGACTACAATGGTGAGAGCCGCAAGGTTACTAAAAGTTATTTTTTTATTATTTTTGTCTGCTGAGCCCCACCATTGTGGGGGTGACCTGTGTGCACCTTTGCTATTGGGGCCCCAAAGAGCTAGTTATGCCCCTGATACCGCAGGTAGGAGCACATCATAACATAGCCTTGAGCAGCCATTATTCATGCAGCCAGACTGCCCCACATGCTTTTGGGAACTTTTAACGGCATCACAATCAATTTCCAGTCAATAGAATGGTGTTTAGAAGCTCAAATTGACTCTCTCTCCTTATTCTATTAATTTGGGGATTTGAAGTTCTATTTTGAGTTCGCTTTGCAAATCGCATCTTAGTAAATGAAGGGATCATATATTCAACTATGGGAAATGTGTTATGCCTATATTAGATTTTGAGTGAAATTCAATTTTCTGTTCAATTTGACATTCAATTTTGGCTTTAGAACAACGGGTTAATTTTCCCATTGTTTGCTCTATACATTATATCAGTATTATAATAATTTGATATGTGCTATCATAATAACTGCAATCCAGGGCCAGTTCTAGTGGACTTCACCGCGAAATGGGCCTTTGCCACCCAGCCCGCAGTCTTTCACCAGCACTACTGACTTCAGTGTTATCGGTGCTTGCTGGGTATGGTGGGGGTCCGGACAGTGATACCACTGCAATTAGCAGTGATTAGGAAACATTAAGTGGATGCACTTCTCCTGTGGTAAGTGTGTGAGTGTACATTCAAACCAGGATATCCTAACACAATGAGGAACTAGCCATTACTGTAGAATTGACTGACAGCAGGGATGGGCAGCAATGTGGGCAACACAGGCTAGCACAAAGCCATTGTTCCTCCTGGCAACAAATCCACCCTAAGAGTAATAAATAAAATGATTGTTCCAATGATATAACCAATAGTAGAGCGACCATAAAAAAGAAAGGACAAACCCAGCACTGCACAACCTGTCATATGTGGTATCAGGCTTCAGGCGTCCAAGAAAAGGTTTTGCTCTACCAAGTTAATTATATCACCTTTCAGTGTATTTATGCATTAAAGGGACTTTGGAAATATTCCCCCGAAAACAGCCCATTTAAATTACAATGGCAGTGTTCTTACATTTATAATGTTCTGTATAGGGAACAGGACAGCAGTAAGGGGCTGGAGATGACGCCTTTCAGGGTTTATGTCTGATCATCTTCAAAGCTGGTGCTCATGAATCACTTACACACTTAAAAGGCACAGAGGAATTTCTCTGGCATATAGCAAAGATGTTTGCGTCAATCTGAACAGCTCTCTATTCTTTTTAGCTTCCTATTTCTGCAAAAAGTAACCAAGGAATTCCCTAGAACATAAACCCAAAGTATCTTTAGTGGGAGCAAATGATGGTGGGGCAGTGAAGAACTAGGGGCCTGATTCAGAGCCGCTCGTAAGCGACCGCTCTTTCGATCCGACCGATGTTCGCACAACTGCGCATGCGTACGGATTTTAATACGCATGCGCGAACCAGTCAGTGCGGCCGAAAATCATGTGGTCGCTAAATAGCGAATGCCTGCTATTTTGAGTGACAGAATGAGGCGTTTGTGGGTGGTAACAGGGGAAGGTGCTTGAAAACGGGGAGTGGAGATCCGAACACAGGTGTGCCTAAAGGTCAAAACGGGCGTTTAAAGGGTGTGCATAATTACTAAAGCAGCGTCATCGACCACGTCACTTGGTTGTTTTATAGTTAGAACTGCTCCCATGATTGTGGTAGGAAAAACCAACCACAAGAATAGCGAGCAGTTCATACGCCGTCGGATGTACTCGATTAATCTAATAAATAGCGGACATGACGTATGATGCGAGGGGCCAGGGGGCGTTTCTTTCAAAATTACGTTCGCATGTTTTGTTCGCTCGTTCAGACATAGAGGTGTGAACAGACCGCAAAGAGCGAACGGTTAATTTAAATAGCCAGCCCCTTTTTCTGGACGAGCGAGCGCAAATAGCGTCCAGCTCTGAATCAGGCCCTAGGTTCATTGCATTCCCAATGCAGTGACAAACTGTTAAATATCTTTGCATACTGATTTTTCAACACCTTCTCCGTTCTGCTCTCAGAATACCCTCCCTTTTGGTCCTATCTGCCTTTTTCCCCAGCCTGGGAAAACAAATTACTTACATTATGTTAATATCACATTCCATTAGCAATTTCACAGTTACACAGACCTAATGTCTACTTGTGATGACTTAATATGTGGTAGAAAACCACAGACGCTAACCAAACACACCTACAGTATAAGCTCCCACTCGCAAAGGCGTACTGATCATCCTCATTTCTTTAATGCTTTCCATATTGCTTTTTGCAGCCTCAGCGTGAAACACAGCAACTATCCTTGTAGGGGTTTTGTACATGCTGAAATCAGGCATATACATTTTCTCCCCCATTGTGTTCTAACTCTACCTTACTGTATGTGATCTACATACTGTGTGATATATTGCAAAGGACTACATATGAAATTATTGTTTTAGGTCTATTAAATATTATTTGCACCAACACCTGATAAAAAAAATCCCTCAATTTTGCAATCTTCTTATAGATTTGTGCTATATAGATGAACTTGCAACTGGCGACCATTTTTTTCTATTTAACTCTGTAATGCAGGGCTCGACAAATTTTTCTAAAATCTAGGAGCCAGCTTAAAAGTTTAGGGGCCAGACCATCGCCCCAAATAAAAAATATGAAACCTTGCATAGACCACAACACAAGCCCCTTCAATGCCCCTCAGAGCTCCCATCCCCCCAGACCCTTAATGCTCCACAATGACTCACTTACAGCAGTCTGTAAAAAAAGTGACAGGCAGAAGAAGGCTGCGTTTATCACCGTTACAGTCACAACCAGCCCACACAGTCCAGCCTGCTCCGTGCTCAAGATGGTGCCCACATTGATGTATCCTCAGCGTCCTCACTGCGCAAAGAGGACAAGTGGGTCCAGCTGCGGAAGAGACATACTCAGCCTGTGTGCCGCACCGCTCAGCCAGCCCAGACTCTGTCACACATCACGCTGATGCTGCGCTGCGGGCCTGTGCGGCTTCACTGCTGACAGCAGCGCCAGCTGAGACGGCTGACACTCTCAAAGTGTGCGGGGCTTTCAGGGTTGTGTGTAAGGTTGTGTGTACTGGTGGCGATCGCCCTTATCACCCCCCCTGGATCCGCCACTGTTCCCAGATTCTGGCTGTGCATGGTATAGACAGGATTATAGGCGGGGCGGCAACCCCGGGCCCCCACACTTACTATATAAAACCGGAGTACAGCGTTAAGCTGTGTCAGCTCCGGTCCTTAGTCTCCTCCTCGGCGGCTCAGCTGTTATTACCTGTTTCAGCGCCCACTGAGGAGCTGTCACAGTACCAGTCTCACGAGGAGTCCAAGGACCGGAGCTGACACAGCTAAACGCTGTACTCTGGTTTTTTATAGTAAGTGTTGGGAACAAGGTGTGGGGGCCCGGGGTTGGTGCCCCGCCTATAATCCTGTCTATATCCTGCACAGCCGCAATCTGGAGAACTGCTTCCTCGGATCCTCATGCCCTGAAAAATCTGGTCGCCAGGCAACAAAATATAGTCGCCATGGCGACCTGGCCCCTGGAATTTGTCGAGCCCTGCTGTAATGTTTATCAGTTTCATGCATAACCCAGTTCTATATTCTAAGTGTACAATATCAGCTATATAAGCAGTTGGAGGAAATGCTGGAATAGCTCCTTGTTATTGCATTTTACTCTAGAGATATCATTCAAATCAAATGTATTTCATGTAGCTTATTTTACCCACCCCATTTATTTATTTCTGACCTCCTCCTGTCCAGGTGCCTTATGGAAAGTGACACATTCCTCATGTACGTCCATAGTGCAGTTCCTGCTTTAGACTGAGCACATTTTATCGCTTTCCATGGAAGACTTTGTGACTGGTGTTATAAATGTGAAAACAAAGATGTTCATGATATGTGGCGTTGGGAAGGAGCTCAGTCATCCTTGACACGTAGATGTTAATAATCTTTCCATAGCAACAAACTTTACCTAAAATAAATAACCGAAGATAGCAATTTATAGGATTCTTCAGCTAAATGTCCTTATACTACCCTGAGTATCAAATTTAGGGGACTAATAATTATGGGGGCCTTAATAGTGAGTTTTGTGGGTGGACACTTATGGTGTTGGTTCCTGCAGGCAAACTCAGAGCCAGTAACACTAGCATTTCCGCATGTGAAACGGACCCATAAGGGATCATGAATAGGCCCCTTAAGGTGCGTACACACTAGACGATATTCTGCACGATTCGCCCGACCTTGACGCAATAGAACGACAAATCGCATAAAATATGTCCAAATTGTGAGTGCCCACTCATGATCACGATGCCGATGCGCGTACCTGCGGGTCTTACATCGCATCTTCAGATCTTGCCTACAGCAGCCAAGATCTGCCAATCTCGTACACGACGCAATGGAAATCGTTAAGGACGGATGATAGATCCTTGGTCAGAATGGACACTTTTTAGCTCCATATCGTTTCCTGGAGAGCCAGGAAGAGTTCAAGGGAAATCGCTCACGATATTGCATCGTGAGCACATAGTCTATAGTCTAGTGCAGGGGTGAGCAATAAACTGCCCCCCCCAGATGTTGTAAAACTACACATCCCAGAATGCCCTGCACAGATTTTCTGTTTGGCTATACTAAAACATGTTGCAATGCATGCTAAGATTTGTAGTTCAACAACAGCTGGAGGGACGATTATTGCCCAACCCTGGTCTTTAAGTCTTCAGTTTATAGCGGTTTTTCTGTGCTCAAGACATCGTCTGTCAGTCTGTGTTTATCAGATCCCATTATGATATGCCCTGAATATGTGGATTTAGCTACCTGTAATAGAGTGGCTGGGTAATACAGGTAAAACAGGGCTGTAAGTAACAGAATACTATTGGGATATTCATTACCAGGGACCTCCAACTCGCCTCAAGTTGCGGCAGTGGATACTTAACTACCAGAACAGCTCAGTATTGCTCCGGCTGCTCTGAAAGCATCTCTCCCTGAGATTCCCAACACGGCTACCAAAGTAGTGGTGTTACTAATGCCTGCCGATCTGCCCATTGCTCGTGAGTGACTGGAATTCACATGATCCCTCTTCACAATCCGGCTCTCTGGAAACCAACTCCATCTGAAAAGTTTGTTGAATGTGAGGCGGCCACATCGGGACTCTTATAATAAATGGGCCGGTTATGAAAAACTGGGGGAAACTAGAGTTTCCGCATGTGTAACGTGCCCATTAGTAATTATGAATAGACCCTATATCTTACTTTCACGCCTCATATGCAAAATCTCAGTTTTGGGATTCAGTGGTTCTTAGGTCATGTGTAGTAACTGATGGAAATGACCTAACTTTATTCTACTGCTTAACATATTTTCAGAATAAAGTGAATTTTAAGACAATTTACTACAACTTTAAATAAATCACAAGACTATTGGAAATAGATTTTTTTTTGCTTTGTTACACCAAGGAACTTTCAAGTAACTGACCAAGAAAATGGTGATCCAGATATAATTTTCACTTTGAAGAGTAAATTCCATGTACTCTGTAATGAGTAAAATCAGGTTCTTATCATCCTCCCTTAGCTGGCAGTTTAAAATTTCCACTTTACGCCCAGATTTTGAAATACAGAAGCATTCAGTAACTATTCACATTAACACCTAATACAGTAACTTTAGCAAATTTATTGAACTGAACCAACTTTCTCATCGCTAGCTCTATATGAAGTGGGCAGAGGGACTATTAGGACTTGATTTCAAAGTACCTAGCGGCACTTCATGTAAGTTCTAGATTATTTGCTTTTGTTAATCTCGCTTCCTGCACAAACAAAATATAACAACGTTTACCACATAGAGACATTCATGAGCCCAGCACAGATTCATTTCATTAATGACTCCTGCCAGAAAACTATGGCAGATTGTAAAACCTCATCAAAGGGAATACCAGCATGTAAACGCTGTCCTGTTATTCAGACATGAAGAGTGCAAATAAATGCCTCGCAGAACACTCCGCATTGGATTTTTACATTCTGCATATTTAAAACTGGTTCTTGTACTTGACATTAGCACACATAAGACTAGAAGTCAGGACACACTCACTGATCAGTGAAAGTAAAATAAGGATATATGATAAATATAGTTGATGATAACATGAAAAAACAGATTGGACATCTCTTATCGTGAAACCTGTTAAGAATGAAGTTCGGGAAGCCTAAATTAAACCAAAGTAAAACTGTATATTTGCTGTGACTGATGATTTCATACATCAATAGGATCAGCAAGGGCACTGGTAGGAGCACGCCTACATAAATACTGAAGAAAAGACATGCATATTTTACATACGGTACTGTAAATTATGGAAAAATCTCTTATCCGGAAAACTAAGCATGAAACATCTCGCTTGATGATGCTATATCTGTATGATGTATCCTACTAAAGTGGATCCTTGTATGCAATTTTGATCCCATGCACAAAATATTTTACACTTTACTAAAGTTATTACAATGATAACAGGGGCTGTATTCTTTACTGTACCTGTTGATAAAATATAATCCACTATAACCTGTATAACTATTTTAGGTTTGCTCTATTCAGTTTCTGTGAGCATTTCATACAGCCACATCAGCATACCCTGCATCCATTAAGTATAATGCCTCATCATTACTCCAAGAAATTCTCATGGTTTACATTGGAGAAATTAAACAGAACAGCATATTAAACAGATAAAGGCTATTATAGCAGCACTTTTAATTACCTCCCCCTTTCAGATGCCCCCAACACCCCAATATAAACACCTACTGGGTATTCATGCTTTTTCAAGGACGGTCACATGATCACAAGATTTTTAAAACCCAAATTGTTGGATATACTGTAAATAATGTAACTGTCTGGAGATGCGTACAAAAGTGGGTTAAGAACGAAGACTTTTGAGTGCAGTGGCACAACAGCTAAGATTTATCTGGCGGTGGGCAGCTGACAACTCACAATATCCATGCACACAGACCATCTGCCAGTAGCTCTCATTGTCCTGCTGCTTTGCATACTAGAAGCCCTAATAACACAGCCCAAAAACAAAAGAACAGACTACCTAATTTATGTAGCCTTGAATCTAGTGTTGACAGAAAAAAATGCTAATGTCTGACTAAATCTTAATATTTTCTGACAGAACCTGATACACCAACAAACAGGATATGGATTAGTAAAGCAGACCAAAAGAAAATAAACACAAACATAAAATTATTGCTACACTAAGTGCTTTGCATTATAGCAATGAGGGAAGAGGGCGGAATACCAATGCCACTCTTTAGTCTGGTCCTGATGGTGACAAAGAGGATTTGAATTAGCTTGCTCTGTGTGCATGGACTTGGAAAACCTTTTACTGAATACTCTTTGCGTTTAAGACGTCTAGGCTCATACATCCTGCACATGTATGTTGTGCAGGAGGGGTGTTACAAGTGACAAGTGGTTTCAACTGGAGTTTAATGCTGCCTAGAACAAGCAACTGCCTTGACTCCATTTCAGCAGCTTTAATTTCCTTTCTACTAAAATGTGCACAAGTGTGGGACAATAGCAGCAGCCTTCTGGGGCATCTGTCGCCTCTTAGAGCGTATGGGTACACGTCTAATCCTTGCAGAAGAAAAGACTGCTTACAGTAGATGCCTGCCAAGTTTTCAAAGAGTTGGTAGCCTTCAATTAATTTACCAACATTGTGTTTTCCTCATATAGTAGTCCATCAACCTTTACATATTTATTCTGTCTACAGTAATGTGGATGAATAACTCTTTTTCCCACAAAATATCTAGGGACAGAATATTCCAAAACATGTCTGGTGACTTTATATTACTCCAAAGCATAATTCTAATTTAAGTTGAACCTTAGAAGCAGCCGGCAAAGAAAGAGTTAAAGCCATGCAATCATGATCTGGTTATATGAAACCGCTAATCTTTTTAATCCTCGGTTACACATTGGCATATATGAATTACAGTCTTTTTTATTGCAAGGGGGAAATATCACAACTGTTATTTAGAGAGCGTCCAATAAGCTTTTCTCACAATATAACCAAGTTTCTATATAATAACAAATTCCAAGTATAAGATGGAAAAATGAGCAAAGATGACCAAAAGGGGCCAATTTGGAGTTTACAATTCAAACAACAGAGTGAAATATCAAAATATGGATAAAACATATGAATGAGGAGCTGCCAAGTGCCGGACATTCCACATAATGACTTCAACGCAACAACTGGGAAAAAAAATGCATGAAATATAAATTTAACCTGTTAGTCAAAGTTTTTGTGGTAAATGAAAAAACACAGATGTATGTATTAAACGTCAGACATGGCTCTATGTTGTAGTGTGTGTGTAATGCTATATTATATATACACATCACATTTGCCTGTTATAGAAGGCACATTCACTGTGGAATAATGTCGTTTTCATTGAGTCATATTCTCAAATTTCATAATTCATCCAGACATCAATTATATCTAAGGCTAGATGTATATCCAACTCAGCCTACTCTGTATTCCTCTTATATAGCATTAGGGTCAGGTTACCTCAACATGTCAGGCATGTAAAAGCATTGCCCCACCTACATCTTACTGGACAATAAGATAGGTATGGGGAAGTGCACGTCACATGCACAATGAAAAGTATGACTATAACAATACATATTTTTTTGCATGTCCATAACTGCTAATTAAATCACAGCAAGCAGGAGAGTGATGAGAAACAGATGGCTTACTTGTGTGACACTTCGCATCTCTGTAAGGGGGGCACTGCTGAAATCATGCTGCCTGCCTGTGTCTTCCCACATAGTGTACAGTGTGTATAGTGTTACCACTGTAACCAGGCAGCGTGCTGCTACAGCAAAGAGCCATCCTATGCATGTGGACATTTCCTGCCACAGGTGGCCATGGGCAGGTATCTCTAACCAGCAGATGACAATGTACACAAAGTGACACCAGGCACCTTGCTACCTGACTTCTGGCACTGACAGCTACATAGTAACATCCCCTTGGCAACATGCTAACAGCCGTTAAGAATTAAAAAAATACACACACACAGATAACTTTGAATGACGCCCTGCCCCCTGCACATTATACATTGTGTAGATGTCTCCCCCCCACACAGCAGCATCATCATCATCTGGCCACGCTACCTATAGCAGTGTTCCCACATTCACACGTCCAGATTTCCTGGTCTCTGACAGTTTTTTTTTCCTGGTTTTCCAGGATTTCTCTCTCTTAAAATAATGTGGTAATTACATAACACAAGAGCTAACAAAACTAACTACTGCAAATAAATAAAAATGTCTATGACAGTACGGATGGTAGGATACTGGTAAAGGGATCAGTTTACACACAAAGCAACCATTAAATTACCTAATTCATTTTATATATATATATATATATATATATATATATATATATATATATATATATAAATCAAGACATGTGTGTAACATATAATAAGCAGAATACATAGCCCTCCACTGTACAAAAAGGTGTGTGTGTAGGCGACAGACACTATTGTATATACAGGTGACATGTAGCAGATCACACCCACTACTGTACATGCATGTGACATGTAGCAGTTCACATACACTACTCCTGTATATGCAGGCGACATGTAGCAGATCACATACACTGCTGTATGTGTAGGTGACATGTAGTAGACGACATACACACTTTATATGTGCAGTTGACATGTAGTAGACGACATACACTGCTGTATGTGCAGGTGACATGTAGTAGACGACATACACTGCTGTATGTGCAGGTGACATGTAGTAGACGACATACACTGCTGTATGTGCAGGTGATATGTAGCAGATGACAGATACTACTGTGCGCAAGTGACATGTAACAGATGAGAGACACTACAGTGTGTGTAGATGACATGTAGCAGATGACAGCCACTACAGTGTGTGTAGGGGACATGGACAGAACATACATGGCACACACCTCCTGCTTTATGTAGCCTAGCAAGTTATCCATGCTGAGAGATGGGGCAGGACTCACCTGGCAAGGTTTTGTGCGCGGTGTTCCCCATAGCAGGAGGTGCAGAGCCGGAGGCGGTAGCGGGAGGATAGCACTGAGCCCTTTCCCGGGCAGTGAAGGTCCATCTAACACCCTGCCCCCGATGCGTGCTGCACAGCGCTGCCCCCGGGTGACTCTGGCGGCGACTCCGCTCCCTTCCTCCGTGCACAGCGCTGCAGTTTCGTATCGGGAGTGCTCGGACTCACAGCCGCCGCCGCTCCAGCAAAGGGAGGCGGGGTCACCCCAAGCTGACACCACGCCCCAAGCCAGGCACCCGGCCCTGCTGCTGTCATATTCCTGCATGACTGGGGCTCTGCGGGGGGCTGTGTGTCTGCTGCACGTACAGTAATGCGTTGAGGGATCACATCATCACTGACTACATGGGAGCTGTGCTGTTTATTATTTGTATTACGTGCTCCAGTTATACTATCAGAGAGATTGTTAAACTGTTACTGAGCTATACAGTGGTATTAATAAAAACAAAATATATGCTGTCTCTACTAAATGGCTACATTTGCTTATTTTTCTTTACTGACAGTCCTAGCGTGGTCTCTAAGCTGGGTACACACTAGACAGACAATATCCTGAAAGATTTTGCCAATTCCAACGCATCGGATTTACAAATCGTTCAGATCGTCCAGCGTGTACGCACAATGCCAATGCGCGCTCCTGAGGGTCGTCCATTGCATCCTCATCTTTTGTACATGCAGAAAGAACTGATGATGTCGCTACCGATGCCACGCTGCGGAATGCAGCATGGCGGCCGCCGACAGCCCCCCCCCCCCCCCCGTAGTTGCTCCCAGCATTGGCACCGCAGCCGGGTCCTGTCACTCACAAGATCGCGCTGGGTACATATCGTCTAATGTGTACCCATCTTAAGTGCTCACTTTCATCATCTTTTTATATAATTTATGCCAGTATGTATGGTGTAAATTGTGCTAATTTGCACTGCCCATGCTCAGATAGAGAACTCATGCATATATTTTGAATGTAGAGCGCCTCGCATACGACACTTGCGCCTTCTTACACCTGGAGATAGTGAGGAAGGGGAAATACACAGCCTGAGTACAGTAAAGGTGGGTACACACTGAACGTTGTGTACCCGAATTATATGTTGGCCCAACAGGCCAACATATCGTATCGCGGGTACACATTAGAGTGATGTAATGAACAACGGAATGATCCCTCTTTCCGTTCTACATTAACATGCATGGAGCTGCAAGCGATATTGCCAGGTTTGATGTGCAAAACATCAAACCTAATGACATCGCATGTGAACGCTGGAGCGTGCATATCGTGTATACACACTGCATGATATGCACAATAGGTCGTTACGATTTGGCAAAATCGTAACGACTTCGCCTCAGTGTGTACCCAGCTTAAGAGCATATTCATGCAAATGTAAACTGTACTTTTCAAAGCCACTGTACCTTTAGCGGTTTCAGCCACTTGTAGTAGCCAAGCCCAGGCTAACAGACCGGCAGCCAATCAGGGATGGCCGTGGCGAGCTGCATCAACACTCCGCCCTGTGGAGCTGATTTATATCAGCCTGCACGAGGTGTCGGGCTTTAGTCCGACAAAGAAGCGGGAGTGGAGAAGAGATAAGGAGCCAGATGCGGGCCATAAGACGCTAGATGCCCTGAGTGAATAGCAGCCCTTGCAAAAGAGCTAAAGCAGGTAGACGACCACCAGAAGTGGGGTTGGTGAAGACATAGGAAGCCTTGAGGCAGCAGTTCGTTTTTTCAGGTCACAAGTGAAGACTACAGGAAGCCCTGAGATGGTGACAGTTGTCCCACCTCCGGTGAATACAAAGCGGCAGGCAGGGCTGAACAAGACTTGGTTCAGCCGTAGACTCCAGGAGTGGTAAATCTTTTCTTTCATCCTCCTGGATGACCAGGGTCGAGCAGAGGTGGATTTAGACCTCATGGAGCCCTAGTCAAGATACTGGTTTGGTCCACCCCTCAAACAATCCATAGCACTATATTTTCCCTAATACCTTAACCCAAACCCCTAAACTAACCCTAATACACCATCCATAATACCCTAACCCAAACCCCTAAACTAACCCTAACCCACACCACTACACTAACCCTAATACACTTTCACTAATACCCTAACTCCAAAACTAACCCTAACCCCTAACTGCTACATCAACCCTAATACCACATCCTTAATATCCAAACCCCTAAACTAACCCTAATACCCAAACCGCTACACCAACTCTAATACCCTATCTATAATACTGTACCTTAACCCAAACCCCTAAACTAAACCAAATACCCTAACCACTACACCAACCCTAATTCCATGTACAACACACAGTAGTGCTCTTTATGCACGTTACACCACAAAGTAGTGCTCCTTCTACACGTTATGCCACGCAGTAGTGCTCCTTATACACTTTACACCATACAGTAGTGCTCCTTATACACTTTACACCACACAGTAGTGCTCCTTATACACATTACTCCACACAGTAGAGCTCTTTATGCACGTTACACCACACAGTAGTGTTCCTTATACACATTACGCTACACAGCAGTGCTCCTTATGCACATTATGCCACACAGTAGTAGTGCCCCTTAAACATTATGCCCACAAAGTAGTATAATAGTTAATATCTGCATCTCGCACATTGCTAAGAGACATGTTGCATTTATGCTTATTTTCAAATATAAAGTAGAGTAGTTAATAACACACAAATCATCTCATCATTTACTGTATATGGAGTTTCTCACATGTACATATAATGACATTAGTGATCTATACGGCATATAAAGCATTGCCAAACTGTACGTATACTTATTATATTTCACAAATACCTGGCACAGTGTAACTATCACACGGATGGGTGGCATACATTGTACAAGGTAAGGGTGATGGCAGATTGCTCGGGTGGGCTGGCGATCTCAGCACTAGGGGCCCAGGGAACACGGCTGAGGGGTGGTATCAGTGCAGTGCAGTTCACTCTTTTCTTGGCACGTACTGGCTCTCCGCACTGTGCGTGTAACATCATGATGAGTCACACGCACAACACACTGAGTAGGATGCAGGAGTGCGCTGGAGCTGGCATTCGGCAGCTATCTAATCACTGACAGCTTGCCAGGATTCAGCCATCCCAGCACTCTCATATTTTACAACACTGTCGGCAGGCCCCCTGGGACGTGCTAGGCCCTAAGCGGCTGCTTGGGTTGCTTTGCGGTAAATGGGGTCAGGCATTAGGCCCATGGGCACATTTAAGCAATAGGTCTGTCGGACCGGAGGAGGTGTTATTGCGTGCACTGCTGAATAAGCACTTAATGCACATATGGGATGGGACCTATTTTCAGCATTCGTGTTCTCGCAACTTTTCAATTAACATGGCACCCACGCGGTAATTCTACAGAACGTGACTTGGGAGAACAGTCTGAGACCGTGTGTTACCAGGGTCTACCTGTGGTGATGCTGTGGAGCGCAGGAGAGACATTCAGCCAGGGAAACAAGGAATTGTTTGTACAGACATGCACAGTGGGAAGCTGAGAACACCAAGGAGCGGAGGCATGTGCGGATTAAGAGAATCTCCATGGAGGTCTTTGTCTGGTGGGAAAGAGCAGGGAGCAAGCATCAACGCTGAGATGGAGGGCCACCAAGTACCCGCCGCTGTGTGTAAATCTAAGTGCGCAGTTGAGTCATTGCAATAGAAAGAGAGACATGGTTCCATTCAGCGTGGCAGTGCAGTGGTTGTAAAGGACCGTGGAGGCTGACAGACAACTAAGGTCCTCATTCAGAGCCACTCGCTAGCGTCAGTACGATCGTTCCGAGCGATGTTCGCACATCTGCGCATGCGTACGGATCGTTATATGCATGCGCGAACCAGTCAGTGCGGCCGAAATTCATGTGCTCGCAATATAGCGAATGCCTGCTATTTTGAGTGACAGAATGAGGCGTATGTGGGTGGTAACAGGGGAAGGTGCTTGAAAATGGGGAGTGGAGATCCGAACGCAGGCGTGCTTAAAGGTCAAAATGGGCGTTTTAAGGGAGTGCATAATTAATCCAGCAGCGTCATTGACCACATCACTTGGTTTTTTTTAACTCAGAACTGCTCGCAAAATACTGGTTGAAAAAACCAACCACAAGAATAGCGAGCAGTTCATACGCTGGTCGATGTACTCGATTAATCTAATAAATAGCGGACATGACGTATGGTGCGAGCGGCCAGGGGGCGTTTTTAACAAATAAACGAGCGTATGTTTTGCTCGCTCGTTCAGACTTAGAGGTGTGAACAGACTGCAATTTGCGAACGGATCATTTGAATAGCCACCCCTTGTTTTTGAACGAACGACCGCAAATAGCGAACGGGTCTGAATCAGGCCCTAAGTCAGTAGGGAGACGTCCCACAGTGAGTCTGTACCACATCTTGCTATTTATATGTGTACTGAGCCTTGCTAAGTGCTGAAGAGATACAGAGCCTGATCAGAGATGTACGCTATGCCAATATACATACAGTTGGCCAAAGTTTTTATTACAGCGTATGCGCCTAAGTAGCACAGCGCATGTGTCCTGGAGCCTCTGTGATAGCGCTCGCAGAGCGAACTTAGTCGCAGAGCGATTGACAGTTATGGGCTGTTTGTGGGCGGTAACAGAGTCAGATCCAGCGTCGAAGTCTTTGTACAGAGCTTCACTTGCGCCAACGTCTTAGTTCCGTCATCCAACCTTAGCAGCCATAGGGTTAGTCAGAAGGCAGATGATCGACTGATCTGCCACTGATGCTGTGACATTTTGAGCAGATACTTGGATTTCCAAAGCCGCAGGTGGGCGTCTCAAAGCATCTCCTGGTGGCCACTACATTTGCATATGTTCGCTTAGCATCTGCATAAAAATATTAGCATACATCTCTGAATCAACCCCATAAAATGCAAGTTCTGGAGAGATTTGTGCACTCAGGCCCGAGATATAATTGCGAGAGTGCTGAATAATTTTGTGCCTCCAGGACTGAGATATAATGCTAAAGCCTGATGAGTACATGCAGGACAATCAACATTAGATGCAAATGTTTGCCTTATTGTGGATTACAAATGCATATATTAGGACAGTGACCACCTAAGAAGAGAATACTCCACCGTAAAAACTCCTCAATCACTTATACTAAGTAAATGACTGACCAGGCTGGAGTATATACAGTTTTGCATACTAATATAAAAGGAATTCTATCTTACTAATTATTATATGTCTGTGGGGTCTATTCATCATCACATCATTTATACAAAAGTAGGTGAAAATGAACATTCTCACCTACTTTTGTATAAATTACATATCGGGGCCATTCATATATTGATATTACTGATATCTCCTGCCTATCTTTCAGCCCTAATCTTGCCCACTGTTCCCTTACACTAGTATGTTAAATACAATATTTTCAGAGCTTGACTGCAAGAACATTTGCAGTCTTTAGATGGCGTTTGTTCCTGCACCCCTGCTCCTTCCCATAGTCCTGGGCTGTCATGAGGGATCGATTTAGATCCCTCCACCACTACTACTTTCGCCAGGGCTTTGCGACCCAGAGTCAACCCTAGTTCTCAAGTCTGACTCGGCAGTGGCCTTGTAAACTAGACAGGGCCGGATTAAGGGGGGGGGGGCGACAGGGGCAGTTGTCCCTGGGCCCCCACACACAGAGGGACCCGCACACAGGGTCGATGTGACCCTGCCGAGAACAGGTGCCAACAGCACCTGTTCCCGGGAGGAGGCTCTGCAGCTGCGGCTATTCCGCATGCAGCAGCACACTCATTGCTGCTCCATCAGCTATGGGGTAGAGGAGGCCAATATGCGGGGATATTGGGGCGAGGCTTGCCATATTGGCTCCACCCCCAATGTGGGCAGTGTAAGGAGGGGAATAAGTGTGTAGGGGGTAATGCCTAATGAATGGTAGTGGAGGTGCCCGGGTTCTTTTGCAGTCTGCAACTGCTGCATCAATAGTAAGAATGCATGTACTGCTTTAGTGTGTGTATGTATGAACGTGTTATTGTGTATATGTGTATACTGTGTATGTGTGCGTCAATGTGTGTATATGTGTATGCTGATTATGTGTGTTTGCCCCTGTCTTCATGTGGCATGGGGGGCTCTCCGCGTGGGACTTCCGGGGGGGGGGGGGGGGTAGGCTGGGCTCGGGCTCTGTGTGGCTTGAAGGGCGCCCCCACAACTTAGTTGCCCTGGGGCCCCCACGAGCCTTAATCCGGCCCTGAAACTAGCCATAATGGACTGTGGATTGTTTGTACAACTGCCAGCACAAGTAACTCTGATTTTGATACTAACTAATGAGTTTGACTCAAGAACTAAGTACTCTTCATAGTAGCCAGCAGATAGGACACTATAAGGTTCATGGGAGTTTCAACAACTCGGATGTATACATTAGCACAAAATAGTCTTGGCAGTTACCAATGCTGGTGGTATAGGTCCTCCATCCATCGCTTCTACAGCCACTGGCCTTTAGTACTAAGGATAAGCCCGCCCCCCCAAATAAATAAAATAGTGATGGACATCTTAATTGAAGAAAGGAAAGTGGAAGACAACTTGCCCCAGTGTTCTCCGGAATTGCCTCCTATTTCAGGGAGCAAAATTGTTTTCTGATAACTATGATCTTATAAATTCTGGCACTTTTGCTTCTAATGACCATAGTGTCCACAACAAAGGGCATAGCTGCATAGGCTCCTGAAAGTGCTCAACTGGCTGAGTAACCAATTTTTACTGAAGATGATGCTCTGGAATTCAGATGCCGAGCCACATAGGAAGGAGTCCTGCATTGAGGTTGGAAATCCCCAGCAAGTGGGGATGTCTTTAACAGATTCTACCAATCCTCTATGAAAAAATGCAATAAATGACTCGTCATTCCATCTGAACTCTGCTGTGTGAATCTGAAATTCATTGGCATACTGGGTGACCACGTTCCTCTAGCTGGGCCAGTCTTGTGCAAGCATTGGGAATACATCCCATAGAGTTAAACATCAGCTTCAGTGTGGCTGAAAATTCCATGCTACTACTGAACAACGCATAATTTATTTTATGGATTTGTTTGGTCCAGGCCAAAGCCTGACCAGCCAGCATGATGATGACATCACATATTGATTGAAGTGGGGAACTATAATGCTTGTAGTTCAAACAGAGAAACAAATGTAGATCATAAGTTCCCAGCACCCTTCAGGGTTGTCAAGAAAATGTAAAGGTGCAGCACCTCATAGTGGGCATTAGCACAAGGACTACTTGTCTCCTGAATGTGTCCTAGTCCCAGCATCCCTGCTCTCAGTCCCTGCACCCCTGTTCCCAGTCTGCTGATTCACTCCTTCTCAGTCCCAGCACACATTCGCCCAGTCTGTTTTCCCTTCCCATTCCCAGCACCCAAGCTCCAGTCTTCTGTCACTTCTCCACCTAATCCCAGCATGCCTGTTCCCAATCCCAGCACCCAATCTCCTAGACTGCTGATCTTTTCCTTTCCAGTCCTAGCAACCCTCCTCTCTTCTGTCCTTCCAATTTCCAGTCCCAGCACACATTCTCCCATTCTGTTGTCCCTTCCATACCCAGTCCCTGCACCTCTGTTCCCATTCTGTGGTCACTTCCCCTCCCAGTCCCAACACCCCTTCTCCCAGTTGCAGTATAACTTCTTCCAGTCTGCTTACCCTTCCCCTTACTGCCCCAGCACCCCATTCTGCTATTCCTCCTCTTTCCAGTCCTAGCACTCCATCTCCCAGTCTGCTTTCCCTCCTAGCCTCAGTCCCCCTGCTCCAGTCCTCCTACTCCCAGCCTGGAGTTTCTCCCTCTTTCAGTCCCCGTACTCGTGCTCTCAGGGCCTGATTCACACCCAGTCGCAAGTGCTGAGCGCTCGCAACCGGGTCGATGTTTGGCCACTGGGCATGCGCACGACGGAGCCGGCTTCCGTCGTGCGCATGCGCGAGACCCGGCTAGCGACGATTGCTCTGTCGCTTCGGGTCTCGCACCAATGGGGGCAAGCTGTCGATGGTGAGTGACAGCTCGCCCCATTTGGTGGGTGGGCCGGGGGGGTGGCCGGCCAAACAGAGGCGTTCCCAATGGAGCCGTTACCAATGGCGAAAGCTCTCTAGGGGTTTGCGGCCATGAGACCCTACCACGAGGGTCTCGTTGCAAGCCCGATGGTTGCGATGGTCTTGACCATCGCGACCATCAACCTGTCCGCTCGCTATAGCTGTGGGTAGTAACCCACAGTTATGCGAGCGGCCAGGAGGCCGCTCCAAAAAGAAAAAAAAATATGCCCTGATTCAGAGCGAACGTCCGGCTCTGAATCAGGGCCTCAGTTTGCTGTCCCTCTCCTGCTACCTCCTAATCCCGGACCCCCTATCTCAGTCCAGGGATGTACTGGGAGCTCCTCTCTCTTCTCTGCTACAGACAGGTAAGACAAGTCTGTATTGGGGTCTGGGGCAATAATTAAGGTGTATTTGTTTTCCTGTGGGGGGTAGGGAGGCAATGTGTTTTATTTTTTTCCTGTTAAGCCCAATGTGTTGTTTTTCTTCCCCAAAAAACAAAATATAGTGGCGTGCTATAGATTAACCCCTAAACTTTCCTGTGTCAAAGAACAGCAGCTCACAAAGTGGGTTCTGCCTACCCACTGTAAAATATAGGAACAAACAAGTAGGAGCGCTTAGTCTGAGACAGTGAATGAGCCAAAAAGTTTTATTTTATATCAATTAAAAAGTAGGTACCTATATTGCATCATATAACACTCAAATAACAATATACAAAATGTACCCTGTTATGCAAATCTCACAATATAGCGCATATCAACATATAAGCAGTAATCCTGTCTAATTAACCCAATGTTAGTGGCTTAAGCTGGGTATACACGTGAAGATTTTCTGTCCAACCATCCAACTAGTTTATCGGTTGGAATGAAAATTCGGTAAGGTAAGAAAGCAAATGACAATCAGCAATTTGCTCCCAAATGCCGTAAAATGGACAAAAACTGTTGTTTGTTAAATATTTAATCTAAACAATTTGTTCAAACTTGTCTGACTGACCATTTTCATCTGTTTTCTGGCATTTGGGAGCAAATTGCTGATCATCAGTTACTCCCATACGTTACCAGATTTTCATTCCAACCAATCAACTAGTTGGATGGTTGGACAGAAAATCTTTATGTGTGTACCCAGCTTAAGAGTCCAGTTTATAAATGAAAACACTGCGGTGTATAGTCAATACAATTTTTGTAACATCCAATTATAATGTCACTGTATCGTTGTACTGTACAATGTCATGGATAGTAACATATACACACTGTAACTATGAGACAGTTAAAATGTATCCAAACAGTTCACAGTGTGCATACTAATTTAAAATGAAACTTTGTATTGTCTCTTACCGCATGCTGTCCTTTGAATATAAGAGGGGATAAGCCACACTGTAATCCAATGTAGGGTGCGATTCCACTGGAAGATGGAGATGCCAATATGACATGCTAATCCATAGGGCTAATGTTGCCGCCACTCCAGTGGAAAAAAAAAAAAAAAAAAGACAGTGACCTGATCGCTGCATGAACAGCTTTTCCTATCAGCTTTGATGCTCCTGCTTCTATATAGACTGTGGACCAGCACTTATTACCTCTCACAATGTGGACTGGAATTCAATTGAAAACCGGCTGATGACACCGGTTTGCAGGCTTATCAGTGAGAATACACGGATATCCCTTCACACATTACAGGCTGTGATCTCATACTGAGCCTGCTAGTAACACCAGTTTGAGAGCGTGCAGTCTGAGTTAAGCAGCGGTAAGTGGCAGAATGCCAGCAGCTGGGGTACCCAGACACAGATGCCGCACAGTACCACCAGTTTGCAGGCTTTTAGAGAGGGTATGCTTTCCATATTAAGCAGCTATGAGTGGTAAGATAATAGCGGCTGGGATGCCCAGACACAGATGTCGGATAGGTACAACAGCAAGAAGCTTGAGGCGTTTCTCCGGGTCAAATAACTCCTGGAGAATAAAAACGTTTTGGCTCATCCACCGTCTCAGACTAAGTGTTCTCATTTCTTTGTATGTTTTTTCCTGATGGGGACAATGTGTGTGTTTTTCTCTTGTTGACTAATGTATGTGTGTGTGTGTGTGTGTGTGTGTGTGTGTGTGTGTGTGTGTGTGTGTGTGTGTGTGTGTGTGTGTGTGTGTGTGTGTGTGTGTGTGTGTGTGTGTCTTTCCCAGGGGGACTGATGGTGTGTCTTCGCAATGTGAAAATCTTGCTTGGTGTGGTGCAAGTTGAAAAAGGTTGAAAACCATTGATGTACAGTTCTCTGTTCATTTGACGATTGATCGCAATAAAAAGTGTGTCCCTAACTCTCGTCTCATCTTCAAATTTGTTTTTTCAATTGGGGAAAAATTTACATCTCATTGAGAAACAGAGGGGTATATGTACTAGGCTTCGGATTTCAAGCATGGGTGAGTCTGCCCGATGTTTTTATGTAGCAGTGATTTAGAAGAAAAACTAAACTTGGTTGTGCCTTTTACATGACTGCTACCTTAAAACATCGGTCAGTCTTGCACGAAGCAGATACCGCTACATACACTGTGAATTCAGACAAATGGCGTTAAATATTTATTCCCTGATTTACATCTGTGTGGCCAAATGTGCAAGCACGAGATGCCCTCTTTCAGCATCTGTGCAGGGCTGGCGTGGCTTAATTACCATAGACCACGCCCCTGAAATTACACTATTTGGGGGCGTGCCCGTATGTCATGCCTCCCATTTAACATCAGGCTGGGGGTGAGCCCAGCACTACGTCAGTAGCTGGGCTGCCCGCCTCTCTCTCCTTGCACTGAATGGATGACATTCTTCTCTGGGGTTAGCACAGTTGCAGCTGTGGAGGTGCCCAACCTCCAGAACGCCCGTGGGACAGTTTGTCCCACGGGTGGAACATCGGGACAGTGCCCAAAAACGGGACTGTCCTGCTGAAATCGTGAATGGCTGGGAGGGGTGCGCCCTCTATGGGGTGGCATCCCTGTTTGACTGCACTGGTCGAACATGCCTTGAGCCAGCCCTGTGTCTGTGCACGCAGTAATACCAATTGGTGCGTTCTTAGACTCCACCATCAGTCATGCCATAGAAACTTGCACCAGTCCTATGGCAGTTTCAGTTTCTCATCTGACCGTTGTCCTCCTGCCTGTGTTCTTAGGCAAAATTGTGAGTGAGCCCTCTCCATTGGCTGAGAAGCAACCCCAAGAACACAGCCATGAATAAAGAATGGTACCAAAACATCCTCCAAGAGCAACTTCTCCCAGCCATCCAAGAACAGTTTGGTGATGAACAATGCCTTTTCCAGCCATAAGGCAAAAGTGATAACTAAGTGGCTCGGGGAACAAAACATTGAAATTTTGGGTCCATAGCCAGGAAACTCCCCAGATCTTAATCCCATTGAGAACTTGTGGTCAATCCTCAAGAGACAGGTGGACAAACAAAAACCCACAAATTCTGACAAACTCCAAGCACTAATTAGGAAAGAACGGGCGGCCATCACTCAGTATGTGGCCTAGAAGTTGAATGACAGCATGCCAGGGCGAATTGCAGAGGTCTTGAAAAAGAAGGGTCAACACTGCAAATATTGACTCTTTGCATAAACTTAATGTATCGTCAATAAAAGCCTTTGGCACTTATAAAATGCTTGTCATTTTACTTCAGTATACCATAGTGACATCTGACAAAATGTTCTAAAAACACTGAAGCAGCAAACTTTGTGAAAACCAATACTTGTGTCATTCTCAAATCTTTAGGCCACGGCTATATACAGCATGTGCCAGGTAGCAGAGCTGGGCATCATCCCATACTGCATCCATCTCTGTAACAGCATATGCACCAGTTGTATGGATAGAGAATGGTCATATTCAAAGGAAATTTGAGGAATATGGCTTCACAGAAATGGAATAGCCTCCCATCAGAGGTGATAGAGATTAAAGCTAGGTACACACTTAATGTGTACGCGGCCGATGTCTCTTGTGCGGCGGGTCCCGGCATCGGCAAGTGCCTACACACTTGCCGATGCCAAGAGCGATGGCGGGGGCCAAGTTGCATTCGTCAGCATGGCCACCACTGACAATATTGCCTGTCGGACTTGCATGAAGGTCCGACAGGCTATGTCAGCAACATAACAGGTACACACTGCCCAATGTGGATGATATGTCGTCCGATCGGCCGACATATCATTTAGTGTGTTCCCGGCTTTAGACAATAGAGCAATTTAAATATGCTTGGGACAGGCATAAGAATATCCTTACAAAGAACTAATGCTGCATACATACCTATAGATATATCTGTCCAATCTGTCTGATGTGAAGGAAAATCTGATCTGTTTTATAGTGTTTGGGAGCAAATTTCTATTGTTATTTGCTCCCATACATTACCAGATTTTCCTTCCCACCAGACAGATTGGACCGATATACAGTGGTGTTTGAAAGTTTTTCTGTATTTCTGCTGAAATTTGGCCTAAAATACACAAGTCCTAAAAGTAGATAAAAGAGAACTGAGACAAACAAATTAGACATTCACATTTTTCTTTTTTTTTTTTTAGGAAAATTATCCAATATCACATATCTGAGTGACAAAAGTATGTGAACCTTTAGGCTTAGCAGATATTTTGAAGGTGAAATTAGAGTCAAATATTTTGAATCTATGGAATGACAATCAGGTGCAAGTGGACAAACCTGTCTTTTTAAAAGAATAGGGATCTATCAAAGTCTGATGTTCACAACATGTTTGTGAAAGTGTATCATGCCACAAACAACGGAGATTTCGGCGGACCTCAGAAGAAGAGTTGTTTATGCTCATTAGGCAGGAGAAGGTTGCAAAACCATCTCAAAGAGTTTGGACTCCACCAAATAACAGTCAGACAGATTGTGTACAAATGGAGGAAATTCCAGACCATTATTACCCTCCCCTGTAGTGGTCATCCAACAAAGATCATGCCAAGAGCAAGACGTCTAATAGTTTGCAAGGTGACAAAGGAACCCAAGGTAACCTCTAAGCAACTGAAAGCCCTTCTCACATTAGCTAATGTTTATTTTTCATGAGTCCACCATCAGGAGAACATTGAGGAATAATGGTGTGCATGGCAGGATTGCAAGGACAAAACCACTGCTCTCCAATAAGAACATTGCTGCCCATCTGCAGTTTGCTAAAGATCACCTCAACAAGCCAGAAGACTATTTGAACAATGTTTTGTAGACAGATGTGTCCAAAATAGAGCTTTTTGGCTTAAATGAGAAGCGTTATGTTTGGAGAAAGGAGAACACTGCATCACAGTATAAAAACCTCATACCATTTGTGAAACACGGTAGTGATGGTATCATGGTTTGGGCCTGTTTTGCTGCATCTGGCCCAAGACGACTTGCCATCATTGATGGGACAATGAATTCTGAATTATACCAGAATATTCTAAAGCAAAATGTCAGGACATCTGTCCATGAGCTGCATCTCAACAGAACATGGGTCATGCAGCAAGAGAACGACCCAAAGCATACAAGTCATTCAACCAAAGAATGGTTAAAGAAGAATAAATTTTAAGTTTTGGAATGACCAAGTCAAAGTCCTAACCTTAATCTAATCAAAATGTTGTGAAAGGATTTGAAGCGAGCAGTTCATGGGAGGAAACACAGCAACATAACAGAGTTGAAGCTGTTTTGTATGGTGACATGGGGTAAAATTCCTCCAAGCCAATGTTCAGGACTAATCAACAATTACCGGAAACGTTTAAAAGCAGTTATTGCTGCACAAGGGGTTCATACCAGATACTGAAAGCAAAGGTTCACATACTTTTCACACTCACAGATATGTGATATTGGATCTTTTTCCTCAATAAAAAAAATAAGCAAGTCTAATTTTTTTGTCTCATTTGTTTGATTTGTTTCTCTTTATCTACTTTTAGGACTTGTGTGAAAATTTGAGGTAGTTTTAGGCCAAGTTTCAGCAGAAATATAAAAAAAATTCTGAAGGGTTCACAAACTTTCACACACCACTGTATCTATAGCTTTGTATAGGGTAGAGGTTACCAAAGGTTAAAAAAAATGTCAGACAAGATGGGCCAAGTGGTTCTTATCTGCCTTCAAATTCTATATTTCTATGTATACAGTATGCGCCAGGTGAGAACATTAGTAACGTATATAGTATTTTGCCTGGTTTACTGCAGGACCATCCACTAGGGCAATGATAGCCAACCAGATACGTTTTGGGGGCCACATTGGGAGGCCTTCTAACCTTTATAAGGGCCGCACATGGAGGTACTGTGATAAAGATATATCTATATCCTGCTAGTATAATAAATGTGAAAATGGCTTATTTCAAAAGGTTAATTTTTCTAAATTTAAATGTTAAAATATCGGCCTGGCCACTTCTTGCTGGTCGGATGGCCACATCTCTTCCAGCAACTGCCCCTCCCCCCTTAGTGGGCCCTGTGATTGCTTTCTCCTGGTGGGCTCTTAATGCCCCAGTCTGACACTGTGCACATGCAGTGTACTGTCCTGCCCCCCTCCCCACGGCTGCCGCTACGTGTGTAAGGGTACACACCTGCCGATGGACAGATATGTCTGCCGGTATATCTGTCCATTGGCTGTGCAGCGCAGTCAATGCGATATGTCTGAGAATGACGCCGTGCAGCAGATATATTAGCCGATCAATTGATCGGCCAATATATCTGTCAGTGTGTGCCCAGCATTACATTCACTAGTTTTGCAAGTTTACAAACAATTATCTAAACAGCCATTTCAAAATATCAACATTTAAGAGCTATGGCAAAAACAAATATCGATCTAAGAATTGTTTCTGTGAGAAAAACAATATATATATATATATATATATATATATATATATATATATATACACACATACTCAAGTTGAAAAAAAGTTCAATTAACCTGAATTATAGAACACGATTTTATTAATAATGTATTTTCAAGTACTTCAAACTGTTTTTCCTTCAAATAAAATTATATTTCGAGTTAGTCGTCTATTTTGTAACAATTTCCTTTTCAACCTACTGTGCTGTTGCCTAGCAACTATAAAACTTTGTAAGCAATACATACATGCAGATTGCATTCTCAGATTTCTCTCTCTCTTGGCACTTGTAAATCAGGATAATGCAGAAAATCGCAGCCCTTTAATAAATGCAATTTAGGTCATATACAAGAGGAAAAGCAGATTTGGACTTGCTGTGGTCCTCATTATGCACTCGTGCAACTACGCTTCTGCAGAGCATCATGGTGAAGTTTGGCCAGATTGAAGTGATGCCTAGGAAAACAGAAGCTCTGATTCAGAGATGTCCACTAATGTCTCCACTGCACCTGCTGTGCAATATTATGCAAATGCCGGAGGAGGCATCTTAGGTAAAAAACAACGTACATTGGGCCTGATTCAGAGCCGCTCGTTCGTTCCGAGCGATGTTTGCACAACTGCGCATGCATACGGATCGTAATACGCATGCGCGAACCAGTCAGTGCGGCCGAAAATCGTTTGTTTGCTAAATAGCGAATGCCTGCTATTTTGAGTGACATGAGGAGGCGTATGTGGGTGGTAACAGGGGAATGTGCTTGAAAACGGGGAGTGGAGATCTGAACGCAGGCGTGCTTAAAGGTCAAAACGGGCGTTTTATGGGTGTGCATAATTAATACAGCAGCGTCATTGACCACGTCACTGGGTTATTTTATAGTCAGAACTGCTCGCAAGATTGTGATAGGAAAAACCAACCACAAGAATAGCGAGCAGTTCATACGCTGGTCGATGTACTCGATTAATCTAATAAATAGCGGACATGACGTAGGATGCGAGCGGCCAGGGGGCGTAGTTTTCCAAAAAACGACCGCAAGTTTGTTCGCTCGTTCAGACCTAGAGGCGTGAACAGACCGCAAAGAGCGAACGGTTCATTTGAATAGCCACCCCTTTTTTCTGAACGAGCGAGCGCAAATACCGTCCGGCTCTGATTCAGGCCCTTTGACGACTAATCTGATCCATTGCTGCTTCTTTGAACATCACGTATCTGAGTAAGATAGGTTAAATACGTTCACCTTTTAATTACCCTGTCCAGCAGGATAATAAAGACTCCTTTGCGGGGGCACTCTTACATGGAAATATTAAAACTTTACTTTTATTTTTATTTTACATCTTGCAAAGCCACTTACAAAACATACTCACAAAAAACATATATATACATGCTTAAAGGAATGAAATTTCCTAAGTTTAATTAAAGGAATGTAATTCCAAGAGAGAGAAAAAATCTCTATTCCCATATCTCTATCTCTATTCCCAAAAGCACTGTGGTTCTGCGATTTTTCACATTACCTTGTCCATGGTGGATAATACAATATCACCACATTGTGTTTATGAATGTTTAAACTGCAGAAATCACGATTACAATGTATAATACAGCACATTGGTTTAAACTCAATGCAGGCAGAGAGAAGGTATATAATAGTGGAAATACCATAGATGTGGTATTGTCAATAGAATTGCCCTGTATAGAGCTGTTGTGATGAATTTGGATATTCTCAAATCGATGTGTTATTTACTCTGCTGACGCCAGAATTTGGAAATTAAGTTTTGTCTCAGGATAAACCTGTAAATTATATAAATATGGATAAAACATATCCATTTAATTTTTGTTTTTGATATCTCACCAAAATTCTCTTATTACCCATAATTTTTCATGTGAAAAGAGCTACTGGACTTTGAACTACACCCATAAATTTTTATGGGAATAAAGATTTTTTCGCTCTCTTGGAATTAAATTCCTTTAATTATACTTAGAAAATTTCATTCCTTTAAGCATGTATATATGTTATTTTTGTGAGTATGTTTTGTAAGTGGCTTTGCAATATGTAATATATTAATAAAAGTTAGGTTTTTTAATATTTCCACGTGAGAGTGCCCCCGCAAAGGAGTCTTCTTTATTATCCTGCTGCACAGGGAAATTAAAAGGTGAACGTATTTGAGTATTTCTTACTCCTGGGGTGTACCACCAAATTCATTTATAGTATCCATTAATTGTGTTTATTTTTTACTTTTCTCATATATCTTTATTATTTTCCTGTGCAGAATTTCCTTCTTTTTCTATAAGACTCAGGTTACTCAGGATATTTGGCAAAAGCACACGTGCTGGGGCCAGTGAAGCTACATCAAAGGACGAAGCTGCTCACTTCAGCACAACCAGGAAAAGGGTCCGACAAGCCCCTATTTTCTGAGACGCTTCCCATCGCCGCCCCCCCAGATGTCAGCAGCATGTCAATCATGCTGAGGCTCATCGCAGGACCTGATCTGCACAAGTATAGTGCGACCCCTGTGCTTGCAAAGATCATTAAACATCAGAGGTTTACAGAAATATTGGATTTACGTAAATCTCTGAATCAGGCCCAGAGTTGGCACACCGAGGTGGCTTGTTTTGTGGAACACTGTAAGAATGAGACTTTGTTGTGTAATGCAAGATTACTGTATTGAGATAAAGGGTATAGGAGCGTACATTATTTTGCTGTATATGGAAGGTTCCCGTACACAGCAGACTTATATTTTGCACCAACTCAGAGTTGGAGATAGTCAGACAACATAGTGATTACCAACTTTAATATTTTCCCCTCCAGAAGAAATCTCGGTGGGGAGATACAGCCATAAGAGGTGGTCCATAAAGAGGTGAGTGGCCAAGATGGAACAATTCTCCTGTACTCCCCATTTGGCTAAGAAGTGGGCGGGATGCAGAACGGGCACCTACTCTTTTAGTAGTCACTCGGATGTCTTGGGAGAGTAGGCAAGTATGAGCCACGTCCTGTTCTTTAAATGGGACTTGTTTCGCTGAACTTCTGTGGGGAAATGCCTTTTTACATGCACTCCGATCCATGTATGAAAAAAGTTTCTACACAACACTGTCACATGTAATAAAGTCTTTATGTCCCAATGTTATCAAGATTAGCTTAAGCCATAAATAAGGCTAAATTGAGCAGTAATTTAGGAGAAAAATGAAAAGTTTATTTTAGTGAAAGACGTGGTGGTAAAGTGGTAGGAGGCTGGATCTTCTGTCTCTGCAAAATTCTAGGTTTTGGAATAGTCTCCCAAAAGCTGGTGGCAGTTCTGCACCTTTATTATTATTATTATTATTATTAATAATACATTTTATTTATATATACCACAAGGGTTCAGTAGCACCATACATACGGTAACACATACCAAATTGCAGTAGATAGATAGATAGATAGATAGATAGATAGATAGATAGATAGATAGATAGCCCAAGTGACATAATTCCATGAAGTATACAAAGGTTACAAGGCCTTTTTTGCTACAGTTTTCAAGTTAGTTCTAGCATAGGGGCATCCAAAGTTTTTGATTGGCGTGCCACATTTTTCTCACAGTTAGCCTCCCAATAATTAGATGCTGGTTCTTTGCTGAGTAAATCTTATTTTACTAAACATTAACATTTATAAAAATATCTTGGAAGTAAACATATTTGCAATTATTTAAGATCTTGAATCCTCCTTCTCCTAGACTCGTACCCATATACTAGTTGGCAGTCCACTTCGAAGACCAGATTGCAGCAGTAGGAGGCGTTTAGCACATGGTACGTCATTTGAATACCCCTGCGCTAGCTACTGTAGACCAATTAAGTCCTGTACTGTATAGCAACAAGATAAATTCAAGTTTAGGTATATTTAAGGAATATTTTACTGGGTAGCAAGCAAATCATTTTTTTTTCATTCAGTGATGTCTGTGTACAAATTAATTTAAACTGGGTATGGTTAGGACAAACCTGTAGACAATCAGTGCATTAGAATGTTCCTAAGCATAGAATAAACATTTTAGTCTCAACAGATAACATAAGTCACAGCAATTTGAATGCATATGTACTTGCACTAGAACGTTCATAAGGCTTGAACTCAATATTCAGTGCATTAATAGTTCCCATTTCATTAGTAAAGCCAGCAGCAGCAGACATGGCAACACAATGTGTGTGAAATACAACTCTATGTGAAGCAAATTTATCAGATCAAACTTGTTTTTAATAATTAGTAATTACTAACCAACTCCCTCTGCAGCTATCTCTGATGCTCGTCTCAGCAGCAATAGGGAGACTTCACTAGGATATAAATCACAACTTCCTTATGAAAAAACAGTTACACCCATGTTACAGCCTCAAATTGGGAAAAATGTCTTCCTTAACGATTAATCACATTTACATTGTCCTTTAAAAACATTTATTGGAATGTATGTTTATTTTTATATTTTTGCTGGGGGATTTAACATCAAGATCAGTAAGATTTATATGCTCATAACAACATTTTGTTTAACTTTAGAAATAGTGTTGTAGGCAATGCCTGTGGCAGAATACAGTACAATTTAACACACCAATAGCAGTGCGATTGTGTGTCAGAGGTGTGGCCTCCATGGTCCGGAATTTCCAGAAGAGAATGCTATTAGGCATGTTTTGATACTAGGTAATTACCATAAAACCACTACACCCTCAGATATGTTTACATCAGTTGGTCTTTACTGTTAAATTGTTATCATTGTAGTAAATGCTAAAGCTGAATACTGTTTAAAACTCCCTGGAGTTTTTTCAGTAAGTCAATTACACTGAAGTGCAGGTTTACAAAAGTGGAGGTGTTGCCTTTAGCAACCAATCAAATCTAGTCATCTTCTAGACTATACCAGAAAATGGTTAGCCAGAATTTGATTGGTTGTGTCGAAGCTGAGTAATTGGCTGAGACAAGTTCAGTTTAAAATTGAATTGTAGCGACGTCATCTTGCGAATGGCCGCAAGACCCATCTTGGAAATGAGATCGCAAGACACCATTTTGCGAATGGCCGCCTAAGCGCCTTTTTAGATAAACTCACATTTTAGTACATGTGGCGATAATACTATTAGCACCATGCGATTGCATCTTCCATCATTTCTCATATACACAATAATACGCATAATAGCGCTGTTAACTAGTCGCATATTAGCGAATGCACAAGACCCCGAATGAAAACACTGTTTAGTAGCTAAATGCGCACGCATCTGTCCCCAGTTAACTAGCGTCTTCATATCAAACCCCGTACACTCACACATTACATATTCACTTACAAGGTTCCATTAGCTTTAAGGTATAAGATTTACGTTTGTTCAGTTAGTATAAATGCTGTGAAATAAGGATATTTGATAACTAAAGTTTTATACATGCTAAGAAAGCCATGTTTGGTTTTGTACTGATGCGTACTCTTTCCACAGTATTCTGGTGATATCAGTGGGGAGATCGCATCATGCATTCTCGAGTTATGGACTGCAGAGACATCAAGCAACAAAATGTATTAACTGTTATGATGTTGCAGGGGGCGGGAGGGCAGAGACCCCCAGTTGTTAGAGGCTGGGTGAGTCTATTTAAACCAGCCTGTTAAATGCTCCGTAACAGATGGATCCCCCATGGGAACCAATAGCATCAGCAACAAACGTCTCTATTGTTTTGCCTATTCCTGGGGGGTATAAATATGTGTGCTCCAACACTGGGTTTTTTAGTCTTCCTGCTGAATACTGATGGACTAGGGGTTTCTTGCTGATGCCTAACACCTGGTACCGGAAGCGCTGCGTATGTATACTGTACTTGGGTCTGTATAATTCCTTTGCACCTAAATTGTGTCTGGATCAATTGCGTGTAACTGACTGTACTTTTACTTGAATAATACTTGTGCTTTGGAACCACAGATTCCAGGTCTAAGTCTTTATTTACTGTATGACTGCGTACGTAAATTAGCGTCATCCTTAGAAGGTATAGGAAGGATATTAGAAGGTATAGGAAGGTGTGTATAGAGGTTCTGATCCAGTATCGTTAGTTGGGGCTCGTAGTGAAGTCACTTACCTGCTCACACGGTACATACGGCTATCGATATTTCAGCAAAGGGTGGAGTGGCCACATGCAGGGTTTGCCTGCAACCGCTTTGTGCTGAAAGATCGCTATCCGTCTCCGTGTGAATCAAGGAAGCTGACTAAAATCCAGGGACAAGAGAGGAAAAAGTTTGTTTTCCTCTGTTGATAGAACCTTAGGTTTAAAGGGGTGCAGCAGTACTGAGTACGCGGCTAAGTCGCAGATTTGCGCACAACAAAGACGCACTTTTGTGTACGCAGCTAAAGGTTGTCATACGGTTGTGTGGTAGTCGCATTATTGTGTATGCGACTGGTCGCACAATAGCGTATACGTACTTACGGTTGTGCTGCCACGTGTTTGAACTAGGGGTGAGCGGGTTCGGATTTCTGAAATCCGAACCCCCCCGAGCCCCCCTGATCCGAGGCAGATCCGAGTCAGGCTCGACTTTTCCCGCCTGACTCGGATCTGAAATCGAGGCAAAACGTCATCATCCCGCCTTCCGAGTCTCGCGGGTTTTGGAACCTATATAAGGTACCCGCGTCGGCGCCATTTTCTCACTCGGCTGTGGACAATGAAGAGGGAGGGTGGGAGTTAGGGCTGGCTGGGCTGTGTAGTGTAGTGTAGTGCAGAGTAGTGTTGTGCTGTGCTGTGCTGCGCTGTGCTGCTGTTGTCCACTACTTCAAAGTCCATAGGGGCTGGCTGTGTTGTGCTGTGCTGCTGTTGTTAATAGGGGCTGTGTCCACTACTTCAAAGTCCATAGGGGCTGGCTGGACTGTGTTGTGCAGTCAGTTCTCCATAGGGGCTGTGTCCACTCCAAAGTCCTGTGCAGTGTCCCAGTCCTAAAGGGGTGCTGTAGTACAGTAAAAAGAGTAGGAAACCCAAATCAGGGAAGACCTGGATATCCCCATAAGGGATATGCACAGAGGCCAGCAAATGTCCAGCAGGCACCAGCTCCAATTGTGGCCGTAAATGCTTTATTGGAGAATGGTACCCAACGCTAGGGGTCAGGTCATACCTGTAGTCTACAGATAGTCACTAGGGAAGAACCGGTCATGATGGTTGATGTAGCTGGTACTGAATATCCTTTTCTTGTAGACACAGGGGCGACCAGGTTAGTGATAAAATCTCCCGTTAATTTACAGGTGACCAACGAGACAGTACCAACAATGGGTGTAACAGGTAAAGTGGAACATTATCCTTTAACAAAGTCCACAGAGGTTACTATAGGGCCGTTGCATACCAGGCATTCTTTCCTTCTGGCTGCTGCGGCTCCTACTAACCTGCTGGGCAGAGACTTGTTATGTAAGATGGGATGTGTTATATATTGCACCCGTGATGGTGTATTTTTAGATATCCCAAAGAGAGTTGCACACGAGGTGCGGGATATATTGAACACTCCCCAAAGGATAATGTATCACTCTACAAGTTTAAATGAAAATCCATCTCAGATAAATGAAATGTTGTCCCTAATTCCAGATTCCCTTTGGACTAAAGATGGACAGGACACTGGATTAATGGCAAACGTAAGCCCCGTAATGGTAAATTTAAAAAGGAGGTAGAATTAGGGGTTTTCCCAATAATTGAGCAATTATTGCAACAGGAAATTTTAGTTCATACAGCTAGTGTAGCCAACAGTCCCATCTTTCCAGTAAAGAAGAGTGGTGGGAGGGGTTATAGGCTGGTGCAAGACCTTAGAGGTGTTAATAAGGTAGTAGAGAGCCAATTCCCTGTAGTGCCAAATCCAGCTGTCATTCTGATGCAGATCCCACCAAATGCAACCCATTTCACTATCATTGACCTCTGTTCTGCTTTCTTCTCTGTGCCTCTCCATCCTGACTGTCAGTATCTATTCGCATTTACATACAGAGGTTTACAATACACATGGACACAGTTACCCCAAGGTTTCATAGACAGCCCCAGTATCTTCTCCCAGGCATTGGACGACTGTTTACAATCTTTTCAACCTGCCAATGGATCTGTTCTAATTCAATATGTGGACGATTTATTGCTATGTTCTGACTTGTTTATGTCATGTTTGAATGATACTAAACTTTTGTTACTTCATCTCTCGCAAACAGGACACAAGGTGGCTAAGGACAAACTACAGCCATGCCAATCCAGAGTAAAATATTTGGGACACTGCCTAACCCAGGGGTTACGACACCTTACAACAGATAGAATCCAGGCCATACAAAACATGAAACTGCCGCAGAATCAACAGCAAATTCGTACCTTCTTGGGAATGTGTGGATACTGTAGAATGTGGATCCCAGGTTATTCTATTTTGGCCTTACCTTTACAGGAATTAGTCTCTTCCTCAAAGCCCGATCGTGTCATACACACAGAGGAATCAGAGCAGGCTTTCCTTAATCTTAAGGATAGTCTGACAAAAGCTCCTGCTTTGGGAATACCTGATTATGAAAAACCTTTTGATTTGTATTGTATGGAATCCGATGGTTGTGCTGCAGGTGTCCTTACACAAAAACATGGTGATGCCAGTAGGCCCGTAGCATACTACAGTGCCCAATTGGACACTGTGGCAAGATCACTCCCCACCTGTTTGAGAAGTGTAGCAGCTACCACTCTATTGGTGAGTAAAAGTGAGGACATAGTATTGGGTCATGATATGATTGTCTACACTCCCCATGCTCTGTTGAACTCAGCTACAAACCAGACACGTCTCCTCGGCTATGTTCACCAAATGGGAACTAGCACTAATCGCTCCTGCAAATATTACTGTCAAATGTTGCAGTACGTTGAATCCAGTGGAAGGAGAGAGGTTGCTGGCGGGAGGTGAATTCAGCAGACATAATGATACGCACGATTGTATGACATATTTGAACCAGACCTTTACTGCTAGACCTGACATACATGACACACCTTTAGAGAATGTGGATGTAACTTTTTATATGGATGGGAGTTGTCATAGACACAGGTGAATTATGTACAGGTTATGCTGTTGTAAATGACACAGACATCATAGAAGCTAAACCTCTTGGTCCTCCTCACTCAGTCCAGGTGGCAGAGTTAGTAGCACTAACTAGAGCATGTGAACTGGCAGCAGGCAAATCTGCTAACATTTACACTGACTCGAGGTACGCGTTCGGGGTGGTGCACGATTTTGGGGCTCTATGGCATCTGAGAAATTTTATGACAGCAGCAGGCACACCAGTTGCACATTCCCAACATATAAAACATCTTTTAGAAGCAATCCAACTGCCCAAAGCGGTGGCAGTAATTAAATGCAAAGCCCATACATGTGAGGATGACCCGGTGTCACTGGGCAACAACTGTCGAAGCTGAATAATTGGCTGAGACAAGTTCAGTTTAAAATTGAATCGCAGCGACACCATCTTGCGACTGGCCGCAAGATGCCATTTTGCGAAATGGCTGCCTAAGCGCCATTTTAGATAAACTCACATTTTAGTACATGTGGCGATAATACCATTAGCATCATATGAATGCATCTGTGACCATTATCATATGTTACGGTGATTCACTAAAAGCCTATTTCATTACTTTACGTATTATAAAGGATATATTCCAGAAATGGCTTTATAGTATTGATAAGCAAGTGGCCAGGTGACAACTGGCATTGTGTAGATAAGTTTCCAGCATAGTGTTTGCTCACTATGGGTGGTCTGGCTAGAATGTCTCTTGTAGTTTGCATTTTCACGCAAGAGACCAACAGAGGTGTTTTCCCTTTGAGCACAGGAAAGGTGTGGGGGGGGGGGCTGCTGACAGGACATGTAGAACTATCTAACCCAGCATGCCACACTGCTAAAATGTTCACTCAGTTAGAGACAAATGCATTTTCATACACACATTAAATATGTCTTTATACCAAACCCTGATTACCCACACATTTCATATTCATACATAAGGTTCAATAAGCTTTAAAGTGTATGATTCAAGAAGGTTCAGTTAGTTTAAATGCTAAGAAATAAAGATATTTGTTAACTAAGGAATTATACAAGATAAACACGTCATTCTTGGAGTTGTTCTGATGCATACTCTTTCCACAGTTTCCCGGTGCTATCGGTGAGGAGATCGCATTATGCATTCTCGAGTTATGGACCACAGAACCTACAAGCAACCAAAATGTATATTTTAGATTCAACTGTTAGGATGCTGAAGAAGGCGTGAGGAGGAAGAACCCTAGCTGTTAGAGGCAGGGAAAGTCTGTTTAAACCAGCCTGTTAGATGCACTGTAACAGATGCTTCACCTCTGAGAACCAATGACATCAGCAACAGACATACCTTTTGTCTTGTTTATACTGGGGGGGTATAAGTATGGGTGCACGGACACTATTTGGGAGTCTTTGTGCTGAATGCTGAATGACGAGGGGTCTCTTGCTGAAGCCTATCTCTGGGTCCAGAAGCGCCTGCGTAAGTATACTGTACTTGTGGTCTGTATGATTTACTTTTGCTAAATTGTGTCTTGATCAATTGCGTGTAACTGTCTGAACTTTTACCTGAATATCACTTGTGCTTTGGAACCACAGGTTCTATGTCTAAGTCTTTATTTATGGTGTGACTGCGTACGCAAATTAGCATCATCCTTAGAGGTTTATAGGAAGGATTTTAGAAGGTACAGGCAGGGGTACATAGAGGTTCTGATCCAATATTGTTAGATGGGGGCTCATCAAGTGAAGTCACTTACCTACTCACACGGCACATACGTCTAGCGATATCTCAGCAAAGGTTGGAGTGGCCACATGCAGGGTTTTCCTGCAACCGCTTTGTGCTGAAAAGTCGCTATCCGTTTTCGTGTGAGCAAAGGAAGCTGACTAGAATCCAGGGACAAGAAAGGACAAAGTTTGTTTTCCTTTGTTGGTAGAACCTAGCGTTTAAAGGGGTGCCGTAGTATTGAGTATGCGGCTAAGTCGCAGTTTTGCGCTCAGAAAAGACGCACTTTTGCGTACGCAGTTAAAAAGCCATTATACGGTTGTGTGGTAGTCGCATTATTGTGTATGCGACTGGTTGCACAATAGCGTATACGTAGTTCCGGTTGTGCTGCCACGTGTTTGAACAGAGCCATTGAGGTTTACATTTTTTTGTAAATTTTTTTTATTTATTTATTTATTTTTTTTCTATTATCAATATCTGGGTTAACGTGTATTTTTCTGCGCAGGAAAAAGTGTGTAACAGTGAGTATGTGTTGGACAGTTAAGGGTATCGTATGATCCTTAAAGGCTAGTTGCAAGGGTTAGTCTAGCCGCTCTGTAAGCAGCTTACCGTTCAGTACACAGAGCAGGTGTATGGTTTGTTATTTTTGTTAGGGACCGGCTCTCAGTGGGACTGCAGTGTTCAATAATATTTGAGCATTGTAGTTGAGCCGCACTAGGTGTGATTGTGAGCTGAGAGATAATAGGTGAGCAGGGAGCATCTGGAATTTCTTCCGTAGGTGAGCGGGGGCATCTAGAATTTCTTCCGTAGGTGAGCGGGCGCATCTAGAAATTTCATCCGTAGGTGAGCGAGGGCATCTAGAAATTTCTTCCGTAGGTAAGTGAAAGTATCTTGATTGTCTTTCACCAGTTTAAATTTTTATTGAAAAGCGTAGGAGTTGTCTCAGAATGGGAGCCACGCAAACAGTAGAGATGTTAGGCAATGATGTGCTGCTAATGGAGGCGCCGATTGGATCAGCCCGTCGTATTATGCATACTAAGTACGGTACTTATGCAATAAGGTATTGTGATTTATGGTTTAATATGACGAGGAAGAGTGTTAGACCGTTTCCCAGAATTGGTAGTTTTGACAAAAGTGTGTTAGACAATGTCCAGGATCACATCAGTATGGTGCGATCCCGAGAGAAAAATATTAAGTATTTTGAATGTTTAAAACTATGGCAGCATGAAGGGGATGCTTGGCTTAAAAATGTGCAAACGATGCAAACCAGCGTTGCGAGCGCATTGCCAGAAAATACATCCGTGACGCTGAGTTGCAATACGGGCGAGCTGCAAATTGGCGCGCACGTGCGGCAAGGTAGCATCATGGAGAGTATTGCCAGCAGTTCATGCGCACCTCCCCCGCCCTATGTGGATGGAGGTGTAAGTACAGTTACCAAAAATACCCATAAAAATGTAACAAGCAACTTGTACCCTCTCTTAAACAATTATAAAGAAAATGTTCATGATTGATGATGAGCCTATTGTAATGTCTGCCATTTCCCATGCTGTGCAAATGATAGATGCTGCATCACCACAATCATGGGTGGTGCCGCCATCTCCATCGGTAACAGCAAGGGAACTGTTAACACACTCTGCACCCATAGAGGAAGTTGTTAATACCATACGTAGCAGCAGCAGATTAAACCCCCAGCCAGGTAACCAGGTCAGAGGTAGCGACGCTGCCGGTCTGCATCCCATTCGGACGATAACTGTTCCGAATGGAAATGCGTATGCAAACGGTGTAGTGCCCACGAGGGAAGTAGTAATGCATTGTCCATGGACAAGAGCAGAACTAAATTCCATCATAAATGATTTCCCCAATCCCAAAAAGGAACTAGCCAAATGTCAAAGATTTTTGAGAAATTTGGGTAGTTCTCATGAGCCCACTAATAAAGATTGGCGTGTGGTGTTAAGGGCCTGTCTACCACGCAATACCGACGTGACAAAATTTATCACGGACTGTGTATTGGATGGCGACGTTCCCTTAACAGACCAAGTAAACCAAGGTAACATTTCCCGCATTGTAACTCAATTGGGTGTATATTTTCCAGTAGTAGTTAACTGGAACAAAATCTTCACAATCAAACAGAAAGAGAGTGAGACTGCAGAAGATTACTGTGATCGGGCTCTGCAGGCTATCACCCAGTACACTGGGATAGAAGATATTAAAGATAGCACTCACCACAGGGGAATGATAGTCACGGTACTCATGGACGGTCTGAAAGATGATTTAAAGATTCGGGTTCAGACCTCACAACCTGGCTGGAGGGGACTTACAATAGATAACCTCATAGAGTCTGCCATAGAACATGATAAAAACATCTCCAAAAAGAGAGAAGCCCAGAGCGAGAAACTAATGGCTGTCAGTATCCAAGCTCTGGAAGGAATGACAATAACATCACAGCCAACCGACACACCTGCACCCACACACACACCTTCACCTGAACAATTACACGTCCTCACCAATCCCACACCACAGCAAACACATCCTTACCCCACATATCATACACAACCACAGGTCCCATACTCATATCCCCCACAATATCCTTACCCTCCCTATCCTTACCCATACCCACCACCTTTCCCTCTTGCTCAAATCCCACAACAATCTTTTCATCCACCCCGTTCAAAATTATGTTTTAACTGTCACCAAGTGGGACACATAAGTAAGTACTGCAAAGTGAAGACCACCACACAGGAACACGAGTTTCCCATGGGTTCATAGGTAACCCCAGTATCTTCTCCCAGGCCTTATATGACTGTTTACAATCTTTTCAACCTATCAATGGATCTGTTCTAATGAAAAATGTGGACAATTTATTGTTGTATTTTAGGTCATGTTTAAATGATATTAATCTGTTGTGCTTTGTCTCCCACTCACAGGACACAAGGTTGCTAAGGATAAACGGCAGCCATGCCAGGCTAAGGTCAACTACTCAGAATATTATCCAACCCAGTGGGCCAGGCATTATTTAGAGCAGTAGCTATTAATAACAAAATTTAATTGCAGGAACCTGTATGCAGATACTATATCCCTAGAATTATTAAAAGTGATAGGGGGACTTATTTTACAGGTGACGTTTTCAAGAACATGCGTAAGATGATGATGGTAACAACACTAAGATTATCCCAGACTGTCTTTTCCTTTATTTGCCCCCCTTTGAGATTCTGTCCAAACAGGCAGCCTCATGTGAAAAATTGATAATGAGGTTACTGTGCAGGGTCTCACGAAGATGAATGAGAATAACCGAAAATGAGAGTGTTATTAACTCACATGTCTAATGCAAACTGTCATGATGTCAAATCTGGAAGAATTTGTTATGATCCAAAATTTTTTTTTAGCTCAGGTTGTTTTACTGATTGGTGGAAAGGTCCGTATCTGATGATACAGCATCCTCAAAGGGTGGCCGGGGAAGATACGTGGGTCCATTCCACTCACTATAGGGAGGTTAACCAACCGGTGGAGATACAAGGCAGAGACAAGGCCGATAACATGGACCAGTCAATTGCGAGCTTGTGCCGGAAGGATTAAAAAGGTGACGGTGAGATATCTGAGCTAAAGAAATGTGTAGATCAGTGCTTCCAGCAATGGAGTGGTCTGCTGTGGTCATCCTAGTTCTTTTTCTTTCCAGAGTTTTTGTCATGATGATCTGTTTGGGGATACTCAGTGTCTGTGATGGGGGACCAATAAAGGAGATGTGAGCTGATGGCGGAGCTGATGGAGTGGAGTCAGGAGAAGTGCAATGCCAATCAGGGGAGTTTCTGACCAATTTTAGTATTGTAATTGTTATGTTATTTGGGAAAAATACTTCCAAAAGTTATGACCCTCACACATGTTGAAATGCTGGGTATAAATAAAAACACACCGTCACCATATCTTCACACACAATATGAACACAGAGGCAAGAGAAATATGATACCTGGTGATATGCATAAAGCCGCTCAGTTAATCAGTGAGACAACTGGCTTCCAAGTTTTAGTCGCCCTGGATCCCACCAGGATTGCTAAGGGTACATTAAATTTTAGATATATCCAGGAACTTGCTAAATTAATAGATAATATCACCGAGATGTACGATGACACATTCAGGTACACAGGGAGAGAATTGCAAGCGTACAAGAAAAAACTAGTGCAACACAGGCTAGTGTTGAATTATTTAACTGCTGTTACTGGAGGGTATTGTGTAACGTTAGCCACCCAATTTGGAGTAAAATGTTGCACCTAAGTCACCAATGATACCAGCGACCCTAAGGAGGTGATGGACCAGAAGAAAGTGGGAATTTCGTAAGAACCATAACGCATCAGTGGCTGAAGCAGGGGAAAAGATAGAAGGATGGGTGTCATGGCTGAACCCAGTGAAATGGTTCTCAGGTCTAGGGTAATGGGTCCAGGAAGTGATCGCCAGCATAGGCAAATTCTTGATCCTTATACTGATTATCATCATAGTAATTGGCATATGCGTCCGGTGTGTTCCTATTGTGTTGAAGTGTGGAAAATTTAAAAAAACAGAGTAAAACGAAAGAATGAAACTATGATGGTGGTCAGAAATTATATGTATACAGAGGTAGATACAGAACTGCATTACAACCCTGAGCTAGGAAGTACCATCATTTAAATGTATAATATTTAGACATGCATAGAAGATATTGTTGAAATGTTATTTATAGAACACCTCAGACAATGTAAAGTCTCAATTCCCCTTCAAGACTGCTGTTATAAGACTGGTGCATCCCCACACCTTTCACATGATCTTCCAAGATCCGCGGTGTGCGTATAATAGTAGTTTTATGTCCCCACCTAGAGACACATTATTGATGGATTAAGAACCACCTTGTGCCATCCCATAATAACACTAAATAATATGTAAATGTAGGGCCTAAATTAAATTTTAATAGCTGATTGATAGCAAACAACATGCTATCACAAAGTGTGGACTGTCGAAGTTGAATAATTGGCTGAGACAAGTTCAGTTTAAAATTGAATCGCAGCGACACCATCTTGCGACTGGCCGCAAGACGCCATTTTGCGAAATGGCTGCCTAAGCGCCATTTTAGATAAACTCACATTTTAGTACATGTGGCGATAATACCAATAGCATCATATGAATGCATCTGTGACCATTATCATATGTTACAGTGATTCACTGAAAGCCTATTTCATTACTTTACGTATTATAAAGGATATATTCCAGAAATGGCTTTATAGTATTGATAAGCAAGTGGCCAGGTGACAACTGGCATTGTGTAGATAAGTTTCCAGCATAGTGTTTGCTCACTACGGGTGGTCTGGCTAGAATGTCTCTTGTAGTTTGCATTTTCACGCAAGAGACCAACAGAGGTATTTTCCCTTTGAAGACAGGAAAGGTGGGGGGGGGGGTCTGCTGACAGGACATGTAGAACTATCTAACCCAGCATGCCACACTGCTAAAATGTTCACTCAGTTAGAGACAAATGCATTTTCATACACACATTAAATATGTCTTTATACCAAACCCTGATTACCCACACATTTCATATTCATACATAAGGTTCAATAAGCTTTAAAGTGTATGATTCAAGAAGGTTCAGTTAGTTTAAATTCTAAGAAATAAAGATATTTGTTAACTAAGGAATTATACAAGATAAACACGTCATTCTTGGAGTTGTTCTGATGCATACTCTTTCCACAGTTTCCCGGTGCTATCGGTGAGGAGATCGCATTATGCATTCTCAAGTTATGGACCGCAGAACCTACAAGCAACCAAAATGTATATTTTAGATTCAACTGTTAGGATGCTGAAGAAGGCGTGAGGAGGAAGAACCCTAGCTGTTAAAGGCAGGGAAACTCTGTTTAAACCAGCCTGTTAGATGCACTGTAACAGATGCTTCACCTCTGAGAACCAATGACATCAGCAACAGACATACCTTTTGTCTTGTTTATACTGGGGGGTATAAGTATGGGTGCACGGACACTATTTGGGAGTCTTTGTGATGAATGCTGAATGATGAGGGGTCTCTTGCTGAAGCCTATCTCTGGGTCCAGAAGCGCCTGCGTACGTATACTGTACTTGTGGTCTGTATGATTTACTTTTGCGCCTAAATTGTGTCTTGATCAATTGCGTGTAACTGTCTGAACTTTTACCTGAATATCACTTGTGCTTTGGAACCACAGGTTCTATGTCTAAGTCTTTATTTATGGTGTGACTGCGTACGCAAATTAGCGTCATCCTTAGAGGTTTATAGGAAGGATTTTAGAAGGTACAGGCAGGGGTACATAGAGGTTCTGATCCAATATTGTTACAACAGAGCCGATGAAGCTGCAAAATGGGCAGCAGGGTTAAAAATGTTTCCTCCAACTGAAACAATTATGTAATTCCAAACAATAATACTTGTGCTTTGGAACCACAGATTCCAGGTCTAAGTCTTTATTTACTGTATGCAAATTAGCATTATCCTTAGAAGGTATAGGAAGGATATTAGAAGGTATAGGAAGGTGAGTATAGAGGTTCTGATCCAGTATCGTTAATTGTTGGGCAACAACTCCACTTTTGTTAACCAACCTCTTACTAAAGTTACACCTTAAAGTCTGTGTGACAGTGTAATAGAAGATGCTGTAATACTATTGCTGCTCTTCCCACAACTAAGGTGAGGGGTTGGCTGAACCAGACAAAACTAGGAAATACGATACAGAGCATATTCTAGTTTATTCTGTATCTGCTGGGTCTATTTTCTTTACAATGCAGTGAAACAGGACTTTCCTGTTATCTAATAATAAAAGCTAGGTAACCAGATCTGTGAAAAGCCAGTATTTAAAAAAAACATATGGTAGTAGGCTATAGGTACAGTATGTATTCAGAAAAACCTTAATGATTGTCCCTGGATGCCTGTCCATATGTAAGAGAAGGGACAAAAATATTTAACTCATTAACCTCCCATGACCATATACATGGCGTAGGGGACCAGGGTCTGGAGTAGCACAGGTGGAAGCTACACAGGCCCCTCAGCTGCCAGTTTGTGTGCCAGCTGCTACCTTGGTAATTATACCCCTGATCCAGGCTAGAGGAACTGGCAAACCCAACATGAAAATACAATCTTCTCATTATAATACATAGTATTCATCATACTTTGGATACAGTATCCAAAACCAGTGACAGCACTGGTACAGGGCCTGTCATTAACTACCTGATTCCAGGAATAGTGAAATAAGGCCCCAAACCACAATATGAATTGTGTATAAGGCTTCATAGAAATGTCTTTATGCTAGGTAGTTGGGAAGTATCATTAACACACATGGATAGCGTGAGAGTAAATTGCACTTTTCAGTTAAGTGGCAGCACTGGTCATATTCTTCTTGCGTGTGTAAATCTACTAACTTGTATAGAGCATTTGTGTTACTTAGAAGAGTGCAATCAATCAGGACCAGGCTCGGACATTTCTACATCACCATCCTTGTTCCTGAGCAATAACCAGTTTACTTTTGTATGCCTGCTTTAAGCAAAGAGATGGGAAAAATAGCATGTTGCTGAAACTTAGATACATGGTATTTCCTTTTCAAAGTAAATATTTTTCTTACTGGTCCCTTCTACTAACATATATCCTCATCACTGATTCCCAGTTACTAGACTAGTTCCAACCTGAACAGCTTTCACAGTATACACAAGGGCTTGTCAGCTCCTTGGCTCAAACACCATGGTGACTATTTGCCAGATTTAGACTCTGGCATCTTGGCTGTACATTCCTGACTCTAGGGGGTATATTTACTAAAATGCAGGTTTTTAGAAGTGGAGATGTTGCCCATAGCAACCAATCAGATTCTACTTCACATTTAACTAGCACCTTCTAGAAGATAATAGCTAGAATCTGATTGGTTGCTATGGACATCTCCACATTTAAAAACTCTTACTTTACTAAATATACCTCCTCTATGTTGCCCTACATGTGTTTTCACGTTTCACACAAATTCGTATTTGCATCACGTATGTGTAAACCCAACATTTTCTACCACTTTTGCTCTTCTTCACAGCTTATTTACCCAACATGTTCTGATGATGTCACATACTATTTATATTAGAGATGTGTGAAGTCCCCCGTGTTTTGGTTCTAAATCATCATCGTGTTTTGGCAAAACCAATCTCAAGTGTTTTGTTTCGTTTTGGTTTTGGCTTTCTTTAAAAAATTATAAAAACAGCTAAAATCGTGTAACTTGGATCTGCTTTTGTTATTATAGTATTATTAACACCAATAACTTTCATTTCTAGTCCATTTTGACCACCTCACTGCACCAGAGATCACGAGAGGGGGTGGGGGGGAACTTAAATGCAATCCAAGACATGAGAGATCTGGTTTTCAGAACTTGGCAAAAAGACCTGAGTCGGGTGCTACTCGGAACCCCAAAGTGATCTGAGCCGGAACTCGGTTCTACTCAGAACCCCAAAGCCGTACCACTCATCTCTAATTTATATAGTACTGAAACCCATACTTACTGTATGCATACAGTATATTCGTAGTGATCAAATCTAGTTTCATATACAAATAAATGCAATTTTTATTTTGGAATAAAAAATTACATTATTACAAATTAATTGGGTATACAGTAACATGTGTTACTGTATACCCAAGGCAAGACAGACAGCATTTTTAGAACAAGATTAAATAAAGTATTTTAATTTTGCCATGTTAATGTCTGGTGAGTTAAACGGAAAAATAAAAAACTTCATCTTTTTTGGATGAGCATCTCTGATAGTTTATTCAAGTTGTTGTACTTGAAATTAAAAATTCAACAAGTATAAAATAAATGTAGTGAATAATGTAACAAAGATAGTATAAAAGAGCTTTGTAACTTCCCAATGTTATATAACATATCATCTAATGAGACTTCTGTGACCACCTTTAGAACTAACGTACAGTACCCTTACTGGAATTTACCCAATTTATATAGCACTCTACATTATTTTAATGTGACATGCTTGGTCTACTAACAGAATTCCAAGTCATTGAAATCCTCACGGATTAAAGAGGCCACTAATCATTTCTTCTGCAAACTGTAACTCCACATAGGACAATTCTATAGATATCTGCCAAATATATTCTTCTGATTCGCTTTACCTACTGGGATGAAAGCATTGAAATTGGAAAGTGCTACTGCACTCTAAGATGGACGCTGGACTTAGATACAACAAATGTGTGTTTTGAGTGTCACAGGGGCCGTTTGGCCCCCGATGATTTATTCACCTCGCCGCGGGGGATACTTAACACCAGAGCAATTCATCATTGCTACAGTGTGGGGACAGTTGCTCCGGAAATCAGCTGTCCTCGCGTTCAGTTGCGCAGCTACACAAGTGGATACGTTACTTACCTGTTCCCAGCTTCTGCGCCTGTGTGACCTGATGACAAATGGCCCGGTAACTTAAATATGCGGAAACTAGTGTTTTCGCATGATTAACAGGGCATTTATCATATGATTACTAGGCCCCACAGTGACAGACAGTAGTCTCCCACTTAGCTCCAGAGAGACCCTGGTATTATCACCACCAACAACACCTTCCAGGATCCCTGTACAGCCACCCGGTCACCACATACACTCACCAGCTGGTGAGTTGTACATCACCATGCTCTGCTTAAACTCTGCTCCATCAAACCAGTGTATTACAGTGAGTACAGCTGTATCTCATATAACAATAAAACCACTCCACTGGTTAAGCAATTGGGCTTCCATTGTCTCGGGGCATCTGCTCAGGGGCGTATATATAATGGGTGCAGGATGTGCGGGGCACCACGCACCCTGCACCAATAATATACTCACCTCTCTGGAGTCCCACGTCTGCGCAGGGGTCTGGCGCTGTATAAACGTCTGGAAAATGGCCACTGCGGCCATTTTCCCAGTGACCTGCGCATGCGCTATTGACTGGGCACACTCTAGTGCCCAGAGCTTATAACTCTGGCACTGGCCGTGCACAGCTCAGAGAGCTGCCGAGCGGAGAGAAGGGGGCCTGTGACGGATACTGCACATGGGCCCCCTCCTCACTAGAAACGCCCCTGCATCTGCTGGTGTGTACTGGAACTCTACTACACACCAAACCTGCACACACATTTGCAAAAGAAAGAGTACCAGCTTTCAGCTCCAAAGTTGATTACTAACATTTGTTTTGTAAATCTGAAAGTGTTTGTGGATAAGTACTTCTCATTTAGGTGCAGGGGAGACTTTTGTGTTGACATTTGTTTTTAAGTTATAGTTTAACAATGTGATTAGCTTTCATACTTTGGGCTCCATGTACTAAAGGGAGATAAGCAAGCCAAACAAAATAGACAGAAAATCCCTGTACATATCGCTTCTTGATATGTTTTAAAGGGATTCTTCTGTCTAATGATAATTTACACGCAGGCTAGAATATTGGTGCTGCTGTCACAGCTGGGTGTCCATTGCTAAATAGACAGTATCTAGATGTACAGTCAATAGATTGACACCAGAAGGTAGACAGGCAATAGATCGACAGGTAAATGGTCAAAAGGTTGACATGCAAATGGTCATCACAGAAAAGGACGACACATTTTTTGTTGTTTTTTCAATCATAATCCTTAACCCTCCCCCTGGTACCTAACCCTAAACTTAACCCAAGAAATCATGAGAAACCATGTGTCGACCCTTTTTGTTGTTGACCATTTGCATGCCGAACTTTTGACCATGTCAATGTTTTAACCCTGTCGACTTTATGCATTGTTTGTTATCTATCAACCGTTTAACCCTCTTGACCTATTTACTGTCGATCTTCTGGTGTATCTATTGTCAGTCTATCTACCATCCAGATACCGACATAGGCACCTATGACAGCGCTAAGTGACCCATCTGTTACTAAGAAGAGAGGTCACTTACCATCAGCTGTCTTCTCCAGCACCAGTTTCGTCACCTCTAGCTGATATCTGCTTCTTAGGGGTCTATTTACTAAGCAGTGTTAGGAGACAGAGTGAAAAGTGATAAGTGATAAGGTGCCAGCCAATCCGCTCCCAACTGTCATTTTTCAAACACAGAATGTGAGATGACAGTTGGGAGCTGATTGGCTGGCACCTTATCACTTACTTATCACTTTTCACTCTGTCTCCTAACACTGCTTAGTAAATAGACCCCTTAGTCACATGAAGACTATTGAGAAGCAAGAAGTGAGCTCTGTCACATTTGTCCAGTTGTTAATAAAGTTTGAAAAAAAATCTCACTGCTGAAGCCGTACTGGAGACCAGAGGTGGCATTCCATTGGAGGACGGGTTTCGCGCTTAGAGGCGGAAAGTGTCTCTGTTGTCACCACTGAGGTGTGACTTTACATCCACTCTCCTCGGCGGGGCTAGTTTTAGTAAACATCGCAAAGGTAACAGGCGAGACAGAAGTGAGTTTTTCTCCACGATACATTTTTGTTTAGTACATAGGGCTAGATGTATCAAGCCTTGGAGAGAGAGAAATTTGAAAGAGAGAAAGTACCAACCATTCAGTTCCTGTCATTTTTCAAACACAGCCTGTAAAGTGACAGCAGCTGATTGGTTGGTACTTTCTCTCTTTCCATTTTCTCTCTCTCCAAGGCTTGATACAGCGCTTTTCGGAATAGATAGTTATAGGGAGGAGGAATGATGAATTCCTCCAGTAATTAGGTAGAACTCCATGCAAATTCTAAACCTAATTACCTCCTGAGAAACTTTAGTTATGATGAATAGGCCCCACAGTACTCTATTTTACATGTAGTATTCTCATGCAGTGTTCTCCCTAGAAAATGTTTCCAGCCAGGTGGCATCAAGAAGTAGCCGGGTGGGGGCCTTAATAATAGCAATTTAAACCCTGACCTTATAATGATTTAAATTTCAATTAACTTTTTATATATTAATTATACTCTTCTTATTAGAGGCCCAGTCGTCCGATTATGAAAAACCTGCAAAGTCTGTAGGATCTGGTCCTTTTTATACAGCTCCCAGATACTGTCCCCACTTGCAGGCTCCCAAAGTGCCGGGTGGTGCACCTGCAAAAAACAGCCTGGGGAGAACACTGTCATGTACTTGCCTCTGTTCATCTTTTATATATTTCATGGGCATACATACTGTCCTAGAAATCAAAGTTGGCAGAGCTTCATACCTTATCTAGGACATGCTTTCCACATGAAATAAAAGATGACAAGCCTAGGAGATATCACTGGTGCTCTGCTGTCCGTCACCTGCACAAGCTATCCACACCTCCTCTCATAACTGTAGGAGAGCTACATTTCAGTGGATGGCAGCGAACTGTACATCCCTAACATTTACCTCTCTCTATACTATCACATGGTGACATTATACAAGCATGATAGGTTTTATAATAGCTGCAATTCAAACATTTAGGACAAGTTTATCTATAATCACTATAGCAGGCTCCACTCCACGGTCCTCATATACTGAATGACAGGTTTATTATTATTTTACATGATTACTTACTTCTGAAGGACATAAAAACTGTGTCGTTATAGTGACCATGAGACTATTTTCACTGTAGGGTAAGTGGGTGATAAGGAGAAGGCTTTCCTTTTCATAACTCCGCTAAGCTGCACTGGTGAATTGTTAGAGTGCGGCAGTTTTTACATTGTACACGGAGTGGATCAGGAGACAAAAACTGGGTGTGAGCACAAGGTCTGTGGTCGTAAACATCTACTGGGTGCTCAATCTGAACAGAGTGGGCAGACTTGTCCAGACCCACAGACGGCCAAAAGCGCATGAGTTTATGGATTATCTGAATAAAGGACCAAGGGTGGAATGTACTAAAGTGAAAAATGCACTAAAACCACCGTATATGGTATTTTCCATATGTATTAAGCACTGGCATGCGATGCATGCCTGTGCTATGTCCCAGTGGGTAATGCCATCTCCAGATGGCGTTACCCAAGAGAAGCCTATGGGCTTCTTTTTGGGATGCCCCCTGAGAGGGATCCGATCAGATCCCTCCCATTCCCCCCTGCGGTGCTGCACATGCGCAGGAGACAACCAGAGGGACGTCTGGGTGTTAAACCCTGGAGTCCTTCTATCCAGGGTATCGCATAGGACAGCTCTAATTTGGAGAGCTGTCCTTTGCAAGTATACACCGTGGTAATCACCACAATATATACCCGATAAGAGGCAGGATGTACCGGATTGCGGATGCAATGCTTAGTATATCCCGCCCCAATTCAGATGGCCCTCTCCACAGTACACTGCAAATTACATCATATAGGCTACAGGCATGTCCATACGTCATTTTGGTCAGAAATGCAGAAATTGGACAGTAAATGATTAGAAAAGGGTTAAATACAGTGGCAGATTTTACCTAGGGCCAGCGAGGCTGCAGCCCCCCCAGTAAAATTAGCCAATTCAGGGAGTCTGTGACTGCACTGGCTTCACTGTGACTGGAGGTGGCTTCCCATTGGAAGCACCACCTGCCATTCACGCTGAAGACAGGTAGCCCGTGGGGGAGGTGACTCTTTCCCCTGGGACTTCCAATTATGGGCTGCGATCAGCAGAGAGCCGCTGCTCTGCCTTTCAGGTAGCCCTGCAGGCTTCTTGGAGCTGCAACCAATGCAGCCCTGAGAAGCTGATGTTATGTGCAAGCGTGGCACCACCGCTTATGCGCATTCACCGGCCCCGGCACCTTGCAGATTCATTGAGCAGGCGCCAGGACCCAGGCCAGAAGGAGCCGCAGCCCCCTCAGGTAAGAGGGCAGGAGCCGCTGCTGGATATATATATGTGTGCAAGTATGGCGGCACTTTGCAGGCTTTGTACTGTACTGTCTGTCCCTGAAGATGGGTGATCTACCCCGAAACGGTGGAATAAAGGAGTTTTAAATTTCTTTACAAAGACTTCAGAGTGCCGCCATACTTGCACATCTGTTATGGGTGTGCGGTCACCCCAGGAAGGCACCACAGCATTACTAACCATATCCTGGAGTACCGGGCATTACAGCTTTCTTTATATATACACATACACGCCACATGGGTGCCAGAGTCCAGAGGATGACTTTATAGAAGGGTCTGATAAGGACCTGAAACACTGCCTCATGTGAATAAACACATTTCTTGTATAAGCATCTACTTTATCGAGTGCTGTGACTTTTGTGTATAAATATCCTCCTGATGAAATCCAGCCACACAGACAGAAGGGACGAAACGCGTTCAAATTGTAATTATGTATTTTTTTGATGTTATGTGTTTGTAATTAAACATTTTTAAATATACTACACTATGCAAGCTCTTTTTTCTCCCCATTTATCATCCTACCTGGAGTGAAGTGATTATCCTACACTATTAGGGAATGCAAGATTGCTGACTGAGGACATATCACTATATGCCTAATTTTAAGGCACACACGGTAAGCTTTGTAATTTATTTAAGTGTGCACCACTGTATAAGGGACACTACTGGGGGCACTGTATAAGGAGCATTGTATAAGGGGCACTGTATAAGGTGCATTGTATGAGGGGCACTACAGGGGACATTGTATAAGGGGCACTACTGGGGGCACTGCATAAGGGGCACTACTGGGGGCATTGTATAAGGGACACTGTATAAGGGCACTGCATAATGTGCACTACAACAGTGGGCATTGCAGAAGGGGCACTACTACTGGGGGCACTGCATGTGCACTACAACAGGGTGCATTCCATAAGGGGCACTACTACTAGGGGCATTGCTTAAGGGGCACTACTACTGTTGGCATTGCATAAGGAGCACTACTACTGGGGGCATTAAGATGCATATGAAATGGAAAGGAATGTCCCCAGAGTGACGAGAAATGGTGGTGTCATGTTGGCACGCCCCAATTTTCAGTGGTCACGCACCTCGTGGCATGTGGCCATGCACACTTTTCCGGCACATGCACATACTTGGGGTAGGGGGGGGTGGGTGGGAAATATCCATTTTTCATCTTGCCCTGGGCTCCAAATACCCTAGTTACGCCACTGTTTTCAATGCATCAGCTGGGGTGCGCCTGTTTCCAGAGGACACCATCCATCCAAAGGGGAGAACATCCACATAAGAGAAGAGCAGAGTACTCACCAGTCTTGCAAGAGAGCTTAACAGTGATCCATGTATTCAAGTTCAATAAACCATCATAGCCAGAACAAATGGTTTATTGAAATTTAATAAATGGATCACTTTAAAAAAAAAATATATATATATTTATTGATTTTAAGACAAATTTAATAATTTGTATATAAAACATAGAAAAGTCAATATTGTACATTGGGGTAAAAATTGTGTGAGAATATACATTATAAACAAACAAATTACTGTAGGCCTCACATAAACAAAGTACAGCAATTCCATGTATAAATGCACAGACCTTAAAGAAAAGTCTACTAACATTTTCATATAAATAAACATTTAACAGTATTAACGATATGAGAGAGAGGGGGTGGGGGAGACATAAAGAGACACCATAATTGTCATAACCAGTAATAGAATAAAAAGTAGTAACTAAATCAGCCGACATGTCCACAATAATAATTCTAGAATTCAGTTTCATCTAAACATGCCTGGGGAAATAGATAGGAAGATTCTGAAAGCTTCCTATATAAGAAACCAGTCCGTGGTTTGAAATAATAGAAATATTTGGGATTGGGTGTCAGGTGGCAGTATATCAATATAAGGACCCCTTTTACGATTAAACCTGACCACTCCTTTTTCTATATCTGGAAGAATAGATTGCCTCTCATAATACAATGTTTTTAACAATAATTGAGTGACCTTGGTAAACAGAAATGCCGGATATCCATGATTTTAAAATTACCTTCTTTGCCACTGTAACTAACACAGTGAAAAATGGACGTAAATATTTATTATTACTAGGGGTGTGCACCGGCCACTTTTCGAGTTTTGTATTTTGGTTTGGATCTGGATTGGTTTTGCCAAAACCACCCTTCCGTGTTTTGGGTTCTGAGTTTTGTGTTTTGGATCTTTATTTTTTTGAAAAAAGCATAAAAATAGCTGAAATCACAGAATTTGTGGGTTTTTCTGCTCCTATGCTATTAACCTCAATAGCTTTAATTTCCACTCATTTCCAGTCTATTCTGAACACCTCACACCTCACAATATTGTTTTTAGGCCAAAAGGTTGCACCGAGGTAGCTGGATGACTATGCTAAGCGACACAATTGGGCGGCACAAACACATGGCCCATCTAGGAGCGGCACTGCAGTGGCAGACAGGATGGCAGTTTGAAAAACTAGGCCACAAACAGTACATAATGCAAAGAAAAAAAATAGGTGCAAGATGGAATTGTCCTTGGGCCTTCCCACCCACCCTTATGTTGTATAAACAGGACATGCACACTTTAACAAACTAATCATTTCAGCGCCAGGGTCTGCCACACGACTGTGGCTGAAATGATTGGTTCATTTGGGCCCCCACAAAACAAGCTGGCAATTAATCTGTCCCTGCACAAACTGGCTCTACGGAGGCAAGATGTCGTCCTCATCCTCCTCATCCACCGATTCCTCACCCTTTTCAGTGTTGTGTACATCCTCATCCTCACAGACTATTAACTCGTCCCCGCTGGAATCCACCACCACAGGTCCCTCTGTACGTTCTGGAGGCTGGTCTCCCTGGAAGAGTTGGTAATTAATTTTTATGAACATCATCGTCTCCACATTTTGTGGAAGCAGCCTCCTACGCCTTTCGCTGCCAAGGTTCCCGGCTGCACTAAACACTCTTTCGGAGTACATATTGGAGGGGTAGCAACTCAGGTAAAATAGAGCCAGTTTGTATAGGGGCCTCCAAATTGCCTCTTTTTCCTGCCAGTACAAGTACGGACTGACTGACATCCCTACTTGGATGCTGTCACCAATGTAATCCTCCACCATTCTGTCAGTGGTGACAGTATCATATGCAGTGACAGTAGACATGTCAGAAATTGTTGGCACGTCCTTCAGTCTGGACCAGATGTCCAAACCGGCCCTTGACTTATGACACAGGCGCACGCTTGGCGCTGCTGCTGTGTTGATGCATGTGCGGCTACTGCGCATACATTTAGCACACAAACACAGAAAAAAAAAGAATTGTTTATTTTTTGTGGAGCGCACTTTGGGGGTTACACCACCCTTTAACAGACTTATGGGACACAGGCGCATGCTTGGCGCTGCTCCTTTGTAAATTGTGTGCACTGTACATGCATCAACAAACACATAAGAAAATGTTTTATTTTTGTTGGAGTGCACTTTGGGGGTTACACCACCCTTTAACGCGTGAGCCAACTGGTCCTTTACTTATGACACAGGCGCACACTTGGCGCTGCTCCTTTGTTGATGCACGTGCAGCCACAGTGCACACAATTCACAAACACACACAAAAAATGTTTTTGAATTTTTTTTAGGGTGCACTTTGGGGGTTACAGCACCCTTTAACAGACAAGCCAGCCGGCCCTTGATTTATGACACAGGCGCACGCTTGGCGCTACATTGTTGATGCACGTGCGGCTACTGTGCACACAATTCACAAACACAGAAAAAAAATAATTTTTTTTGGAGGGCACTTTGGGGGAGCACCCCTGATGCACAGATCACCCCCTGGACAACACTACAGCACCCCTCTAGGACTACAGCCTTTATGGGACACTGCACAACACAGTCCAGCCATCCCCTATGACAGCAGCACAACACAGCCCAGCCAGCCCCTATGGATAACAGCAGCACAACACAGCCCAGCCAACCCCTATGACAGCAGCACAACACAACCCAGCCAGCCCCTATGGACAACAGCAGCACAACACAGCCAAGCCAGCCCTAGCTCCCACCCTCCCTCTTCACTGTCCACAGCCGGAGTGAGAAATGGCACCGACGTGGTTAACCTTTAATAGAATCCAAAACCCGCGAGATCCGGAAGGCGGGATGATGAAGTTTTGCCTCGATTTCAGATCAGAGTTAGGCGAGAAAAGTCGAGCCTGACCCGTATACGACTCGGATCGGGGGGGGGGGTTCGGATTTTCGAAATCCGAACCCGCTCATCCCTAATTATTACCATCTTCTAGTACCAGACATAAAGTTTGCAAAAAGATTGGCCAGAGTCTCACAGAAAATCTGGAGTTTTTGAAAGAAAGTAATTTGTTCCAATAGCGCTGGATATATCTGCACTCCCAAAAGTTACGGTAAAACATAGCTAGAGAATTTTTGCATTTTGGACAGTTAGGAACTCAGTTTGGGCTCTTCAGGAACATAATACTTCCTTTGTGATTGGGAGATATAAGCCCTCTGGATGAGTTTGATATGTACTTCTTGTAGATTTGTGGACTGCAAAATACGCAGTGTGTCATCATATTGGTCAAATAAGATGTTAGCCTGATTAATGGATAGAATATCCCTTTGCCAAATATCAATAGTAGGTTTCTAACATGTATGAGAAGATGGGCTTATTAAATCAACATATAAATATCTAAGCTTATATGGTGACTGCTTAATGAGGGTCAAAAATGACATGAGAAGGTCAATCTCATCTGGATCACTTTTAAGCTCTTTTGCAAGACTAGGAGTGCCCTTCTTTTATCTATTTATACACATATATATATATATATATATATATATATATATATATATACAGTCAGGTGCATAAATATTGGGACATTGACAGAATTTTTATATTTTGGCCTCTATTCACCACCACAATGGCTTTGAAATGAAACAAACAAGATGTGCTTTAACTGCAGACTTTCAGATTTAATTTGAGGGTAATTACATCCAAATCAGGTGAACGGTGTAGGAATTACAACGGTTTCTATATGTGCCTCCCACTTTTTAAGGGGCCAAAAGTAATGGGACTATCAACTCAAAAGCTATTTCATGGACAGGTGTGGGCTATTCCCTCGTTATTTCATTATCAATTAAGCAGGTAAAAGATCTGAAGTTGATTCTAGGTGTGACATTTGCATTTGGAATCAGTTGCTGTCGACTCTCAATATGAGATCCAAAGAGCTGTCACAATCAGTGAAGCAAGCCATCATTAGGCTGTAAAATCAAAACAAACCCATCAGAGAGATCGCAAAAACATTAGGTGTGGCCAAATCAACTGTTTGGAACATTCTTAAAAAGAAAGAATGCACCAGAGAGCTCAGCAATACCAAAAGACCCGGAAGACCACGGAAAGCAACTGTGGTGGATGACAGAAGAATTATTTCCCTGGTGAAGAAAAACCCCTTCACAACAGTTGGCCAAATCAAGAACACTCTCCAGGAGGTAGGTGTATATGTGTCAAAGTCAACAATCAAGAGAAGACTTCACAAGAGTGAATATAGAGGGTTCACCACAAGATGTAAACCATTGGTGAGCCACAAAAACAGGAAGACCAGATTAGAGTTTGCCAAACAACATCTAAAAAAGCCATTACAGTTCTGGAACAACATCCTATGGACAGATGAGACAAAGATCAACTTGTACCAGAGTGATGGGAAGAGAAGAGTATGGAGAAGGAAAGGAACTGCTCATGATCTGAAATATACCTCCTCATCAGTGAAGCATGGTGGTGGTAGTGTCATGGCATGGGCATGTATGGTTTTGTCTTCATCAAGTGAAGTGCATGCTCAATCGGATTCAGGTCAGAGGATTTACTTGGCCATTGCATAACATTCCACTTTTTAGCCTTAAAAAACTCTTTGGTTGCTTTTGCAGTATGCTTTGGGTTATTGTCCAAGGAGTTCTGAAGCATTTGACTGAATATGAGCATATAATATTGCCCGAAACACTTCAGAATTCATTCTGCTGCTTTTGTCAGCAGTCACATCATCAATAAATACAAGGGAACCAGTTCCATTGCCAGCCATACATGCCCAAGCCATGACACTACCACCACCATGCTTCACGGATAAGGTGGTATGTTTTGGATCATGAGCAGTTCCTTTCCTTCTCCATACTCTTCTCTTCCCATCACTCTGGTACAAGTTGATCTTTGTCTCATCTGTCCATAGGATGTTGCTCCTGAACTGTAATGGCTTTTTTAGATGTTGTTTGGCAAACTCTAATCTGGTCTTCCTGTTTTTGTGGCTCACCAATGGTTTACATCTTGTGGTGAACCCTCTATATTCACTCTTGTGAAGTCTTCTCTTGATTGTTGACTTTGACACATATACACCTACCTCCTGTAGAGTGTTCTTGATTTGGCCAACTGTTGTGAAGGGGTTTTTCTTCACTAGGGAATTAATTCTTCTGTCATCCACCACAGTTGTTTTCCGTGGACTTCCGGGTCTTTTGGTGTTGCTGAGCTCTCTGGTGCGTTCTTTCTTTTTAAGAATGTTCCAAACAGTTGATTTGGCCACACCTAATGTTTTTGCTATCTCTCTGATGGGTTTGTTTTGATTTTTCTGCCTAATGATGGCTTGCTTCACTGATAGTGACAGCTCTTTGGATCTCATATTGAGAGTTGACAGCAACTGATTCCAAATGCAAATGTCACACCTAGAATCAACTCCAGACCTTTTACCTGCTTAATTGATAATGAAATAACGAGGGAATAGCCCACACCTGTCCATGAAATAGCTTTTGAGTTGATAGTCCCATTACTTTTGGCCCCTTAAAAAGTGGGAGGCACATATAGAAACCGTTGTAATGCCTACACTGTTCACCTGATTTGGATGTAATTACCCTCAAATTAAATCTGAAAGTCTGCAGTTAAAGCACATCTTGTTTGTTTCATTTCAAAGCCATTGTGGTGGTGAATAGAGGTCAAAATATGAAAATTCTGTCAATGTACCAATAGTTATGCACCTGACTGTACATATGTACTTTAAATTCAATAATAAAAATAAGGATTAAAAATCTGTACATCATTAATACAATCAATGAGCATGTGTCAGTATCACATCACCAAATCCAGAAATGGATGTTATCCACGCCACAGACTACACTCATGAGAGTGCATTCAAAACTCAGGCTGGTGATGTCCAGGATACTGCATCAAGCCATCGAACGCGTTTCTCAATAAGCATTTTACTTACTACACTATGAGCTCCTTCCTGATTTGAATATATAAATAAATGTACTGTATATATTCTTTTATTTTCTGCCACGGACACGATGACAGTGTGTTGTCACGCTCACAGGGGAGCATGTAGGGAGCTACAAATCCCAGCATATGCTGTCATAGCTTGCTGCTACTTGTAATTAATTTCTTGTCAAATACAGTTGCTTTTACATTTGTTATTGGGCCTCAGGCCACATTTGTAGTGTTTCAGTGTCTTAAAGGGGTTTATGGAGTCAAATATAAAAGTATTCAGAGCAGGTGTCATAGGAGATGTATGTGTTTATTGGAAAACTTCATGTTTCTCTATGCCAGCATTATTGCATTGTGCTGCTCTTAGTGTATGGAGAGGAGCATATTTCCTGTATATATGGCCTGTTTATTTTCTTGACACCAGCGCTGTTTTGCATCAAAATTTATTTTATGGGAAAAACAATTGATTAAAAAAAAATCCACTAATATAACTAAACTGATATGTACAGTGATGTCATCGCTAATGGAAATGTAAAAAACTCTGAAAAAATTATAAACATTCGAATGATGCAGCTATTCATGCAGAAACTATTTTACATCTATTTTCATATGAATAGATGCATTTACATATCTAGCTAATGGTCTTGAGGTTACAGGGTGCTAAGTCATCTGTGTTAAAATAAACCCCATTATTATGTTTTGTCGGTGAGCTTAAAGTATGCCTTTTGCTTGCATATAAAGGATGCAGTAATTTTTTTTTGTCAGAACCACGATTCATGACAACGTAACACATCAGTTCATTAGGAATCAGTGCCCCATGAATTATTCTGTACCATAGTGATGTCACTGGTTACTTGGGAACTATCTAATGAATACATACCTTCCAACATTCCTGGAAATTGGGACATTTTAGGCTACATTCCTATCAGCCCATCCTACCATGAAAATTGGGACTGTCCCACAGAAATTGGGACTGTTGGTGGGTACATCAATTTTGTTTCAGACCATAAAATGGTCTGTAGATGACATTATGGCTGCTAAAGTTGTTGCTGACTAATTAAAGGTTCTAAATGTTACGGTATACAGACTTACAAAATCTTTGCAAAATACAAAGTCACCTGTGACTGATAGAAACATGTTGCTGGCTGACATGATTTAGTATTGATCTCGCTGCGAGGGATTCTTAAGTATCCAAATTGCAGCGTGGGATAGATTACATCAGAGCAATTCATCCTTGCTCTGGTGCGGGGACAGCTGCTACAGAAGTAGCTGCATTAACTACCTCCTCACCGTTGGCCCGTCTACGCATGCGTGACCCGTGGTCACGTATGTGCACAGCCGCCGGGGAGTCCATGTGAAGGCGGCGGAAGGTTCCGCTCGGATCCCTCTTTGCTTCCCCGGAACTCCTTCCCATAGAAAGGAGCAGGGTACGAGAGCAAGCGCCGTCTGAAAATCATCAAGCTCTGAAAATACAATATTGTCGGAGTTTAACTGCGGGAGCATTCGCCATCTCCAGATGGCATCTGCTCTGGCAACCCGGATTGCGAAGTGGGATCCTTTCGGATCCCTTCGCCCTCGTCCAGCTCCTTTTGCTGGATGCCGGGGCTTTTGTGTGCCTACGTGATCTCTAGGTCACAAAGGCGCACTAGATTCACTGCTCCAGTGAGACGTTTCGGGGAGACAGCTGATTTTCAGCTCAGCTGTCTCCGTGCTGGAGCAATGATGAGTATGGAAGCTACTATAAATCTTGTATCGCCTTGTAACTTAGGGCCTGATTTAGCGATGTACAGAGATGGACTTCCACAATCGGAGACAAGCATTCAAGTCTCCATATGATATAATGGGAGACGCACTCCCGCAAATCGGGGACACGCCGTAGCGTGGCGCATTGTGCGATTTGCGGGCAGCCACAATGAACGTGGGGGCATCTGTATGCAAACCCGATGGTTTATATACATCTCTGATGGTGTGAGGTCTGTGCACGCATCTCATTGTGCGAGATCGCACGCAGTGCCCCTAAGCCACAGAATGATTAACATGCTGTGGTCATTTGGGGAGCGTTCTCCAAAACAGGGGCGTGTCTGCCTTTTCCGATGCAGCTTCACTGGCCCTGGCAGCACGAAAACACAGATGTTCACGCAGATGGTGCAATGCTGCACTTTCGGATGCAGCAGTGGATCAGAGAAGCCGGCATGAGGCAACCATTCACGCAAGATGCCTCCTGCAGGGAATTGGTATGTAATGCCGGTGGATCAAATACAGACAGCGGCAGCCTAGGGGTCGCAAAATCCAGACACCTCGAGGTAAGTACCCTAACCCTCCCCTCTCCTAAACCTAACCCTCCCTTAGGGGGTGCCTAACCCTAACCTCCCCCCTAGTGCCTAACGCTAACCTCCCCCCCATGGGTGCCTAAACCTAACCCTCCCGAGGGGGTGCCTAACCCTAACCTTCCCCCTAGTGCCTAACCCTAACCCCCCCTAGCCTAACCCTAACCTTCCCTGGGGGGATGCCTAACCCTAAGTCCCCCCGGGGGTCCCTAAACCTAACCCCACCATCCAGCCGGCGGTCTCATAACTACATCCCCTCCTGCAGCATTAGCTTATTATCAGACAGCCTCTGTGTACAAAGTTGCAGCGGCTGTGCAATAGCGTCCATCTCTGAATCAGGCACTTTAGGTTGAGTACCGCCATCGTTTATCATAGAACTGCATAGTATAAACAGTATACTGTACTAAGCAATGTAAATTAACTTTAGGACTATATGTAAAATATAGCAATGTTCAGTGCTGCAAGGCAGATAATAACGGCAAATGTAACCACAGACATTTCAGTGCATACAGTGTTATTGGAAATGTAAATAGGCAAAATTCAGAAATGTTGCACCTGGTTAATAACGAAGGCAGTTTAAAAAAAAATAAAAACTGACATATTATCCAGTGCTGTACAGTGAGATGATCATACAAAACGTGCAGAGAGATTTAGATTTGGGAGAGATGTGTCCAAACTGAAATCTAAATTGCAGTGGAAAAATAAAGCTGTCCAGCATTTGTGGGTTACATGCAAAAGCAGCCAGTATTTACCCCACATACAAAAAAAGTGTATGTATTGCATTGCAACATGGTTTGTCCAGGTGCACAGTTATTTGCTCTATCTTACTCTATTCACAACTCTGAATCAGGCCCATTGAATGCACTAATACTATATAAACTGGTTAAATTGGGGCGGAACTGCGTTCCGTCAGTTCCATTTGGAGGCTGCCTCCTCCGGCCCACCTTACTCGGCCAGTCAGTCAACACTCAGGGAGGCTCCATTTGCCGGGCACCCGCTGAGATTTTGTTACCAGGGGGCGCCCGGCTTCTTTTCCGCAGCAGCACCCGGAGGCTGGATGTCACTCCTGAGCTCCGGCTTCTGGCTCCCCCCACGGGCACTATGGGATAGACCACATCTCTAGGACGACTTTAAGCACTGCATATAAAGTATATAAATGTAAAAGTAAAGAAGTTCTACCTAGAATGTGTATTTTCCCCACATCTATATCATAACACTGTATATACTCTGATGAAAGTTGACAGTTTTATAATCTCAGTAGGATATCTGAAATCTGCATCAATAACATTCATTTCCAGTCAATTCTGTCAATCTCACAGCATGAAGTGTTACAATGCAGCTACCCTGGCTTTTTCTCCATCTACGACTTTGCACTTGTTTAAAATGAATTCCTGTACAGTTAAAGTCACAGCCCAGAGCCTCTTTTGGACTAGCACTTTAAGACGTGGTAAGGCTGCGGTTAGCCTCAGCTAGTGCAGCCTGGCCAAAGGGGCAAACATTGCGACCATCATCCCAGGCTGCAACCTCGGTCACAGCGCTGGGATTGCAATGCAGCAAGGAGGTGTCAGTTTCCTATAGACACCCTCTGCTGCATTTGTGATGGACGGAATTGAGTAGTCACTTGTGTGCGTCTCTGCAATTCCATCCATCTATGAATCAGGAATAAAGTGTATAAGAAATATTGCCCTTCTATCCTCTGCTATATGGGAAAATGAGTAATATACTTAATTACCTTTCCTCATCCCACATCCTCCCCAAGACTTTTATACATTTTTATATAAACCATTTTAGTAGAAACTCATTTGGGAGTCAAATAAAGACATTTATTGTTGGTATTGTATTTGATCTTTTTCATTGTGTGTTTTAATAGATTATTCACCTTCTTTATCCAAAATGACATTATGAATATAAAGTTTGTTATGTGAATAAAATGTTTTTAAAAGTTTGGTACATATTAGGGGTGAGCGGGTTCGGATTTCTGAAATCCGAACCCCCCCGATCCGAGGCAGATCCGAGTCAGGCTCGACTTTTCCCGCCTGACTCGGATCTGAAATCGAGGCAAAACGTCATCATCCCGCCTTCCGGGTCTCCCGGGTTTTGGATTCTATATAAGGTACCCGCGTCGGCGCCATTTTCTCACTCGGCTGTGGACAGTGAAGAGGGAGGGTGGGAGTTAGGGCTGGCTTGGCTGTGTAGTGTAGTGTAGTGTTGTGCTGTGCTGTGCTGCTGTTGTTCATAGGGGCTGTGTCCACTCCTCCAAAGTCCATAGGGGCTGGCTGTATTGTGCTGTGCAATCAGTTGTCCATAGGGGCTGTGTCCACTCCAAAGTCCTGTGCAGTGTTCCAGTCCTAAAGGGGTGCTGTAGTGTTGTCCAGGGGGTGCTCTGTCCATCAGGGGTGCTCCCCCCAAGTGCAAAAAAAATAATATTTTTTCTGTGTTTGTGAATTGTGTGCGCAGTAGCCGCACGTGCATCAACAAAGTAGTGCCAAGCATGCACCTGTGTCCCATAAGTAAAAGGCCGGCTGGCTTGTCCGTTAAAGGGTGCTGCAACCCCCAAAGTGCACTCCAAAAAAAAGAAAAAAAAATATTTTTTTGTGTTTGTGAATTGTGTGCGCAGTAGCAGCATGTGCATCAACAAAGTAGTGCCAAGTGTGCGCCTGTGTCATAAGTAAAGGGCCGACTGGCTTGACCGTTAAAGGGTGCTGTAACCCCCAAAGTGCACTCCAAGCAAAATAAAATATTTTCTGTGTTTGTGAATTGTGTGCACTGTGGCTGCACGTGCATCAACAAAGGAGCAGCGCCAAGCGTGCGCCTGTGTCCCATAAGTAAAGGGCCGGCTGGCTCATTTCTTAAAGGGTGGTGTAACCCACAAAGTGCACTAGTCTCCAACAAAAATAAAAAATTATTTTCTGTGTTTGTGTGCGCCTTAGCCGCACGTATATATCAATATAACATAAATGGAGGGCCAAACTTTCTCCGATAAAAATAAAATAGGGAAAGATCAAGAACCATTTCCTCCTAGTGCTGTTGCTGCTGCTGGGAGTTGTTCATCATCCCAGAGAGGAAGTAGGAACACCACTACTTTTACTAAACAATTGACCCTCCAACAGTCCTTAGCGAGGAGGATGAAGTACGACAGCAGTCATCCTGAAGCAAAACGTATAACTGAGGCCTTGACTGCTATGTTGGTGTTAGACGTGCGTCCGGTATCTGCCATCAGTGCAGTGGGATTTAGACAATTGATGGAGGTAGTGTGTCCCCGATTCCAAATCCCGTCTAGATTCCACCTGCATCCTCAAAGCAGCAGCAACAAGCATGCGTCTGTCTGTTAAAGGGTGGTGTAACCCCCAAAGTGCGCTCCAACCAAAATAAAATCTTTTTTTCTGTGTTTGTGTGTGAAATGTAGCCGCACTTGCATCCTCAAAGCAGCAGCGACAAGCGTGCGTCTGTCTGTTAAAGGGTGGTGTAACCCTCAAAGTGCGCTCCACAAACAATAAAAATATTCTTCTTTTTTTTCTCTGTCATTGTGAATTGTGTGGGCTGTAGCCGCACTTGCATCCTCAAAGCAGCAGCGACAAGCGTGCGTCTGTCTGTTAAAGGATTACATCGGTGACAGCATCCAAGTAGGCATGTCAGACAGTCCGTACATGTACTGGCAGGAAAAAGAAGCAATTTGGAGGCCCCTGTACAAACTGGCTCTATTTTACCTGAGTTGCCCCCCCTCCAGTGTGTACTCCGAAAGAGTGTTTAGTGCAGCCGGGAACCTTGTCAGCAAAAGGCGTAGGAGGTTGCTTCCAGAAAATGTGGAGAAGATGATGTTCATAAAAATGAATTATCAACTCTTCCAGGGAGACCAGCCTCCAGAACGTACAGAGGGATCCGTGGTGGTGGATTCCAGCGGGGACGAGTTAATAGTCTGTGAGGATGAGGATGTACACAACACTGAAGAGGGTGAGAAATCGGTGGATGAGGACGACATCTTGCCTCCGTAGGGCCAATTTGTGCAGGGACAGATTAATTGCCAGCTTGTTTTGTGGGGGCCCAAACGAACCAATCATTTCAGCCACAGTCGTGTGGCAGACCCTGGCGCTGAAATGATTGGTTTGTTAAAGTGTGCATGTCCTGTTTATACAACATAAGGGTAGGTGGGAGGGCCCAAGGACAATTCCATCTTGCACCTCTTTTTTTTTCTTTGAATGATGTACTGTTTGGGGCCTAGTTTTTCAAACTGACATCCTGTCTGCCACTGCAGTGTCACTCCTAGATGGGTCACGTGTTTGTGCCGCCCACTCGTGTCGCTTAGCATAGCCTTTTGGACATAAAAACATTATTGTGAGGTGTTCAGAATAGACTGGAAATGAGTGGAAATTAAGGTTATTGAGGTTAATAATAGCATAGGAGCAGAAAAACCAACACATTCTGTGATTTTAGCTGTTTTTATTCTTTTTAAAAAAAAAATACAGATCCAAAACACAAAACCCAGAACCCAAAACACGGAAGGGTGGTTTTGGCAAAACCAATCCAGATCCAAAACACGAAGAAAGATCCAGATCCAAAACCAAAACACGAAAAGTGGCCGGTGCACACCCCTAGTACATATACACAGTAAATTTGTTAAAACATATAAACAGTTTTTTTTTAATTATTAATTTTTATTATTAATTATTAGTGCCGTTCGTCCGGCTTTCAGATTTCCTATTTAGACTTTAGTATTATAGATCTGCAGCAGAGTACTGTTCTTTTATAAGAAATAAATTGTGATACAAACTGTACACACTGAGTTATAAATGAAGACATAGGACAATGCGCCTGACTCACTACAGATCGCATTACTGCGTACACACGCAGTTCAACTGGGAAAACAAAGCACTCCACTGCTATCGCAATGCAAACTCAGCACTACATAAGGATGCCCACTTTACCATATACACATCCGTAATACTTAGCAGAATAGCAAAACCATCGGTACAATCAAGTACCATCGGACCCATACACACACTTGTACAAGCCCTGACCTTACTCAGGAATTGCTTACTACAGCGCACGCTATGAGGCCTCAGGCTGCGTATGGTATCGCAGTGGTCATGCACGCCTCTGCAACGCCATTGAAACACACTGGCACGCCTGCGTTTGCCTGACCACCCCCGTCACCACCCACAAACGGCACTTCCTGTCAATCACTCTGCCATGGGTCTGCATATCCTCTGCGATCGCTGTCCCGATCACAGTGGCTAGCTCGCACGCTGCGATGCATATGCATGTGCAGTATGCAACAATCGACCGATTGCGTGCGTATAAGCAGCTGCGTTCCTTGCTGAATCAGGCCCAATGTTTGACTTTCAAACGCAACCTGAAACTGAGGGAAAAGAGCGAATAGTCAGCTGAAGTGTATATTGGTAAAAGGATCATGTGTACAGTATAGCCAAATAACATACAGAGCCCGAGGAATAATGTGCAATGCAGGAAGTGAATAAAATACACCCTTTATCAACATATCATAAAAGTAACCTATTTATCACTTTCAGTACAGTAAAAATTATATAATTTTTTTTTGTTACGTAAAGGGAGCCAGAGCTGCCATTAATTGAAGACGTCATGGCTTCAGGTCTCCCTGGTAACCAAACCTTCTATTCAGATACTGTTATTATTACACGCACTTATTTTCTTTTCAGTTAACGAGAGACTAATGGAGTGCCTATTGGGGAAGCAGCGAATCCGTCAGCTACTCGATACACACATCTGATTTAGTACTTCTATATCGCAGAACATGCTAGCCTTTTCAGGCCAATTGAAGGGCACGGGTTCCTTTAGAGACAGCTATATTGGTTAAGACCGATGTAATGTGTGTGCATGCAGTTGCTGGCATGTATTAATTCCTGGACATCGGAAGCATTTTAGAAATAAACCCCCTTGCTGTTGAGGGTTTTCTCAACCTATTGTTGAGCACTTTTTCTGATGTTAGCGTTCGTTATTTTCGGAAGACTTTGGGCTCAATCCAATTAGCTGCGATGATCTAGTAGATGTGAGTCATTGCGGCAACAGCCACACTTTACGACAGCCCAAACTCGCACAAAAGTGCTTGCAGGCCCATTGGGCTCTGAGCAAAATTGTGTGAATTCGAGCTCGGAGCGGGCGACGAGGGGTCCTGGTTCAGGTGCCGTTGCCAGCATATTATCACCATGGCAATGGTAACTCGCACCCTTCATGGACAATTGTATGTTCAGAAAACTAACATTAATCTTTTACTCGTCCTGATGTCATAAATTATATCATTTAACTCAAAAGGTCCAAAAACTGTTTAATGAAATATCAAGAAAGAGAAACAAAAGCAAACCTGATTTTTTTTTTCATCTTATAAACACCACTAAGAAATAAGTGTTTCGCCAATAATCCACTTTTTCAATATAGTAAAAAGCAGAATTCTATGTGTTTGTTTTGAAAAAAAAATAAAAAAAGTTTTTTTTTTTTTTTTTAAATGTTTGCAATTTAAACGCTTCCTGTGTGTATGATGAATTTGGTAGCCCAACAAGGCCTACCATTTTCTAAACTAGACAACCCTCTGCATTAATTGAGGAACCATTTTTTTTATTTATTTGACAAGAAATGAGGGAGATCTGGGCTTTAGATTCTCCCATCTGTGGAAAATTTTATTTTTTGTGTACTGTTTCAGTTATTGTCTGGTGATCACCCCAAAATATCTACTAAGGGGGCACGTTGTTTGAAAGAGGGAATTCCTGTTTTCAAGACACAGTGCCCCGTGTGTGTGTGGGTCAGTATAGGAGAGATACGGCCAGGAGCTTGCTGGCAAGTTTTAGCCTGGGGGGTAAGCAGAAAGCACTGACCTGTGAGCATCAGCTCATAATTAACTTGTTGTAAGGAGTCCAGTAGGCAGGGGTTAAAGTGCTTTTCGTCACTTCTATTTGGAGACTGAACCAGTTCCGCCTCCTTTGACTCACTCCTGAGCTCCAGCTTCCGGACGTCATGACGTCTCTTCCATATTTCAGAGGAGCAGGCAGGCGGACCAGACGGCAGCAGACGCGGGAACGGGGCTTAAGGTAAGTATTCCTTTTTTTTTGTGTTAGCGGCTTCACTATAGGAGCTACTACTACTGGGGGCATAACTATTGGGGCATTACTGAGGAAGCACTACTACTGGGGGAATTACTATTGGGGGCACTACTACTGGTGCATTTCTCAGAGGGCACTACTACTGGGGTATTGCTCAGAGGGCACTACTACTGGGGGCAATGCTATTGGGGGCATTGCTCAGAGGGCACTACTACTGGGGGCATTGCTCAGAGGGCACTACTACTGGGGGCATTACTCAGGGAGGACTACTACTGGGGGCATTGCTATTGGGGGCATTACTCAAGAGGGCACTACTACTGGGGGCATTACTCAGGGAGGACTACTACTGGGGGCATTGCTATTGGGGGCACTACTACTGGGGGAATTACTCAGGAGGGCACTACTACTGAGGGCATTATTCAGGAGGGCACTACTACTGGGGACATTACTATTGAGGGCATGACTGCTGGGGCACTGATACAGGGGCATTACTACTAGGGGCACTACTATTGGGGGGCACTATTACCGGGGGATTACTAATGGGGGCATTGCATAAGGGGGGCTCTGCATAAGGGGCACCACTACTGTGGGCTTTGCATAAGGAGCACTACCACCGTGGGCACTGCATAAGGGGCTCTACCACTGGGGGCACCACTACAGTGGGCATTGCATAAGGGGCACTACAGTGGGCATTATGTGTAAAGGGCACTACTGCTGTGGGCATTGTATAAGGGGTACTATTACTGTGAGTATTGTGTATAAAGGGTACAAATGTGGGCATTGTGTTTAAGGGGCGCTGTTGTGTGTCTAAAATGGATAAGGGACACTACTATGTAGTGTAATGTGAATCAAGATTGTGCTACAGTGTGGCGGAATTTGAATTGGAAATACTTGTGTGACCATGCCCTTTTCTTTTGAGACCACTCCCCTTTTTTGGCACGCACTGTCCCTTTGTTGAGAAAGCACTGAGGAGGAGGGGGGGTGAGTTCCACCACTTCTCTAGGACCACTTTAAGCACTGCCAGTATGTATAATATGCGGTAAAGTACCTTGGAAGTACTATATAGTACTGGAGACACCGGTTGGACCAATATGTGTTTTACAGGTGCCCTATATGGTATAGGATGACAATGTGGCTCAATATGGGTACTGTACAATATAGGACAGTAACTATAAGGGCTCTACACAACACAGGCACTATACAGTATGGGGATAAATACAGAGCCTCATGGAAAGTGAGGCTGCTGTCTGCCATACAGAATAAGAGAGCTCCCAGACATTTCCTTCACCTACTCATCAGCTCAATGATCTTCATCCTTTAGCTCCCCAGGTTGCTGTCCGCCTCTGTACCATTGTCTCTTTCTGTTCAGCTCTCTGGAGGAGACTCACTCAACAGCGGCATTCACAGGAGCAGGTAACTTCATACACAGCAGGTACTGGCGAAGACTAGGAAGTAGGGCCGAGCACAAGGAGCTCCTCTAATCAGGATGTAGTCAGCACCCTGACGGTCATCGGAACACCGGCTCCGGAATCCTGACGGTAAGTATTAGGGTTAGGTTTAGGCACTAAGGGGAGGGTTAAGGTTAGGCTGCGGGAGAGGAGGGTTATGGTTAGGCTGCGGGAGAGGAGGGTTAGGGGGAGGGTTAGGGTTAGAATACTCATCAACATTCATCGGGATGTTGATTCCGGAGCATTGTCACCGTTGATTTTCTGACCGCCGGGATCCTGTACCCAACCCCTCATATCAGGGAGCAGTACAGGCTCCTTTGACCTCTAGTGCTCAGCCATTAACCCTTCAGGTGGTGAAGTAAGTTTAAAAGTTTAAGCCCATTTTTAGGTGTTAAAAAAAAAAAAACATCAACTATCTGCAGGTAGCTATATAATCTTGGCTTATGCCTATAATAAATATACCAACAGCCGGGCCCAAGACACTGAAAATGCAGCCGGCAAGAGGGGCATCTGCCACCCTGCCGCCCATCCCAGCCCTGGATAGGCTTTCCCCATCTATTGAAAACTTTTTTTCCGAGCGATGGGTGATATTGTCTAATGATCACAGGTGATCCCAATACAATAGCTGCTAATGGACCACATCATTTGAAAGAGAAGGCTCCATCATAGCAAGGGGCTTATATTTTTTTCTCATGATATCAGTACACTTTAATGTGTTGCTACTTTGGATAAATTGGTATTTAAAGAAATATTTTAAAACCTATAATCAATATACTGTACCATTAAAAAATTTATCTCTAGTCTTAAGCCATTATATTATTATTAACTGCTGTGGTTCTTCTTGTGTTAGTTAGTAAAAGTGCACATCAGTTTGTCACAATATGACTTTTTTTTTTTTATAGACCTCTTTTCCATACATTTAATCTGGATCACTTTAGAAGGGCAAAGTTTGACAATCTGAGAGCAGAGCTGAAGCTTGTAGAGATAATCAAAAAGGAAATACAGGTTGAGTCTCCCATATCCAAATATTCCGAAATACGGAATATTTTTAGCATGACTGAGAAAGTGAAACCTTTGCTTTCTGATCGTTCAATGTACACAAAAGTTTAAACTAAAGCACAATTTATTAAAAATATAGTGTAAAATAACCTTCACGCTGTGTGTATAAGGTATATATGAAACATAAATGAATTTCATGTATGTACACAAACTTTTTTTTATGCACATTTTATTAAAAATATAGTATAAAATGACCTTCAGGTTATGTATATAAGGTGTATATAACACATAAATGCATTCTGTGTGTATATTTGGGTCCCATTCCCAACATATTTTATTATTTTATGTAAATATTCCAAAATACGGAATATTCCGATATCCAAAATACCCCTGGTCCCAAGCATTTTGGATATGGGAGACTCAAACTGTATGTGAAAAATATTGTTGTAAGGACATGCCAAACAGCAAAAAAAATTCTGGGAATAAAAGGCCAAAGCGAATATGGCAAAATTAAGAAGACTAAGTTAAAACAAAATGGAAATAAGATGAAAATTTGGAAAAATTTGAAGCTGAAAAATTGCTAAAAACAAGCCTAATACCAGAAGATTAAAAAAATTATATATATATATATATATATATATATATATATATAGCAAAAAGAGTAAAACGTATACAACGAGGATATTAAGGGTAAAACTAGGAAACAATTGTGCAAACATAAAACAAAGCGGATTTTTAAGATGCTAAGAAGCAGGTTGTGTGGCAGCAATGCCAGAAGGGCCGATGACCTGGTGGGCCGATTCGGCCCGAAAACCTTTGATGATTAGCTCCGCCTCCCGATGCGCTTCTCGGCTGGCATACAGAGAGAGAGGGGGGCGTTCCACAAGACCATGTCCCATGAGGCACGGCCAATCCTTATTTCATGTGCCATATGCACCTTTCGCACAGAGGGATGCCAGGGCCAAGTCCATCCCTGATGTCAATCCTTTTAAAAATAACTAAGATCTCAATTTATCAAAAGGAGAAAACCTATTTATATTTGTTTTTATACCCCCCCCCCAAAAAAAAGAAGTCTTTTTACGCTTTTCAAAATTTAATAAAAGGCATTCTCAAGCAGCGCCTAACAGTTTGTGACACCGCCTCCATAACCGCCTATGGTGGCAAACTGCTTTCACAACTTATCAAGCAACAAAAAAAATGAGCTTTTCGTTGCTGATCAAAAACACATAACACAATCTGAGGATAGTGCTATGCCTCCCTACTGTGCCTCTGGTGTCTCCTGTGTTTTAGCACTGAGAACTAAGATTTGGATAAATCTACCCCTATATCGGAAGCAGGAGTTTATAGACCTGTGAACCAGACTTCAGTTGTGGGTAATTAATTTAACATATTTTAGTAAACATAACTCCTCACATTGGAGATGAACTGATCTGGCTCGGTGTGATCACATATCACAGATGGCTTGGCTAGGCTACCGGTTATTACTTGCCCATCCCCAACTACCCATTACCCATTCACTGCTGCACAAACTTGTAGCAGGTGAGTGTGGCACCCGTTCACCGCTGTTCTATTGTGCAGAACAGCAGTGAATTAACATATCCATCAAGAATTGGGATGAATTTCAGGACTGGTCATGCTTAACAAATTTAATTCAATTTATGAGGTGGTATTTTCATATTCAATCTTGAAAGTGCAATTGGGGTAATATTTTTTTAATTATGCAAAAGAATTTGATACTGTACAAAATACAGTAACCATCTGGTACATAAGATGAAAGTACCAGGCCTTGGGGAAAGTTATGTATATGGATAGAGAACTGGCAGATAGAGGATAGAAGACAAAGGGTAGTTACTAGTTATAAACAGACATTATGCAGACTACATAAAATATTAGTGGTATGCCACAGGGTTCAGCATTGGGTCCTGTCCTGTTCAGTCCTGTTATTATTAACCCTAGAGATGGCCTAGAAAATAAATTACAGTAAAAGGGAATATTTGCAGATTATGTATATATTGCACTAAGGCTTTCTCAACTTTTTTTTTTTTTTTTGAAACGTTTACAGTACTCCTGGATTATAGTAAATGTTTACTTCCAAAAGTATATTCATTTATACAAAGTGTGTATGACCTTAAGTGTCAAATCCTGTATCAGATCATTCCTCTAATGCAGGAGATATCATAGATATATCCTGGTTACAATTCTCCCATGATCATAGAAATGATGCCATTCATCAAGCTCCGAAAAAGCATTTTTTTCGGGACTTGATTGTGTAACTGTACGCCACCCTGAGATGGTGTACAGGCCCCCAAAAGCCTTCACGGGTTGCAGGTGCGAGGGGAGAGGCTGGCAGCTGGTGCAGCCAGGGAGAGGGGAGAGAGGAGTTGCAGGGAGAGGGGAAAGACCACGAGCAGGTGCGGCCAGGGAGAGGAGAGACACGGGGAGGAGGTGAAGGCTGGGAGAGGGGAGAAACCGGGGACAGGCTGCGGGCAGGGAAGTAGAGTGAGAAGAGACAGCGGGAACAGGCTGCGGAGACAGCATGGATTAAGGGGAAAAAGTATCACAATTCCGAAAAACTGACTTCACAGAAACAGCAGTTTTTCAGAAGTGATACTTTAGTTAAGGAGGCATGATGAATGCCTATGAACGGTATTTGGAACTTGCAGCAAGTACAAAACAGATTTATCACCATTGATAATTATGTGATGATGATTAGACCCCTAAAGGAGGGCACACATTATTATTTGATTAAAGGTGACACAGGTTATTATTAGACACTGGGATGCGGTCTATTGTTTGGCAGTTGCATGGTACACTATCGTATGGTATATTATGAATTCAGCATGGGTCTTAAAGCATATTTTTGCACCTGGGCAAACCACTTGCAAGTTCTGCCATTGAGAGCAGATTATCATCTCACTATAGAAATATTTAGACAAATTGGAAAATTTGGGCCAACAAACGTTGATTAAGTCCCTCTTAGATAAAATAATATCCTTATGTACCTAGTCATAGTAGTAACTATACTATGAACAATCTACAGTCCCTAACATTGGCTTAATAAGCAAATAATTCCAGGGAGAGAAAAAGGGTGATAAATGCAGACGATGCAAGCATAGTCTTACCGCTGCTATAATAAGCAAGAAAGTGTGTCTGTTTGTCCTTTATGTACAGCCAGAGTTTTGTACTTCACTCCACCAAATTTGGCATGTTCGTGTAGTTTGACCAGGATTAGGTTTTTGCCTAGGTTTGATCTTTCGTCAGGGCCACACACTGCAACGTAATCCCCCCAAACATGGGACGTTAAAATTACACAGGTTCTAGGGTTGTGGGGCTGGCTTTATACTCGCACTGTCACACTCTGGCAGGCTCATGAGCAGCTCAGCACTCATTCCACTGGATATATTCAGACTGTGGCAGACAGCATAATCAATCCACAATCTTTGATCCTAGCAAAGTTTTACAAACAGCAAGGGAGATTGATCGCAGTTACACAGTGCCACTACGGACAGGCCCCCTTCTGTGCAGGAACGAGACTACTGCTGGGGGGAGGACTGCTACTGGGGGCACTGCTGGGAGGACTGCTACTAGGGGCACTGCTGGGGGGACTACTACAGGGGGCACTACATAGGGGGGCGATTACCGCTGGGGGCACTGCTGGGGGGGGCTAATACTAGGGGCACTGCTTGGTGGTACTGCTACTGGGGGCACTGCCGGGAGGACTACTACTACTGGGGACACTGCACTGGTGGGACCACTACTGGGGGCACTGCACCGGGGGGACACTACTGGGGGCACTGTATAAGGGGCACTACTGAGGGCACTGTATAAGGGGCACTGCATGGGGGGACCACTACTGGGGGGCAGTGCATAGGGGGGACCACTACTGCCGGCACTACTGGGGGCACTGTATAAGGGCTTGTCTAGCTATCGAGGGGGGGGTGTAAGGCTGAAGAAATGCTTAGGGTGCAAAGAAACCTTGCACCGGCCCTGGCTTGCATGAACAAATGGTTACTCAGCTAGCTGAAGGGATTGCAGATGATCCGAGTCCTTGAATGCAGCTTGGATCAGTAGTGCATGTGCTTGAAGATGAGATTATCTACAATTGCCGGCTCTTCCTATACTATGAATGGGACCTGGGTCGTCTCGACCCGGGTAACCCATTCACACTGCACAGCGAGCCAGGTTGAACTGGGCTATTTGCTGGCAGTGTGAAAGGGGTGTAACACTCTGGACACATTTACTAAACCCTGGTGCACCAAATCATCTGGAGAACTACTATCCCCAGCACATTCCACTTGGCATTATAAATCAACACCAGCACACTCTGCATATTACTCTGCTAATAAGATTAAGCAAACTGCAGCCCTAAGGGTTGTGTTTTGCCTTCCTCACAATCACAACACAATTACAAATTATGAATGGTTGATCTCGACGGACCCGATACCTTTTTTCAACTTTACTAACTATGTAATATCTTTATTCCACATCCTGTTTTGAATCTAGCTCACCACCACATCAGGTTTTGATACTGATTGTATTTATATTTCTGGGATTCATTTCAGTTAAACCCATTGTATTTCAGAACATGATCAAAACTTATAGCTTACAGCCTCAACCATAATTTTTGGTGGTGACCACAATAAAATTGTACACTGTGTTATGATAACAATCTATCCCATGATGTATTATGTCTTTATTTCTGGTTCTTTACTTGAGAAAAATTTCAGTTTTACTGGTTGGCCTACAGTAGCAAATTTTGCTCTTGAAAGGGTATTTAAGCCAGTGCTCCTAGACACATGGTTGGCCATAAACTCCAAACTATGAAAAATACGGGCTCCGGAATCCTGACTGTCAAAATCCTGACACATGTTGGTGAGCAATCTAACTCTAACCCCAACCCACCCCTTCCACAGCCTAATCCTAACTGTCCCCTTCAGCAGCCCAACCGTAACCATCCCCTCTGGCAACCTAACTATAACCCTCCCCCTGATGCCTAACCAAAATAATCACCACCGGGATACTGACCATTGGCATTCCAGAGCTGGTATTGTGAGGACCATTGGGATTCTGACCGCCGGAATACAAAAAAATTCCCCTTCAGACACTGAGAAGCTCACAAATGTAGCTGAAATTAAACACTGCAAATCTCTATTGACCACAAAAACAATGTTCGCAAGATATCAATGATAGAAATAAACAGAAAAAAATGTATATAAAAATGTCTGATTTGTTTTAAGCACAATTTATTAGCAACATTAAAATATGAAAAAAACAATTACTGAAAAAAATTCTTAATTCTAAATTGGAATTTCCAATATATAAATGAATAATGTGAATAATAATTTGTCAGGGAACATCATCTTCAATGATAAAATACAGCCAGTAATCAGAGCCGTAATATTCTCATATTGCTTCTGTGAACAAAAGTCCATGGTTGACTCTGTATTACTATAGCAGCTTCATTGTACATGACAGACTAAAGTTGCCAGACCCATTCAGATAAGTATATGGATTTATACACTTAGTGGCCAAATTACTCGTATTAAAACCACCAGGCAATTTTATGCAAAGTAGCTATTACGCAGATAATGCTGACATAGGATGCCTGAAGCTGTATAGGAAAGGAAAGGCGAAGGTTTGCAGAGCTACGTGATCTGATGGAGCCTAAATGTGAAACGATTGTTGGCACTCTCAGCAGCGGTGTTAGCATTAGAAGAACTGCTGCACTGGTGAAATATTCCAAGGAGCGGCAGTTGTTACAGTGTACACAGAGTGGGCCAGCAGACACAAACTGGGACTGAGCGCAAGGACTGTGGCCATAAATTGCTATTTGGTACTTGAGCAAAACAGAGAGTGGGCAGACTTGTTCAGTCCCACAGACGGGCAACAGTGCATCAAATTACAGATTATCTGAACCAAGGACCAATTAAGAGGACATCTCAATGAACCGTACACTGCACATTACATCGTATGAGCTACAGAAACAGAAGGCCTGCCCATATACCATTGCTAACTGCTGCAAACTGGGTGAAACGCCTCCAGTTTGCGCAACAGGAATTGGACAGTAAATGATTGAAAATGGGTCATGTGATCTGACAAATAATATTTTCAATGACACCATGCAGATGGTAGGTTGAGGATAAGACAACAGCAGGAAAGCATTGATCCTTCTTGCATAGCCACGACTCTCCAGGTTTGTGGAGGCAACATTATGGAGATACAGTTTATCACATTTAGGATTCTTTTCCCACAAAACATACTGACAACAAGTGGAAGCCATGCCTAGAAGATTCCAAGTTAAAATGAAGGTGGCCCAACAAAGTACTAACCTGGTGGTCATAATAATTTGGCTGATCACACTTTTTATAGTTTAAGGTCTAATGATAGTTCACTAAAACATAACTTTTAATTGATCTCCCTTAAAAAAAAAAATGGGGTGTTCAGACTCAAATTGGTAAATATGACCGATTCAACCCCTATAATTTATACAAAACAAACATTTTATATACACGTATTCACATAAAATAAGAACCATTAAAATTAGATCCATTAATAATTAATTGGACAATAATTGTCTTGTGATAATAATATTATAAAATCATTAATCTCTAATGAGCCATGTGGCAGGAACGGCACATAGATATAGGAACCTCTTAGTTAATATGTGTATTAAGTAACACATAAGTTGAGAAATCTCCATTGTCTATACTACTAGATTATTTTTGTCATAAGCATCAAAAATGAATCAGTGTGATCATGAATAAGATGTCCAGGTTTAGAATCATCACAGCATTTAATAATAAACACACATGTGCCAATAGTCATGACCAACGCAACCATTAACCATTTATATGATGTTCACAGTGATCATTAAGTACATACTTATTTCAAAGTATATATTGTTCAGCTTGTAAATACACGTGCATAATCAATCTTAAACAGTGCAGCTATTAATCATACGTATAATATCTGCAGTAGTCACAGAGTATATCTACAGCATAAGTAATGATACATGTAGCATAACCGCGTCAATAAGTATCGACATTGCAGCCGATAATAAACACATTGTATTGTGATTAAATGTATATTGGAGAGAAGGCTCCGAGCGTCCCGGTCCCTTCTTCTTTCTGTTGTCATCCAGGAGTGGACAACAAATGAGAGAGGGTCCTGGGACAGTGCCGATAGAAAGCAAAGCGAGGTGCAGGGGAGTAAACACCCTTGTGCGGTGTTAGACGGTCCCATTTGGAGAACAGCCCACACACAGGAACGAGATGGGGCCCATTTATCAAAGTGCATTTGAGGTAAATTACCCGAAAACACCTGTTACAACTTCCCCCTGCATCGGGGAACTGTAAACAGCACACGTGTTTCACCACATACAGTAGGGCTTGTTCACCCGTTAGCAACAAAACCTCAGCAGTATAGTGGTAGGCCACATGAGCTTTGACCACCGAGTGCTTAAGAGAGTAACAATTGTATGTCTTTAGTATCACTGACTATATAGTTCCAAATCCATGACCGCAAAATGATGGGCGAAAGCGAGTTTGGCGGGTGCCATGAAAACGCTTTCTGCCCTAATGCCTACTACCAACTTCAATGTCCTGACCTCCACCTTATCAAACATTTTTGGGATGAATTGGAATACTGATGGTTATCTAGGCCTTATCGCAGATCATAAGTGCACAGCCTTAAGGTGCGTACACACTTGCCAATATTCTGGACGACTGAACGATATTGTTATCGTTCACTATATCGGCCAGTTTGTATGCAAAAATTATGAATGATAACGACCAATGATGCGCGCTCCCGTTAACAATATTGTCAGGTTTTTGCATGCTCGGGGATGAGGGAGGGTGCCTAACTGAACAATATCGTGAATTATATTGTTCAGTGTGTAAAGAGTGTGTGCTCAATATCATTAACGACATTGAGCACACACACTGAACATATCATTCACTATATCGTTCATTGCCGGGCACCCTCCCTCATCCCCGAGCATGCAACAACCTGACAATATGGCCAGGTTGGCCTGCATGTTCGGGCGATGAACGACAAAGACCAATGACCTGAGGGAGTGTGCATCGTTGGTCGTTCATCGTTTTTGCGTACAAACTGGCCGATATAGTGAACGACTGAATGATAACAATATCGTTGTTCAGTCGTCCGGAATATCGGCAAGTGTGTACGCACCTTTAACTAATGCTTTTGTGGTGAATCCCTCAGTCATGTTCCAAATGTAATGGAAAGCTTCCCCAGGGTGGTTGAAGATGTTAGGGGCAAACGATTATATATAAATGCCTGTGGTTTTGGAATGAGATATTCACAAGCACATATGGGTGTGTTGTTCAGGTGTCTACATAGTTTTGGCCATGTAGTTCATGCGCTAATGTATGTGACACTATCTGTATGATGTGACTTTTGCTCCACAGCTTTTTAGATTGATTGTTCACTATTGTCATTTTTGTATAATGTACTATTAATTTAAGTATTAGGATTTTAGAGAAAGATAATACACATCTATATATGTTCCAATGGTACCTATATATTTATATATGTATGCACTTATTCACACTGATGTGCATTTTACAGGGATTTAGCGGTTAGTAAAATAGTATATATAGAGGTCTTAAAGAATTCTGTAATGAACAATATGTCCGTTTGCAGGGGAGTTTTGCTATATGACCTATAATTAAGGGAGTATGGGACTACTATGAGACTGTGGGGCTCATTCTGAGTCGCATTTCAAGTGGTTGTAGATCGATGAAATCAGATTTACTACCTTATGCAAACACGAGACTCTGTATGGCTTATGGGAGGGTTTCTGTGCCTCCAAGACAAAGCCCGTGACGCCGCTTGTTTTTACCCCAGCCACATGACACCACCACAAGAGAGGGCGTTTCCATGTACTCACATTGTTGCTGCCCAGGTTCCGCCCCTAAATGCCCAATTTAATGGTAAGAGAGATGCATCTGAGTTCCATGTGACTCGGAATAGGACAGTGACATGCAAAAACCTGTAAATTTGCTGTTTGCATCCATCCATAGAGATCTGCTCGACAAAGAATCAGCCCTTGTATCTCTGTTGATATATAGGGTCCGATTCATAGTAGGACACTGCTGGGTTCACTCATGCGTTTGTTCCCGGAGTTGTGGCTTCAATAATATGCAAATGCTGATATCAGTCTTTCCCTGGAGTAGTACCCTGCGTCTGAACGTGCAAGGACTGAGGCACCCACTTTCAGCATCTGTGCACGTGATACGGCCGCTGATTCTTTAGATGCCACCATCGCGCTAACTATCGACACTTGCAACAGCGCAGGGGCAAATGCAGGATTTTTACAGGGGGATTTCCACAAACACACACATACTGTATAATATATATACATACCTTACACACATATGTCACACATACCTTACACACACACACACACACCTACTGTATGTCACACATACATTACACACACACACTTACCTTGCAGCAGCTGTGGGTTTTAGACCCGATAAGGATGGGACCTGGCATAGTAGCACCATGTCATTAGTTCCCACACCCTAGTGGCAAAATCCTGTGATTTGCGGGTCACTCAGGAGGAGGCGGAGCCAAATGATGTAATTATAATGGAATTGCATCATATTTGCTCAGCTACCTCCCGATTGAACCACGAATCACGGCAATTTGCCGTGAGGGAGTTGGGCTTAAGGCGATGGTGTCTGCTCTCCAGTCTGTCAGGGGGGGGGGGATTCTGGGTACTCAGAAAGCCCCCCTGCGTGCGCTAGTGCAGCCCTATGGCAGGTGCAGTTTCTCCATCTGACTCTGGCCTCCTATGGCTGAGACTGCATCTGGGAACACAGCAGCTTCCACTTACTTGCCCAAAACACTCCCAGGCCATAGCATGCCCATGAGAGAGAGTTTTTTTAATTTCACTTCTAGCCACCATTAAGTCACTGCCCATGAATGCCCATCACTTTGTTGCGCGATTTCTGATAACATTTGTCGCGATCGCAACAGCATCTTTGTGCGTACACTCTGTGTAATACAGGGACCATAAGGGGTTTTCTGAACAAAGTGTGTGACAACTTTCTGTCAGAGTTCTATCAAATAGTCATACAAAAAAAAAAATTATTATTAACAATTGTTGGATTACCATGAGATTATTTCCCTGACAATTTGAAACTATTTTTCCATGGAATTTGGTATCAAAATATTTATTACAAATGATGAAATGGCTGCATTGCACTCTTATTATGCTCATTGGAATACCCTGTATACCATTGTTATGTTTGTATTTCACTGCTGTTTCTTTTATTATATACATTTAGTTAATATTGGTTCCAGAATATTGCAATCATTTGTCAAGCCGTCCAACTGCGTCAAAGTCTCCCCTTCTGGCCAGTCCCTACTGACTCGCAAAAACATGAGGGTTAGGGATAAGTGGGTATATAATCTTCTGGAAAAACAAATGAAACGCATAAGAAATGAATGACATGATGGTACTATGACTCTTCTGTAACAGCCTTTCTTCCTGGAAACCTGGTTAACTACACTTTGAGGAAGATAAAGTAAAGTAATTGCCCAAAGCAACGTATCAGCTTCTAAGGGGTATATTTACTAAAGGTCGATTTTGATCAATTTTAAATCAATTAACATCGATGTTGTGTTTCTGAAGCTAAATCACACATTTACTCATACTTAAAAAACTAAATAAAAAATTGCCTGTTAGTAAATGTGATTAAAATCAATGTTGGGTTTTTGGGGCTTAATCAATTTTTAATCGATTAAAATTGATCTTTAGTAAATATACACCTAAATGTAATTTCAAAGTCTGTTCCTGATAAACGACAGATGCTCATTGGTTACTTTGTTCAACATTTCCACTTTATCTCTCTCCAAGACTTGATACATGTTATATAGAGCAAGTGCTCTTGAAGAAAGGAAGTTGAAGAAGAGCAATGCCCAGGACTGATGATAGAATATGTGGAAAGTCTATCAAGCAGTCACTGCATATACATACAGACATAAAGAACACAGTTATTTTGGCCCATACAAATGTCCCTTTTTTTCAATACTTGTATATACACTCAGGTGCATAAATATTGGGACATTGACAGAATTTTCATATTTTGGCCTCTATTCACCACCACAATGGCTTTGAAATGAAACAAACAAGATGTGCTTTAACTGCAGACTTTCAGATTTAATTTGAGGGTAAATACATCCAAATCAGGTGAACGGTGTAGGAATTACAACGGTTTCTATATGTGCCTCCCACTTTTTAAGGGGCCAAAAGTAATGGGACTATCAACTCAAAAGCTATTTCATGGACAGGTGTGGGCTATTCCCTCATTATTATCAATTAAGTTGATTCTAGGTGTGATTTTTGCATTTGGAATCAGTTGCTGTTGACTCAATATGAGATCCAAAGAGCTGTCACTATCAGTGAAGCAAGCCATCATTAGGCTGAAAAATCAAAACAAACCCATCAGAGAGACAGCAAAAGCATTAGGTGTGGCCAAATCAACTGTTTGGAACATTCTTAAAAAGAAAGAACGCACCGGAGAGCTCAGCAACACCAAAAGACCCGGAAGACCACAGAAAACAACTGTGGTGGATGACAGAAGAATTATTTCCCTGGTTAAGAAAAACCCCTTCACAACAGTTGGCCAAATCAAGAACACTCTCCAGGAGGTAGGTGTTATATGTGTCAAAGTCAACAATCAAGAGAAGACTTCACAAGAGTGAATATAGAAGGTTCACCACAAGATGTAAACCATTGGTGAGCCACAAAAACAGGAAGACCAGATTAGAGTTTGCCAAACAACATCTAAAAAAGCCATTACAGTTCAGGAACAACATCCTATGGACAGATGAGACAAAGATCAACTTGTACCAGAGTGATGGGAAGAGAAGAGTATGGAGAAGGAAAGGAACTGCTCATGATCCAAAACATACCACCTCATCAGTGAAGCATGGTGGTGGTAGTGTCATGGCGTGGGCATGTATGGCTGCCAATGGAACTGGTTCCCTTGTATTTATTGATGATGTGACTGCTGACAAAAGCAGCAGAATTAATTCTGAAGTGTTTTGGGCAATATTATATGCTCCTATTCAGTCAAATGCTTCAGAACTCATTGGACGGCGCTTCACAGTGCAGATGGACAATGACCCGAAGCATACTGCAAAAGCAACCAAAGAGTTTTTAAGGCTAAAAAGTGGATGCAATGGCCAAGTCAATCCCCTGACCTGAATCCGATTGAGCATGCATTTCACTTGATGAAGACAAAACTGAAGGGAAAATGTCCCAAGAACAAGCAGGAACTGAAGACATTTGCAGTAGAGGCCTGGCAGAGCATCACCAGGGGTGAAACCCAGCGTCTGGTGATGTCTATGCGTTCCAGACTTCAGGCTATAATTGCCTGCAAAGGATTTGCAACAAAATATTAAAAAGTGAAAGTTAGATTTAGGATTGTTTAGTTTGTCCCATTACTTTTGGCCCCTTAAAAGGTGGGATGCACATATAGAAACCGTTGTAATTCCTACACTGTTCACCTGATTTGGATGTAATTACCCTCAAATTAAATCTGAAAGTCTGCAGTTAAAGCACATCTTGTTTGTTTCATTTCAAAGCCATTGTGGTGGTGAATAGATGCCAAAATATGAAAATTCTGTCAATGTCCCAATATTTATGCACCTGACTGTACTTAATAGTATAGTTAATTAGATTATTGATATTATGTATACAATTATAACTGGTAGAACAATGTTTTGGGACCGTTTTCTGGTGTTCTCTACTCACTTTCCCAATTTGTTTTATCAACTGCACTAGTTGCATATCATAGCTGTTTTTATGCATTTGGATTTCAAGTCACATTTGTTGCATCTATTTTGTTGTTATACTCTAATCCAGAGCTTGGTAACCCAGGTATGCTTGCCAGTCATGGTACACAGAACATATTTCAGTGGCACACCACAGTCTTGGGGCCTTCACTTCCTGGAACAATCTTCCGGCCCATGGAGTAGCTTAAGCCAGATTAAGGGGTCATGTGGCTGCACCAGCCCAACACATGTGCATAAGGGGCCTTTTGTCCCTAGGCAGCTTCCATCATATGGGCAGATGCACTGTGCTGAAGAAGAACCTGTCAATGCCTAGAAAACTAAGAACTTCAGGACCACACTCCCATCAGATGTGGGCCTCTGCCTGCTGGTCATGCAACAGGTTCTTTCATATTAGCAGATATTTCAGATGCAGAAGAAGCTGTGCTAGTTATCTGCTAGAGAACAGTCACGGCTCACAGGTGAGCTGCAGGTATGCTCCCAGTATCCTCCCCTGTCATCATGTGTCCATTCTTCCATACTATTACTACAACCCAGCAGTTGTCTGTGTCCCTACTTCTGCTACCACTGAGCTGTCATGTATCCCCGCTACTACCACTCCAAGCTGTCATGTATCCCCGGTACTACCACCCCAAGCTGTCATGTGTCCCCCACTACTACCAAACCAAGTTGTCATGACATATTTCTGCACTAGGGTTGTAACCCTTGCCATTAGTTATTAGGGCCAACGTAGGGCATCGGATTTCTGAATCAGGAACACAAGCTGTGTCTCTTTACTGATGATGTCTTAATCATGTATAATAAGCCATACTTTCCTGTAGGGACTCCACATAGTGTTACATCAATACAGTGAGGTTCTACTCTAAGAAGTATGCATTAAAATCTGAAGGCATATGTTTTGGCATCCCTACTAAATCCCTGCATGCATTAAAAGTCAACATAACTATTCTTGGCAAGATACATCGTTCAGCTAGTTATAAGATCCATGTCTCACTAGCCTCTCTATGAGAATAATTCCCCTTCTCTCCTGACATTAAACAGACTCTAAGTAAATGTCAAAACTTGGAGTTCTCATGTTAGGTAGATTAGTGATGATCAAGAATATAATTCTCCCTAAGATCCTTTACTTATTCTGTGTGAAACCCCTCTGCATCCCACATCCATTCTATAGAGAAGACATTCCTTTCCCGCACTACACTAAGGACTATGGCAGGGATTCAAGTCCCCATTTAGAGAGTTACCATATTGTTTGCATACTAAACCAATGGTTATCAATACCCAGCAGCCTACAAATCCCCCCTTCCTCTTCCCCGTAGTTCGCATGCTTATTAAATGTTTGGCACTCTTAACTGGAAAGTTATCAGTATTTATCCGTATCCCTGACAATCACTGCTTTCCAATTCCTAATACATGACATATCTCGAGAAAACTGGGTTGAAAAGAGGCATTTTAGTCCCATACCATATCTAAGAGCCTTCTCTCTGTCACTTGTAAGCTATTAAACCAACTGAGATATGTTCTATATTCAGTATGTGGTGTAACATTTTTATTAAAATCTTTTCAGAAAACTCTTTATTTGCATGTGGGAATTACCTTACTTGTAGTTTTAGTCCAGAGATCTGGGCGAATATATTAAGTCAAATGTAGACTTTTTTACACTGTACCTCCTACCACTAATCCCTTTAAAATTGCTGACCTGGAGCTATCTTATACCTTGGTGGTTCACCTAAATTTCTGGCAGGAATGTAGTTCTCAGAGAAACCTGCTAAGTATATTCTGGCTTCCCTTTTGTAGTTCCAGTAATGTCCAGATTGGTGCACCGGTCAGTGTACCCAGAGCCAGCTTTAGCACTATTTTATATGTACCCCCCGGATTTGAATAAATCAGCCAAATATATGACAGATGCTAATCTGCTACAGTTAGTTAAACTGTATATTCCACAGGCATAGGAATCCAGTGAACTTTCATCTCCTATAGAAACCTCTAGTTATGTCAGAGATACTTCAAATCTTTTGGATAAAATTAGAGCTTTTGAACATATCCCCCCTGATTGTTGGTTAATTAACATGGATGTCCAGTCGCTATATATGCTGTTATCCCACATGATCAAGGTTTGCAGACTTCAGACAAGTATTGGCCACTAAGTTACATGATGGACCTTGCACTAAATTTTTGATTGAACTGGTAAAATTAGTTCTGCAGCACAATTACTTTCAATATGGTATCATTATATTTGCCAAATAGCTGGTACTGCCATGGGGTCACACCTGGCACCTGCTTACACAACTGAATTTATGTACACAGAACTCAGAATAGCATAGTACTGGTAGATAGGAACTCAGACCAGGAATCGGAGTCTTATGTATACAGGATACAACCTGAGAATGCTGTAACCCTGGCACAGCTCTGATGCAAGACCTGGCACTGGTACCAGTGCAGAACTCAAACTAAATGTTAGGAAAAGTAATACAGTCTCTGAACACCTCAGTGCATAGACAGTATACCACACACTGAACCCCAGCTCTGGAACCTGCACCCTTCTCTAAACCACCAAAGACAACAGCACGCAGTGCAGAGAAACCAATACCACTAGCAGGGTAGTATACTGTATACCTGAATAACTACTGAGCACAGAGAAGAACAGAACAAGCAATGTCCCAGCGGTATTATGGTATAGACCGAAGATGTATACAGTTCACAGGTAAATAGCTGAGTATACTTGCAGGCTGGAGTGCGATGGTAAGGCTGACTTGTATGCAGTATGGGAACTGCAGGTTTGGCAGGTAATGAAGCACTGTGGTGGATGTTTCCAAGATGGTGAGTATGCTGTAACACTGATGGAACTGCAGACACAGAGGCAGATGAGTAATGGATTTACACACAGTGTGGAAGCTGCAGTGCTGTCAAGATAGGAATACAGTGGTATTCAGCAAAGGATGGTAACTTTCTGGAATCTCTTTTGGAGTCCATGCCTCAATGGGTCAGAGATCTTTTGGTGGCATGAGGGGGACCTATTCCATATTAAGCAGGTGCTTTTAATGTTGGGTGATGGAATATATATAGAACACCTCTTTCTCTCCTGGATCACTTCTCTCACTCGCAGTATAGTCCCCTCAAACTGGAACTGTCCCCAGGAAATTGAGACAATTGGTATATTATAAATGTGTATATATATATATATATATACATACATACATATACATACACACAAACACATACACACACAGGTTGAGTCTACCATATCCAAAATGCTTGTGACCAGGGGTATTTTGGATAACGGAATATTCCGTATTCTGGAATAGTTGCATATCATAATGAAATATCTTGGGAATGGGGCCACAATATACATACAGAATGCATGTATATGTTATATACACCTTATACACACAGCCTACAGGTAATTTGAAACAATATTTTCAATAATTTTGTGGCTCAAGCAAGGTTTGTGTACAGAAATGAAATTCATTTATGTTTCATATGCACCTTATACACACAGCCTGAAGGTAATTTTATACAATATTTTTAATAATTTGTGCCTTAGACAAAGTTTGTGTATATTGAACCATCTAAAATCAAAGGTTTCATCACCTCAGGTCATGCCAAAATTATTCTGTATTTCGGATATGGCGCGCGCGCGCACACACACACACACACACACACACACACACACACACACGTCTCTAGCCATTGTAATAGCAGAGCAGGTGAGTGAACAAGTGCAGCAATTAATCACAGGGAGACGTCCCTGTGATGGTTTGAAACAGCCATGATTGAAAGTCTGCACCTGTCAGCAATGCCAAGACCCAGATTTTTAACACTATGGGTGCATTCCATGTCGCATGCTGTATGATGATATCATGTTTTGTACTATGTGTCTTGGTTTTTAAGCCAGTGGGTTGTCATTTGCGTTCCACGTCGGAATGAATGGTACTTGTGCTATTTGATTACATCACTGGAATACATGGTCCTCACATGGTTTGTTTATGTCACTATCGAGTACTGGCCAGTACTGTACTTTTACTTGGCTACATTTTTTCTTTATTTTCTTTTTTATATTTTTTTCTTTAGACTGGTTTACTTACTTTACCAACATTCCATGTTGGTATATATCCACCATGGTTGGTTTTGTTGACATTCCCTGACAACATTCTGCATTCAAGCATGACCTTGTCTCCTCCATTCTTAAAAAACGTAGCCTTGATCCTAACATTCTCTCTAACTACCAATCCATCTCTCTCCTCCCTTTTGCCTTCAAACTCCTTGAGTGTAATGTTTACAACTGCCTTACCGCCTTTCTTTCCTCCCACTCGCTCCTTGACCCTTTCCAGTCTGGCTTCCGTTCTCTCCACTTCACTGAAACTGCCCTCACGAAAGTCAGCAATGACCTCCTTACTGCCAAATCCAAGGGCCACTACTCTCTGCTCATTCTCCTTGACCTCTCTGCTGCTTTCGACACTGTGGACCACAATCTCCTGCTCCAAATCCTTCAATCCCTTGCTCTACGTGACACTGGCCTCTCCTGTCTGTCCTCCTACCTCTCTAACCGTTCCTTCTCTGTTTCCTCTCATCACTCCTCTACCCCCCACAGCCTCTTACAATAGGTATTCCCCAAGGTTCTGTTCTTGAACCTCTCCTATTCTCCCTCTATACATCCTCTCTAGGTGAACTCATCAGCTCTTTTGACCTCCATTATCAGCTCTATGCTTCCTACCTTCCCACATGACCTCGCTTCCCACTATTTCTTTATCAATTGATGGCACAACTATCTAATCTAGCCCCAAAGTGTGCTGTCTTGGAGTTATCCTGGACTTATCCCACTCCTTCAAACCACATATCGAACCTTTCGCAGTACTGTCGTTTCCATCTCAAAGACCAGACCCTATCTCACCCAGGATGCTACTAAAACCCTTATACACTCACTGGTCATTTCCAGATTAGATTATTGCAACCTTCTCCTATCTACCCTCCCCAAATCCCATCTCTCTTCTATCCAGTCTGTCCTCAATGCTGCTGCTCAGCTCATCTTCCTCTCCAAATGCTGCGATATATAAATGGGAGAGGAATGGGTAAGGGCTTTGTAAGCAAGTGTGAGAACCTTGAATTGGGTTCTGAAAGGGAAGGGGAGCCAGTGGAGGGCTTGTAGGAGAAGGGAGGCCTTCCCTTTCAGAACCCAATTCAAGGTTCTCACACTCACTTAGAAAGTTCTTACCCATTTCTCTCCTATTTATATCTCTGATCTCATCTCCCTTCACTCTCCTGTCCGCCCTCTTCATTCAACAAATGCACGCCGCCTTTCATGCCAACTGATTACTTCCTCCCACAACCGCCTCCAGGATTTTGCCTGTGCTGCTCCCCACCTCTGGAACATTCTCCCTCTTCTCATCAGGCTCTCCACCTCTCTACAATCATTCAAATGGGCTCTCAAGATCCACTACTTCATTAATGCCTTCCAGCTCTCATCCTAACTTGCTGCTATATGTTCCTTCCTCCCCGTCTACCCCATCTGTGTCACACCTGTTTGTCTGCCCCTCCCTTTTAGAATGTAAGCTCTTATGAGCAGGGCTCTTTACTCTCTTGTGCTCCTTTCATTACTTTCATCTGCTCCTTACTCCCCACTAGGGCACCTAACACTTGGTTGCTTATGCTCTACTGCTTATGTGGGTGTTATTGTTGCTAATGTAGGAATGTATATTATCCATCTCCTTGCCCTGCATTGTATTGTATTGTGTATTGTAAGTCACTGGTCAACTTTGTAAGGCGCTGCAGAACACTTGTGGCGCCATATTAATAAATTACAATACTAATTCAAACTAGTTACAACTTGGAATATATATATATATATATATATATATATATACACACACACACATATATATATATATATATATATACACACACACACACACACACACACATATATACATACACACACACACACACACACACACACACACACACACACACACACATACACACATAGATGTATATATATATATATTAGGGATGAGCGGGTTCGGTTCCCTGAGAACCGAACCCACCCGAACTTCGGGGATCCGGGGCGATCCGAGCCCAAGCTCGGATCTCCCTGTCTGCCCCGGATCCCTCTCCCGAGGCAAAACCTCGAGATCTGCTGTCGGATCTCGAGGTTTTGCCTCGAGCGGCCATTTAAAAAAAAATGCCTTTGCCTTTAATGGGCAAAGTGCTGATTGGCTGACAGAGCCGTCTGTCACGGCTCTCAGCCAATCAGCATTATGGTGCTCATTTGCATGTAGCACGGACTCGTGAGATCCGTGCTACATGCATCTGTGTGATTGACACAGAGCACTAACGGGTCCGTGAGACCCGTCTGTGCTGCTGTGGTAAATAAAAAAATAAAAACCTGTGTAAAAAGAGAAAAAAATGGCGTGCCCCCCCCCAAAAAAAGAGCAACCAGCCCCGGGCATTAGTGACCCAGTGCTGGGTGTGCTTAAATACAGGGGACAAACGACGTAGGGGTCCCCTGTACTTAAACACAACCAGCACCGGGCTAGTCAGAACCAGAGCTGGTTGCCAAAATACGGGGGACAAACGACGTAGGGGTCCCCCGTATTCTGCGCAACCAGCTCTGGGCTCTGATCCGGTCCTGGTTCTGGAAATACAGGGGAAAAAAATGAGTAGGGTTCCCCTGTATGTTCCAGAACCAGCACTGGACTTTTTCTAGCGGGGGGCTGATGCCACAGCCAGGGGAGCCCTTTCACCGGGCCCCCCAGCCGCAGCATCAGCCCTGACCGCTAGTCAGCCCAGGCCGGGGATCCCTGGAGAGCTGGGGACCCCCCCAATAAAGGGGTCACCCTCTCCAGGGCACCCCAGGCCCAGGCTGATAGCCCGGGGCTATCCCCGCCACCCCTGGTGGCGGTGGGTGGCGGGTTGATTGTGTGGTGTGGTGTAAATAAAGAATATCAAACATTGTCTTTACAAGTAGAACTGCAAGTCCCAGCAAGCCTGCCCCGCATGCTGGTACTTGGAGAACCACAAGTACCAGCATGCAGGGCATTAAGGGCCCACTAGTACCTGTAGTTCACCTGTAAAAAAATGTTTAAAAAAAACACAGGACACACACACCGTGACAGTATAAGTTTATTAAACATACACACACACACACATGTACACATACTCACCTATGTAACCCTGTAGCATCGGTCCACTTGTCCGGTAAAGTATCCATAGGGGACCTGTGAAAAAAAACATACTCACCATCTCCTATGCGAGGTTCTGTCCTCTTCGTTCCAAAGTAGGCATCCCCAGACTTGGCAAAAAAAAAAAACGAAAACGCGATCCACGAACTTAGTACCGTTCTATAGAACGGTACTTCCCGAATGAGAGCTTAGCGGCGGGGTATCACCATGGAAACCCCGCTGCTAAGCGTTCATTGGCTGAGAGAGGTCATCTCCCGTCTCTCAGCCAATGAACGGCTCCCTCCATTGTAGTCAATGCTGGGAGCCGCAAGGTTATTAAAGTTTACCCTGCGGTTCCCACCATTGACTACAATGGAGGGAGCCGTTCATTGGCTGAGAGACGGGAGATGACCTCTCTCAGCCAATGAACGCTTAGCAGCGGGGTTTCCATGGTGATACCCCGCCGCTAAGCTCTCATTCGGGAAGTACCGTTCTATAGAACGGTACTAAGTTCGTGGATCGCGTTTTCGTTTTTTTTTTTTGCCAAGTCCGGGGATGCCTACTTTGGAACGAAGAGGACAGAACCTCGCATAGGAGATGGTGAGTATGTTTTTTTTCACAGGTCCCCTATGGATACTTTACCGGACAAGTGGACCGATGCTACAGGGTTACATAGGTGAGTATGTGTACATGTGTGTGTGTGTGTGTGTATGTTTAATAAACTTATACTGTCACGGTGTGTGTGTCCTGTGTTTTTTTAAACATTTTTTTTACAGGTGAACTACAGGTACTAGTGGGCCCTTAATGCCCTGCATGCTGGTACTTGTGGTTCTCCAAGTACCAGCATGCGGGGCAGGCTAGCTGGGACTTGCAGTTCTACTTGTAAAGACAATGTTTGATATTCTTTATTTACACCACACCACACAATCAACCCGCCACCCACCGCCACCAGGGGTGGCGGGGATAGCCCCGGGCTATCAGCCTGGGCCTGGGGTGCCCTGGAGAGGGTGACCCCTTTATTGGGGGGGTCCCCAGCTCTCCAGGGATCCCCGGCCTGGGCTGACTAGCGGTCAGGGTTGATGCTGCGGCTGGGGGGCCCGGTGAAAGGGCTCCCCTGGCTGTGGCATCAGCCCCCCGCTAGAAAAAGTCCAGTGCTGGTTCTGGAACATACAGGGGAACCCTACTCATTTTTTGTCCCCTATATTTCCAGAACCAGGACCGGATCAGAGCCCAGAGCTGGTTGCGCAGAATACAGGGGACCCCTACGTCGTTTGTCCCCCGTATTTTGGCAACCAGCGCTGGTTCTGACTAGCCCGGTGCTGGTTGTGCTTAAGTACAGGGGACCCCTACGTCGTTTGTCCCCTGTATTTAAGCACACCCAGCACTGGGTTACTAATGCCCGGGGCTGGTTGCTCTTTTTTGGGGGGGTGCACGCCATTTTTTTCTTTTTTTACACAGGTTTTTTTTTTTTTTTTTACCACAGCAGCACAGACGGGTCTCACGGACCTGTCATTGCTCTGTGCCAATCACACAGATGCATGTAGCACGGATCTCCCGGGTTCGTGCTACATGCAAATGGGCACCATAACGCTGATTGGCTTCCTGTCTGCCACTGCAGTGCCACTCCTAGATGGGCCACGTGTTTGTGCCGCCCCCTTGTGTCGCTTAGCATAGTCATCCAGCTTCCTCGGTACAACCTTTTGGCCTAAAAACAATATTGTGAGGTGTGAGGTGTTCAGAATAGAGTGGAAATGAGTGGAAATTAATGTTATTGGGGTTATTAATAGCGTAGGAACAAAAAAAGGCCCATTTATGTGATTTTAGCGTTTTTTTTTATTTTTTAAGAAAAAATCCAGATCCAAAACACAAAACCCAGAACCCAAAACACGGAAGGGTGGTTTTGGCAAAACCAATCCAGATCCAAAACACGAAGAAAGATCCAGATCCAAAACCAAAACACAAAACACGAAAAGTGTCCGGTGCACACCCCTAATATATATATATATATATATATATATATATATATATCTATCACACACACACACACACACACACACAAAAATAGAACAAAAACTGCGGCACTCCCAGCACTGAAAGGTAGAAAATCTGTATTTGGCAATCACCTGCCGACGTTTCAGAGCATGGCTCTTTTA